>CM062810.1:812079179-813279179 GCA_031772625.1 Pinus tabuliformis
CTCTGGCCAGTTGGTCCAACGTGATCACCAACTTGTGGGAAGGTTTCTCTATTTTCTTGGCCATATAGTCGACATGCAAAGATGACAATGTATTGTGATATGCTTCCACAGTGTCTTCGTCTTGTAGACATGGTTGGGTGTCATCTGATTTGCTGGCTCCTTTACCCAGTTCTTCAAAATGTCTCTGGAGTTGGCATTGCTGTTGGGTATGCTGAAGGGAGTCTCCATGATGATCATGGGCTCCGACATATGATACATCTCATCATAATCCTATGCCCTGAAGGTTGCAATCTTCATCCCGTTGACACTGCTCAATGTCATCGTCTCAGGATCAGTGTGCGAGACGATCCAGTGTATCATGTCCACGCATGGGAACGTGGGGTATCTGCATGCAATCCAGTACAATCAGACTTGTGAATGTTCACATATACCTGGTGGTCTTTGAGGTCTTCCCAAATGTGCCTGCAAATGCATCATTGACCTCTTGCCATTTCATCTTGATGTCCTTGTCTACAATCAGCTTGGTATCTTCATAAATCGGTAGACTCGCGAACACTCGTTCAACTGCTGCTCCAGTTGCACTTCCTCCAAATGTCCTTTGATCCTGCTCTCTTGGAGGCCATTGATCCTGTACTACTAAGAGGCGAATGAACACTTGCAAGATCTGGAGACAAAGCGACATGCATGGCAAGAAATCTGTCAACAAAAACCAAAGAAAATTTGAGGAACGACATAACACATACCTGGGGATTGACTGGCAAGGATTGCACAATTTCTTCTGGGAGGCTGGCTGCCAGAACTGCGCAAAAGGAAGTCTGGGTTGTCTAGGAGGCATGACTGGTTGTTGGAATTGTGCAATGCGCAATTTCAGTTGGCAATGGTTGCAAGCTCAGTGACTGCATTGCGCAATTTTCTGGGCCAGCAGTCACTGTCCCTTAGAATTGTGCAATGCAAGACTGGAGGACAGTCACTGGGTAGAAATGCGCATTTCTTGAGAGGAAGACAAAGCCTTCCTTCTCTGGATTGCGTAATGCTGTCTTGGTGAGGCAGAGTCTGGGCCAACACTGCCCAGACCGCAGACGGGCAACTGAAAGAAAATGTGATTGTGAATGCATGGCGACACTGAGTGTAAGCAGAAGTGATTGATTATGCATGCAAATAATGAATGAAAGATTTAGAAAACATAACAACATGCATGTGGGTGAAGCGAGTCGCCGAATCGGTGACTGTTCGTGCAAAATAGTTTCATGCATGCGACAACAGTGAGATGCTAACAAAAATTGAAATGGTGCTAGTACAAGCTAGTATGCATGTAAAAACGACAACAAGCATTCACAAAAATCAAGAAAACAACACTCACACAAGCAAAAACACAAAAAGTGACAGAAATGCTGAAAAAGACAAGTTAAGCCAACTTACCCATGAATAGCTGAGCCGGATGTGTCAAAGAGTCCTAGATGTGCTGTGGGATGTCAGAGCTCCAAGATCGATGTGAATGAGTGAGCTCTAAAGCGTCGAATAAATAAGTTTGAGGCTCATGACGCACATGCCACAAATCTAGGAAAAAGCGACACTTGGAGGAAAGATTCTAAAACGATCTTTGCATGTAACCTCCAATTGCTAAAAATAGCTCCCTAAAATCTAGGGATGCTTTTTGCATGTAGCTTTTTCTATTCCGAGAGAAAGAAGCCCATGCATGCAAGTCAAGTTTCCTTGGTCCCGGGTGGAACTGGTCAACTCAACTGCACATGCAAGAGCTTGCTCAACTTCTGGGAAAAAATGCGCATTTCTGGGAGGGAGCTGGGCTGGCTGCCCAGGAGATTTGCGCAATTTCTGGGCAGAGCAACTAACTGCTGCCTAGGATTGCGTAATTCCTGGGTTGAGCAACCCTGCTGGGAAGAATTGCGCAATTTTCTCAGTGAAGCTTGACTGGCAGATTTGCGCAATTCTGGAGCCCAGCAGGCTGCCAAACAGAATTGCGCAATTTCTAGAGGGAAGGCTGGTTTCCCTCCAGAATTGTGCAATTTCTTAAGGGAGTTGCTCAGCCTGCAGTTGGACCAAGTCCGGAAGAACAACCTATGAGGGGAATGCAACAAGCTCTGATGGACAGGCTATCATTCTGCAAGAAAATCACTGAAGCTTCAGTACTTGACGAAGCAAGACATGTTGCTGTGAAAGGTTGGTAGGGAGACTCCAAAACAAAGCTAATGCAAAATTTTGGAGGGTGGTTGTCACCACTACAACACTAGGTCTACCTAAGTCTAGTCTGTTGGAACTGTAGAGGTTACCCTTAGAGGAGGGGCCTGGGTTAGGTCCTATTCCAGAAGGTAGAGACATAATCTGTCTCACGGAAACTCATGAACATGATGGTTGTAAAACTCCTATGTTTGATGGTTATTTGAAATTAGCAGTTTGGAACAAGGCAACATAAAATGGCAAAGGGTATGGAGGAATTCTGGTTTTAGTGAAAGAAAAAGAAGGTCGTCACATAAAATTGTGAAAGAAGATACAAATAAGCAATATTTATGGTTCAAAATAACAGAGAATGAGAACCGCATAAGAATTGTAGCATGCTATTTTGCACCTCAAGCCTCAGAAACTTACAAAGATAAGGGGCTAGATAGAAAATATCCATATGTAGCTTTAAAGAAAGATATTGTTGTATATTTTCAGCAGGGAGAAGTTATTTTAGTGGGAGATTTCAATGCTAGAACAACAAATCAACAAGCTAGTTTTTTTTGTTTTTTTGTTTTTTGTTGCAAAGAAGATCACAATCATATCTGGCTCATTGAAGAGGATAATCCTCAATGGATGAGATGTTCAGAAGATGACAAAGTTAGCAATCATTTTGGAGAGGAGTTTCTCACGTTGTGTGGTGCTTTCAACTTAATCATGTGCAACGGTCTTGATAAATGGAAAAGGGCTTGGAAGTTCACTTGCAACACATACAATGGGGCAAGTGTTGTTGACTACATTATTTGTTCACAAAGATTGATAGAAATGATAGATGAAGTTAAATTGGAGAGCATATGTGGGACTTAAAATCAGACCATAACTCAATTTATATAAAGTTATCTTGGTTAGAAGAAAGACAACATAGGAAAAAAACTCAATGTTCTCGGCAATTGATATCAAGGCGTAGAATTCTTCTAACACAGGAAAATTGCACTATCTTCAAAACAATGTTGGAGAGATCAATTCAGAAGGGGAAGAGTGGTTCCCAAAGCCTCAATAGTCATGAGTTGACAAAGATAATTCAGAGTGCACTTGAGAAGTGCCAAAAGAGAAAAAAATAGGAAATTTGAATCAAATTGTTTTCCTGTAAATGCTTGGTTTGATGAGGAATGCAAAATGGCAAGAAAAACCTTGAAAAAGGCAGGCGAGGAGAAGATGAATGTAAAGTTATATAAGCATATTTAAAAAAAAAAAAAGATGAGTTCATGCAAACAAGGCGAGAAGAGTTAATATATCTAGGCAAGAATCACCCAAAGCGTTTTTGGCAGGAACTTCAACCAAGGAAGAAGCAAATTGAAAATAATATTACAACCAATCAATGGTTTGACTATGCAAGACAACTCTATGAGAAAGAATCAAAGGAGGAGCCTCCTCCCAAGATTAACACAACTACAAAGCTTTTCATATTACAGGAAGTAGAGACGGGAATTAAAAAGTTGAAAATAGGAAAGGCAAAGAACTTGGTTGAACTTCAAACAGAATATCTAAAATGGGGAATGAACATTCTTGCACCACACATCATGGAAATATTCAACAACGTCATTCGGAAAGGATTCCCAAGAGATTGGACAACTAGTCTAGCAATACCCCTTTTTAAAAGTGGAGACATTAATAATCCTTCCAACTATAGAACCGTTATGATTAATTCTTTGTTTGCAAAGCTCTTCAGCGGCATGATGGAAAATAGAATCAGTAAGTGGGCGGAAGTCAAAGAAAAGAGGCAAAAGGGAAAACAGGTTTTAGGCCGAAGCATTCTATAGTAGATCATGGTATCACATTGAGACACATTATTGAAAAGATTTGGGAGGGCAAAGAAGAAGTAATTCGTTGCTTTGTTAATTTCAAAAAGGCATGTGACATGGTCCCTAGAGATAAGTTGTGGAGTAGAATGGAAGAGCTTGAAATTCCTTTGCATTATAGAGTTGTTGTCCATAGGCTTTATGAAGAGGTGAAAGTCAAAATTAGAACTTCAACAGGCATTTCAGAAAGCTTTAGAAGTGACATCGGAGTCAAGCAAGGTTGCCCTTTATCCCCTACTCTTTTTGGTTTATATATTGATAAATTGGAAGAATGGCTAAATCTGCAAGGTGGGGATGGTGTTCGGTTGGGGAAGTTTGTGATAAAGCTTCTTTTATATGCTGATGACCTTGTATTGATTGCTAAATTGGCCCAGGGATTGCAGATGCACCTTTATGCCCTTGAGCATTTTTGTAAAGCAGTGGGGATGCAAGTCAATATCAACAAGACCAAAATAATGATTTTCTCAAATAAAAAGAAGTAGAGCCAACATACGTTCTTCTTTGAAGGCAACATTCTTGAAGAAGTAAATGAATACAAGTACCTCGAGATTGATTTCAACAAGAAGTTTAATTGGGAGCACTGCAGAAAGAATAGAATTTTAGGAGGGTGGAAAGCATTATATGCTCTTCAAAACAGATGTAGAGAGACAATATTATGGGATTGGAAAACAATTAAAGTGTTTTTTGGGCTCCTAGCTTGTCCAATGATATTATATGGGTGTGAATTGTGAGCTCGCAGCATCCCTGTCTCGAAATGGAAGCAAATTGAGAAAATTCAAAAACATTTGATCATGAGCAAGTTTAAAATAAAAAGTTCGGTCTCTTATGAGATAATGTTGAGTGAAATAGGAGCAACTTCCATTGAAGCAATTGCTATGGTGCGTCTCATAAGGCATATTCAGAGAATTGAGCAAATGGGAGAAGGTAGATGGCCTAATGTTATCTCCAAAGAAGGAATGAGTGAAAGAAATAAATTATTGATGAGACAAAACAACAAATGGATGTAAAAATGGAATATTTACCTCAATGCATGTCCCACAAATAGCAAGGATTTAAAGAGTTATGTTATGGAGAAGTTTCGTAAGCATATATGGGGAAAGTACTATGTTCAAGATTTCAACCCCATGTGTGATCTCCAGCAAAAGGAGTACATTGGAGCTAGCATTCCATGGAGAGTAAAGATTCTTATTGCTCAATTAAGAACTAACTCGCATCAACTATGGTGTGAAATAGGTCGTGGAAAAGGCCCAAAGAAGCTTGGGAAGAGCGGATGTATACTTTTTGCACTTCTAGGGTAGTGGAATCGGAAAAAAATTCATTTTGGAATGTGATGCTTTCAGAGACATAAAAACATAGTTACAACAATATGTTGACAATGATTTCTTGGCATTGTCTTTCCAACGAGAAAACTATTAGAAGGTTGGATCAACGCATCATTAATTTGAATAATAAAAAGATTAAATTGCAAAAAGCAAAAAAACTAGTAATTTCATAGACTATATCTAATCTCGTGGACGTAATGACATAGATGTAAAGGAAACTCTTTCTCTGGTACATGCCACGTAATATTATCAAAGGAAACTCTTTCTCTGAGACGCTTTCTGCACCTTGAGAGACATAGAATGAATACCATGATATAATCAACACACACGTTTTCCCTCACATGGCACTGCAATGAATGCCAAGTTCCGTTTCGGTTGAATTTGTAAATTCAATAATCTTTGTGCAGTTACAAGATTTGATGTTTCCCAAATTTTGTTGCTTAGCTTTTTCTCTTGGAGATATCTACAGACACAGTGAGAAATAGTTGAAAGGAGTAGGAGACATTCATTTAATTTTGTGAAAGGAATTTATTTCAAATTGCATTAAACAGACATTTAATGCAATATTAATCAAACTGAGGATCCATAAATTGTATACGTTGAAAGCGTATATGGATTGTCTGTGCCCCTTGAAGAGCATAGCGCCAATTTATCCCGCCGGTGCTTAGGCTGGGCTGGGCTAGGCTAAGCGCAAATAATAGCTTTGATTGAGCCGAATCTCCAGCTTCCACGATTCGAGGGAAAGAATGAAGGCGAACGCTACGTCAATCTGCGATGGATGCATGGTCGGGAACATGCGATAACGTAAGGAGGAGGGGTGTCTGGGTTGTAAAGGATGGGCATTTATGTTTCTATGGAGGTGGAAATAGTGAACGAATGAGTTTATTACGTATATAATAACTAGCAGTTGCCCTAAAAAGTGCAAAGAGAGGCCGATAGATTTTTTAAATTAGAAAAATAGTATGAAAATTGGAAAAATGGTAAAAAAAATGCATTTATAGATATGTATATCATATGTATTCCGCCCATAAAAATGAAGGCCGCCCATAACAGAAATGAAGGCCAGGACGAGTTCCGCCAATCACTGAAGGATGAAATAATCACAAATATTCAAACTAAGAGTATTAAATAATCACAAATTCTGAATTGCATTACCCTCCTGAATAGCATCTCAACTATGTCAATTCCTCCTCTGAAATTTCTTCTGAAAGTTTCTTCGAAAGGATCACAATTATATATCCTGAAACCTTGATCGGCGCCACAAGCAAAACAACCAGTCTTGGTTGAAATACGTGCCAAGCAAGGTGGCTTCATTATTGCTGCTGGACTCTGATGTGGACTGAAGAGGTGACAAGGATGCTGAAGATTGATGGCCAGATTGTGCAGGTGACTGTTCACTGTCAGTAGTTTGATACCCCGATGGGGATGGAGAAGGTGGTGAACGCATAGGCATAGAAGTAGTTGCCATCATATTCTCAGCAAAAACTCTTCAATGAAGAATTCCCCCAGTTGCAAAAATGCGTCAGCAGAGCGAGTCAAATATGTCCAAAATCCATGAGGTTTGAGCTACAAATTTCCCGTTATTTAAGATACCCCAAAACAAGAACTGTCCAACTCGTCTATATGATCAAAATTTCCTGTACAATGAAATCACAAACTGGTGTTTGTGGTCTACTTCGCTTTCCCAGTAAAATGAGATCAGAGAAAACCTTAGGAACCATATGTTTGTTATAAATGTAGAAACTTTGATAAATCTTTGTAATCCCAGAAATATTCACTATAAAGATTTGGCAAAAATATTGCAAAATTTTCTAAATTTCCAGGGATTTGATATATTTTATTTTAAAAACTAGAAATTTATTAACCAAATGACAAATGTTAAAAAAATTCCAAGATTCTGCCCTACGAACACAAGGTCCATAGAAATCCACGACACAGTAATTTCATACTCTGTGTTTACAACTTTTCTAAAATTAAGTTGTTCTTAAATATAACAATCAGTTTTAACGAAACTTTTCTAAAATTAAGTTGTTCTTAAATATAACAATCAGTTTTAACAAACCTTCTGCGAAATTCAGATTATCTAACAAGCCGACAATATTAGGCAAAGTTATATTAAATTTGTAAAAGACCATTTGATATTCTCCAAACCCTATCGAAAAGTTCATACATTCAAATATAGTGTAAAGTTTAACCATTTTGTGAGACAATTTATTGATAGTAAAAGACACTGACGAAAATGCGGTAAATTCCTATTATGTACTAACAAACGGAGGGGAAGAAGCTCAAATTTATAAAAACCATCAAGATTTCACAAAATTTATTAGGTATTTTATTGATATTTTGCAGCATTTACCAATTCTAGATAACTTCCACCAGAATTGAACGAAAATTGACGAAATTGGAATTTCGAACCAAACCGCTAGAGTCCTATCAGCCGCCCGGCAAATTCAAAGGAGGTTTGTCTAATATGACTCATCTTAGAAACTGCAACATATACCCTAGCTTGATTTAAGCGCGCGAACCTCGGTACCCCAGATTTCAGCCAAAAAATTCCTGTATCCACCAAATATCCATAACATAGACAGCAAGATTTGAATACCACAATCCTACACAGGTGGTGACCATTATCGTTCCAAAAAACGGAAGCAATAGCTTCGAATAGGTAGGGACGACGAATGGTGAATAGTAGCAGAACATGTGTTTCCGCTTTGCAGATACAGGGCTCAAATCCGAAGATAAAGTAGTCAATTCAAATAATTGTAGGTTACAGGGTTCGAATCTGGAATCAAATAAATAAAATGCGGGTTACATGGTTCAAATCTAGGATCAAATAAATAAATTGCAGGTTATAGGGTTCGAATCCAAAGACAAAGTAATATAATCAAATAATTGCAGGTTACAGGGTTCCGAAAACAAAGTGGACGAAATTCGTCAAATTAAATTATTCTAATTAAAGAACAAGCATTAAAAAATATATTTATATATTAATAATGAATGAACAACTAAGCATTGAACAGAGGAAAGGAAACCAGACTCACATGGTTTTGCAACTGGCGATCAAACCCTACGAGCTCCCCCACAAGGAGCTGCCGAGATCCTTGCTTTGGAAGACTTAATTTCTGTTCTGCAGGGATTGGAAAAATTCATCTCTACATCGTTAAGAAGACTGCCAAGCAGACGGAAGTCGTCCTCGAAGGCCTGGAATGAGATCTCCTTAGCAATATCGTCTGTGGTGTCCGTCATGACGTCTAACGAGAGTCGAACCCTCGACCTCTGAACGCTGAATTACACTACGCCGCAGCTCAACAGTCGACCTCCCTCTCGTCCATTCATTTACAGAATGGAGAGATATTTACAGGGGAATATTTTCCGAATAATCTTTGGGTACTAATGGATACAGAGTTTTTGCATAACAGGGCCAGGGCCAGGGCCAGGGCCAGGTTCAATGCACAGTAGAATTTGGACGTGAAAAAGAAGGCAACTCAACGTATATTTGGAAAAAAACAATCAAAATGCAGTGCATGTTTATCAGATGACATTTCAAATCAACGGTCAAAAAAGTCTCACCTGAATAAAAGTGTTGACGATTATTGATTCATAGAAAAGCCTATCGACCTAAACGATTGTTGATGAATAGAAAGGCGTATCGGCCTAAATATGTCTCGAACGCGACTAGAAAGGTCTTAAGCCCGGAGATAGGACATGGGTTTAACCTTATCCGAAACTGGACTCGGTGGTGGCTATGGCAGTTGTTCCTTTCTCTTCCTTGGCTGCGTTGGCATGAGGGTTGGCGAATCGGTAAAACTCGTCATCCTCAATAAGCTCAGTAGTGCAAGATGAGGATGAGGTTACAGTTAAGGTTACAACTCATGAACAGCTCTATTGTATTTTTTTGTGATGGGCGCCTGCTTATCAGCCGTACAACGAAGTTTTCTTTCATAATTTATGCCTTTCAAACCCGCTGGCTGATCTTACTGGTAAAGCTTATTGGTCTTACTAGCTATTCAGCACCATCATACTTATCTCACCCATCCTATTCAGCAAGACCAGTAAGCAAGGCCGTTACACCTGCTTCGAACTCCTGACTATTATTACCCCGACTATGAAAATAAGGGCCCCGTTCGAGATGTTCCTGAATAGCCTGATCCAAAAGCGAGGAGTGCAACTTCACAAGTTCACTGTACGCGGTCCCAGGTCCAAAAGCCATATGATGCACCAGATGTGGATGATCGACTTGGGTTAGCTTTCTCATGATGCTTGGCTAAGTGGGCTACATGGGCAGGGGCATGTGGGTTAGATGCAAACCTGGCGTGCCAGTTACCCTTACAGGTTTTAGGTTTTTTGTTTTTGTTTTTTTTTTTCATTTAACTTTTTTAATATATTTGTGTCGTAGCCTCATGGCAATAAGCAAGGCCTATGCTCTTGGCTATTCTCAGTTTCTGATTCCGGTAACCCAGACTTGGAAATTGTTCCCCATTTTTATCTCTGGTCTTTAAGCTGGTTAGGCTAACCCCAGGGCTGCCTCTCCATTTTTATCTCTAACGTAATGGGGCTTGATCTTAGCCCTCTCTCGATGGGGGTGTGGGAATTCCTTGGCCTCACCATTGCAATTAACTTAAACTCTCTTGTTTTCTTCATGAACGAGGTCATATGGCTGACTGCCATTTCTTTTTTTCTTTGCGAGGGTTTGTGAAGACGGGTTGGAGGATCGATTGGCGGTGCAACAAGGTACCTTGGGTGCTATTGACCATGACAAGTTTGGTACCTTGGGTGCTATTGACCATGACAAGTTTAGGGGCAGAGATGAAGAGAAATTCAAAGGCCGCTGGAGTCAATGTAACTCCCATTATCTTCGGTGTTGTTCATTTTCATTGCTTTATAATTTCATTTATTATTTTTTCTCATTAAGTATTTCTGTCTTGACTTTCTCAAATACTAACCTTGTAATGTTCAGGTTATTGATTGCAAATTTGTCAGCAGAAAATTACTGCACATAAGAATACTTGGAATCACCAAACCTTTTAGTTATTTTCTCCAGTTTTATGCTTAATAAAGATCTCAGTTTAAAAGGAGGATTGTTGCTTGTAATTACTATGTAAAATTGTTTCCCAGTCATCCAAAGTTTATTGTCCGTGTTCAGTTCCCTTCTTTCTAGAAGAATATATTTTCACATTCTTATAAAAGTACACAATTTGGTAATATTTTGTTATACAAGAACTTTTTTTTTAATGGATCCTTCCACCTTTGCTCAGTGCATTGGCTTTGAGACCAGCAAGTTCATGAATTCACTCAATAGGTGGCCCTTGCTTTTGTGAAATTAAGCTTCCCAATAATCCAACAAAGGTTACTCCACTCCCTTTGCTTCTGCAAGATTCCTCTGCTCTGGATTCTTACATAATTGCTGCCACCTTTTACCTTGATGAAATTTCTTTTCAAAAGCAACTTACAGGTACAGGTTCATGGTAGCGACTTACAGGTACAGGTTCATGGTTGGGGAGAACAAAGACCACATACCCTTGCCTGGAGGTCGCAATTTATTCTGAAAAAGCCCGAAATCTCAGGAATTGCACTTAAAGAAGCCACTCAGGTTTGTTATCACCTAGGTTTGTTATCAGTTAGTTATTAGTGATAATATAAAGGTCAATGAGTCAACTAAGTCTTAGATTGACCAAATTTAACAAGAAATGAGTCAGGATCATGTTGTTTGTTGGGAATTTCATAGGGTAAAACGAGCATGCATCGAACGATTAATTTCTATTTCTCGTTATCGTGGAATTCGTCATCGAGATGGATTCCCTGTAATGGTAAACGTGTTTTGCTGGTAGACCGTGGTTAAGGCATTGTTTTTTACATAAAATTAGCTGCATTACTGGCCCTTCTCTAGCAAATTCTGAATTTGTGAAAAATCATCTTTATTTTTTTGAAAATCTGTGTTCACTGTCTTGCCTCTGAATATAGAAGTTGACCCAAAGTCACCATACCCTATAATTCATTTCAGATACTGTTTTTCAAATAATCTAGCTATAGAAGTTGACCCAGAGTCACCATACCCTATAATTCATTTCAGATACTGTTTTTCAAATAATCTAGCTATATATCATATGTGAAATCTAGGCTTCCACTGAAGTTCTTTGTTTGTTGCTAAATGATACACAGAGGTGATTTCTGTTTTATTTTGTCACTGAGGTTTTACAATGATGAAATGACATCTAATTTCATTTTATCACTGACGTTTTACAATGATGAAATGACATCTAAATGTAACAATATTTCATATTGCATTGTAGAGCCTTGTTACAGGAGAGAGATTTACCAGAGTTAATGGTACTTCTGCAGAGTAAAGGTGATCTTTACATGCTAAGATCAGAAGCAGACACAGATAGATTCCTTGACACATCTTAACATTTTGTGGGCTATTTTAGTGATATAATTATTTTATGTTGTAGATTTTCTCTGTATATGTGAAGGGATCATTGTTGAGGCAGCAACAAATCTTTTGGATTCTCGCCTTCAGTACAACACTGAACCGGTGTCTGCAACCATTTTACTGTTGCAAAGGATATCCAAACTTGCAGATGGTATGCAAGAAACCTGCTTCTGCTGCTTCTTGTCAGAAAATTTTAAAATGTCATGTGGTAGCTTTATAAAGGACATATATAAATGCTCGTGCAAATAATTTGGACACTGCTTATACCAGATATTTTACTTGAGAAATGCTGACAGGAAGGAAGGCATTGGTTGAGTTTGAGATGGATCCTAACAGGGAGAACAAAAATGAAAAGAAGACTTTAATTTGGGTTTGTGTCCTGGTGCTCTTCTTCCCCTAATTTTTAGTTATAGAGAATGGAAACCATTATGAGATGGTAATGTTATTTTGTCCTCTCTTTTCAAGGCACTGATCGTGCTTTTCTGCAAGCAATCCAACTATCGCCAAAATATAGTCATGATTATGTTGGTATGTGCATGTACAGTAGCAATTAGTAGATTTTCATCTTTGTAGAACTGTCTTGATTTTATGTTCAACGTGTGTTTATTACCAGTTATGCTTTATATTATGAGATGTGGACTATTGATATCTATATAATTGGGTTCCTTGTCTGTTAAAGTAACTCCGGGGAATACTGTCAAAATATTAGAGGTTGCAGGCATTTTCCTATATCTGGCACCAGGCGTGCAAGTGGATTATAGTGCAGAATCTTTTATTTCTAGGGAAGCAAATTTAACATCTATAATTGTATGAGCTATAACCACTTAATACAACTTTTGCCTGGAAGATAAAGCAGAAATTTAAGAGCTCTGCCAAGAACCTTCTGTGTTAGGATGCCATGATTATCTAAAGGGAGTTGTTTGATATGTTATGGTAATCAAATGAAGAAGATTTTTATCGTTTAAAACTCAGTCATGTGGATTATCTACGTCATGCCAACCCTGACTAGATGAAGTTTCAAGATTGAAATTTTTGCTCTCCCATAGAGCTGTCCTTGATGAATATGTTTTTTTTCATAAATTTTCCATTTGGGTTTTTTCCTCTGTTCTTCCAATTATCTCGCATTTCCTGCCCTATGTTTCCTTGTTAAGTGATCATAAAATGCCCCCTGGTACTTGTTTTTGCCTTTCAATCTGAGAATTTCTGTCGTCATTAAAATTAATCTGAAGTAACGAGTACTTTCCCCCGTTTATGTCACTCGTTTGAGAATGGTTCCTGCCAATTGAGATTACAACACTTCCACATGTTTGAAAGAAATCTCAATTACATTTCTTTGTTGGGAATTCCTCTATTCCTTTGTTTTTAATGTTTCCAATGGTTTCCAGAGGTATTTTATTTTGGAGGCGATGTGTAATTCGTTTTTAATGGTTTCCAATTGTTTATAGAGGTATTTTATTTAGTATTTTATTTTTTGAGAGAGATGCGTAATTATTTCAATTTTTTAGGAGGGAGATGTATAATGGTTGATAGCCACTTTCAACATTTTTTTTAAGAGGGAGATGTATACAATTTTTTTGTTGGGAATTTCTCTATTCCTTTGTTTTTAATTGTTTCCGGAGGTATTTTAGTCTGGGAGGGAGATTTGTAATTGTTTCAAAGGTATTTTTTAGGAGGGAGGTATTTTAGTTTTTGAGAGAGATGTGTAATTCTTTCAAAAGTATTTTTTTTAGAGGTATTTTAGTTTTCAACGGAGATGTGTAATTGTTTCAAAGGTACTTTATAAGAGGGAGATGTATAATTGTGTTGATAACCGCTTTCTACATTTTTTTTCAGGAGAGATGTATAATTGTGTTGATAGCCGATTTCTACCACACTGTAATACTTTCCAAGTGATCGCTCCGGCAGGGACTACCACTGCATGCAGCTGCAGTCCTTGTTTAATGATGATAAGGACCTCACGAGAGTTTAACGTTCGAGAGAATTCTTGCAAAGTTCCTGCAACTTAGGTGGCTCAGATCTGCAAAGAGTTTGGCTAAGTCAAAGTCTGCTATCTTCGGTCTGTAATTCTCGTCCAGTATTACTTGCTTTAATATCTCCGTGGATTAGCCTAATGTCAGATTCCTCGATTAATAAATGCATCACATTTAAAAAAAAATAAAAAACATTGACAAATTACATAATATACAAACCTGGAAAAGACCATAATCCAATTAAAGAAGAGCACTAAATATATTTAATGGGCAGTTAATCAACAATCAAGATAATTATAATAATTTACTATTCACACATTTTAGAAAAGTAAATTGAAACAATTTAAAAGATAAGATTGAACTTTCTTATTATTATTTTTGAGTAAGGTTAGATTTCAAAAAATTGAAATTGTCATAAAAGTCTAAAGAATCATGAACTATTTATCAATATCAATTACTTATCAACATCATTTTACTATCTCAAATTTTTTTTTTTTTTTTTTTTTAAATTTTTGATAATAAATAATGGTAATGGCCAAAACATAAATCATATAATGGTATCAAGCTTTTGCAAAAAAAGAAAGAACCCATTACACCAAAATTCACCATAAAGCCAACTTTCCCTTTTATCCCACAACTGGGAATATCTCTTTGTAATTTCTTCCATGTCTACAATAGACATAGCCACTTCTTTTACAATGGTCTCTCTAGTTCCTATATTTGTTATGGGACAACCATATACTCTTACTTTTTTGAAGAGTCTTCAAATCCATATAACCCTTTGGTAATATATTTAACGCTGTACATGCCATTATAGTAAATATTTTAATGAAGTCATTGCACCTTCCTCGATCATAGGCAACTCCTCTAATATAGGTAGCCAAGCAAGTGAAAATGTTTCCAACAGAGAAAATGTTCTTTTGTGACCAAATTTTATTGGAAAATTACTTGCTCTAGGGCAGTCAATGATCTCTAAGTGCCCTAAACCCTTGAGTTTATGTAAATGTGGAAGTTCTTCCGAGAAATGACAACTAGCAAATTTAAGATGGCCCAAATATTGAAAGTCATAAAAATTATAACCCATTTTAACCAAGTGAAAGCATTCTAATAATACTAATCTTCTCAATTTTGACATGTTACTTATGTCGTTGGGCAAATTTTGCCTCTTTGTAAGTGACAATGTGAGGGAATTCATTTGAGCCATCTTCCCCAATGTCCCACCACTAACAATTTCCCCATTATTTTGTAGTGGTAATCTTTAAGTTGGGTTAAACTTGCTAAATTGTGAATAGAAGCTGTTTTTGTCGATCTTGTATACTTATCTCTGTTCCAAAGAGCCTTCGAACCATAAGTTTCCAAATGCTCCAAAGATGTAAGCCTTGAGATACTGCGAGGTAGATATTGAAGATCTTTACAGCCCTCCAAGCTTAGTTTCCTTAAAGATCTCAGCATATGAATGGTGGATGGTAATTCTTGGATCCCAGAATAGGCAAGATCAAGGATCTCCAGATTCACAAGACTGGTAAAAGATGCAGGTAATCTATTGATGGGCATGTGTCTTAAACCCAAATATATTAGCTGGTCCAAACACCCGATATTCTTTGGCAACGATTTCAGTGACGTTCCACTTAAGGAGAACACCTTAAGGGAGATCATTCTCTTGATAAGCTTTGTCGGGATCTTTGTTAAATATGGATTTCCACTGAGAAACAATGAGCATATTTTTGTTGACGATGTGATTAGGGGAAAAGAAGTCAATCTGTTCTTGCTCAACAAAAGCCGAGTGCGGCCCAAACACTCATTTTCATTCAGAGCTGTCAAAGCCTTACCCACACGACAGTAGAAATTTTCTTCCTCCTCTGCCATTCGGAATCCGGATTGCCATATCACGCCGGGAGTCATGCACCCTGAAGCAGAGTACTTGCCCATCAAAGTCTCTCATCATTGGCTCGATCAAACAACGATCTGCTAAAACGTTGGGATAATATCCTCCCATCTCGAACGGATCAGAAGGGGGCCGATGCTCATCTTCCAGCGTCTTTGTGGCAAGTAACCCTTCTCCTATCCATAGGTAAAATCACAGACTGGGCATGAATGACTCTGTCTTCTATATAGCTTGCGGATAGACATAAAAAGCACAATTGCAAATTTACATCCTCATAGCCGAGTGCATCATAACTCAACTTAAGACAACTGCACACACTATCCACGTTTGGCAGTCTTTGGACAGCCCAATCCCATTGCTGTGGATGAGTACTCCTGGCCATTGCCCTTCCAACAACTTTGATAGTAATATTCTCTTCGAATAGAATATTACTTACTCTAATATCTCCGTGGATTAGCCTAATGTCAGATTCCTCGATTAATAAATGCATCACATTAACAAAAATAAAAAACATTAACAAAAATAAAAAACATTAACAAACTACATAAGATACAAACCTGAAAAAAACCATAATCCAATTAAAGAAGAGCACTAAATATATTTCATGGGCAATTCATCAACAATCAGGATAATTATAATAATTTACTATTCACATATTTTATAAAAGTAAATTGAAACAATTTAAAATATACAAGTGAACTTTCTTATTATAATTTTCAAAACATAAATCATATAATGGTATTAAGCTTTCGCAAGAAAAGAAAGAGCTCATTACACCAAAATTCACCATAGAGCCAACTTTCCCTTTTATCCCACAATTGGGAATATCTCTTTGTAATTTCTTCCATGTCTACAATAGACATGGCAACTACTTCTACAATGGTGTTCCCTCTAGTTCCTATATTTGTTATCGGACAACCATAAACTCTTACTTTCTGAAGAGTCTTCAGATCCATATAACTCCTTGGAAATATATTTAATGCTGTACATGCCATTATAGTAAATATTTTAAGTGAAGCCATTGCACCTTCCTCGATCATAGGCAACTCCTCTAATATAGGTAGCCAAGCAAGTGAAAATGTTTCCAAGAGAGGAAATGCTCCTTTGTGACCAAATTCTATTGGAAACTTACTTACTCTAGGGCAGTCAATGATCTCTAAGTGCCTCAAACCGTTGAGTTTATGTAAATGTGGAAGTTCTTCTAAAAAATGACAACTAGCAAATTTAAGATAGCCCAAATATTGAAAGTCATAAAAATTATAATCCATTTTAACCAAGTGAAAGCATTCTAATAATACTAATCTTCTCAATTTTGACATGTTACTTATGTCCGGGGGCAAATTTTGCATCTTTGTCAATGACAAGGTGAGGGAATTCATTTGAGTCATCTTCCCCAATGTCCCGTCACTAATAATTTCCCCATTATTTTGTAGTTGGAATCTTTTAAGTTGTGTTAAATTTGCTAAATTGTTGATAGAAGCTGTTTTTGTCCATCTTGTATGCTTATCTTTGTTCCAAAGAGCCTTGCAACCATAAGTTTCCAAATGCTCCAAAGATGTAAGCCTTGAGATACTGAGAGGTAGATATTGAAGATCTTTACATCCCTCCAAGCTTAGTTTCCTTAACGATCTCAGCATATGAATGGTAGATGGTAATTCTTGGATCCCAGAATAGGCAAGATCAAGGGTCTCCAGATTCACAAGACTGGTAAAAGATGCAGGTAATCTATTGATGGGCATGTGTCTTAAACCCAAAGATATTAGCTGCTCCAAAGACCCGATATTCTTTGGCAACGATTTCAGTGACGTTCCACTTAAGGAGAATGCCTTAAGGGAGATCATTCTCCTGATCAGCCTTGTCGGGATCTTTGTTAAATATGGATTTCCACTGAGCAACAATGAGCATATTTTTGTTGACGATGTGATTAGGGGAAAAGAAGTCAATCTGTTCTCGCTCAACAAAAGCCGAGTGCGGCCCAAACACTCATTTTCATTCGGAGCTGTCAAACCCTTACCCACACGACAGTAGAAATTTTCTTCCTCTTTTGCGATTCGGATTGCCATATCACGCAGGGAGTCATGCACCCTGAAGCAGAGTACTTGCCCATCAAAGTCTCTCATCATTGGCTCGATCAAACAACGATCTGCTAAAACGTTGAGATAATATCCTCCCATCTCGAATGGATCATAAGGGGGCCGATGCTCATCTTGCAGCGTCTTCGTGGCAAGTAACCCTTCTCCTATCCATAGGTAGATCACAGACTCGGCATGAATGACTCTGTTTTCTATATAGCTTGCGGATAGACATAAAAAGCACAATTGCAAATTAACATCCTCATAGCCGAGTGCATCATAACTCAACCGAAGACAACTGTACACACTATCCACGTTTGGCAGCCTTTGGACAGCCCAATCCCATTGCTGTGGATGAGTACTCCCGGCCATTGCCCTTCCAACAACTTTGATAGCAAGGGGAAGCCCTCTGCATTTTTTACACACAACCTTGGCTTTTCCCTCTTCTATGTTTGATGGCAGATTTCCATTATTATATGGAAAAGTATGACAAGCAAACAACTTCCAACTCTCATCTTCCGCTAAGTCCCTCATTGCTATTGTGTATTTATCTGCAACTCCCGTTTTTAGGAGTGCAGCGCGATCCCTAGAACTGACAATAACTTTGGAGTTGGAGTGGATCCTTACATGGAGGCACAGTACACCTAATTCCTCGAGCAATTCCCCAGCATTCCATCCCCATATGTCATCTAAGAATAACAAAAACCTGGTGCTCTCCTGCAGTGTGTGAGTCAACCATAGCTTTACCTCTTCTTCGTTCATATTTTCGCCCAAATTTACATTTTTTTGTGCGGCTATTTGGGTACAGAGTGCATTTCTAAGACTTGTAAAAGAGGGACTTTGGGAAACAATGAGCCAAAGTAATAAACCATCCCGAGAATTACTGCGTACCTTTTGGCTATTGAAGAGCGTCTTCAAAAGAAGAGTTTTTCCGCATCCACCCTTGCCAACAACGCCAATGTTCTTCGCCTCTGCTACATCTAGCACCAACTTTTCGAGAATCGAAAATGCTTTATCCTGTCCCACTATAAGGGGCTCTTCGATCAATTTCATCTTTGCAGAGCCTGTTGGAACAACAGGGCCATGGGAAGTGCTTGAAGAAGCTAAGGCTTCTATGCCTTCCTTGATCTGCCCAAGTTCCTCTTGGAACTTTTGAGTTTGACCCTCTAGTAGCTCTGGAATTAGGGCCAATTCAACCAAAGGAGACAATTTGATATGTTCATTGATCTCTGAAATCAAATTGGTGATCCTCACGCTGGTTTGATAGCGAGAGATAATGTTACACATTGGTATTGTGTAAGGTTGCACTATTTTAGATGCCTGCTGGAGAAGGGCATCCAACTCTTTAAGCCATCCATTTACGGCTGAAGCCTTATCTTTTTTCTTTCTGTTTATATCTGCTCTATATTGCTGGATCTCTGTAATGATAGGCTTGATTTTCACTACCAGATCTTTTAGAGACGCCATTTCCTTCTGACAGCGAATCGCAATGTTTATGCGATCAAGAATCTGGTCGATTGTTTTGTTGATACTAACCCCGATAAATCCAGAGACGAAACCTGGATCAGGCATGATGTTTTCGATAATTCCTGGACAACCTCAATTAATAAAGTGGAAACTCTGGAGTCTGAACCAAACCAAAATCTCAGGACAACATTATCTTCGGCACCACCAACACAAATATTAGACGGATGAGGTGAAAGCAACACAAGTGGGAGTAGATACCAGCCATCAATGTGTGGGCATTCTGTAAATTCATTGAATTTTGCAAAGTTCATCAATTGACGCTTTCCTTATCTCGATATTACTCCTTGGAAGGACTCCAATGGCTGGTTTTATGTTTTCATAATATTAAATCCATTTTCACCATAAAAATAATTAAATACTTCTACAATCAAATTAAAAAAAATTCACCAAAATTTTCACCAAATACCACGGACCAATTTGCGACCTCAGTATACCAGGCCAATATCTATAATGTTTTGGACATATATTTCTTTGCCGTATGGAGATTTTCTCATATAAGATTCTATTTTACTTTGACGGTATACTCCTCTTGTTAACTTTTTGACAATGCAAATTATTTTATTGACTTTTTGGCACATGAAAATTACTTTACTTTGATAGTAAACCTTTTCCCTTACTTTTTCGGAAGATAGCACATTTCCTTTCCGTACTTCTTTGACATTTTGGCATCAGGCAAATTATTTTATTTTGACTTTTTGGCACATGAAAATTACTTTAATTTGACAGTAAACCTTTTTCCTTACATTTTCGGAAGATAGCACATTTCCTTTCCATACTTCTTTGACTTTTTGGCACGGGCAAATTATTTTAATCTGAGAGTAAATATTTTTTTCTCACTTTCCGTAAGAATATGGAAAATTTTTCGGAGCTTTATTTTACTTTGATTTTATATATATTTTAACGATATAAAATAAAAATATGATATTCATTATTCAAGGTTATTTTAATAATTATTATTTAGAAAAAAATTATGCTATTTTTATTTATGTGAGAAAGAAAAAAAAAGGTTAAAAATAGTTTATGGAACAAATTGTTTTTTCATCGGGTCGACCCATTTCTTGTGAAGACTCACAATAAATGCTCACAATTTTTCGACAAACCCTTCCCTAAATATATTATCCTAAGAGCTAGTTACAAGAATATCTGCATAACTTTCCATGTTGTCTTTAGGCCTCACATTCTAAAATGAAATGCTTTTCTGTTTCCACTTTTCCAAAAGAACAAAAAAATACACTCTTTCCTCCCACATTTCTTTTGGCCCTTTCCAGCACCTTGCTTGTTGATGAGAATTAGTCCTTAAGTGAGCAATAAGAATTTTGGCTCTCGAAGAAATATTGGCCTCTATGTACGCTTTTTGTTGATGATTATGAGTGACATTAAATACTTCAATATAGTACTTTTTCTCTCTCTAGCTCTTTATCCCAAATAAGCTTGTGGAATTTATCCATAACAAAAGCTTTTATCTCTTTCCTGTTTATGGGACACATGTTCAAGCAAATACCCCATTTACTAAACCATTTGTTGTTTCGCTGCACCCAAGTTTTCTCTCTTTTGCACAATATGTCATTAAAGACAATCTTAGGCCATCTGCGCTTTTCATTTGCTCAATTTTCTTTTTCTCTCTCTAGCTCCTTATCCCAAATAAGTTTGTGGAACTTATCCATAACAAAAGCTTTTTTCTCTTTACTGTTTATGGGACACGTGTTCAAGCAAATACCCCATTTACTAAACCATTTGTTATTTTGCTGCACCCAATTCTTCTTTCTTTTGCACAATATGTCATTAACGACAATCTTAGGCCATCTGCGCTTTTCATTCGCTCAATTTTTTTTAAATAATGCTTTTCATTCGCTCAATTTTTTTTAAATAACTTATGACTCGCAGCATAACAATTGATTCACTAAGAACAACCCATGTTTCACTTAACAATATAGCATAAGGAACTGCACTTTCAATTTTGAATTTATTTGTAATCAAACGATTTTCTCAAATTGTTTCCATTGCATGTAGAATGCACTGCTGACCCACAGTTCACAATCATAGAGAATCACTAGAAGCCCAAAAAGAGTTGGAGTGGTTTTCCAGTCCCATAACTTTGCCTCTTTACACCTATTTTGAAAAGCATAAAATGATTTCCAACCCTCCAAAGTTCTTTTCTTTCTACAACCATCCCAACTTAGATTTTTGTTGAAGTCAATTCCTAGGTATTTGTAATCCACAACTTCTTCACAGTAGAAATTAACTTGTCCTTGTGATGTATTTTTTTTTATAGAGAAAGCCACTATTTTCGGTTTGCTAATATGACTTGCATCCCCACCCTTCTACAAAAATGCTCAAGGGATAGTAAGTGCTCTTGCAAACCAAGAGCAAATATTTTAGATTTTAAATAATTATTCTTTTCATTATGTTAATGAAAATAATTTTTTCCATTTATCTATAAGAAAATATTAATATTAATTATAATGAAATTATATATTTAACTTTGATCATATTATTCTATTTTCTTTATTATTTCATTTATAATAATAAATTTTGTATTGTTGAATTGAGGCCTCTGTGATCCATATCAATTTTAGGAGAATTTTTTTGGCGTAAATCACATGAAATTTCATTTGTCGACGGTTTCGAACCAACAAGTGTGGTTCATCGTCAGGACAAGTTGAAGAAACAGAGCTGTTTCTTCAACTTGTCCTGACGATGAACCACACTTGTTGGTTCGAAACCCGTCAACAAATGAAATTTCATGTGATTTATGCCGAAAAATTTCTCTTAAATTTTGTATTTCTTATGTTTCTAGTGGTCTCACCACCTATCACCAAAGACTCGTGTAAAATATGATAGACTCAAAACATAGAACATAATTGCATATATATCTAGAAATTTACATCAACATAATTAGAGACTATGAAAACATACACTCACAAATTAACATTACATATATATGTATATATATAAAACCCACATTAAAACATTAATAAACTTACACAATATATATTCAAAAACTTACATCAACAAATTACAGACTCACTGAATTAATCGCATCAAAATTCATTTCATTTGTCTACATGGTTCATGACAAGATGAAGAATTGTTTTGTCTACGTGGTTCATCGTCAGGACAAGATGAAGAATCGGTAACAAGTTAAATAGAGAAACCGATCATTCCAATTGCAATAAACAACTACTTTTGACGAAAAGAAACAACTACATTTGACTGGACCAAGAATTAGGGGAAAATTTCTTAATTAATTAATTAATTTGTTTATATATATTTTTTCTAGAAAGAAAATCTTGATATTAATTTGTTTATACATATATATATATATATATATATATATAACTAATTTTTTTTATTTTTTTAAATAAATAAGTTTCTTTATTAATTAATTAATTAGTTAATTTGTTTATATATATATATATAAAACTAAAAATTCTTTTATTTATGTTTATATATAAACATATTTATTTATGTATATCATGTTTAATTAAATCAAAACTAAAAATATAAATTAAGGAATTAAACTCAATAAAAAAACATTATCTTCTTTTTAATTTAAAACACACACATATATATATATATATATATATATATATATATATATATTAATTATATATTATTGGAAATATGGTGAAATAAATTAGGATAAAAAATAAATAATAAAAATAATAATAAAGGTGATAAATACCAATTAAATAACAAAAAAGAAAAAAACCAACAAATAAATAGAAAAGGGAACAAAGAGGAAATTCAAACAATTCATTAGTCGAGGGAATAAAATTGAAACTAAAATTAAAACTAGAAAAAAGAACCGTAAAAAGAAAGGAATGAAGAATGGCAAAAAGGGAGGAAGGGGGAGCAGGGGGCTAAGATGAAAGGGTAGAGATCCAACAACTGCTAATTTTCCAGCCGTCATCCCTGTTAAGATTACTCGGCCTCCTTTCAATTTCAATGGCCTCCCTAAACTTACGGTGATGAAAAGGAGCAATCCTAGCAATAACCCAGGCCTCCTCAATGCATATATGATGCTTAGTCTTCTTCGCATGTTCTACCAAAGTTAAAGGTCGGGTTCTCCCATGCTTGATGTTGGCTGTGTGCTCATGAATCCTCTGATTAATAAAGCACCCAGTTTAACCAACCAATGTAGGGGGTCCCGCAAGAACATGGAATAACATAAACACCTTTCATATCCTTGAGGTCAACAAGGTCTTTTACAGATTTTAGGGAGCTACAAATGGTGTTAAGGGGTCTAAAGGTTGAGGGAACATTATGCTTCCTTAGGATTCTCGCAATCTTGTCAGTGGTCCCCTAGATGAAAGGGAGATGCACCCTTGAGATTCGATCTTTAGGGTCTTTCTTAACCTTGGGACCTCTACTAGCTTTAAGGAAATCTTTAAGACCTTGGTGCCTACTATACCCATTATTAACAAAAACATTAAGGAGATGAGATTTCTCTTTATAAAGGTGGTTTTCATCAGAGATTCTCAGCGCATGAGTAGCTAGCGTGTTGAGAACACCAAACTTTTGAGCAGGGAAATGATGAGACTTGGCATGAAGATACTGCTCAGTATGAGTTTTCTTCCGAAACACCTAGTGGGAGAAAGAACCATCATCCTTCTTCGAAATGAGAACATTAAGGAAAGGCAGGCACCCATCAACTTCCTGCTCCATAGTAAACTTTATGGAGATAGATTGATTGTTGAGATGCTGGAAAAATTGATCTAGCCAAATGAAATAAGTGTCATCTACAAATCTTTTCCATATCTTGGGTTGGAATCGGGCTAAGGCCAAAGCCTTGGATTCAAAGTCTTCCATAAAAATATTAGCAACAACTAGGGATATGGGGGAGCCCATGGCAACCCCACATGTCTGTTCATAGAATTCCCCTTCAAAGTAGAAAAAAGTAGAAGTAAGACAAATCTCTACTAATTTAGCGGTATCAGGATCAATGAGGCGATTGATGACCTCAATGGCCTCCTTAATAAAAATGCAAATTACAGACTATGAAAATATACACCCACAAATTAATATTGCATTTAAAAGAAATTTTACAATAAAGAAATATATATATATATATATATATATATATATATATATATATATATATATAAATTAGAGCTTGATACTTTTATATTTCGTTGAAATGTGAAAGCCACATGTATATGATGGAATTTAGAGCCACTTTGCTTATTTCATTTTTCATTTTTCTATTTCTCATAGATGACTTTTATACTTTTCCCATTGTACTAAATGATTGATTTCATACATCAATAGGGAATTTTTATTACTTCATTCATTTTAAAATATAATTATTATTAAACAATGTTATATATATATATATATAATTAAATTATTGATAATAAATATTTTTATTTTAAAAGGAAAAAATATATATTCAAAAGATTTGAATATATATATTGTTGGCAAATTTAATCATGTTTCATTGCTTTCTTTTCTTTGACAAAATACAAAACTATATATTATGAGGCAAACAAAATTATATATGATGAGAATGTGATACTTTGATACATCAAAACTCTTTTGTTCCATATGGCAGACAATCCCTGTACTAGTAAAGGAAACCATTCTTTAGTAACATAACATGATAGGAATGTTCAACATAAGTATCCATAATGGAGTTGTTTAATGAAAAAAAACTAGACCATGAAATGAAATTCCATGGAGTCTTACTCCAACGCCCTCATCAAATTCAATAATGGACATGGTGCCCACTTGAAGTTCTAGAGCCTCTTTAGAGAGGGTATCAATTGACGTGTTAAGTTCCCCATGGAGGTGTATAAGAGGAGTCCACTCAAAGGACCTCAGGGCTTCCTATTTGTCGAGAAGAAGAAGCTATGGATATATGTTTTCAATAATGAATTTTTTGTTGGCCCAACCAATAACAAGTCATGGCTAGGAGAGTAGTAGACCTACAAGTATCGAGATTGATTGAGATGTAAAAGCACACCTATACCACATGTCAAAGGATGGCCTTGAGAGGCCCCATTAAAGAGTTCCCAAGGAATGTCTACATCGAGTGAAGGCATGATGGAGATCCTTTTATTTTTCTATTTTTGGTCAACCTTGAACTCCCAACAAATCTTTTCAATTGGGCTTGATTATACTTCAGTAGGAATGTCGCGAGAGTTGAAAACACTAGAATTTTTAGCCCACCATACACTGTATATGAGAATGAAAGGGAAATTTTCAAAGGAAGTTGTAGATTCTTTTTCATTCCATTTCTTGTAATAGGATGCTAGGTTGGCCTAAGGCCAATATGTGCATAAACCCACTTCAACAACTACTTTCTCGCAAACTTGCATTGTATGAGGAGAATGAATGAAATGGTGTGAGACTATTTCTTCAACAACTTTACATAGAGTGCATTGTGAGCCCAACACCTCAGCGCCACTTTATCCCACATGACTAGATGGAGGCTACTTTAGCTCTACCAAAAGCGCCAATACCTCCTAAGTCAAATTCCTAGGGTAAGGTTATGTTGTGACAACCCCACCCATGGTCCTCTCATAAAATACATTGTAAATATTTTGCAATATGGAAATTAAAAAAAGGGACTGAGTCAATGGGACAGAGTCTAGAGTTGGGAAGGAGGATTTCTTGCTTGGGATGTTGTTGATTCTTACGCAGAGAAAGAAACTTGAATTGGAGGACAACGATTAAAATTTGGCTGGTGTATGAATTAATGGATTGGTTCCTAATTTAAATGGTTTGTAAGGGAAACTACTCAGACCAAGTGCTTAAGAACCTTAACAAGGAAAAAATGACATAAAATTTATGGAGGACGGGACCTAGTGAGCCCTAGTATTGCACCAAGAATATTGCAACTCCCAGAGGCTCATCAACTATATCTATCAACCCATGGTTTGTACAAAATTCAACGTGATAGTGCTATATACATAATATACGGACTTCTACTCATGCCACCCTCAAATAGGTTACTTGATCATTAGGGCTCCAAGACCATTCTTCTGCTGAACTAGGGAAGATGACCATTGGAAGCATGATTCAAAAGCTAGTCCTAGTGCAAAAAAAGTAAATGTTGTTCAAATCTAACTTGTAAATTCTATTGAATCAATCCATGAGAGAACACAAGAATTATGCTAACTGCAGAAAGGAAAGCTACACTATCAAATTCACTTGAAAACAAAAGATTATCCTACCAATTCATAATTTGGGAATTCATGCATCATTTATCTATTTCACACTTGTAGATTAAGTAATGTCCTAATTGCCAAATCTGTAATGAAGGAACTAATGTTATTTTCTCTTGCAGTAAAGGAAAAGGAATGGAGGGAATGGCCTAGGTGGTACCTCTGATCATGGAGTCCAAGATGGGGGTTAACCTACTCCTATACTAAGCTACACTGGCATTGCAGGTCAAAACAGGGGCAAAACAGGCTGCTATAGGTGTGCTACAGGAAGTTGCTACAGGATTCTTGTACTGCTATAGGAAGTCCTAAAATGCTACAGGAAGTTTGCTGAGAGGGTTTGGAGGGTAAGGATGATGGGATAAAGTGATGGAAAGATGGATGAAGGTTGTGGGAAATGTATGGAAGGTGACCAACACCCTAGCCAAACCCAACACTTCAGGAAGGCTAGCTTTGGGCTAAGAGGGCTGCTCACAGTGACCTAAAAACAAATATCAAGAACATTGGTTGGAATTCATCAAAAGAGAGTGGAGAAGTCCTGGATGGAGGTGGTGAAAAGATCCCTTTCTTGTAGATCCAACAGTTCTGCAACATCATGTGCCCCTGTTCTTCTTTTCATTTGCAAAATATTACAATCAATGGTGGAAAAGATGAATTGAATTTGGAAACTATCTAACTGATGCTAAGAACTTGATCTATGCAATGAATTAAATTCTAAGCTACAACAATCATATGTAAAGCAAGATAACAAATGTAGACTTTTCCAATAAATCATAAACAAGAAATCACACAATGTTTTTGGGTTGTGATGGTGGAGTCCTCTAATCATGCTCCCATGAGAGAGATGAGATAGAGGCCACAATCACAAACTTTTTGAGGAACTATACTCTACTGAAATGAAACAACTAATCAAACATTCTAAGCTAAAAGAAGTATAAATACATAAGAGGGACCTAAGCTACTGGGGTTGGGCCCAAACCCAAGAGCTTCAGCCCTCTGGACTAACTCAGTGATGGATCAAAATGAAACTTCTCATTATCATTCCAGAAATGTCAAATACATCATAAAAAATAGCAGTCACAAGTGCTTGAGCTCAATAGCCTCTTAGTTACAACAAAAAATTGAATCCTAATGAGTTCCTAGGCATGTTTATTTATACAAAAGGGTAGCTACCAACAACTCCCTAGAAAATATAGATTCTTGTCTCCCAAACTCGAGAAAAGTGGATCTAAATCTTCTTTGAACTAAACTTGCTTGGCTGCCAATGATCTCAACCTGCTTGGCTGCGAATGACTTCGAGTTGATGTGAGATAGAGTGGTGAAATTTGACTGATTAGAGGAGTTAAAGAAGTGGACAACCTCCTAGAATCTCTCCTTGTTGTATACTCCGAGCTCTTGCACTCAAATTATCTCAAAATTGCTCCAATTCCTGCATTTAAGACATATTAGGCCACATGACATAGCAACACATTTTATTCCTCACACTAAGCATAATATAACAAAATTTGTAAATAAATGTGAGAAAGAGACAATTTTAAAGCTGGAGGATGGCATTGTGAGCCTTATGATATACCTATTGATGAGTCTCATCATCACCCCCCTACTAAAACTGTTGCTCATCCTCTGAGAAACTTAGTCATCTATGTCCATGTCCTTCATGGCCTTGGTGGCCTCTTTGACATCCCAAGGCTCTTTAGATGGTGTGCTTTCTTGAGGATAGAAGCATGCATTCTTTTCTATGTTTGTCCACTGCTTCCTTTCCTCTTCTTCATTCTTTCCTTCCTGTAGGACTAGTAGCAAAGGTGGATTGAGCTTGAGCCCAATCCAGTTGATCTTTAATCTATGCATGATTCTTTTGTACAAGGGTTTCCTTTCCAATGCATTCCTCAGCCATTCATGAGAGTGATACTCTGTGATGTAGACACTGTGCGGTAGAGCATTCCATCTTCTTTGGCATGCTTGCTGGATCTTTGTCCTTAACAGTCTGAATGTATCCTCAAAATGTGAAATGGTATGTCCTTGTGTGGTAAGGTACTTGGGTGTTAGATCAACATCATTATAGATGATGTTATGCTTACTGATGAAAACCATTGGGCTCATCTTCTCTCCCTTGATATATAATGGTTCTTTTTATTCCCTTGCCATTATTTTCTTTACCTCCTCAGCTCTGGCTTCCTCATGGGTCATCCAAGATGATAGGGACATCAGTTGCATGCCCCCCAACATTGCATTGGGATCCCAAACATTCATATTAGTTAAGGTGAGGTTATGCATGTAGAAATCAACCAACTTTGCTCTGTCTTCTATGCTATTTTGGTCACATAATTCAATGATTGCTTATAGTCTTGAAATGGCATGGATCCATGTTGTAATAGGGTCTTGATTTGGAATTGAATCCACTGCTCCTTAAGAAAGAGTGCATAAGACTTGGATGGATGTCTGTACTGTAATGCCTCCATGGAGAGGCTTTCCATTATAGCCAATTGGGTCTCCTTCTCTTGCAGATTCTCTTTCAACCATCTGTTCTCTGCATGTAGATGTTCACTCATTATGGCCTCTTTCTATTTTAGCTTACTCAGCTCTCTACCCATTTCAATGACCTTCTCTTCCATGAGGCCCACATCTGACACCTTTTTGGACTTGGCATTATGCATCCATCTGTGGGTTCTCCCTCTTTCTGCTTCAAGTTCAAAGAAGAGTGGGATTGCAATTTTTTGGGGAATAACTATTCCTCCCTTAATGAATTTATAATAGGAGCTCAAACTAGGTTGTGGACTAGGCTCCTGTAGCTCTGGGATGTCCTTCTCAAATGTTTTTGGGGAGGCTTCCCCTTCTTATAACTGCTTTTTCTCTTCTTGTAACACCTTCTTCTCTTCCTGTTTTTCCTGTAGCATGCTTTGTTTTTCATATAGCTTCCCTTTCCCCTTTTTTTGGAGGGTGGTAGGTGTCTTGGGTTGTTTAGAGGAGGTTGATCTAGTGGTGGGCCTCCATACATATGCTATTGGAGTCTTTGATATGGTTTCTAGAGAGGTGACCTCCTTAACTTTCCTTTCAGTGGGCCCTACCTCCTCTTTTTTTCTTGGGGACTCTTCAATTGTGATAGGCACCTTTGTGGGAGTTTGAGGCCTTCCCTGCTTAATCCTGGTGTTTTTCTTGGTTTTAAAGTAGAGGGGAGTTTGCCTTTGCCTTTTCTTCTTGGGTTTGACTGGTGTGCTCAAGGTAGCCAAGGTGGTAGCTACCTCTTTTGTAGCGGGTTTTGGAGACAAACTTGTTTGCTCCGGGGATACCCCTTCTTCTCTATATGCAGTGGTTTTCTTAGGGCTTGGTTCTTCTTGTTGCTCCTCATCTTCTTCTTCATCTTGCTATTTTTCTGCTTCTGATTCTTGCTCTGGGTATTCCTCTGTTTCTCTGCCTCCATCTCTCTTTCCTCTTCCGCCTCTGCCTCTTCTTCTTCTTCTTTCCCTTCTCTTCCTTCAACACTAGAGGCTGGGGTCTCACATGGTGTGAGGATTTTCCCCATATCCATGAGTTTTGACCAGGGGACAGGGATCTTTAGTTTATTCAAAGCATCTACCACTATCAGTTTGATGAGGCCATGGTGGCCTAGGCGTTGGTGCTTGCCCTCTCTCACCTTTTGGATCATGTCTTTGATGGTCTATAGGAGAAAATATGGTATAGTGAGTCACTAAGTCTTTGGGCTAGGGAAAATTCTGCTTGAAACCTTAGTTCATGGAGCAATCTAAAATGGTATCCATAGACTATACTCAACCTTCCTTCACACGAGATGAATTTTAGGATATGGTAGGCCACCTCATCCTAGGGATAGGGTAGGATTTCCCTCCTAACTCCATTTTTGTCTTCAATAGGTTTTTCACCAGTAATTAAGAAGTTATTTTTTGCAATGGAACTGCTAGCCTTGTCTTCTCTTCTCCATTGGATCCCTAGGGGAAGGGTTGTCACCCTGCTAATTAGCTCAAGACTGATTGAAATAACTAATCCCCTCACCATAGTGGTGGCACTGACTCATGTTTAAGAGTTTAGGGCCATGGAAAATTCATATGTAATGTCATCATCATATCCTTTCAGTAGTTCAAAGAATCCTAACCATTGATGTCTTCTGAAAATGTCTAATACAAGAGGGTGATGATGAATTCTTTTAGTGTCTGTAGGCTCCCTTCTATTGAATCCCCCTCCCATCTCTTTCCTCTGTTTTCAACTAGGTGAAGGAGGGATGCTTCCTGTAATAGATCTAATGTGTAATTCAATGGAAGTAGAGGGTTGAAATTCCTAGTTGATGCCAATTTGTTATAATCCCTCTATTCTAAACTCTGACAAGTTCTTTCAATTCATAAAATGATTGATATTTCCTCTAGAATTCAGGGTGCACCAACATACAAGTTATGGACATATAAATGAGAGGGTGCACTTACTTTTACCACATGGCCTGAGATAAGGATAATTGGAGACCAAATCAACCCTTGGCAGTGTTCTTTCACCCTTTGAGGCTTCCTGTAGCAATTTTTCGGGGTTCTTATAGCTTCCTGTAGTTTTCTCCTGTAGAAATGGCAGAGTAGGGTTTGATTCTCCTCGATGGCTCCCCAGACTCGTTCTTACCTTACCTATTTTTGAAATGAGCATAGATCCAAGATAATTTGAGCCTCAATACATTACATGCTACTTTTGGCTTAGGCTTGGAGCGCTATGCTGACTTGGCAGAGGCACGAGGTTTCCATTTTTAGACCATTTTCCCCACTTGCGGTGATCATTCTCTCATTCCTAGTAATCATCACCCACTCTCTGTGATCTTAACTTGGATGATGTGACACCTCCATGTTACATGAGGGCTCAAAATCACTTTTTTTTTACTGACTAAGGGTGGCCAAGTTCATTGACCACCTCCAGCTTACAAAAATACCTCTTCTCGGCATTCATACATTTTTCATTATTTACACATAAGGAGGAGAAGAGAGGTTTCCATACCTGTGCCTACCTCGTGATTGACTGATGCAGGGGCATGCATGCTGGAGTGCCGGACCTTTGTATTGTCACCAAGGGATTTGTCTTGTTGTGTTTTTTCTATTCCTATAGATATCTTCTCCGCTCCTTAGGGTATTTGATTTTTGCTGTTGCTATGTGTGTAGGTCCTTTGTTGATGTTCCAGGTGCCATTGCTGCTGCTGGAGAGTCCTGCTTGGATTGGCATAGTGCCTCATGAGTTGGTATCACCCTTCTCCTTGATGGATAGAAAAAAAATATGATTATGGCTTTTCTGTAATGGTTGCACATGCTGTTTCAGGAAAGTCCTCTAGCAACCCTTTTGCTCTCTTCCAAGGTCTTTTAACTACATGGGAGTGATGAGAAAGGGTGTAGAGGATTTGAAGGATGATGCTAGGGCTTTGATTGGGTAGTGTAGGTATGTGAAAATGGAGAGGATGTACTCTGTGTTTTTTCAAGAAATTTTCAAGATGAGACAAAGTGGAGGGTTGATTTTGAAATATATTGGCTTTTCTTGTGAACTGGGATGTATGGATGATGAATGGATGGTGGATCAAGGTGGGATAACCTCATTTACCTTTGCAAAGGTCATGTTTGGTGGTATTCTCACTTGGATCCCCTACCTATTATTTTTTGGGATCTCCCTGTAGTGCTACAGGATCTTCCTGTAGCAATTACAGTCTTCCGGTAGCAATCTAGAGAGGGGATGAAATTGGATTTTTGAGCCACTGGGATGATGGAGAGTGGTGAGGACATGGGTTTGGATGGAGGGAGAAGTGGATGGAATCTTGAGGATGATGGCCCTGTAGTTCTGGAATTCACAACTGTCCTCAAACCTGCAAATTGAAAAAAATAATTAATAGACTCGTTGTGGATCCATGTCCTGAGATTCTCTGTTTTTTCTTTGTTTTTTTGTTTTTGTTTTTTGAGACATCTAGGCTGCCTCAAGAGAGGTTTTCAACCTATATGCTTGGCCTGAGCGCTTCAAGAGAGGTTTTCACCCATGGATCTTTATTTTTTCTTCTATTTTTCTTTACTTTTGGGCTGCCTTAGGTAGGTTTTTAACCCAGGAGTTGGCCTCAAATGCCTCATAAAGGTTTTCATCCATGCCTTTTATTGTTGTTGTTTTTTTTCCAAAAAAAACAGTATCTAAGAATGTTGTGACTGGGAAGCTATGCCAATTCCAATCACATTAACCTATCTACTGATGGTGCTGATGAATTCTTCCTTGGACACAAGATTTCTATACATCTTCAATCTGTAGCCATTGACAAGCAAGGGAATTCCTTCCTCATTAATGGTCCTGATTTGAATAGTGCCATTGTTGTGGCATTTCTCTATCAAGTATGGGCTTAACCACCTCCTCATCAATTTTCCTTTGAAATCCTTGAACCTGGAGCCATATAGTAAGGCCCAATCCCCTTCTTGAAAAACTTTGTCCTTGATGTGCCTATCATGCCAGACCTTCCTCTGCAATTGGATAACCTTAGTGTGTAGGAGGGCCTGCATTCTGAATTCTTCCAAGCCATTTAACTGGAGTAGCCTCTCTTGTTTTGCTTTAGTTGCATCTAAATCCAATTGGGCTGCCATTCTCAGAGTATTGTACTCAAAATGAATAGAGAGCAAATCTTTCTTTCCATTGACCAAATCATATGGGGTGAAACCAATAGTTGTTTTCCAAGTTGTGTTATAGGCCTAGGTGGCTTCCACTAATCTGTTTGACCAATCCTTCCTACTGTTGCCCACAACCTTGGTGAGGATGCCCTCTAATGCCCTATTTTTTACCTCTACTTGTCCATTGGCCTGAGGATGATAGGCAATAAATTTTATGTACTTGATATGATGAAGCCTTAATAGATTCTTAACCAGATGTGATGTGAATTGAGATCCCTGATTGATGACTATCTCTCTGGGGTACCCAAATTTGTATAACACATTATCACTTAAGAACTCAACCACTTTCTCCTCTATTTCCACCTTGACAGCCTTTGTCTTAGCCCATTTTGTCAAATAATCAGTGCACACAATGATGTACTTTTTCTTCCCTTATGGTGGATTAATTTGCCCAATGAAATCCATGCGCCACTTGTCAAATGGCTCCAAAGCCACCTGATGTTGTACGGGAATTTCATCCTTGGGTGTAGGTTTCTGCATCCTCTGGCACTGATCACATCTACTGGTATATCTTCTTGCATCTTGGTGGAGAGTGGGCCAGTAGTAGCCATCTTGTAGAGCTTTGAAAGTCGTTCTCTTGGCAGCAAAGTGACCTCCACAGGGACCATCATGACATGTTGAGAGGATGTCAAAGAATTCCTCTTCCCTGAAACATCTTCTAAAGATATGATCTGGTCCCAACTTGAAGAGATTGCCCCAAATCCAAGTGAAAGAAGTGTTATTCCTTACAATTCTTCTCTTCTCCCTGGATGACAGATTTGGGGGAAATTTTGCAGCAACTAGGGAGTTGGCTATGTCAGCAAACCATGGAGAGAGAACTAAGATAGAAAATAAGTGCTCATCTAGAAGTTGATCATCAACCATCATCATTTGCATGCAAAGCAAGTCTAGATAGAATTTCTGCAACTACATTTTCTTTTCTTGGCTTGTTAATGATAGTTAAATCACGCTGTTGTAACAAAAAAAACCATCTAATAATTATACCATTCACATCAGGTTTTTTCATCAAGTATTTGATAGATGCATGGTTAGTATGCACAAAAGTCTGGTATCCAGTGATGTAGTGTCTGAACTTGTTCAAAGAGTGTGCAACAACTAGGATTTCTTTTAGTCACATTGTAGTTCAATTCAACCTTAGACATATTTTTGCTAATGAAGTAAATGGCATAAGGTAAATTATCATCTATTTGGCATAAAGAAGCCCCTAAATATTTTTCGGATGCATCAACATGGATATGGAAAGGAAGAGTCCAGTTTGGGCCTCTAAGTATGGGTGCAGTGGTTAATTTGTCTTTTGAAATCTCTAGGGCCTCTTGGTAGCTATCTGTCCAACAGAATTTTGAGTCCTTTGTCAACAATCCAAATAATGGTGAGGATACTTTGCTGAAATCCTTAATAAACCTCCTATAATATCCATCTAAACCCAAGAAACTCCTAACATCCCTCTTCTTTTGAGGAGTAGGGACCCTTTTTATGATGGCAATTTTTTTTGGGTCCACTTGTATTCCCTCCTGAGATATTGAATGGCAAATGAAAATCTCTGCATTCATTAATAATTCACACTTATCAAGACTAAGCGAGAGGTTCATTTCTATGCGCTTCTTCAGGTCTTTCCCCACGTTAGAGAGAGCCTCCTGGAAGTCACACCCGTAAGGAGTGAAATCATCTATGTAGATCTCTACAGATTCATGGAACAACTCAACAAGGATGCTCAGAACTGCCCTTTGAAAAGTGGCAGGGGCATTACATAATCTGAAAGGAAGGACCCTATAAGAAAATGTACCCCAAGGACAGGTGAATGCAGTTTTGTCTTGGTCCTCTGGGATGATCTGGATCTGATTGTAACCACTGAATCCATCCAGAAAAGAGAAGATCTTCTTCCCTATAAGACCATCTAAAACTTGATCAATGAAAGGTAAATGGAAATGGTATTTCTTGGTGGCTTTGTTTAGCTCTCTATAGTCCACACAGATCCTCCACTTCCCATTCTTCTTTAGGACCAAAACTAGAGGGGACACCCACTCACTATCTGAGATGGGGTATATGAACCCTGCATCCAACAACTTTTTCAACTCTTCCTTTACTATGTCTTTGAGGGTTGGGTTCATTCTCCTCTGAGGTTGGCGCATAGGTTTGCATCCTTCCTTGATGTAGATGTGATGAGTACAAACCGAAGGATGCACCCCTTTCATTTCTTTGTAGCTCCAAGCAAAAGCATCTAAGTGCTCTCTCAACATTTTGCACAACTTCTCTTCTTGTGGGGCTAAGGGAGAGGGATTAATCTTTAGGATTCTAGATGGACCAAATTGTCAGGCCAGGGTAACTCCAGAATGGGCAGAGAAAAAACTGATTGCATAATTCATTAGCTAACTATCATTTATATACATAAATGGGACGGATCGGTTCATCTTCTTGATGACTGTTCGCGTTCCAGTTCACCCATCTGTTGAGGATTAGGTGTCAACATTCCCCCCCTTAATCTGAAGGGATGTTGGTGAGTCCAAGCATCGTTCTGAATCTTTCGAGCTTTTCTCTTCCAAGCGCTTTGGTGAAGATGTCTGCAATTTGCTCGTTTGTGGAACAATGATGGAGATGGATTGTTTTGGCCTCAACATGATGTCGGATCAGATGATATTTAGTATTGATGTGCTTAGTACGATCATGGAACTTTGGGTTCTTGGCCAACTTTATTGCAGAGGTGTTATCAATCATGAGTGGAGTTGATTGTATTTGTTTTACCTGCAAATCTTCAAGAATTTTTCTGAGCCACAAAATTTCTTTCGTTGCTTCAGCTGCTGCCACATATTCTGCTTCTGTTGTGGAATCTGCTGGTACTGATTGTTTGCGTGATCTCCAGGAGACAGCTCCTGATCCAAGACTCATAGCATATCCTGAAGTAGATACCCCAGTTTCTTTGTCTCCATCGAAGTCTGAATCAGAGTACCCAATCAAGTTGAAGTCGTCCACCTGTGTATACTTGATTCCAAGGTCTTGAGTTCCCTTCAAGTACCTTAGAACTCTTTTTGCAGCAGACCAATGTCCCTCACAAGGCTTTTGCATAAACCTGGAGAGGATTCCAACAGCAAATGAAATGTCTGGTCTGGTAGTAGTGAGGTAGATGAGACTTCCTACAAGCTGTCTATACTTTGTTGCATCCTCAAATTCCTTTCCTTCAATAGATGTGAGCTTCAAGTTTTGTTCCATTGGAGTAGAAAGAGGATTGCACTCTGTCATGCCAAATCTGTTTAACAAATCTCCAATGTGTTTCTTTTGAGAAAGAAATATGGATTTTGGATGTTGGGTTATTTCAATGCCAAGATAGTAATGAACATAGCCCAAATCAATCATTTCAAAACTTTTTCCTAATTCTTTCTTTATGGATGCAATATAGCTTTCATTGTTCCCTGTCATTAAAAGATCATCTACATATACCACAAGATATACAACTGTTTTGCCAACTTTCTTGACAAATAAAGTTGCATCATCAAGATCAAAATGTTTGAAGTTGAGTTTCAGAAGATGCTCAGTTAGTTTTTCATACCAGGCTCGTGGTGCTTGTTTGAGGCCATACAAGGACTTCACAAGTTTGCATACTTTGTGTTCATGTCCTTTCACAGCAAATCCTTCAGGCTGAGACATAAAAACATTCTCTTTTAGATCTCCATTCAAGAATGCAGTTTTTACATCCATTTGATGGACTTTCCAACTGTTCTGAGCAGCTAGTGCAAAGAGTGTCCGGATGGTGGCCCATTTTGCTGTGGGGGCAAAAGTTTCCTCATAATCAACCCCTTCCTTCTGTGCAAAACCTTTTGCCACAAGCCTAGCTTTGTGCTTGTCAAGTGAGCCATCAGCTTTGTACTTGTTCTTGTAGACCCACTTGCAGCCAATTGGTTTGGTTCCAAATGGAGGATCAATCAGCTTCCAAGTGCCATTCTTTATGAGGGCATCATACTCCTTCTGCATCGCTTCTTTCCATTCATCATGAGAAGCAGCTTCTTTGAAGGAAGTTGGTTCAAAATCTGTAGACAAGTTCAATTCACAATCATAAGTAACATCCATATCAACAGGTGAATTAGAGTTATCTACATCACCTCCATCTTGTCGGTTTGTATTTCTGGTTCTTGTTTTTCCAATTTCATCAGGATGAACACTTTCAAGTGTCTTTGTCAGCCACTTTGGGGGACCTTTCTGAGATGGTCCAGGCTGCTCTGTTGATTGAGTTGGGTCTGAATCAAGATTGAGTCTCCCAATTCTATCAATTACATCACTTAAAGCATCATCCGTTGTTGGAGTGTCATGCAGGGGAGATTGTTCTTCAGAAGAAGATTCCACATGTTGATCTAGTATAAGAGTCCCCCCTTCAAGATGTGGAATCTGATTATCAAACTCTTGGAATGATTTTGTTTTTGCGAATCTATCCAAGCGATCAAGTTGCCGCTCAACAACATTGTCAGATTTGGATGATTCGAGAAAAATGACATCTCTAGATAAAACAAACTTTTTATTTACTTCATCATAGAGGCGGTATGCTTTAGATGTGTTTGAATATCCCAGGAAGATACACTTACGACTTCTAGCACCAAGTTTGTTTCTATGTACCTTTGGTATTAAAGCATAACATGTGGAACCAAAGATCCTGAGATGTTTTACCGAAGGAACATGTCCATACCACAATTCATAAGGAGTTTTGTTTCTTATAGCACTAGATGGACATCTATTCTTTATATATGCAGCACATAGAACAGCATCAGCCCAAAACATTATCTTTACATTTTTGAAGAAAAGCATGGATCGTACCATATTCAAAATTGTTCTGTTCATTCTTTCAGCTACACCATTCTGTTGAGGATTATAAGGCACAGTTGTTTGATGTTTAATCCCATGTTGGTGAAGATAGTGTTCAAATTCATTTGATGTATATTCTTTTCCATTATCAGTGCGAATAGACCCAATATGAGATTGTGCATCATTTTCAATCCATTTATGAAAATTCTTGAATGTTTGAAAAGCATCAGATTTGTTCTTCAATAAATAAACCCAACACATTCTGGTGTAATCATCAATAAATGTCATGATATATTTATTTCCATTTGCAGAAGGAACAGGCATTGGACCACATAAATCTGAATGAATGAGTTCAAGCTTCCTATGTGCTCTTGAATGTGAATCATGAAAAGACTGTTTGCTATGCTTTCCTAGAATGCAAGCATCACATTGCTTATGTTTTCTAGGAATTGTAGGCAAACCAGCAACACCATTTTTCTTTAATAAGCGAAGACTGTCATAGTTTAAATGTCCAAATCTAGCATGCCATAATAAACTTGACGGAAGTGTACCTTCTTCATGATGAGAAATATATGAGAAATGTTGTGCATGAGCAGAAGTTCCTTGCAGTTTAAGAAGTCTTTCTTCTTCTATACCCCTCATGACAAGTGAGTGGTCAGATGCCTTTCTTACCTCAAGCTTGCCATCAAACATATGAATGGAGTGACCTTGCTGGCAGATGTGGACCAGGGACAACACGTTTCTCTTGAGCTGTGGGAGATATAGAACATGGTCCAGAAGAAAGTCTGGAAGACCAGGCAGTTTAAGCCTGATTGTGCCAAGCCCTGATGGCTTGATTTTTGACTGATATGCAAAGTATACTGCTCCATCAACATTGTCAGTGAAATCTTCAAAAAAATCTTTCCTATGAGTCATATGACAGGTTGCTCCTGAATCAAGCAACCAGTCATTTTTCGAAGAAGCAAGTGAAGCATTAAACAAATCTTCATTTACTCCAATGTTACATTGTGCCTCAATATAGTGAGCGGATTCAGGTGCTTTACCTTTGTCTGTGTCATCAGTTTTACCTTTCTGCTGATTTCTTCTCTGCTCAATTTTGTCCCATGGTAGCTTGCATGTAGAAGCATCATGTGATCCATTTCGTTTGTAGCGAATGCAATGCAGATCTGCCTTTTCTGCTTGAGAATGTCTGCCCCCCTGCCTCTGAAGTATCTTCCTCTTCCTCTTCGTCCACCTCTTCCTCTTGTAGAATCTTAAGCAGGATGCTTTTCTTTATGAGCAAGGCAAACAGTCTCTTCAGAAGATTCAGGGACTGTTTTCTTTCCAAAGGCTTTCTCTCTTTCAGCAAACTTTTTCACAAGAGACTCAAAGGTTATGTCTTTAAGATTTCCATTTGCTTGTAAAGACTCAAGATAATTGGAGTAGGTAGGATAGAGTGCTTTGAGAAAGGCAATAAGAGAGATATCCAACTCAACCTTAGTGGATTTAATATCATGCATTATAGACTTTATTTCAGATGCAAGAGCAAGGGGATCATTATTTTTCAGTTCAAGAGTGAAGAGTTTAATCATGGGCTGAACAACTTCAAGTGCAGAATGTGAATCATAGAGTTCTTTCAGCTTTTGTAAAGCTTCAAAGGTAGTTGAATATGATGAAATATGACGACTTACTTCTTCATTTACAGATGCTGCGATTAATGCATAGGCTTTGTTGTTCTTATTTTCCCAAATGGCGAGTTCTTTGTCTGATGTAGGCTGCACAGGGTCTTTGTCTTCTTCTCCGACACACACTCCCTTCCACAACTCATTGTAGATGAGGGTGTGTTTTACCATCCGAGACCATTCAGAGTAGTTCTCCTTGCCAGTGAGAACTATTCCGACCATAGAAATGATTGAATGCATTCTGTAAAAAAATACTTCTGCTGATAAAAAAAATATTTCTGCTGATATACAGTGAAATTGTACTCAAAAGATTTCTGTGGGAAATAACTTTGGTTGTTTAAAAATAATCAGTCATTTACCGCGAGCTCTACAAAGTTGGAGCAGCAACGGTATTAACCGCGAGCTCTACAAAGTTGGAGCAGCAACGGTATTACAATTTCAAAATTCACTGAAAAGACTAAAAAATCACCATAAATCCCTTTGATTCTCTAGACCTGAGCCCATAACCAGATTTACTCTCAGCCCTTAAAAACCCCGCATTATGTCAAGTTACACTCATAAATGATGTACTCACTAAAAAAAACGTTCAATGCAAACCATCCCTGTGGGTGTTAACAACACATAGCAAACTCACATGCCGCAACATAAATGGATTTTAAATCACTATGTTCAATCAAATCGGCATCATCACTTGCGCCAGGTACTAGCACATTAACTTCACTTGACTTAGCTGTTGTAATAGATGCATGTAGAGAGGCTTTACTTGCACGGCCAAGGATTCAAAGTTTATGATAAACTTTGAGAACTCTAGTTAACGGGTTCGATACCCCGCATCTCCACCTTCATTATGAAATATGGTCCATCAATCAGCATTGCGTGTTTACAGACTTATGGAATGGAAGCACATGGCTATATTCCAAATGTCGTAATATTCAGTACCCTCATCAAAGGGCTTTGCAGGACGGGCAGAATGGAAGATGCTATTAATCTGTTCAAACAAATGGTGAACAAACGACAACTTCCTAATCTTTTTACATATAGCACGCTAATACATGGGCTATGCAAGAGAGGGAAAACTCACGACGGCGCCAACTCACGAGGCTTTTGGATTGATAGCTGTTATGCTGCAACAGGGTCCTCGCACAATAAAACACTCTGCCAGACCAACAGGCTTACGGAGGCAGTGGAGACCTTCAGCCATCTGCTTTCAGCTAAATCTATTCCCACCATCACCACCATCGAATCTTCGAGATGGAGGCCGCCTGAAACCACGCGTTTTAATGCATTTCTGGTTTCTCGATGACATGGGCACGATAACGTTGGTTGAAAACACATAAAATACTTGGTCACGCTCATGTATCTTCCTGAGCTTCGAGGAGGCTGTCATGGACCATCTCAGAAAGAAGCCGATTTCTTAGAAGAGGAAATGGTTGCAGCCAACATGGATTGGCTTCTGGAAACCTTCGACGGGGCTGGAGAAGCCAATATAGAGCATGCGGAAGAGTTGAATAACGCAGAAGGGGAGATGAATAACGCGGAAGGGAAGGAGAGCGAGAGCAGGCCGTAGGACAGTCAATGATTTTTTTAACCGATGCGCAGAGACCCAATGACACGCAGGACAGAGGTAGAAACACTCAGGTATTCAGCGCAGAGAATGAAACGCATGACAGAGGCAGCGCTCAGGTATTCATGCGCAGAGAAAAGGAGTTACGACTATTCTGAGGACTGGGACCTGTGCTCTGATACCATGTCAGGCCAGGGTAACTCTAGAATGGGCAGAGAAAAAACTGATTGCATAATTCATTAGCTAACTATCATTTATATACATAAATGGGACGGATCAGTTCATCTTCTTGATGACTGTTCGCGTTCCAGTTCACCCATCCGTTGAGGATTAGGTGTCAACACAAATTCTACAAGTTTGACATGTGCAGGAATTGGGTCAACTAGGCATAACTCAGTCCAAGGATTACCCTTAGATTCCTTCAAAAGATCATCAAGAGGTAAGGTATTGTGGGGTTGATTCTGTAGGATTTGGTCAATGAGGTCATCTTCATCAGGTTGCCCCCCTCCTATAACATCATCTAGGGTACATATTGGATGGGATGTTCTATGATACACTTTATCTCCCTCCTCCTACTCCAACCATAGGGGTAAGTCATGCTAATGGATGCTGAGCAGGAGGGCACAATACCAACTGTTTGGATAAATGCCCATTCTTAATGGTCATGTTCCCAACCCTGCAAATTATGTAAGCATCAGCAGTGGCTAGCCATGGTCTTCTGAGGATGAGAGGATAACCATTGAATTTGGTTTTGGGTTGGAGAACTAGGAAGTCAGTAGGATACTCCCAGGAGTCGATAGAGAACATTATATCCTCAACAACTCCCTCAGGAGCTACTGTAGAATCTGCAAGTTGCAGCACTGTTGTGATCTTTCTCAAGGATCCTTGGAGGTTAAGTTTCAGCATGGTTTCTTTATTCATCACATTGATGGCAGCCCTAAGATCAATCAAGGTGTGAAGGAAAATGATGCCATCAATGTGTACATCTACCACAGGACTTCCAGGGTCTAGATATTTTTGGGAAAACACTCTCTTCAACATAAAATTAGATAATTGACCAATAACAATGATGGTGGGGGCGTCTTTATTTCTCCTCCCAAGACGTTTGAAACATATCTCTTTGATAAGCTTATGTTGCAGTGGCTACAACCACCCTCCAAAATTTTGCCTTAGCTTCGTTTTGGAGCCTCTTGTTGTAGCATTTTTTGGTTTTGATTAGATAGAATATTTCAAAAAATGTTAAGTTAGAATATGGACATAACAATAGTGAATAAAATGTTAGTTTAAAAAATATCTTGATGATGATGTCCATATCAAAGAAAATGTTAGGTAGAAAGAAAACAAATAATCTCTGAAAGTGAGCAAGTCCAAATTCTACTACTCTGTTTCTGCAAAATAATGGTTGTGTGCAGCTTGTTTTAAATGCCACAACCCATGATAGTCAAACTATTTAACCTTGACTGCTTCATGCTTTAAATTTGATGTTATAGTTAGAGAATAAAGATTTGTCCAAACTGTTTAATCTTGGTAGATCAGTAGTTAGGTAAAGAATAATAAGGCGCTAATCAATTTAATCTGAGCCCTTGGAGGTTATAAGGGTAGAATTAGATAGTTTCCTGCTTTAAAAAAAAATGGATAAGGGTTTGCTAGCTTAAATGCACCCATTAAGTGAAGAAAAAAATGATAGGATAAGCAAAGGGTAAGTAGAGAAAGGTTACAAAAGTTTAATGGTTGATTGGAAAAAATGAATATTTATTATGTTTCTATGCTCATGAGGCAATTTTACAAGGCAAATGAAGGTCTACAACATCAATTAATTAACCTCCCTCATCCTTAATTCATTCATATATTTATTAATTTCTCCTTCATAAATTCATATTCATTTTCTATAAAAATCCCTTTTCCTATGGTAAAAATCATTTTTACCTAGAAAAAGTAAAAACACCATGTAAAATCCCTTTTACTATGAAAAAATCCCTTTTTACCATGTAAAATCCCTTTTTACATAAAAAACCCACAAAGGATGTTTTACCCTAAATATTATGCATAATGAAAAACAAATAAATAATAAAATACATAATACTTAGTGTTATTCCTCTTTTCTGCTTATATTTCATATATTTTCCCTTTTCCCGTCCATATTCCATATTAACACTGACTTTATGTATTAAACCCTTAAAATTCCCCTTTCCTGTATATATTAGCTCCTTTAATATTAATAATCTGAAAACCCTTAGTTTTTGTTTAAAAACTATGTATTTTATACAAATATCGCATCGCAAATGATGGTGGATCGCAACCTTTCATATGAATGCACCTTTCCTCGATTGCAATATGCAATATATGATAGACCCAGACCCAAGGCTTATATATATCGCAATCTAATCCTATATCACATCCGCTTTCATCGCAGCCTCTCGCTAATACTATAACCCTTTGCCCATTGCGATCTCCGATTGCGATGGGATACAGACTCGACCATATATATATATTCCAATTTACTGCTATATCACATCCGACCCCTATCACGTTCCTTTGCAATGGGCCTACCCTCGCCTAACTCCAATTGCAATCTCTGATTTAAACCCGGACCCGACGACATTTATCCGCCCGATTCCATAAAATTTCAAATCCGCTATACATTGTTTTATGAAGGAGTTCTTTGTTAAAATCGTTCGTATGATTTTACAAAGAACTAGCTGTGACAACGATATGCGATATAAGACCCGGACCCGATATCATTATCTGCTCCGATTTATTAAATTTCAAGTCCGCATATGCGTTTTGCAAAGGAATTCTGTGTTAAATCGTTTTTTTCGATTTAAACGTAGAAATGACCCGAAACCTCCATTTTAACTGCTAATCATGTTTTAACCCATAATTAAGCTATTCCCACCATGATTAATCCCTTCGTACTCTCTCCACTACTGTTCACTTCGCCCGATAGTTCAAAAGTTAACTATTTTTCCCATTAAACACATAAAAGCCATTTTTGCTCTGTTTTGCCTGTTTTACACAGTGTAGCCTCCATAATGCCTCTGTGGCCATTAAATCATGGTTTCACCCTCCGATATGCCCCAGACTCCTTTCGATAAGCCTTTTGAAGCCAATGAAGACCTTCTCTGCCACCTGAGTCTTTCTTAACAATTTTATGTGTTTTGCAGGTGAAGGCCGCTGTTCTAGGTTTATAAAAACAAGCCTGCATAATAGTTGGAAGACAAAATGAGCGATTTACTGTGAAAAACACAGTAAAAACCTCAAATGCGCAGTAAAGAAGAAAGGAGCACAGTAAAGGTCACTCAACCAGATTAAAGGATATTTACAGAGTTCAAACAATATCAGATAAAAGGTTAAATGAAAGCAATTTGTCAGCGTGAAGGATACCAACAAGCGATCAGCTAAAGAGGCAAAATATCCTACAAAAAGCCAACACAACCTGAATAAAGGGGACAACAAGAAGTAGTTCAAACAACTGCCCCTATCTTCTTGCCATGAAGATCTTTCTTTTCCTAAAAATCTTAATCTGTTTTAGGATCTTTTCCTAAATTTCATTATTGTATAAATAACTCTTTTCTAGAGTTGTAAATGGTTAGGAGTTCAAGATTCAGAGAGCATTGCTTGTAAAGTTGTGACTGTTTATACTACTTTGAACCTGGAAGCCACCTTTGAAGGAAGCTTTTGCAGACACTTGATGTAATCGGTCTTTTTGGAACCTTAATACAAAGCAAAGGATTCTGAATATGGTCTTGCATAATTTGTGTTATCCTGTAAGTTTTTCCATTTCTTCAATCATTATGTATTTCTTCATATGCTTATGAGTTATAGAGATATCTAGGTAGGAACAATTAGAGTTTGAATTGATTCCTATAAGCTTCTGAAGTGATCATCAATTAAGAGATTGGATTAATGCAACTGTTTGTGTAGCTAATCCCCTCTAATCAATAAATCATCAGCGTCTTGTGTAAGCTTAAGTATACTACCTTGAATCTTTTGAACATAGTTCAGAAGGTTTTCCTACTTATGATTGTTTTGTTTTACAGTATGGAAACCGTGATAATCATATTTTTGTTGTCTTCTACTCACCACTATTTTGATCTATATCACTGTGTAATACTTTATAGCAGCGCTTTGCTGAAGTATTAATATACCCCAAAGGATTTATTACTTTAATTATACATTTGTATTCATTCATTGGTCTTCCAAAACTAAAAGCAAAAACCCCCAAAACAATTATTTTAGATGCTCTGGCATTGGTAGCTTGACCTACTACTATCTCAGAGGTACAACATCAGACTGGCGCCGTTTTCGGGGATTCAAATTTCTTTAAAATTTCCCTTCGGACAACGATATTCATTCACTCTTTTCCTTTAAAGGTGATTAAAGGATTTAGAAGGTTAAAATCATTCACCTAGGCGACTCCACACTCCCAACATGGCACCTTTTAAACATACCAGATCTCGTTCAGAAGGTGACATAGTTAGTCCTTTGTCAGATCCTAAGAAAAGCCAGATCTAAAAGGGGACACTAACCATATTCTTCTTCCTCTTTAGTCCTACAGTCTGAAGAATTAGAATCATTTGACTGATATAGTAATATCCCATCTTACCTTGTTTACTCCCATTTATCACCTAGGGTTGATGAACTTCTAAATAAAGGAGTTGATTTCAAGTCAGCATACCTTATTCATTCATTAGAATCTCATCCAATACCCACACTTCCACCAGGATCACCTAAAACTGAATCTGATTTGGGTGTCAATCTACCAGAATATAAACCCACAGATTTCATATCCCCTACCACCTATCCATTTCCTTCCATTTTTGATCAACCTGAAGCTTCTTCTTCTGAACAACCTGAAGAGACCTTTTCTGTATATACCAATCCTCTCCTTGCATCAAAAGAAGGTATTCCTTTATAGGTCCCAAAGCTAGTTCTTAAGATTCCTCTGAAGTCTTTCAAGAGATCTCCACCTCCTTCACCTCCAACTAGTTCACCGACTCCTAAAACACCATCTTCTTGCTCTATTTCTTCTTCATCCTCTGCATCCACACAAACACCTCATACTCCACCTAGACAACCTCATATACCTCAAACACCTCATATTCCTCAAGCACCTCAAACACCACTTGCTGTCATGGCTTTTCGACCAATTATACAGGCCAGATATGCTGCCTTAGTCTTACCTAATAACCTTGATGCATTCCCAGCTGGATACTTAAAATACCTTCCCAAGTACAATGGAGAAACTGGTCCCTCAGCTGAAGAGCATCTTCAAGCTTTCCTTGACTTTGCAGACAACATGAATGTTGAAGAAGAAAATGTTTATATGAGATTGTTTGTGCAGTCACTTGAGGGAAATGTGAGGATTTGGTTTAGGCAGTTACCAGCAGCTTCCATTAGAAATTGGGAAGAGCTTACTACCATATTTAAAAATCAATGGGGTGTTAAAAAGGATCCTCTTTACTTCTTCATAGAATTTGAAGAGCTTAAAATGAACTTTGGTGAACCAGTAGTAGATTTTATCAAAAGATTCAACAAACTCTATCGCAAAATGCCTGCTGATTGTAAGCCTCCTGTAGCAGCAGCTAAGTCTAGATTTCAAAATCTTTCGATGATGACTTTGCTGTTATGCTACGAGAAAGAACTTCAAGAACTCTTGAAGACATGCAAACAAACGCTATAGAAGAAGAAGCAAACACGACAACCTCAACATCTTTAAAACTTAAGGAAGAAAAGGCCCAAAGAAAACTCAAATCTGTTCAAGAAGCCTCGAGTTCCTCTAAGACTAAGTAAGAAGACTCAAAAAATTATGGATGAAATAACATCTCTTCTTAGAAACCTATCAAATAGGATTTCAAATATTGAGACCCAACCTAGGACCATACAACAAACAGTTTCTAGACCTCAAAACCAAAATCAAGGTCAGTGTAAAAGAAACCAACCACTACAAATTCTTCAGTGACCTACCAATGATCAACAGGTTCCTACTCCTCTATTGATAGACAACCAACAACCTGATGAAAATACTATGACAATAACTGAAGACATTAATAGTATGGATTCTTCTTCCAATCAAACAGCCATCATTCCTCTCTCACAACAGAATTAGGTTCAAGAGGATCAGGAAGCTGCACAGGTATCTAAATATCATGCTTTTTCTGAATTTTTAATTGCAGAATTAAACAAAAGGTATGATCTTAGGCCTAGGCCTGGTCCTGGGAGACCTCCAAAGGAAGCTCCAATGATTGAACCACGTACCAAAACTGCTGAAGCTCAAACAACTCTTATTCAGCCCTTAGATCAGTCAATTGATACTTCCCAAGCTGGTAAAAACATTTTGACTGCATTTAATGTTGAAAAAGAATTAGAGAGGGTTAAGATCCCAATTCCATTGTCAGAACTTTCTAAAAACCCTGGTTACAAAAGCCAAGTCACAAAATGGATACAAAACACCTCGGTTGATGCAGAAGGTGATGTCATAAGTCTACAAGATGAAAAACCAGCAGTAGTTTTTGGACCTAGTTCAGACATGATAGATAATATAGTGAGTCCCTTCTATGTAACTCTTAAAACAAATGATTCCATGTTATACAATTGTATGCTTGATTCAGGGGCATCACACAACCTTATGACAAAATCCATCATGGACCTTCTGAAATTAGACATCAGTAAATCCTACCACGACCTGTACACTTATGATTCTAAAAGGGTGCCCTGTTTAGGATTGATCAAGGATTTAGTGGTCACCCTTGCCCAAATTCCAATAAAAAGTGTAGTACTTGATATTGTTGTCACAGATATCCCTCCCAAGTTTGGAATTCTCCTTTCTAGGTCATGCTGTGCCAAACTAGGGGGAACTCTACAGGTGGACATGTCATATGCTACTATTCCTGTCTATGGAGGAGAGAAAATGAGATTATATAGAGAGGTAAGATTTGCACATACTGTTTGTAAAACTGACCATCCAAGGAACCATCCAATATATGCAATAGATCAAGACTTTGGTTGTTTTCAGCTCACTTCAAGCCAACACAAAACTCAAGTCAAAATTGAAGAGGTAGTTGAAAGTTCTGAACCAAACCAAACTGATATTTGGAAACTGTTCTTTGATGGCTCTTACACAAAAGATGGGGTAGGAGCTGGAGTTGTTTTAATTTCACCTGAAGAGGAAAATATAACCCAATCATGTAAATTAGACTTCGAAGTCACTAATAATGTAGCTGAATATGAAGCTTTCCTTATAGGATTACAACTATCCAAAAGCTTAAATGTTTTTACCGATTCTGAACTTGTTGTTAAGCAAGTAAAGAATGTTTGCCAGACCAAGCACGCAAACTTAGGTCCTATTGAAATGAAATATGGGATTCAATTGAAAACCTTTTTGATGCTTTTAATTTGACTCACATTCCCAGAGATCAAAATATTCACACAGATGCTTTCGCTGTCTCTGCTAGCGCTTTTAGAATCCCTGATCATACTGATGTACTCTATCAGATACAAGTCAAATACAGGCCATCTATCCCAGATAACCTGAAACATTGGAAAATATTTGAAGATGATGAACAACTGAAATCATTTATGCAGGTAGTAGATGATTTCTCATTTCTGCAAATTGATGAAGATAGAGCTAAAATAAATGAAAACGCAGAAGGAAATGATACTTCAGATTTTAAAGACCAGATTGCTAATCACGACATTATTCAATTATCCAATAATTTTGTTCCAAAGGGACTCATTCCTTTAGAAAAATTATTCAATCAAAATGATGTTTTCCAAAACCCGCAGTCCATTTCTTTAGAAGACGACGTGGAAGAGATTAATGTTGGAACTGATAAAGATATTAAAAACATCAAATTATGCGCTTCTCTAGACCCAGAAATCAAAGCTCAGTATTTTAAATCATTGCAAAATTATAAGGACGTATTCCTCTGAAGCCAGAAGCAAAACTGTATCAACAGAATCTTAGAAGGATAAATGCAGCTCTTCTACCCACTGTAGAAAGAGAAATTAAGAAAATGTTAGATGCCCAGATCATCCTCCCTCTTAGTTCCTGTTAGAAAGAAAAATGGAGAAATAAGACTCTGCGTGGATTTTAGAAATCTGAATAAGGCATCATTAAAAGATAATTATCCTTTGCCCAAAATGGACCAGTTATTACAAATGGTTTCAGGAGCACAAAGACTGTCTATGCTTGATGGTTTTTCATGTTATAACCAGGTAAATGTTGATACAATAGATAGAGAGAAAACAACTTTTACTACACCCTGGGGTACATTCATTTATGCTAGGATGCCATTTGGCTTAACCAATGTTGGAGCAACATTTCAAAGAGCAATGGACATCGCTTTTATGGGTCAGGTAAATAAATTTGTGGTTATTTATCTTGATGACATAACTGTTTTTTCTAAATCTGATCAGAAACATTTAAAGCACTTGATGAAAGTTTTTGACAGGTGTAGAAAATTTGGAATATCACTAAACCCAAAGAAGTTCTTGTTTGCTGTTAAAGAAGGAAAACTACTGGGCCATATAATTTCAAAGGAGGGTTTAGTAATTGACCCTAAAAGAGTATCTTCCATTGAAACATTGACCTTGCCTAGAAACAGAGAGGAGATTCAAGCTTTTCGAGACAAGATTAATTTTCTAAGGAGATTCATTCCCAATTATGCAGAGATAGTGAAGGATATAACATACATGCTCCGAAAGGATCATGAAGTCAAATGGACTCCTTCTAGGCATGCATTTGAAAAAATAAAAAGGGCAATATCTAAGCTCCCACCTTAGCTAGCCCCGATTATACTAAGCCATTTAGTATTTTCTCTTTTTCCTCTGAAACAACCCTTGCTGCTATTCTTTTATAGAAAAATGAAGATTCCCATGACCAACCCATAACGTTTTTCAATAAGATTATGAGAGATGTTGAGCTTAAGTATGACATCATTGAGAAGCAATCCTATGCCCTTATTCAAGCCCTAAAATCATTCAGAATGTATGTCTTACACTCACCTATTACTGCTTATGTCCCCAATAGTGTTGTAAAAATTGTCTTAACCCAACCAGACACCGATGGGAAAAGAGGTAGATGGATCACTCAAATTCTGGAGTTTGATCTAACTATCAAGACTACCAAGCTAGTAAAAGGTCAAGGACTAGCAAAGCTTCTAGCTGAATCCAATTGCAAAGTACTTGGAATCAATTCTGTTTTAGAAATACAAGGGAAGAATACACAAGAACCTTCTGTCCTTGCAGAAGGGGAGAATCCACCAAGAACCTTCCCTTCCTTCTAAAGGGAGAATCCACAAGAACCTCCACCTTCAGAGCAGATCAGTCCTATACACATTGATGAAAAATTCATGTTGTCAAACTAGTATCAAGATATTGTAAATTTCTTGATCAATTTTGAGTGTCCAACGTCGTTCTCCAAAACCCAGTGTAAAACCCTCAAATTAAAATCAGTCAAGTAATGCATTATTAATGCAAATTTATATTGGAAAGATCCACTCAACATTTTGTTATTATGTTTAACAGAGTCTGAAACTAAAGGAATCAATGATCAGTTTCATACAAGATTTTGTGGGGGACATTATGCTTGGAGAGTCACAGCATACAAGATTTTGAGGGGAGGATTTTATTGGCCCACATTGTTTTTACAAGTAGGGGCAAAGGTCGGAGGTTGTGTTCCTTGCCAAATGTTTGCCGGAAAACAAAAATTAGTAGCTCTTCCACTTGTTCCATCAATAGTTTCAACACCTTTTTCTCAATGGGGATTAGATTTTATTGGAAAGATTCACCCCACTTCAAGTAATCAGCATAGATGGATCTTAACTGCAACAGATTACTTTACTAAATGGGTGGAAGCAATTCCAGTCAGAAATGCTACTGATGCAGTAGTAATTAAGTTTATTGAGGAGAATATCTTGTCTAGATTTGGTTGCCCAACTCAAATTGTAACTGATAATGCAACATCTTTTTCTAGTGTTAAAATGATTGAATTTTGCCAGAAATATCAGATTTTGTTACATCATTCAACCCCATATTACCCTCAGGGTAATGGCCTTGGAGAATCATCAAACAAGAGTCTGGTAAAGGTAATAAAAAAAACACTAGCTGATCATAAGAAGAGCTGGGATTCACATTTGATTTATGCAGTATGGGCAAACAAAATTACTCCAAAGAGGTCAACTGGAAAATTTCCATTTCAATTAGTCTATGGTAAAGATGCAATCTTCCCTACCAATTTGGCTTTCCTTGTTTTAAAATTTCTGCAGGACGCAACAGATGAACTTGATGATTTTTCTAGAAGAATAAATCAGATTATTGAACTTAATGAAAACAGAGATGAAGTTCAATACAAATTGCAAAAATATCGGAATAAGATGAAGGTCTTGTTTGACAGAAGGGCCAGGGAAAGGGACTTTAAGGAAGGTGATCTAGTCCTAAGATGGGATGCCAGAAGAGAAGAGAAAGGAAATCATGGCAAATTTGACAATCTATGGACCTTTGGACCTTTAGCAATTGCTGAAGTAAAAGGTAACAACACTTTTGTGTTGAAAAATCTTGAGGGGAAATATTCCACTTATCCTATAAATGGAAGGTTTCTCAAACATTATATTCAGTACTAAGAAGGTGAAATAGTTTTCATTGTATATAAATTCGCTTTTCATTCCCTTTCAAGATGTCAGTGTGATATTTTTTACAGCAAAGACTCCATATCCCGAGGAGAAGGCACATGGATCTGCAGGTTCTCTGCATTCTACAGGAGAAAGCAATTCCCAGATGGAGCCAATGTTGTAGCATTTTTTGGTTTTGATTAGATAGAATATTTCAAAAAATATTAAGTTAGAATATGGACATAACAATAGTGAATAAAATGTTAGTTTAAAAAATATCTTGATGATGATGTCCATATCAAAGAAAATGTTAAGTTAGCTGCTCTAAAAAATCAAGGCAAAATGAAAATGTTAGGTAGAAAAAAAACAAATAAACTTTGAAAGTGAGCAAGTCCAAATGCCACTACTCTATTTCTGCAAAATAATGGTTGTGTGTAGCTTGTTTTAAATGCTACAACCCATGACAGTCAAACTGTTTAATCTTGATTGCTTCATGCTTTAAATTTGATGTTATATTTAGAGAAGAAAGATATGTCCAAACTGTTTAATCTTGGCAGATTAGTAGTTAGGTAAAGAATAATAAGGGATTCATCAGTTTAATCTGAGCCTTTGGAGGTTATAAGGGTAGAATTAGATAGTTTCCTGCTTTAAAAGAAAATGGATAAGGGTTTGCTAGCTTAAATGCACCCATTAAGTGAAGAAAAATGATAGGATAAGCAAAGGGTAAGTAGAGAAAGGTTGCAAAAGTTTAATGTTTGATTGGACAAAATGAATATTTATCATGTTTCTATGCTCATGAGGCAATTATACAAGGCAAATGAAGGTCTACAACATCAATTAATTAACCTTCTTCATCCTTAATTCATTCATATATTTACTAATTTCCCCTTCATACATTCATATTCATATTCTATAAAAATCCCTTTTCCTATGGTAAAAATCCTTTTTACCTAGGAAAAGTAAAAACACCATGTAAAATCCCTTTTACAATGAAAAAATCCCTTTTTACCATGTAAAATCCCTTTTTACATAAAATACCCATAAAGGATGTTTTACCCTAAGTATTATGCATAATGAAAAACAAATAAATCATAAAAAATATAATACATAGTGTTATTCCTCTTTTCCGCTTATATTTCGTATGTTTTCCCTTTTCCCACTCATATTCCATATTAACTCTAACTTTATGTATTAAACCCTTAAAATTCCCCTTTCCCATATATATTAGCTCCTTTAATATAATAATTCGAAAACCCTTAGTTTTTGTTTAAAAACTATGTATTTTATACAAATATCGCATCGCAAATGATGGTGGATCACAACCTTTCATATGAATGCACTTTTCCCCGATTGCAATATGCGATATATGATAGACCCGAACCCGAGGCTTATATATATCGCAATCTAATCCCATATCGCATCCGCTTTCATCGCAACTTCCCGCTAATACCATAACCCTTTGCCCATTGCGATCTCCAATTGTGATGGGATACAAACCCGACCATATTTATATTCCAATTTACCGCTATATCGCATCCGGTCCCTATCGCGTTCTTTTGCGATGGGCCTACCCCCGCCTAACTCCGATTGCGATATCCGATTTAAACCCGGACCCAACGACATTTATCTGCCCGATTCCATAAAATTTCAAATCCACTATACATTGTTTTATGAAGGATTTCTTTGTTAAAATCGTTCATATGATTTTACAAAGAACCAACTCCGACAGCAATATGCGATATCAAACCCGGACCTGATATCATTATCAGCTCCAATTTATTAAATTTCAAGTCCGCATATGCGTTTTGCAAAGGATTTCTGTGTTAAATCATTTTTTTTCAATTTAAACGTAGAAATGACCCGAAACCTCCTTTTTAACTACTAATCATGTTTTAACCCATAACTAAGCTATTCCCGCCATGATTAATCCCTTCGTACTCTCTCCACCACTGTTCACTTTCCCCCGATAGTTCAAAAGTTAATTGTTTTTCCCATTAAACACATAAAAGCCATTTTTGCTCTGTTTTCCCTGTTTTACATAGCGCAACCTCCATAATGCCTCTGCGTCATTAAATCATGGTTTCACTGTCTGATATGCCCCAGACTCCTACTGGTAAGCCTTTTGAAGCCAATGAAGACCTTCTTTGCCACCTGAGTCTTTCTTAACAGTTTTATGTGTTTTGCAGGTGAAGACTGCTGTTCCAGGTTTATAAAAACAAGCCTGCATAACAGTTGGAAGACAAAATGAGCGATTTACTGTGAAAAACACAGTAAAAACCTCAAATGCGCAGTAAAGAAGAAAGGAGCACAGTATAGGTCACTCAGCCAGATTAAAGGATATTTACAAAGTTAAAACAATATCAGATAAAAGGTTAAATGAAAGCAATCTGCCAGCGTGAAGGATACCAACAAGCGATCAACTAAAGGGGCAAAATATCCTACAAAAAGCCAGCACAGCCTGAATAAAGGGGGCAACAAGAAGCAATTCAAACAACTGCCCCTATCTTCTTGCCATGAAGATCTTTCTTTTCCAAAAGATCTTAGTCTGTTTTAGGATCTTTTCCTAAATTTCATTATTGTATAAATAACTCTTTTCTAGAGTTGTAAATGGTTCGAAGTTCAAGATTCATAGAGCATTGCTTGTAAAGTTGTGACTATTTATACTACTTTGAACCTGGAAGCCACCTTTGAAGGAAGCTTTTGCAGACACTTGATGTAATCGGTCTTTCTGGAACCTTAATACAAAGCAAAGGATTCTGAATATGGTCTTGCACGGTTTGTGTTATCCTATAAGTTTTTCCAGTTCTTCAATCATTATGTATTTCTTCATATGCTTATGACTTATAGAGATATCTGGGTAGGAACAATTAGAGTTTCAATTGATTCCTATAAGCTCCTGAATTGATCATCTATTAAGAGATTGGATTAATGCAACTGTTTGTGTAGCTAATCCCCTCTAATAAATAAATCATCAGCATCTTGTGTAAGCTTAAGTATACTGCCTTGAATCTTTTGAACACAGTTCAAAAGGTTTTCCTACTTATGATTGTTCTGTTTTACAGTCTGGAAACTGTGATAATCATATTTTTGCTGTCTTCTACTCAACACTATTTTGATCTATATCACTGTGTAATACTTTATAGCAGCCCTTTGCTAAAGTATTAATATACCCCGAAGGATTTATTACTTCAATTCTACATCTATCTTCATTCATTGGTCTTCCAAAACTAAAACCAAAAACCCCCAAAACAATTATTTTAGATGCTTTGGCATTGGTATCTTGACCTACTACTATCTCAGAGGTACAACACCTCCCTACCAACGATCGCGGCAGCATGTCTTGCACTTTCAAGTACATGAGCTTCAGTAGTTTTATAGTAGCTTGCGAGTCTGTGCATGATGGCTTGCTTCACTGCCTTCACGGGCTGCTACTTCGGACTTCGTCTAGCTGCTGGCTGAGCAGCTTCTTCAAGAAATTATGCAATTCTAGAGGGGAACCAGCCTTCCCTCCAGAAATTGCGCAAATATGACTAGTAGCCCACTGGGCCTAGAAACTACACAATCCTGTCAGACAATCCTCCTAGTGAAAACTGCGCAATCTGGCCCAACAATGTTGCTCAGCCCAGAAATTGCACAATTATGGGAAGCAGTTAGCTGCTCCTCCTAGAAATTACGCAGTCCCTCTGGGCAACCAGCCCAGCTTCCAACCATAAATTGCGCAAAATTTCCCCTTAGTCAAGCAGATTGCTGCATGTGCCTTCAGGTTGACCGGTTCCTCCCGAGACTAGGAAAACTTGACTTGTATGCATGGGTTACTTTTTCTCGGAATAGAAAAGAGCAACATGCAAAAGGAATCCTTAGATCTAGGGATCTATTTTTAGCAGTTGTAGGTTACATGCAAATCTCATTTTAGAAATCTCTCGCCAAGTGTTGCTTTTTCCTAGATTTGTGGCATGCACGTCATAACCTCGATCTTATCAGAACTCATCAACCGGGCGCCGCAGAGCTCATTCCTCACATCGATCTTGGAGCTCTGACATCCCACAACACATATAGGAGTCTTCGACACATCCAACTCAGCTATTTCCGGATATAGCAGGTGTTCGTCCGTCTCTCAGCAGTTCAAGATCAATGGCCTCCAAGAGAGCAGGATCAAAGGACACCAATGGAAGCGCAACTAGAGCAACAATCGAGCGAGTGTCTACAAGTTTTCCGATCTATGAAGACACCAAGCTGATTGTAGACAAAGACATCAAGCTGAAATGGCAAGAGGTCAATGATGCATTCTGAGGTACATTTAGGGAAGATCTCGAAGACTCCCAAGTCTATGTGAACATTCACAAGTTCGGCTTGTACCAGATTCCATGCAGGTACCTCGCATTCCCATGCGCAGACATGATACATTGGATCATCTCGCACACTGATCCCAAGACGATGACATTGAGCAGTGTCCTTGGGACGGAGATTGCTACCTTCAGGGCACATGATTATCAACAAATGTATCATTTGTTGAAGCCAGTGATCACCATGGAGACACCCTTCAACATACACAACAATAATGCCAATTCCACGGATATCTTGAAGAACTGGGTAAAGGAGCTGGCCAAATTCAGGATGACAGCCAACCAGATTTACAATACAAAGATACTGCGAAAGGCGTATCAATACTTGGTCATCTTTTCATGTCGCTTGCATGACCAAGAGAGCATGGAGACCTTCCCACAATGTTGGATGATCGTGTTGGACCAACTGTCTAGTGAAGGAAAAACATGCAACTGGTCTGACATGTTGGCTCACAGGCTGAAGGAACAGGTCACAGGAGCTCGATAGCTACCCAAAAGTCAGCAAGCATAAATCTACATGTCTGCCTACATCTTGGATGCAATCTGTGCCCGTCAGGAGTTCCCGGACATGAAGATCGATGAAAACCTCTGTCAATACTTATTGTAAACTATTTTCTGAATGTAGCTTCATAGGAGTTATCACACAACTGTCAGATCATTTTATCACCTCAGAATACAAGATGATATTTGAGCAGTATCCACCTTGAATGTTGAAGGTAGCGATGGATTAACTGATCGATATAGAGGATTGGTATGCCTCACCGTCCTTCACCTTCATACCAATGTACAATGCGGAGAAGCCTCTGCATGTTTTACTGAAGTTTTCCATGGACAAGCTCGTCATGCAAGAAGTATCATACCACATCTCGGTAGGACTTTCAGCTAGGCTGCACCGGAACAAGAAGGCACCTTGGCCCACTCTTCCATTGTAGATCAGGTCGTACGAGATATAGAACCTTAAGCATGTGGATTTTGAAACATAAGAGATCAAGAAATATCCTTTCGACGTCCAAAGCTTCAATCCGTATGACCCACACTGTATTGTGAAAGATCATTGCGTGAAAGTACAGTTTCAGTGGATCCACAGGGCATGTCATTGGGTGGAGGAAGACCCATGGAGATATTGTTACAACTTCTCCAGGTCCAATGAATCGGTCGACATCGCAATGGAATGGATATGTGATCCTTGATAACAAAAGTAGGGTAACAACATCCTCAAATTGCAAAACAAAGGACAAAGCTAGGGTGGCCACCTTAGGACAACCCATAGAAGTCGCAAACAAATAATGGTAATGGGAAGACAAAGAAAGACATAGGAAAGTGGTGTGAGTTCCACAAGAGCCCCACTCATAACACAAATGAATGCCACATAAAGTAGTCACTGGTGGTTGAGCTAAAAGATTCAAAGTCAGACACAAGTTCTAACTCTAAACCAAAACTAGATAAGGGGAAATAGATCATCGATGTGAAACCTACTGTCACTATTGTCACCAACGAGGTCCAAAAAAGTAAGGCTGAAGATCCGGAGGAAGGTGAACACCTTTTTCACTCACAAATGTGGGTAAAGGGTGATCCACTATGTTTCATTGTCGATAGTGGGAGTCCGAGGGACCTCATATTTAGAGAAGTCATTAAGTAGTTGCACCTATCGACAACAGCACACCTACAACCATACACCATTGGGTGGTTCCACCAAGGGCGAGATCTTCACGTCAGCGAATAGTGCTGCCTGCGTTGTAACATCAATCCTTTCACAAATGAGGTATTGTGATGTTTCTCCCCTTGAATTTTTGTTAGGAAAACCATACTTGTGGAAGCGCCATGCTGTGTATGAGTCCAGACCTCATACTGTTATTATTACTTTGGGCATAAAACTATATAGGATACGAGAGGTAGCTCTGCCTACTTCCATTTCTTTGATATTTTCGAAGCAATGCAGTAAGATAATCTCCCATAATAGGAAACTTGTCTTCTTTTGGATTCAATCTCAAAGTAAGGAGAAGATCATGACTACATTAATGGGCCCCACACAAGGTTCCTTCACACAATAAGGGAAGTGGATAATATCATGGAAGAGTACAAAGAAATCTTCTCCTCAACCACAGGGGTTTATTTGCACTATTAGGTAAAGTATTCCATCGATCTAACCCTCGACGCACATCCACCTAATGGGCCAATCTACCGTTGTTTTGTTATGGAAAATGAGGAAATCAAGTGGTAGATCTAGGGGCTGCTACAAAAAGGGCACATCCAACCAAGTTCATGACCTTATGGGAGCCCAATTGTACTCGTGTAGAAGAAGAATGGGACTTGGTGACTTTGCATTGATTATTGGGATCTAGACAAAATAATATTCATGAATAAGTACCCAATTCCATAGATTGATGACCTCTTGTTCAAGTCAAGAGGGCCAAGTACTTCAAAAAGATTTATTTGAAGTTCAACTATCACTAAGCTCCAATAGAAATAACCAATGTTTGGAACACTTATTTCACTTTAAAATTGGGTCTTTTTGTGTGGTTGGTCATTCCCTTTGGTTTAATGACCACCCCAACAACTTTCATGAGGCTGATGGATGACATCTTGCACATTTCACCAATTATTTCATGGTTGTATATATGGATAATATACTCATATTCAGTTGATTCAAATTTATGCTGGAACAAAATGAAATACAAATTTAACTAGAAACATAGAGCTACGACAAAAACTGAACTTCAATTAATTAATAACAAATACTGAAAATTGTTTACATGTAGAATCAAAACCAACTAGCTCAAGTGATGGTAGCTTATCTCTGAGAAGAGATGTGACGACTACATGCCTTTTGAATAGTGTTACAATGAGGCTTGAAGGCATTTTTATTATTGAGAAATAATGGAAAATGATAAACATCCAAAAAACCAACCCTAGGAGATGAAGCACCAAATTTTTGTGGGCCCCATTAGGGTCAGTTGGTATGTCAAATTCCCGAGGTCATAACTTTGGCATACGATCTCCATTTGATGTGTACAATACCTCATTAGAAAGATCTATCCGAGGACAAGAAATTTATATTGTAGGCTCCAATTGGTTTCAATGGGTCTTCCTATTTAAAAAAAAAACACTGATTAGGGCCGCAAAACAACTTTGGAAGTTTAGGACCCGAAAAGCTTAAAAAATGGTAAACTATGCTACAATTAAGGAATCTGAAAGAAACAAAGTTGGGGGTCCAAGTGGAATAGGAGGTTGGCCACCAATATCCACTTGGTTCACCAACAAGAGTTTGGCAGAGCACTTGCGACATATTTGACATGTCCTTCACACTCTGCAGCAGCATGAGCTATATGCTAACTTGTAAAAATTCTCCTTCGACATGGACAAGATCCAATATCTAGGTAACATTATTGATGATCAAGTTGTGCATGTAGATCCAACTAAGATCCAAGTCATTCAAGACTGGATGTCCCTAACAAATCTAATAGAGTTTCGTAGTTTCTTGGGCCTTGCTCATTTCTATTGAAGTTTTATGTTGGGGTTATTTTATATCACTTGGTTGTTAGAAAATTATATATTACGGAGCAATGGAACACATAAAATATTGCAGAAATATAAACACAGAAAACGCATAAAACAAGAGAGACACAGATATACGTGGTTCACCCACTTTGGGCTACATCCACGGAGAAACAACCAATCCTTCCTTTTATATTATCCACCGAACTGAAGAGATACAACCTATAGCAGATCCGCTGTAACACCCTCTTCGCTCTCAAGCTCCTCTATCTTTCTCACTCAGAATACAGATCTACATAGACACAATACAATTCCTTCATATATAGTGAGGGGTTGCCTTCTAGGGCAAAAAACCCTAAATTAAACATAACTTCTACCGTCAGATCTCTGCCTAATGAACGGCTCAAATTGATTAGAAATTACTATACTTTTACAAGGCAATTTTACATCTATTCTTAGATTCAGGGGTGCTGCCCCCGAAACCCCCCCTTGGACCCCCTGCAGCAAATATTTTACGGGCGGCGTTGCCACTCCATTTCGAACTGGGGTCCAATGCGGCGATACCTTTGAATATAGAAGATAATCAGGCTACACACCCAACATTGGTCCTTAAGTCAAGTTACCAAGGGTGGAGCAAAAACTAAGTTTTTTTTCTTCTTCTTTTTTTCGAGTCAAAACATAAGGCATTCTATGAATTGAAGCACCACCTAATTGCAACAACCCTATGAGATTGAGATAGATGCCTTTGTCTATGCTATTGGTGCATTCCTCATTCAACAAGGAAATAATTCCAAATTTAGCTAACTAAGTGAAAAAATGTAGGTTTTAACCCTATACATAAATTACCTGCATACGAATTCTAAAACACAGAAAATAAACAATTTGAGAGCATAACACATAAAACACATATATATAGAGATTTTCCCCTGGATCCCAAAACCGGGACTACCAGCTTGATTTTTTCATTATGTTCCTTTCAATGTTATAATACATATTTATACATGCCGAAGCATCCAATACCATGGACCGAAAACCATCGCGTCCAAAAACATGTGCGAAAATCATGCACAAAACCATAGGTGGGTCCATCCAACCTAACATAGGTTCCAAAACCAAAATTTTCCGGGGCTCTGCCTTGGACCCCATAGAATGGGGTTACTTGCACCCCTCAAACCCCATGTGACCCCCCCGCTACGCAATCAGTGCAACGAAGGGGGGGCTCCGCCCCCCTCTAGCCCCCCGGTTAACTACGTGGGCTAGTCGTGGAAAGAATATAACACAACCCAACAAAAAATTCATCCCCGATCCCCAATAGAAAAAATAAAAGAGGTAATAAGAAGAAAGGAAGAGTTGGCTGTTATTGTTGAACTAATTGAAGTGGATCACACAACATCCAAGTTAGTATTCTCACTATGCTAAGGAGGTATGAGAAGGTGCTATAAGAATTCCGATTTCTTTATATTTCTAATTAAATTCAATATTGACATGAAGATGATACCACTAAAGCATGAAGATGCTAACTCATTTAACACTGGCGAGAGCAATACCATTAGTTACCTCGATGTAATCATCATTACTGCCTGTTCAAAAAAAAACAATTGGCATACCATAATGGTCCACCATTGTTATGCTAGCAACTAATATGCTATTTAACTACTATAAATTATTCATAACAATAACCCAATACATTTCCTAGGGTTAAAATACAGTTACAAGTGAACCAAAATGATGAACTAAAATTCGATGTAGTATATGAAACCTTGTTACATATATATTAAGAGAGAATATTTGTTGTGCCACTGCTTGATGTTTTGTTAGGGTTTTGAGGAGCTAAACATTTAATTTGGAAATGTGCGCCCAAATAATTAAGTTCAACAAAATCAGGTGTTGTAGGTGATGGAAGATCATATTCTCGCTCATTTGTTAGCATCCACACCACCCGGGACATTAGGTCATAGCGCTGCAACTACTTGAGTGCATAGAAGACCAATTTTAATGCCTTCCTCCACTGAGTAACTCCCTTCCAATGTGGTATCCATATCTTCTAAAGCTCCCTCTTCTTTATACAGTTTGCATGTCTTCTTGCCCATTATCCGCAAATCATAAAATGTTAATGAGAAAAATTCTATGGATATTTTAGAAAATCTCCACTTGAAAGATGAGGTCTATCTGATCCATACTCCTTTGACGAGAAGCTCCATGTCTTGAGCCAAAATTTGACTCTTTCTCTTGATGACTATCTCAATTAGAACCACTCCAAAACTGAATACATCTGATTTCTCTGTCAGCTGTTCACGTAAGGTGTACTAAGGGGCCATGTAACCTCTGCATAAGGTCAATTGTAATCAAATCTCCACATGTATCCCACTCTAAATTATATGAACCATATTCAGAAGTATGAATTGTAATTGGTTCATGTAATTATTTAACGATGATAAGGACCTCATGAAAGGGGACATTAGAGAGAATTATTACAAATTTCCCGTAACTGTAGTGCTAAGGTAACTCATATCTTCTGCAAAGAGTTCAACTAAGCCAAAGTCTGTTATCTCTAGTCTATAATTCTCATCGAGTAAAATATTACTTTCTTTAATATATCTATGGATTATCCTAATGTCAAATTTCTCATGAATATAGGCTAGGCTACGATCAATTCCAACCATGATTTCATACCTCTATTTCCAATCAAGTAAATGATGTTTAGTTGTATTTGCAATTAATAAATGCATCACATTCGAAAACAAACATTAACAAAATACATATATACAAACCTAGAAAAAATCCATATACCAATTAAAGTAAAGAAAGAGAAGAAACCAAATAGAATCTTGTTGACACTACTATCGGGGAGGTATTCATAAACTAATAGCCTTTTTGAGGTACCAATGGAGAAACCAAGCAATTTCACTAGATTCTTGTTCTAAACGCAGATGATGCGATTAGTTTCATTTAGACATTCAACATCCCGTTAGCTTGAACTCATATACAACTGTTTAATTGAAAACTTTCTTCCACCTAGAAGAACCCCCTACAGATCAAGTAATATTAAGGTGCATCAATGTTACTTATAATTTTCATTGGGTAGTGAATCTATATACTTAAGTTAATGAAGTGCAATGTTGAGCTCACTTTGAAGATGAATCCAAAATCACCTTCATCAAGTTCATTTTGTGGTTCAAAGTTAGAGGTAGTCTCTCTCAAAGTATCATAGATGAAATTGATTTTTGAAGCAGTTATTATAATTGGGCTTAAGGTAAGTGATCCTTCCTCACCTTCGAAAACAATCACAAGGTGTCTATTTATGTAGCCATATAGATATAGATTACTTGCAAGAGCACATATTAATTACCATCCTTATCGTGAGTACACTATCAGGGTTCTCTATAAAACAAGGCTACAAGTGTATTTAATGTTCAATTTTCACTACAAATTCTTATGACAATCTGTATTTTTTATTTTATTTTTAACTTGCAACATCAAAAAACTGTCATGTGAATAGTCAAGTTACTCTGTGGTCAGAAAAATGTTAAATTGGTTGACTCCTAAGTAGTGGATAAGGAAAAGTTTACAATTGTCACATAAATAACCTCCCATGATTCCCCAAAATTCCAATAGGAATAGCTACCATCAAGAGACAATGTAACTAGAGAGAGATGTTATGTTGGGTGGGGGGAAATGCATATGCATGGCTGAAGAGAAATGCAATGTTGTATAGAAGGAAGAGTTATTACTAAAAAATCCTAGGTTCAGAAAGAAATGGGGCAGGCATTGAAAAGTATGATGCTGCTAGAGTCTGTGTAGGGAGGAGGAAGAATATCATTAAGAGAGGAAATGCTTCTAATAATAGAGCAGTCTCAGGCTCTAGGGGAATTGTTGAGTTTGTAATTTATTGGTCAGGAGGAACGTGCTTGTTCCTATTATATTTCCCAATGTCCAGAGAAGTAAAATGGTTACTAGAGAGAGTCTATTATCAGAAAGTTTATTTTAAAAACATGTTTGCATCAAAACTAAATAATAAAAAAGTGCATTCAGTGAAAAAGAGAAAGGAAAACAATGAATAACATGCAACAATACATACATAGTAATCCTCATGAATGCATAGGAATAAAGCATGAATACTTGTATGTTTTTTAGTAGACAAAGCAAATATATATATGATAGTATGTTGAACAGAGCAAATATAGGTATGAAGGTTCTCTATAAAAGAGGCTCGAAATTCATCAACAAATGTGTTAAATTAGTGGAATTCTAAATATGATAATACTTTCTTCAGATAAGAATTGCTGCTTTATTTAATAGAAAAAATCTGCAAAGGATTTACTTACAAGCTACCATATATCTAAATATAAATATTCAAGTAGGTTCGACATGCTTGCCTTAATGTATGTAGTTCCTATTGGACATGTAAAAAACCCTCTAGAAGTAATTACAAAACCCATTGTATAGGTTACCTATAAATACTCTTTTGCACAAAGTCTGCTTAGAAGAATTCTAAGCTTGACTTTGGCTGAGTGCTTAAAAGAGAAGGATATACAGATGGAAACTGAGATAACATGAGATAAAGGAAGTATTATTATTAAACAAGCATACACTAAACCAAATAAAATGAACACCTATATGTTTTGGACAAGGAATCATAATCAGTTAAGCCATAGAGTAATAAATTCAAGTTACTAGCTTCAAAACATGTATATATAAAACAAACACAGATGGTGGGTTTAAGAACCTTGGTTACATATAAATAAGTACTGAGTAATTCTAGTGTTTAAAACCTGGAAAACATGTTTCGTAGGCATACTCTGGAGCCATATGAACATAAATTGTTTAACATATAATACATTAAGTTTATTCTTAAACTAGAAACATAACTTGAAATCGATTGTACCAAACCCTGTTCAATATAACTGTAAAATAAGCGACATTGGACATCACCATGTCATCCTCAAACTCCCAATCATGAAAGACCTACAAAAGAAAGGAAGGGTTAACAAATTTCATACTTGGTAAAGCGACAAATATGAATTGCTATGTAAGGAAACTCTGAGCTGGGAATTTGTGACACAAACCTATAACATTCAAATACTTGTGTTAGAACTTGACAACAACCATTTACATTGAGAATATTTTAGTAGTCGTGGCCTTGGAAGTCCTATTAACAACATATGAGTAGTTAAGAGTATGAAATGTGTCGTCAAAGATTTAATTTTAAACAAACAAAAAAGGAGTTTCACGAATATAAAACCCCTGCCTCTACAATACTCATTCACAAGAATCATAAATTTCTTTTTGAGACAACTTATTGGGGTTCTGAGACACAAGTACCATTAAGAAAATAAATAAGGATAGGGGTTGTAAAACCTCTCTTCTATCTAAAATGGAAACAATAATTCAGAGGGAAAATATACTAGAATTCTGTGGAATGACATGAATACTTAAAGCCCGAGTATAAAGGAATTGAGAAGAGAAATATAGTAAAATAATACAATTCGTTTCCTGGATGGAAGTTCTCACGTCTAGAATAGGCCTTGAACCAAGACAACGTGGGTATTTCCTCGACAAGGGTTATCCTCATTTAGAAACTTGAGAAGGGTTCCAACATAAAAACCCTCAAGATGTTTTCCATTGATGAAACCTTGAAAAGGAATTACATAAGAGAACCCTCAAAACCCTTAGAGGAAAATCTCAAGGTAAAAACCCTTAATATAAAAAAATAAAGGTAACAGTTAAAGTCACATTTACCGAAGGTAAGTAGGGAGTCGAGATGAGAATAAGACAACCCATGTGTCATGGATTCAACTCTTAATTCCTTGAACCTCCAATATTGGACTAGTCACTATCTTTGTAGGAATTTTGAGCTGAGTGTGTCAAAAAATTGTAAGGGGGAATTATTTCTCAAAATTTTCTATCTGAGAAACAAATGAGGCTATCAACCCTTGAATAACTTGTGATTAACATAATAACTTTGAGCAACTCCTTGAAATATCTGTCAAAATCAAGAGAAATCATTGGTCATGTTTTTTTGTTACACCTCTGAAGATGAAATAGAAAATAAATCAAATCGAATCTATAAAACCCCATTACAAAATTCCAAGGAAAATTGTATACAATTACTTACCTATCTCTCGCAGCTCAAGGTAATGCCACCAAGATATTTGAAGACTAAAATATCTTCGAAAACTAAATACCATCATTTATCAGAGATGAATTGAATCCACAAGCCGAAACCCTAGTCTATGCTCTGGGATATATCGGTATGAAAATATGAATACATTTCGCAAGTCGAACCCTAGTCTACTCCTAGAAATTATCGGTTGTAGAGACAAAGAATATGAAAGGATGAACCCTAGCCCATCTCCCTAAACTTTCAGTATGTAGAGGCGAATACACTGCCAACTGACTAGGATGAGAGGGTAGTAATTCTAATTAGTCAACTCAGTTGGTAATTTTCACCATTCCATCACCTTAATTAATAAGAACCATTCACTGTAAATCTATCAAGATCATGGTTCACATTTATAATGCATAGATCAAGGACCCACAAAATTCCAAGAGTGTCTTATGGAGGGGGGTCGGGAATGACCTAGTGTCAAATTAAAAATCATAAAATAATAGTAAAGGTCAAAATCATGGCAAAGGGGTTCACTTAATATATCATATGAAATATATATGAAATGTAAAGTTTATGCATAACATTGTGGATAGATGAGGATTGCTTAGGTGTTGGGGAACCAAAGGTTAAGGGTTCAAGTCCCATTCGATTAGAAAAATAGATATGAGAATAAGAATGTTCCTATGCACATGGTTGACAATCGAATCCACATACAAGAACAAAATTATAGAATGTACTCTATGAGATTATGAGAAGAATTGTTTAGCCAACAAGTCGCTTGGTATACAAAAAATGACATCAAGAAAACAAAATAGATGAACACTTTATCAATATAGTAGATGATTATGAGTAATAATACTTAAATGTGTACTAATGAATAACATTACTACATTATGCCAATGAGATCATGTCAATATTAGATTAAGCACAAGTAACAAAAAATTATTTTTGTGTGTAACTTGGAGATACATTACAATCGGGTATTGTGAGAGGTGAATTGGGGTTATACACATGGATCTGTGGTGTGTAGCCCTTGGTACAGTTTGTATAGTGTGATTCTTCATGTTTTGGTTATGTTTCTTAGTCAAAGGGGTCTCCTACTTGGTCTTATGTTAAGGCCCTCTTCTAGTGTTTGATTAGACTTTTTACTGGGTTTGTTGCTACATCTAGTTGAGTGTGTGAGAGGGTTTTTCTCCTTTTAACCTCTTTTCGATATGGCTAGGAAACATATGAGATGTAGACGGGGATTTTCTAGGATATGTGTATGTAGCTTTGAGGTCATATTGCGTGCACGATCTCAAGAACAAGAGGCGACCTTTAGTTACCATGAAGCAACTTCTGGTAACAATAGAGAGGAAATTCAACAGCTGGAGTCCCAGTTGGCGTGATAACGTAAATATTACTCTGATTCATAGCTTATTGCTAAGCTGTCCAATTGGCTACCCTTGACCCTAGACACATCAGGGGATGAAGGAACCAATAATTTCATTATGTTACTTTGAACTAGGAATTGAAGACTTTTCTTGAACACATTCTAAAGGAGAAAACAAAAGTCAAGAATGACATTTCCTCATTTTGGAATGATATTCAGAGGATCTAGAGGCATCAAAAGTACAACCAGGAATGATTGGATATCTGTATAGCCCATATGGAGAGTCATCTCCAATATGAGGGAAAGGTATTAGGCCCTGCTAGAACTGATGCCCAGGATTCGACATCAGTGACCTCGTCTTACTCCTATCATTCTCTCTTGCCTTTTCTTGATCTCTTGTTAATGGTTTCTACTAGATTTATGTTTGACACAACTGTAGTATTTTTTAGTTTTTTTGGTGGCCATTATGAGGATGATAAAGTACTCTAGCTTCCTTTGTGCTGGCTTGAGGCCACAATCCCAATTTTATGGACATATTTATATCATGATGTACTTGGGATGTCATTTTTGAAAATTATAGGTAATAAAATTTCAACTTACAGAAAAAGGAATTTAATTTATTTAAATATTTAAAAACAATTTTTTAATAATAAGAAACTATAATCTCATTTAAAATTATATAATAAAAATTTTAATTAAAAAATCCAAAACATATTTGAGGAAACAAATATACTATTTCCCAAACTATCATATATATCTACATACATGTAGATCTACATTTTCCACATTGGCCCTACTATTTAAGATTATAAACATCTCAATTACCATGCACCAATTTGTGTACGTTGAGAAAGATATTTCTAACTATCTATCTATGTTACACCTTTGGGTTTCCATTAGTTTGACACTGAAGATGAATCGAATGGTCTCAAAGTATTAAGTTAACAGATGAATCAAATTGTCTTAAAGGATTAAGTAAACATGAGGTAGATTTTTCCTTAAGGTGTACATATAAATATCCATATGCATAAACCCTCTCTTGTACTATAGTAAAGAGAAATGAAAGTAGGATGACACTAAGCAATGGAACCCAACTCTATCAGATAGTGGTATATCACTATGTTTGTATTCCAAAGCATTTGTCTTCTTGTCTACAATTTTTTTTCTAAGCTATTATATTATAAGAGGTTGGTCCTATCTAATTACTGGGGTAGAAATAAAAAGGGATATAGAAAATTGCAAGAAAAATAGATTCTTACAATATCTAGTAAAAGTTGGGGTTTCTTTGATTGTATAGATGTATTAACAGAGGGGTCTTGACTGGATAGATGTATTAGGAGAGGGGTTCAATAAAAAGGTTTTGATAAGTATTGTTCACTATGTAGTGCAATTAGGCTATTTTAGTATTTCAAAATAATTTTCAATGTCATAGTTTCCCTGAGTGAATTCCTTATGGACTTATAGAAACATTGGTAGCCTAATTTTTGATAAGTTTTGTCACATGTAAAAGGGACCCCATTGATTATTCCAGGTCTAATGGATGAGAAGATAATGTATTAAGTTATCATTTATCACTTTATATTATCCATCAGTTTAGGGATGGGATGTAGCAGATAAGTATAAATGGCACTGCAATAACTACCAAAGGGTTTTATAGAAGGTCATGAGGAAACTAACATCAAAATTAATTCTCTGTAAATATGCTATTATGAGTAATTAACCAAATTAGGTATTTTTTTCTTGTATGTCTACTATGTGCTTAATTCCTTTTGTAATGGCAGAAGTGTCATCAAACACGTAATTTTATTAATCAGAAAAAGAAATTTCATATTGATTTTGGCAAGAGTTTACACCCGAACAACCAAACACTCTTGCAATGAGCTATTTATAAGCTCAATGTCCTAACTACCTCTAATTATGGATCACTTTGTAAAATAACAAGTGTCCATTTACAATAAAAGCTATTCAAACAACTTACTAACAATTCTCCTAAATTAGAGCCTAAGATACGACACATTTGTAGAGTCATATCTTTTACAACAATATACTAATTCTAAATGTCTCCATTTAATAATTAAATATTCTAGATTAATAATTAATAATTTAATATCTTAAATTAATAATTATTTTATTCTAACTTAATAACCTATGATAATATTTATTTTGGATCATCTCACATTCCCCCCCATGATCCAAAGATATATTACAACAGATACCAAGTTCATCCCTGAACTTAGTAAATTTTATTCTGCCAAGAGGTTTCGTGAAAATGTCGGAGATCTGATCTTCTGAAGGACAATAAATTGGCTTGAGGGCATCCTTGGCAATGAGAGATCTGATATGATGATACTTGGTGTCCACATGCTTTGTCTTTGAATGAAAAACTGGGTTCGTGGCAAGCTTAATGGTTGACTCGCTGTTAATGAATAATGACGTAGCTTCTGCCTGAGAAATGCCCAAGTCCTGCAAAATTCTGCGCAACCAAACAATTTCACATGCTGCTTCCCATGCTGAAATGTGCTCTGCTTCTGTTGAAGAAGTGGCCACTGTAGCTTGTTTCTTACAACTCCAAGACACTGCTTTTTACCCCATGTTCATTAAATAACCTGATGTTGATGCTCGATCATCAATACTTCCAGCAAAGGCGGCATCTGAAAAACCACCAAGTACAAAGTTTTTAGTCTTTGTGTAAAGAAGACCAAAATCTTTTGTTCCTTGAATATATTGAAGAAATCTTTTGGTTGCATTCCAGTGGCTGTCTCGTGGTTCCTGCATAAAACGGGAAAGAATACTGACTGCATAAGACAGATCAGGGCGAGTTTTTGTTAAATAAATCAAGCTGCCAATCAATTGTCTGTAAGTAGTGCTGTCCACCTTCCCCCCCCTTCAACTTTTGAAAGTTTCAAGTTTTTCTCCATGGGGGTAAGAACGGGCTTGCAATCCTGCATTCCAAATCACTAAAGAACCTTTGCTGCATACTTACTCTGAGAATGAAAATATGATGTGGACGTTGGAAGACTTCAACTCCAAGATAGTAGTGAAGTAATCCCAAATCTGTCATCTTAAAACCTGCATGTAACTTTGTTTTCACATGTGTAATATGATCATCGTTCTTTCCAGTAATGATCAAACCATCTACATACATAACAAGAATCACCAGATATTTACCCTGTTGTCGCACATACAAAGTATCATCAGATTCACTTCGTTGAAAACCAACTTTCCTAAGGTATTCATCCATTTTTGCTACCAAGCTTGGGGAGCTTGTTTTAACCCATATAAAGCCTTGATCAATTTGCAGGCTTTATGTCCTTGCCCTTCAATTTCAAAACCTAGTGGTTGTGTCATATACACTTCTTCCTGTAAATCCCCGTTGAGAAAAACACTTTGAAATCCATTTGATGAACTTTCCACCCTTTCTGAGCGGCCAATGCAAGTGTTAATTGGATGGTGTTCCATTTAGCTGTAGGAGCAAAAGTTTACTCATAATCAATGCCTTCCTGCTACGCAAAGCCTTTAGCGACAAGTCTTGCTTTATACTTTTCAAGTTCTCCCTTTTGGTTGTACTTAATTATGTAAACCCATTTGCATCCTAAGGGTTTAACATTTTGAAGAGAATCAACAAGTTTCCAAGTGTTGTTATCAATTACTGCTTGATATTATTCAACCATAGCCTATTGCCATTCTTTATGTTTCACTGCTTCGTTGTATGTGGAAGGTTTAGTAAAATCATTTGCTATCAATGCTAAATTTCCTTCACTTCTACGTGACTTCCTTGTTCCTGTTTTATTCTGCTCATCAGGCCTTGCATCTTTCAAAAGTTGAACTGCCCATTTTGGTAGTTGTTGTTCACTTGTTTGAGATTCTGAAAATTCACCATCATTGTAAAGAGGATTAATGTAAACTGATGTTCGTTAATAAGATTCTGGAGGTGGAGAATCACTGTCAGAAGAACTGCTGCTGCTTGGAGATGTGGATGAACTGCTAGAAGATCCTGATGGTGTTGTTGAAGTAGATGGACTGGATGAATCATCTTCAGATGAAGGAAAATCAAGTTCATACCAATTTGGTGAATTTGGTTGACTTTGTGTATTTCCTTTTCTTTGAATGCCTTTAGTTTCTAACTTTTGAAGAAGACTTTCGATTTCTTCAGCACTCTTACTCTCTGTTTCATCAAAAATTACATCCCTGCTCACAATAAATTTTCCATTGGTCAAAAGATGGTACCCTTTCTTCTCATCAGAATATCCAATCATTGTGCATTTCAAACTTCTTGAGTCAAGCTTAGTTCTTTTTTCTTTCGGAACTAAGGCATAACAAACTGATCCAAAAATTCTAAGATGTTTAACTCGAGGTTTGAAACTAAACCAAGCTTCATAAGGTGTGATTCCATCTAAAGAAGTAGTTGGAGATCTGTTTCTTAAGTAGACAACTGTATGAATTGCTTCTGCCCAATATGTTGAACTTAACTTTTTGAAAGTTAACATAGATCTCGCCATTCCTAACAAGGTGCGATTCATTCTTTCTACTACTCCATTTTGTTGTGGAGTGTAAACATTTGTAAGATGTCTTCTTATGCCATTATCGCTGCAATAAGTTTTGAATTCATTTGAAGTGAATTCTCCCCCATTATTTGTCCTGAGAGTGCCTATCTTTTCTTTGACTTCATTTTCAACAAGTTGGCGAAAAATTTTAAACTTTTCAAATGCTTCTGACTTGTGCTTCAAGAAATAAACCCAAGTCATTCTACTGAAATCATCAATGAATAGTAAGAAATATTTGCAGCCACTGAATGAAGTTTGTAGTGGTCCACAAACATCACTGTGAACTAGTAGTAGCAGCCTGTCTGCATGCCATGAACTTCTTGGAAAAATTTCTTGACTTTGTTTTCCTTAAATGCAAGCTTCACATTTTGCATTTTCCTTTTTGAAATTTGGAAGTCCCTTAACCATCCCTTGTTTTTGCAATTGAGAAAGACTATCAAAGTTTAAATGTCCATATCTTACATGCCATAATCTTATAGGTGAAATTCCTGTAGTCACTGCTCCTGCAAAGTTAGAATGCCTTGGAATAACTGTCCCTTTCATCCCTAACAATTTTCCATCTTCATAACCTGTCATCATAGTTTGCAAGCTCTTTTTGACTGAATTAATCTTAACTAAAGCATCTTCCATAATTACTTGATGTCTTGCTTGTAGAATCGTGACTAAAGATAACAATTTTTTCTTAAAGGTTGGTACATACCATACATTTGAAATCATTTTCTCTCCAATGCTAGGGAGAGAAACTTTAACTGCACCTTTTCCATAAGGAGTATGTTTTGTATCATCTGCAAGAAAAATGGAATTAAGTTGGCAATCTTGAAAATTCCAAAAGAAGTCACGTCGACAAGTCATGTGCTGAGTTGCCCCTGAATCCAAGATCCAAGCATCTTCATAATCACTTTTAAGATGGGATGAAAGTTGTAATTCCGGCGAAGAAGTAAAGACATATTCTGAACTATCATCATCTTGATCATTTGCAAATTGTGTTGAGTGTTGATGAAACTTGGGGATTTTGTCAATAGAAGTTCGACAATCTTCAGCATAATGTCCAACTTTGTTACACCTTCGACACACAATTTGACTTAAGTCTCTGCCTCTTCCTGGAGAGTGTCCTCTACCTCTACTTTGACTTCTATTTTGAAGCTGTCTTCTACCTTGATTATTATTTCCTCTTCCTTGAAAATACCCTCTTCCTTGACTATTTCCTCTGCCTTGAAAATTACAACTGCCTGAACTATTTCCACTACTAAAGTTGTTTCCTCTGCTTTGGCTTCAACCTCGACTTTGTACATTATGTGCTGCTTGATTCTGATTGAAATTCCCTCTGCCTCTGTTTCTACAACTATCAGTTGATGATTTACTAGTGCTAGCCTCTGTGAAAAAGACATCTTCACCAACTTTCTTTTTCTTCCCAAAGGTTTTATCATGTTGAGTCAACATTTCACAGAGTTCATCAAACTTTAGCTTCTCTAACTTTCCAGTTAATTGTAGAGTTTCCAAAAAATGTGTGTAGGAAGAAGGAAGTCCAACAATTAAAATTGTGACCATAAAACTATCATCTACTGCTTGAAAACCAACATTAATGATTTCTTGCTTAATATTCTTAAGTCTGGAGATATATTCAAGAACATCACCTCCTTCAGTCAATTTTTGTTGCAACAATTTTAATTGTAGATCAACTTTCTTTGATTTAGGCTGAGTATCAAAGAAGTCTTTAAAAATTCTCAAAGCAGACCATGCATCTGTAGCATTTGCTATATGGACATACATTTCATCATTAACAGAAGATTTAATGAGAGCTAATGCTTTGGCATTCTTAACTTCCCATTTTGCTAGTGCAACTGCATCTGTGGGTTTATTTGGCTTAATATCACCATCACATATATCATGCCACAGTTCATTATAAATGAGAGTGCTTTCGATTGCCATGTTTTGTAAGATTTTGTGCCTTCAAGTTTGTCGGAATCAGAAAACAAATTAATCAACTTTGACATTGTAGTGTTGAAGTTTCACACCAAGAATCAGGCTCAGAAAAAATATCAAGATGGGCAACACAACATGCAACACACGACCCAAAAAAAACGATCTATCGGGGCTTGGATCTGACCCTTGTATAGTCGTTGAAACAGGAGAAAAATGACTAAGCTTTGCACTTGGCTCTAGTCAATTTCTCAAATATTTACAAGGTAACTTTTGAAATTTGACTTTTACAATGATGCTCTTGCAAGTACTGGTAAACAAAATGTTACCCCCCCTCAAAGTAGAATTACTTTGAGTTACAATGAGATGAACTCAAATTTACAAAAAAGAAATAAAAAGTCACTTCTTTATCCAATTCACCTTATTTCTCCAAAAAAAAAACTTATCGCTCCATTACAATTTTTTTTTCTCTCCATAAACTTTGCACAGAGGAGTGCGTTTGAAAATGTAAAGCCGATTTGGAGGAAGCCAATTTAGCAAAGAATATGATGATGAAATGCAACACTTTTCATCGCAGACCTTGTTTGTTTGTCCAGTCCCAATACTCTCTTCATCGCGGAAAATATAACACAGGTCCTTGTAGCAAATAATGTTACGCTGTATGAGAAAAGTCGTTACATACAATATTATACAAAGAATTGGCCTCTCTCTCGAGAACAGAGAAAGCGTGCTAAATATGTAGAGAGTGGGTTTAGTTCAGAAATAAAATCGAAATACAAGAAGGTATATGAAGATTACATAAACCCTTTTTCTGCGTTTTTCAAAGAAGGAAAAAAAAGTGTAGACAAAATTACGCTTACAACTATGCTTGGAATGTCGGCTCAAAACAATTCATCCTGTGAGACGCGGATAAAAGAGGACATTTATGTGATAGGTTTCTTTTGTTATCTAACTTTTAATGTTGAATCAGTGCGTTTACCATGAATCCAAATTGAAAAAACCTGGGTTCCTGATAAAATTTGTATGAGCCGCTTCAAACTCGCACTAGCAAAGTTATAAACGCGTCTCCAAAGTTATATATAACATATTTACATGTTGGAATTGTCTATTGAGAAGAAGCATGGATATGGAGGGCAAAGGAGTGCCGATGACGGAAGTCAGTTCCAACGTGAATTACACGGATTTAAATTGAGATCGCCTGTTTCTTATGTTTTCTATGGAATCGTCGCCATGCTCACTCTGATAGCCATTGCGTTGATCATTCTGGTATGCTCCTTCAAGAAGTCATCTCATCATAATGATGGAAACACTCGTAAATGATCAGTTGACAGTCCAGATAAAAAAGGGCGTTACCAAATTAAGATATGGAGGATAAAGTCATGGTTATTATGGCCGGCGATGAGAAGCCCAACTTTCTGGCCCAACCTACAACAAAGTTCCTAAATTCTGCCGGTAGAGACAAATGAATATAAAAGAAAAAAACTTGCATGTAATGAAAGCATATGCTACTGCATCGATGCATTTTGAGGATTTGATATGACCCATTTTGTTTCTTGCTTCTGTATATATTGTGCCTGGATAAATGCAACAGGGTAATTTACACATAAATTTTAATGCTTTTTTTCTGAAAAAAATTAGATACCAAATATTAACTGATCAAATTAATGGATTTTTCCATGTGCCTGTAGAGCTGGAATCTCCTCACATCAACTGCAGCATTACTAGAGCTCTGATACCACAATAATGGCAAAAGTGTCCTCAGACACGTAATTTTATTAATCAGAAAAATAAATTACATATTGATTTTGGCAAGAGTTTACACCTGAACAACCAAACACTCTTGCAATGAGCTATTTATAAGCTCAATTTCCTAACTACCTCTAATTATGGATCACGTTGTAAAATAACAAGTGTCCATTTACAATAAAAGCTATTCAAACAACTTACTAACAATTCTTCTAAATTAGAGCCTAAGATACGACACATTTGTAGAGTCATATCTTTTACAACAATATACTACTTCTAAATGTCTCCATTTAATAATTAAATATTCTAGATTAATAATTATTAATTTAATATCTTAAATTAATAATTATTTTATTATAACTTAATAACCTAATATTTATTTTGGATCATCTAACATTTTGGAATTGTGAAACTATTTGATGTAATTGGCTTGTGTGTGTTCATCATTGCAATGCCTTACTCGATCACTAATCTCCACACAATTCTGTTATGCCCACGCAGTAAAATCTTGTGACCAGCTGTATTATCTTGGAATCCCTCAAATCTAAAGACCTGATGAGTCTCCACACAACTAGTGTTGAAGAATAGAAGGACTGGAGCAAGGGAAGTTGAAGAAGTTTGGAGTAGAATGAAATGTGGGGTTTTGCTGTGGTCCATGTGCACATTGGTTTACAACCCCAACCACCACTAGATTAGGTACACGCCATCATTGTCTACTCGAAATATAAATTTGGGTTCGATTTCATATGTTGAACCATTTTGGAGTTCGATGATCTGCAATTTATAAGAATAATCGGATCTGGCCGGACCGCCCTCCACCATCGATCAATTTATTTTAGGTCTTGGTCTTCATGAACCCCCGTCCTTCATTTACATGAAATCCATATAACTTTGGTGCCTATCTTCCAACTAGTATAACTTATGACCCCCATAACCCTTAAACCCCAATCTCCAATGATGCTAATTACAAAATACCTTAACTTATAAAAACCTTAACCCATAACCATTTTATTTCCACACTTATAAAATATCTAACCTTTAACCATTAATAATTATAATCTCTTATCCATATATATCATACCTAATTAACCTTTATTTCCATTAATCCCTAGTAGGAAGCCAAACTAGAATCTAGAAAGCTAAACTGGATGCTAAACACGATGGAAATGAAAACCATGATGATGATGAAAATGATGAGAACGATTTCCTTGAGTATTGAAAACCTCCCATACTATCAAATCACGCACTTAGTCTAACTGTGTCAAATTTCGATGCATACATGAACAATTTGAAGAAATTTCAACATTGGCCCCATTAACAGCTCATCGAGAGATGTTGGTGGATGACATTGGTGATGGGTGTGTTGGATGACGTTCCATGGCATTTCAAGAGAGTTTCAACAAAGATTCCATAGATTGGAATGAGGAATGATGAAAATGAGACGGCATGATGAACATTGATGCAAACATTGATGATCTCGATTATGCGAGGATGTCAGGCATCCTTGAGCCTTCAACCCCTCACATACCATCAAGGCATGTGACTTGTCTAATCATGTCAAATTTCGATGCATACAAGAACAATTTGAAGAAATTTCAACATTGGCCCCATTTACTGCTCACTGTGCGGCGTTGGTGGATGACACTGGTGATGGGAATGTTGGAAGACATTTTGTGACATTTCAAGAGAGTTTCAACAAAGATTCCATAGATGGGAATGAGGAATGATGATAATGAGACTACATGATGAATATTGATGCAAACATGGACGATCTCAAAGATTATGTGGGGACATCAAGCATCCTTGAGTCTTGAAACCCTTGCATATTGTCAAGGCATGTGTCTAGTCTAACCATGTCAAATTTTGACGCATACAAGAATAGTTTGAAGAAATTTCAATGTTGGCCCCATTCAATGCTCAGTAAGCGACGTTGGTGGATGAGATTAGCGATGGGCATGTTGGAAGACATTCTATGACATTTCAAGAGAATTTTGACAAATATTTTTATACATGGGAATGAGGAATGATGACAATGAGACTGCATGATGAAGGTTGATGTGAACATTGACAATCTCAAAGATTATGTGAGGATGTCAAGCATCCTTGAGTCTTGAAACCCTCACATACCGTCAAGGCATGTGCCTAGTCTAACCATGTGAAATTTTGACGCATACAGGAATAGTTTGAAGAAATTTCAACGTTGGCCCCATTCACTTCTCACCGTGTGATGTTGGTGGATGACATTGGTGATGGGCATGTTGGAAGACATTCCATGAAATTTCAAGAGAGTTTCGACAAAGATTCCATTAATGGGAATGAGGACTGATGAAAATGAGGCTGAATGATGAATGTTGATGCAAACGTGGATGATCTCAAAGATTATGCGAATATGTCATGCATCCTTGAGTCTTGAAATCCTCACATACTGTCAAGGATTGTGTTTACTCTAACCATGTCAAGTTTCGATACATAGAAGAAAAAATTGAAGAAATTTCAATGTTGGCCCCATTCACTGCTCACTGTGTGACATCGATGGATGACATTGGTGATGGGCATTTTGGAAGACGTTTCTTGCCATTTCAAGGGAGTTTCAACAAAGATTCCATAGATGGGAATGACGAATGATGACAATGAGACTGCATGATGAATATTGATGCAAACGTGGACGATTTCAAAGATTACGTAGGGACGTCAAGCATCCTTGAGCATTGAAACCCTCACATATTGTCAAGGCATGTGTCTAGTCTAACCATGTCAAATTTTGATGCATACAAGAATAGTTTGAAGAAATTTGAATGTTGGCCCCATTCATTGCTCACCATGTGACATCGGTGGATGACATTAGTGATGGGCATGTTGGAAGACGTTCCATGAAATTTCAAGAGAGTTCTGATAAAGCCCTAAATCCCCTAATCCTAATTCTACATTGACCTTTAAATCCTTAAGGCCTAATCCATAAAGTACACTTAATCCCTCAACCCTAGTTAATCACTAATCCCTTAACACAAAAGCCCTAAATCCCCTAACCCCTAAACCATTGACCCTTAAACACTGAAGCCCTAATCCCTAATCCCTTAATTCACAAACCCCTATACCCTAAGAACATAAACATTAATCCCTTAACCCATAATCCCTAAGCCATTAACCATTAAACTATCTAACCCATGAGCACCAAATCCCTTGGCTCTTGACCCTTAATCCCTTAAACCCTAACCCCTAATCCCTTAACCCTTAATCCCTATACCCCAAATCCCTAAATTACATAATATTCAAAGCCCATATCCACTTAACCCCAACACTTGAATTAATTAACTATTTAGGCATATCCGATGCTAAATCCGGTGCTAAAAGTGAGCTAATCAAGGTGCTAATTTAGGCCGCACTAAAATGGGAGCTAAATATGGCACAATTTTAGGTGTAATTTCTAGCACTATTTATGGCGATATTAGCGCCTAAATGTTTTAGCTAGTGAAAACAACACCAAAAATGGCGCCATACTAATAAATAGCGGAAATTTTTTCAAAAAATTGGAGAAAAATACACTATAATAGTCCTTGGAAGAAAAAAAGGAGCCAATCACAGGGATTTGTTGTAGTGCATAGTCAACCAACTAAATAATGGTCAACTACGGTTAACATGATAATTAGTGGTAAACCATATTTGACCTTTGTTGACCATGATTTCCCAAGTTGTTTGTGCGATGGTTAACTATTGCTAAGTAAGTTTAATTGTGGTTAATTGTGGTTAACTGTGATAATCATATCATTGTGTAAGGTTGATTCAGTTGACTGTTGTTGACTATGGAAGACCATGTTTGATGATGTTTGAAGAGGGTCAACCATGGTTGATGATGATTAGCCATGGTTCACATGGTTTATGAGGATTGACCATGGTTAACTAAGGGTTGATGAGGATTGACCATAGGTGACCATGGTAGGCCACTAGTGACAATGATTAATAATGATCAATTATGGTTAACTTTGGCTAAATAATATAGATGACTGTGGTGACCATCGTACACCATAAACAATTTGGAAAACCATGCCCAACTTAAGTCAAATATGATCAAACCATTTTCGATAATGGTCTCCATGGTCAACATGGTTAATAATGGTCACCCATGGACAACATGGTTGAACATGGTACACCATAGTCAACATGGGCATTATGGTCAACCATGGTTCACTAGAGTCATCTATAGAAAACGCTAACAACCTTGATCAACCATGTACATCCACATTCGACCATATTCAACCATGTTTGACCAACTGAATCATTTCCAAACATGATTAAACAAACTTAACCATTGTCATACATGGTCAATCATTGTCATTCATTGTCACCCATATTCAACCATACACAACCTTAGTTAACCATAATCACCCATGGTCAACCATGGTTAACCTTATTCAACCATAGTCAACCATGGTTAACCTTAGTCAACCATAGTTAACCATGGTGATCTTTGGTCAACCTAATAAACCTAGAAAACCCCTTACTCTACCCACTCCTAATGCCCAACCATAGTCAACCATCGTTAGAATGGTCAAACAAGGTTAACCAAGGTCTTTGTGTTTGAACATGGTCGACCATAATCTATCATAGAATAGTATGGTCAACCATGACCAATTATGTCAAACCATGTTCATTCATGGTTAACCAAATAGTAAACCATGGTGACATGATTGACCATAACCAATCATTGTGACATGCTTGAGTCTTGACCATAGCCAAAATTATCACAAAGTTAATATAGTGAGCCATATTCATCACATTCACCATAGTCAACCATAATCAACATATCCAACATAGAAAACATGATCAACAATAATGAACCATAGTCAACTTGCTCAAGATTAGTCAAACATGTTCAACCATGATTGAAAAAAATCAACTACAATCAACCATGGTCACCATAATCAACCATGGCCACCATGATTATCCATAGATGTCCCACAAATATCCATGGTCAACCACTTTGTCAAACATAGTCAACATTCAATCACTTTGTCAAACATAGTCAACATGGTCAACCATATTCATATATTGTTAAACAATGTGAAACATGCTCAATCATGTTCACCCATAACCAACCATTATCGATCATAGTTAACCATGCTCTTACAATCTCATCAATGGTCGAATAAGGTAACCATGGTCAAGCATGAACAAGAAGTCCAACCATAGCCAATAAGCTCAAGAAAGGTCAACCATGGTTAACATGATTATTAGTGGTCAACCATAGTTAACCATCATTGATCATTGTCAATCCTTGTCACCAATGTCCTAACATTATCATATATAGTCAATTGTCATCAACCCTTGGTGAACCATGGTCAGTCCTCATCAATCTTGTCAACCATGTTTAGCCATTGTCAACCATGGTTGACCCTTTTCAACCAGCGTAAAACATGGTTATCCATAGTCAACAACGACCAACCTTAATCAACCTTTCTCAACCATATGTTTACCATAGTTAACCATATTGAACCATAGTCAACATAATCAACCTTGGTTAACAATAGTCAACCATTGTACACCATATGCAACTTGGGAAACCATGGTCAACTAAGGTCAAATATGGTCAAACCATTGTCAATAATAGTTTCCATGGTTAGCATGGTTAATAATGGTCATGCATGGGAAACATGGTTAAACATGGTCAACCATAGTCAACATGGTCATTGTAGTCAACCATGGTTCACCATAGTTATCTATAGTAAACACTTACAACCTTGATCAACCATTTAAATTCAAAATCAACCATATTTTGATCATATTTAACCATGTTTGACTAGTTGAACTATGGTCAAACATGGTTAAATGAACTTAGCCATGGTCATACATGGTTAACCATTGCTAACATGGTCAAACATTGTCACTCATTTTCACCCATATTGAAAGGCACACAATCTTAGTTAGCGATCTTCAACCATGGCCAACCTATAACAACCCATGGTCTACCCACTCTTGATGGTCAACCATAGTCAAACATGGTTAGAATGGTCAAACATGGTCAACGAAGGTCAAGTTAATGGTTGGACATGGTTAACCATTGTCAACATGGACATCCATAATCTATCATTGAAAAGTGTGGTCAACTATGATCAAATATGTCAAACCTTGTTCTTCCATGGTCAACATGGTTAAATCATGGTCATCATGCCCAACCTAGTGTCAACTATAATCCTTCCTCCATAGTCAACTAGGGTCAACTATAATCCTTCCTTTATATCCTTGGTCAACCATGAAAATCATAACCAACCATAATTGACCAAGGTCAACCTGATCAATGATGGGTTAACCAGGTTGACCATGGTACCTCCATTAACCATGGGCTACCCTGACAAATGATGGTCAACCCTATTCAACCATGGTCAACCTTGTTAACCCTCTTTAATCATTGATGAAACCATTGTTGTCACATTAGTGTAACATTAACATTATTGTAACATCAACCATGGTGAACATTAATGTAATAATGTAAAAATTGACAATATTAACCTTACATTGTTAAATTAATGTAATTTAAATATATTGTTATATTTATGGTTAACCAAAGTCAAAGTTAGTCAACCATTTTCATCCACAATCAACACTCTTTATCCTCGATCAACCTTTTCAACCATGGTAAACCAAGGTCAACCATAATCTTCCCCTTATTCCCTGGTGAACAATGTTAATGATTATCAATCGTGCTCAACTGAGGTCAACTGCGGTAAAGATTGTCAATCATGGTTAACTGAGGTCAACCATGGTAATCATTGTTAATCATGTTCAATTGAGGATAACCATGGTAATCATTGTCAATCATATTCAACTGAGGTTAACCATGGTAACTATTGTTAATCATGGTCAACTTAGGTCAACCATGGTCTACCTTAACCAACAATGTTTGACCTTCTTCAACCATGGTTAATCTCGTCAACCATGGTCTACCTCATAAATCCGCTTCAACCATTTTTGTAACATTAATGTTACATTAGCATTAACATTAATGTAATATCAACTGTGGTAAACCTTGCTTAACATTATAACATTATTGTAACCATGGTCAACCATGGTCAACAATGGTAAACCAAGGTCAACCATAATCTTTCCTCTTAATCCCTGGTAAATTATGGTAATTATTATCAATCATGGTCAACTGAGGTTAACCATGGTTGACCTTCTTCAACCATGGTCAACCCATCAACCCACTTCAATCATTAATGTAACAATTTTTATAACATTAATGTAACATCAACCATTGTCAACGATAATAGTCAACCATGATCGATAATAATGTAAAAATGTATCAGTTGTCAACATTAATGTAACATTGTTAAATTGATGTAACATTGATACAATTTAAATTAATGGTTGACCATGGTTAACCTTGGTGAACCGTGGTCAACCTTGGTCAACCATGGTCAAACTTGGTCAACTCTCTTCAATGTCGAGAAACTTCATCAAGCATGATTAACCTCATCTACCATGGTCAACCATGATAAATAAATCCACCCTAGAAACGTTAACTATCAATTAGCACAACCACATTTACTAATGTGGTTGATATATGCTGACATTTTCCACCTTGTATACACAAATCAATGTATGAAAATGACACAAATGGAGATATAGCAACCATGGTCCACATTAATAAGAAATATATTTTAAGTTTGACTATTTGAAAGGTTTTTCGATTTATTTTCCGATCTAATTTGTCTAAAATTCGGCAGGGATTCATTGAAATCATAAGTTTTACATGTAAACTCTTCACAATCAAAGTGCCCCAAGGGTTTTTGAGGTTGCTAAATCCATAATGTAGTAAAAAAACCCAGTTTAAACAACACAAATAAAGATTTGACCACAATTTTTTCGCTAGATTTCAACCAAAATTTTGTCCAAAACTCCAAAAATTCGCACTTAAAGACTACTCCCATTAATTAAGCCGATAGGCCTTTTATGGTGAGTTTCCTCCTCACGACACTGTAGCAGATTCGTCGGCCTTTAAAGAATATACCATTTCGACGATATGATTGACCATGGGCCTCCGATCTCCGATTTTCTTCGCTCGAGGTTCTTTGACTCTTAATAACCGCATGCCAGCCACATGGCAGAGTATGACATCATGACTGTGGAAAGGAAGTTATGCCATAAAGCCAGTGAGTGGTGCCATAAGCTTAATCTTTCGGGTCTAAGCCTTTAGCTTGGGACAGGGGACTAATTCTTTAGAATAATGCGCTACAAATGGTTCAAATGTGTAACACATGGGACCACAGCACACACGCCTGGGCCTTTATAATATCAGGGAATCACAATTGGGGATTTCATAATGTAGCATTTGGTTGTAGTCCCAAAACTTGCAATCTTCGATGAGTGATGTGGCTTGATCTACATGGAGAGAAAATGAGTGAAGCTCCCTGCGAAATTTTATCATATAAAACCTGTGTTAACCCTTCCTGCCCAACTTTACATAAAAACCTTTATTAACCTATATCCGCCCAACTTCATGATTTAGATAGATAGAACAAATATTTAAACTTCTGTCGCCCCTTTGATGTGCCAATAGCCCTTGATTCCTTTGAAATCTTTGTGACCATGGTGCTAGCCCCCAAATTAGAGCCCTCTTTATCGACAATTGCCAATCATAGGTGTAACCTTGGTGCATGACATGCCAATTCACCGATTTCCGATCACCTTATGCATTTGGCCCTTGGTCCTATAGCTCTTCACATGACTACGGTTCAACCCCCATATCGGAGCCCTTCAATCAGAGGTTTCATTCCGATGCACAATACATCTCAACCTCTGATTTCCGATCTTTGATACGTGATGCCATAATTTCCACATATGCCAAATGTCACCTTGTGAGTGATGACACGTGTCACCCTTTTTTGGCCTATTGTGAGCCTTGAAACTGTCGAATCCGCTAGACACATGTCAACCATACAACTACATCATGATGACATCAACCTCCATGTGTCACTTGTCGGAACCAATTGTTGGTTGCCACGCGTCTCTTATTGCATCCAGTTGTTGTTTGTCGCATGTCTTTTATCAGATCCAGTCTTTTCCTGCCACGTGTCCCTTTTGGAGGAGAGAGAAAAGGCTCGAGCATGTTTTGTTTTGCAGATAAATTGTTTGTTAATTTTTTTATCGGTAATCCCAACACTTTAACACTAGCGGCCCATTCCCGACTATTTCAACGCATATCAACATTTTTGAAATGTGGTCACTTTGTCCCAATTGTAAATCGCCGATTGCCGAACGCCAATATGCCTGGACCCCCGACTGCCGATTACTGATATCATAGGACCTTTGACTACCTATATGACCAAGCACCTCCAAACTGCGAGATCCGAGATTTTGGCCCGATAGGACTATCAAAACAATTTACTTAAAATATCACATCCATCAGAGGTCAAAGTATGCCTTGTAAATGACAAGTGGAAAGTGCTGGGCAGTATCATAAGAATGGAAATCAAAGGTTTTAACACTATCTACAAACAAAAAACACCAACTTGTTGATATTGGGAAGTTTGATATGGGGCAGATGCGATATCACAATTAAACCTGTTTTACTTTCAATATCGCATTCATATTATCGACGATTTTAAATATATTTCATTACGAAATTTCCGATAAATGGACCCGATCTTAGATTTAATCACATCTTATTATTATATCGGGTCCGCAATATTAGAAATTTTAAGATGTGCGTTGTTTCAAAAGTTCTGATTGAGAGAAGATGTGATATTATATTGAATTCTTTTTCATACTTTTGTCGGGTCTAGATATCAGAGCGAATAGAAATATTGGAAGTCAGAAGTCAGAGGAGATGATTATCGGAGGTTGGAAGGACTCACATATTAGGGAATCAGCGGGATGAGCATATCAGAGGTTGGAGTGCGAGGCGCATTGGGATATCAGAGTGGAGGCCTTTAGGGATATCAACGATCGGAGGGAGTGTTGTATCGGAGGTTGATGAAATATGATATTGCAAATTTTAAGCGGTGACACACTATGCAAAACTCTGATGTGATATTCTCCGATATAAGGAGAAAACTCGATATAATAATAAACTGACTTTCATAATGATATCAAATTCGGAGGTCGGGAATGCACAACCCTGATATAAATTTTCCTGGATGACGTGGTAGGCAGAAATCGCAAATCATGACTATGAAATGATTATGTTGTGTAAACCATTTATTAAACCTTGTTAAATTATTTATCAAGTGGAACAAAGGTGGGGACATGTCTCGGTTTTAATATATTGCAACATTTAAACATTGTAACCCTGATTTGTGATCTCTGTGATATTCGTAAACTACAACCACTTGTTGTGTAATATGAAGGCCTTGAATATCACAACTTTGGATATCGAAAGGGATTATATCACAACTTTTGGGTTGAGCCTCTACGATATACATAATAGTTTGATTTCCACTTGTATTAAGTTTATGAATGCACATTGAATGTTTGAGTTTAAAAACAACTAAGCACTTGTAATATAAAGGGTTTATCCCTGATATTACTTCGAAATAATAAAGGCACTTTAACATTGAAGCTTGGTCTCGGGGGATATGTAAGGGATAAAAAAATAAAAATAAAGAAATAACTTTTATAAAACAAAAAGTAATGTGCATTATATACATCCTGCAAGGCCAAAGCAATGAAAAACATCCAATCTTCAATTAGGCGTTGTTTGCAAACCATATGTCCAAATGAGATCAAATGATTTTTGCTAGAAAGATAAAAATAAATCAAACTCATTAGAGCAATCCAAATACTCAGACTCAAATAATAATATGACTAACCATTCAATTAAAGGGTCCCCATAATGAGAATTAAGTGAATCATGGGGGGTTTGGGTTTTCACCACAACATGACCCTATTACTCTATCATAACACGTTTAAATGTAATATCACATTCTTCACGTCAGAACTTTCATATTGAAAGTTTTGCAAGCATGACATATTAAAACCTATGATTCTGATATACTTGTGGACCCAATAGGACTATCCAAACAATTTAATTGAAATATCGCATCCATCGGAGGTCATAGTATGATGCAGACTTGATTGGAGTATCAAAACGAGTTTGTTGAAATATCACATCCGCTACGTCAAAGGTTACATCATGTGCACAACTTAAAAATCTCCAATATTCACGAAGTTAATCTATGTGGGATTAAAACGATGATGTGTCATGTGGGACCTCCCAACATCTATTGTAATCCATTGTAATATGGTTTCACATTTTTTAGAACCTATCTAAAGAAAATATCGTGTATGCCTAGAAGTAAGCACCAAAGGGAAGAAACAGTGATATCATAGGACCAAAGAGAAACATATCGACGAACCTCGCCCTCCTATCTTTGATCTCCAACTTGGACTGCGATCTTTGCTTTACGATGTGGATCTCCGATCTCTGAATTGCTATATCGCCCTCCAACTACCGATATGCGGACCCGATTATTTTCTCATATCAGTCTTAAATGTAAAACTACATTTGCTGTTTTTCAGAGCTTTTTGAATATGACCTCCGATAAGATTCGCCGATCTCTGATTGCAATATTCCTTTTATAGTGTGGTTTGTGCAACTAAATACAAACACTGACTTGTTAGAAAAGGTTGTTTTTTCGTTACCTTAAATCTATTTGATCTTTAGTTATGTTGCATGTTGGATATTTATGCTTCTTGCCTTGGATATACACACGCTGTCACATTTTGCATCAATTAATATATATATATATATATATATATATATATATATATATATATATATATATATATATATATATATATATATATATCTATATATATATATATATATAATCGATCTTTACTTGTCTTGGACCTTGCATCTTCATACTTCTTTCTTTGTGAATATATTCATGTCACAAAACTAATATGTGGATGTGCACACTGTTTTCTAATTTCCAAACTAAAAAAAAAACCAAAACCAAAATAAACAAAAAAAAATCACTTACTCGTATTCCCTTCCCTTTTGAATTTAGATTTCTTCCCTCTCCTTCCATTAAAAATTCTTCCTCTTACGAACAACCTTCTATGTACTTTTTCTTTGCGCTAAATACTACTCTTTCTCATCTTCTGTATTCACTAATACTTGTGTCCCCATGTTTGTATCAAGATGGAAAAACCAACGTCTTCTGGAAACCCCTCAAGGAATGCTTGCAAGAGACTCCTTTATGCATAGAGTAAAGACACCTCCAACAAACAAATATGACTCAAATATAAAACTGATTTAAACACCCAAACCTTTCCAGATATACCCCTGTATAATTTTACTCTTCCCCGACATCTACAAGTTTCAATTGCAAACCCATCTCCTTCAACATTCCCTATTCCGACTCTACCTTCCCTTCAACTTCCTCCATTCACTGCCAATTCTTCCCCATATACATCACACACCCCACCATCGACCCATCCTCCTTCACCCTCCCATCCCCATATTTTGTTCAACCCTACCCTTAACCATGCATACCACCGCTTTCGTGAAAGGATAGATGACCTCTCTCCCTTGCATGTCTACTCCATATGCAAACAATCATACCCAAATGTGAAAATAAAATTCTTACATGCTAACATTTGTTGCTCTTGATCTACAACTACAAAATCCACCCACCGCTACTCCCTTGGAAATAACATGGACCCTGTCAAACAACCATTTGTCCTTGTTGCTCTAACACAAATAGTGAAAATGCTCATAGCACGTGTCAACCCAATCTTACAAGTCACCTATGCACGAGGTGGGCAATACAAATACACTGGTCATACTATTTGTTTCCCCCAAAGACATAACTATTATGGCCAACATACTGCAACGATTGGTTTCTGAATTAGACATCGTCCTTGTTACTAGACATGCCTTTGACCACAAAACATATGATTTGATTGTTAGCAGGCCACGTGTTCTTTCAACTTAAAGTACAAACTAGCCCATCATCCCTACTATGAGGATGTCCATCTGGACCAAACTGCAATATCGACCTTTCCGATTCATCCTGTGGGTATCTTTTCTCTCCTCTGTCGCATCACCCCCTCCTCTCCTGAACCACGACTTGCCTTCCCTACTTTCGTATCACAAGTTTAAAACCTTCCCTACTTTCGTATCGCAAGGAAGTGATCATATCACAAGTTCAAAGCCATGCCACGCTGAAAATTCCAATTGCGATATGCGTTGCAGACCCTATTACTCTATTATAATATGTTTAAATCTAATATTGCATCCCTCGTGTCAGAACTTTCCTATCACAAGTTTTGCAGGCATGACATATTAAAACCTCCAATTGCGCTATACCTGTGGACCTGATAGGACTATCAAAACAACTTAATTGAAATATCGCATCCCCCAGAGGACAGAGTATGATGCAGACTCGATCGGAGTATCAAAACGAGTTTTTTGAAATATCGCATCTGCTACGTCAGAGGTTGGACCATGTGCACAACTTAAAAAACTCGGATATTCTTGAGTTATGATATGCGGGATTAAAAGGAGGATGTGACATGTGGGACCTCCCGATATCTATTATAATCCATCATAATATGGTTTCACATTTTTTAAAAGCTATCCAAAGAGAAGATCGAATATACCCAAAACTAAGAGCTGGAGGGAAGAAACAGTAATATCAAAGGAGCAAAGAGAAACATATCAATGAACCCTGTTCTCCGATCTCCAATCTCCAACTTCAAATCTGATCTCTGATTTGTGATGTGGACCTCCAATCTCCGACCTACGATATGGACCTCCAGTTGACGATATGCGGACCCACTTGTTTTATCATATCAATCTATTTTATCATATTAGTCTGTTTAAAACCTCCAATTGCGATATGTGTTGCAGACCCTATTACTTTATCACAACACACTTAAATGTAATATCAAATCCCTTGCGCCGAGACTTTCCCAGCACAAGTTTTGCAAGCATGACACATTAAAACCTCCAATTGCGATATACTTGTGGACCCGGTAGGCTTATCAAAACAATTTAATTGAAATTTCACATCCATCAGAGGCCAGAGTAAGATGCGAACTCGATTGGAGTATCAAACCGAGTTTGTCAAAATATCACATCCACTACTTTAGATGTTAGATCTTGTGTACAAACTTAACAATCTCCAATATTCTTGAAGTTGCGATATGCATGATTAAAGCGATGATGTGGCATGCAATACCTCCCACAATCTATTATAATCCATCGTAATATGGTTTCTCTATTCTTGACGCTATAGTGTGCGGAATTAAAATGATGATCTGGCATGTGGGACCTTCCGACATCTATTATAATCAATCACAATATGGTTTCACAATTTTTAAAATCTATCCAAATAGAAGACCGCATATGCCCAAGAGAAGAACCTATTGTCATGCAAACACAACACCCCCATTTTATCTTATCATAATAGCCATCGGGACCCTTTTTTTCATTTCAAGTAGCCTTTGAATATGTTTACTTCATTTCTACTCTAATTTTCTTTTTATTTACATTTGTGTTATTTTTATAATTTGCCTAAGTTTGATTAAGTTGTTTGTTAATAGACTTTGTAAAAAAAAATCCTATTGCAAATTTTACAAGCATGGCATATTAAAACCTCTGATTCCGATATACTTGTGGACTCGATACGACTTTGAAAACAATTTAATTGAAATATCCATCCATCAGAGCCCTGTCATTTTAAGTCATATGTCACAAAACACTTGAATATGAGTGAATAACTCAAGATTAGCCATGCATCGTATTGTCGTGAAAACACAACACCCCCATTATATTCTATCATAATAGACATGGGGACCTTTTTGGCATTTTATGTAGTGTGATTACTTTATTTCTGGTTTAATTTTCTTTGTATTTACATATTTTGCCTAACTTTGATTAAGTTTGATTGTTAAAAAAATTTGTAATAAGTCTTTGTTTTAAACATATTATATTAGTGAATAAAACATATCCCTCGAGACCAAGATCTTCATTATTATTTATTAGTGGCTGTATTTTCCCAAATAGTGCCTTTTAAGCCATGTTTCGGGGGAGCGCCCCCCACCCCCCCCCCCCCCCCCCTTCGAACCCGCTCCCGAAGCGCGCTCCGGGCGGGAGCGGCTCGGGAGCGCGCTCCCAAAATCGCTCCCGGACGGGAGCGATTTTCGAGAGCACGCTCCCTAAAAAAAATTTACGCTCCCTGGTCTGTTAGGGAGCGACACAGGGAGCGATCGCTCCGGCGCTCCCGGAGCGATTTTTAATGCCCGGGAGCAATCGGGGAGCGATCGCTTCCTCATCGCTCCCGGACATTAAAAATCGCTCCGGGAGCGATTCGAGCCGGGCTGGGAGCGGTTCGGCGGAAAAAAAAATCCGCCGGACCCGAAAAAATAAAAAAATTTAGAATTTTTTTTTTGTTTTATAAGCCCAATGGGCCAAAAAACATTCATTATAACTTCATTGAGCAAGGTTTGGAGCTGGAGCAAGAGCAAAGGAGCGAAGAGCAAGTGCTGAGGAGCGAGGAGCAAGTGCCAAGGAGCGAGGAGCAAGCCTGCAGAGGTAAGTAACTTAGTAATCTAGTTAGTTTAGCTGGTTAGGTAGTTAATTTAGTTGATTTAATTTAGTTGTTTGAGTTTAACTGTTTAAAGATCATGTATTTAAATTAAATTAATTAATCCCAATAAATTAAATTAATTTGCAGATTCAAGAATCAAAACCCTACAAACATCAAACACCATGGACCTGGCGATATTTATTGGCATTTTCCTCTTCCTGGTCCCTTTTATGGTTATTATGGTGCTGGACAGTAGGAAACGGAGGGGGCCCCAAACTGAAGAGGGGGATGAAGAAGCCAGAGAAAGTCAAATGGGTGAAAACCCCAGTGAGGAGGAGGTGGAGGAGGGTGAACATGACCCTCAAAAAACTAAACAAGACCAAACTCCATTGTGAAATATGTTCAGAGGGTTGAAACAGGGAGAGGGGGTGGAACCACTAAATTTCATTGCCCCCATTGCAACACTGATTACACAGGTTCATACACCCGTGCTAGAAGACACCTCTACGGGAAAGGGCCATGGGATGGAGAGAAACAAATAGGAATCAAAACTTGTGCAGCGGTGTCAACAGCAGATAGAGCCAAATACATAAGGGAAGAGGAGGAAGCCCAATACAGAACAAAAAGATCAAGGGGTTTCTTTGAACCAAGCTCACAATCACAAAGAACTCCTTCAGCATCCTCCCAAGGCAGTGGATATGGACATGGAGGCACAGGATCATCATCTTTAAGGCGTAGAACCATATCAGATTTCCTTGATGAGGGGTGTAGGAATGATGTGGATTCAAAAGTTTACAGGTTTCTCTATGCATGTGGGATACCATTCAATGTTCTACGCTCACCTTATTGGCACGAAATGGTTTCTGCCATAAATGATGCCCCTAAAGGATACAAGAGCCCTGGGTATGACAAGGCAAGCACCGTTGGCCTTGATCATGAAAAAGAAAAAATATCACATTCTTTGAATAAAATGACAAGTTCTTGGACTGACAATGGGGTGTCCATTGTATCTGATGGATGGACAAATGTAAAAGGCAAGCCATTGATAAGTGTTCTTGCTGTGTCTGTTAGTGGTCCCATCTTTCTAGCTGCACATGATTACTTAGACAAGTTCAAGACCGCCATCAACATTGCAGAAGCATTACTTGAAACAATTGAGCGTATTGGCCCATACAATGTCATCCAAGTCATCACTGATAATGCTCCTAATTGTAAGGCAGCGGGAGCAATTATTGAGGATAAATACCCGAACATATTTTGGTCTGGATGTTTGGTTCACACATTGAACCTTCTGTTGCATGATATTGTCAAAAACAAAAATGAACAATACCAATGGATTGGTAATTTGTACAAGAAAGGAAAACAAATGATAAAATTTATTACAAATCATAGCAATACCCATGGCCTTTTCCGCAGTCACTCGAGATTGGAGTTGCTGAAGATTGCGAGGACTAGGTTTGGTAGCTATTACCTCACCTTCAGGCGCCTTTTGAAGGTAAGAGAGGCATTAGCTAGCATGGTATCAAGTCCACATTGGCAGGTGTTAAAGGAAAGGGCTACAAATGTAGCTGACATGGCAGGTTTTGAAATGGTGGAGGAGGCCGCTCTTGATGGGCAGTTTTGGACAACTGTGAGGCAGGTATTGGATTTCACCAAGCCAATTTATCACATGATTCGGTTTGCAGATACAGACAAACCAGTGATTGGCGAGGTGTATGAGCAAATGGATACCATGTTGGGGGAAATAAAAGACATTGTTCATAATAGAGATCCCAACTTGTACAAACTGATTCATGATTGTGTGTGTGAACGGTGGAATAGGCTTAACCTTCCACTACATTGCTTGGCGTATATCCTTACGCCAAAATACTACTCTACATCTTGGTTGGGCCAACCTGCAGCAGGGGGTGGGGTTAGGACCAAACCCCATTTAGATCAAGAGGTAACTAAAGGATATCTAGAAGCATTAGAAAAGTTGGTGCCTGACAGGGAGGAATGTGCAGCTGTACGCCTTGAAGTAGGCAGATACTTCAGTGGCACTGGTTTGTATGGTAACTTCCATGCAATGGACGACAAAGATAAATTTGATTCTCTCACATGGTGGGAAACATATGGCGGCCACGGACTTTTGCCAAAATTGGCAAAAAAAGTTCTTTCACAGGTTGTAAATTCTTCTTCTGCAGAGAGGTGTTGGAGCACCTACAGTTATATACATAATGTGAAAAGAAACAGACTCAATGAAAACCGAGCAGAAAGCTTGGTTTATGTGCACTACAACTTGAGGTTGTTGAGTCATTACTGTGATCAGGCTAATGAGGATCCCACATATAAAATTTGGGACAATCACCCAGAGGATGACAATTTGGAGGATGGCATTGTACATATTGAAGAACTAGAAGAGGAAATTGTAAGGGATGAAAATGAAGCAGCAGCCATGCCACCTCCACCTCCACCTCCACCATCCAGTAGCAGTGCTCGAGGTCCGAGTCTTGTTCCTTTGCTGTCGCCACCTCCATCTACACCCTCGCGTGGAGGTTCTAGTTCTGGTCGTCGGTCTGTGCGGGAGACTCCTAGAAGACCACCACGACCTGCTTATACTCCTGGAAACTCTCGTGGCAAGGGCCACATGTAGATTTACAGTTTACTTGTCTTTTTTAGTTTCTATTATACTTTAGTTTTCATAACTGTTGAGTTTTGAGTCCTTGACTCTTGACTCTTGACTCTTTCATATCATTATGATATTTTTTGTAAACATTATATCACTGTGACAATGAAAATTTGAAGCTTGAAGTTGGGCCTTGGAAATTATAACTCATTGGTAATGATTGTGAATTATGAATATGATGCTTTGTGAAAGGCTAAAGTTGTTTCATTTCATCTCATTATTCATGTTTCATTTTATAAATTTTTAACATTTCATATCATGTTAACAGTTAGAAGTTAGGACTTAGAAATATCTTCGATATTACTTCTTGTAATGGTTAAACTTAGCTTACAAGTACAACTTTGGTGATCAATGATGATAAATGTTATTGAATTTTCAATTCTGAAAGCTTGAAGTTGAAACTTTAATATTGAATTTGATGAATCATGATTTATAAGACTCAATATGTTGCAGTTGTAATATGTATTTTACTAACTTGTGGACATGGTTGATGACGATTATAATTTCTAGATGATTGATGTGATATGGTTCAATGATCAATTTATGTTTTTTATGTCTATTTCATCATTCTACATGTTTTTGTTGACATATATGTATCAAAAATTAAAAAATATATATATTTTTAAAAAATCGCTCCCGGATTCGCTCCCAAACCGAGAGCTTCTGAAAATGGTTGCTCCCGCTCCCCGCTCCCGCTCCCGCTCCCAAGTAACATTGCTTTTAAGCAAATGTGTCCTTTGCTAAAGTGGCTGTTGTTTATTGGAGACTCAGATATCACATACTCCTTTTATCAAAGAAAACACATATCAGAACCTTATATTAGAACTTAAGTCCATCATGCATATTCACAAACAAGTGGTTGTTGTTTTAAAACCCTTATTGGCAAAACTTATCGAGGTATTTCAAATTGTGTAACATGTCTTCTTTTAAAAAGTCGCGAATTAAACTTTCTCTGATTGAGTTTTCTAAAGTAGAAGCCTAAAAAACAATAAAAATGCTTTTTATGAATAAAATAACAAAATCCCGACCCCATATGCCACATCATACTCCGCTTTAGCATATCAGAGATACCATATCGACGTTTTTGTTATGTGACACCATGGAAAAACTCCGATCTTTGATATGCGATAAAGGCCTCTACTCCGATATTGCGATATGCTAATCTCTCAAATTATCCGATTTCCACTCCTTTTGATATGCTTTCACCCATGATCTATGACTTCCAATACAACACTTCCTCCGATATACATATCCCACCGATATCCTTGAAGGCCTCTGCTTCGATATGCGATAACCTCCAACCTTCGATTTTCTCTAATCTCCGATATCTGGACCCGATATGGTGTATTAGCATTGATTAATAAGAATTTAGCACCCGCCTTGATATCGAGACTTTTGAATGAAACCTTCAATATCAAATCGCCGATTCACTTCCGGTCCCGATATAATTATAATATTGGATTTAATCTACGACCACATTCGTTTATCGAAACTTTCGTTATGTGCCATCATTTACAATTGTCGATAATATGGATGCGATTTTGATATTAAAACGGGTTGAATTGTAATTTTGTGTTCGCCATATCAGAGCTTTACTATATTGCAAGTTTGCAAAGTGTGTCATGTTGCGATTATCTCTGATATCAAAACCTCCGATATTATGGACCTGATACAATTATTAAAATGAGTTAGTTCTATTATCGCATCCATTCCATATCGGAGGTACCCATATCACAAATGTTTTGTGTTGTTTCAGTTTGAATATTGCGATAAGCAAACCTATGATTCCACTTCGTGTCTGCCACTTGTCATTTCCTCCTGGGCCACTGTTATAATAATTAAAAAGTTTGTTTTCATTGGTTTTGCGGGAATCTTGTGTGTTTACTTTTTGATCTCTGATATTCGACATAGACCTGTACTCCGATATTGCGATATGCTAATCTCGCAGGTTCTCTGATATCCTTGAAGGCATTTGTTCTGATATGTGATTACCTTCGACCTTCGATTTGCTCCAATTTTCGATATTCGAACCCTATAGGTGTATTAACGTTGATTAATAAGAATTTAACCCTTCGGCCATGGGGGTCCTAGAGAACGTATGGCAGCTGAAGCAAGATGCAGTTATGTTGAAGGCTTTGAGTTCGCCCAGATCAATGGAAAAAATCCTTCGAGGGCTACAGAGAATGGGGAACGAAATTAGCATGGTGTTGGGATTTGGAGGAGAGTCGAACGTATTTGAGGATCCAAGAAGGTATTCAATTGATTGTTAATAAAATTTGAAATAAGCCTTTGTTTTAAACATCTTAGATTAGTGAATAAAACATAGCTCCCGAGACCAAGATCTTCATTATTATTTATTATTGGCTATATTTTTCCAAATAGTGTGTTTTAAGCAAATGTGTCTTTTGATAAAGTGGTTGTAGTTTATTGGAGACTCACATATCACATAATCCTTTTATCAGAGAAAACACATATCATAACCTTATATTGGAACTGAAGTCCATCATGCATATTTGTGAACAAATGGCTGCCGTTTTAAATCCCTTTTCGGAAAAACTTATCGGGGTATTTCAAATTGCGTAACATGTACTCTTTTAAATGTTGTTGTTTTTTTCTTTGCTCCTACAAAAATCTCTCATGGAATGCGTTTCACTACCTGTGGGCTTGAAAGTTCCATTAATTGGGAATGTGTTTTCATCATCAGTGGCTTTGAACATGTCCTTAATCTTCAGAAAATGCACAAAAATAAATGGACATTTGACAAAATATAAGGGGAAAATAGAGGCATATAATGTTAAACTTTGAGTTAGGTTTTGATGCTTTTGATGTTTTGATTAAGCTTTCAGTTGGATATTTTATGGTTTGGTTGTATTCTTGAGCTTTTCTACTCCTGATCTTTCAATGACTTCTAGTTCCTCAAAAAATCATGGCTTTGCCTATGTTACAAAGGATATTGCTTAGGGTAGACCCTTTTCCTATAAGCTTTCCACCAAAAAAAGATGATATGGACTATTTTAATGGGAAAACATTCCCTATACAGGAAATATTTATGGATCAAATCTTTGAATTTCCTATATGACAAGCTTTGAACTTTACCAAATGTTGCGTTGAAAGTGCGTGAACCTAATAATATTTCACCTTTTCATAATTTTTAGGTCTTTTTAGGCAAGAGCATGTCATACTTTGCATATTTGAAACCTATTCAAACTTTGGTGAATGAAGATTGTTTGATTCAGGTCCAATGAATGAGCCTCCCGTAGTTACATGAAATCATTGCCATTCTTTCAATAGTTACCAGAAACGATCCACGTAAAACAACTATGCATATGTCATCCGCAATAATTTCATGTTTCTCATCGTCCTCCATCTCAACTAAATCAGAATAGTTTCAATGCATTTAACTGGATTTCCTAGTGCTTTTGGGTGAGTTCCTTTGTAATAAATAGAAGCTCCAAGGACATATTTATGCTTTCAAAGTCCTTGGGGTTAACAATCTGTGCAAATTTCATTGTTGTAAGAGCTTCGTTCAGCCAAATATTACTAAAATATCATCCATCCCTACCTTCAAAAATTTGACTTAAAGGAGGACCTCTGACTATAAATAGGCTATCCAACTACGGGAGAGCAGGACTTTTCAGAGGCTTTCGGAAACAAATTTAGCTAGCCTTCGGTGCACCAGTACAGGACGAGGCTATCATATCATAGTTATTCCAACATTAAAAAATAAAAATGGATGGCATCCTGAATAACCATCAAATGGTTTTTAAATGTTAATGTTAATTTGTTTTTAGGATGATTTTTAATTAATATAATTATCTTAATAAAGTGGTTGAAATTTATGTCAGTTTTTTTTTTTTTAATGGTTTAAGGTTGATTAACTTATATCAACCATTTTAATAATGTGATTGTGTTGGTTGATGATCAATGTGAATGGGTGAATAACTAAAGTATTATTGATTTTGATTTACTATGAGTAAATATGGTAAATTAATGGTGGATTATGGTCAACAAGTGGTTGATTATGAGAGATCATGGTAGTGCAGGTTACATTAAATTTGCCACAGTGTTGTCTATGAATGATTACTATTGACCATGGTGCAATATTTAGGTGAAACTACGACCATGGTTAGGTCCTCTTACTTTTACCTAGTCATGTTGACTATGGTTAATCATAGTTTGACAAAAACAAAAACATTGAATATTGTTGACTCTATAATTGAACATAGTTGACTATGATTAATCATAATTTGATAGAACTAAAGAAAGTTCAACATAATTAACTATAGTTGAACATAGTTGACTATTATTTATTATTGTTAAACGTTGAAAAAATAATCTTCAAAAATACCTGAAATAAATTACTAAGGAAATTTGAAAATAATAAGTTTTATTTTCTAGAATGACCCAATAATTATATCAAATAAAATAAATTTAAAAATTAACCTTTACGAAAGTCCAACAAAGTCCCGATGAATTGTTGAATTAATTCAAAAAGTGAAATTTCAGAATGCTCCATAAACTATTTGGTGGATCCTAAAGGTCTAAACTATTCCGTGGATTCTAAAGATATGCTCACTTGAGTGTTTAAAAAATAGTTTTATGAGTATTTCAAGGTTTCGAAAAAAATTCGACTCAAACAAAATTTACCAAAACCAATAATTAACCTAATATTTTCTAGGTAAAGAATGAATTCCAAAACTAAAATCTATCACAAGAAAATAAATTCAATAAATACCAAGTCAAATCACATGAAGAAAATCCAATAAGCAAGATACATGGATGATTAAAGTTCTTTTAGAAAAAAGAAAAAGAAGGCACATTATCATATCAATGGAAAGCAACGGATGAGATCCCTATTGATCAGATCTTTGATCTTTGAATAAAGGTATGGTGTTGTCTCTCATAGTTAAATTTGACATATGTTTTTGTGTTATTTTTATATGGATCCATTTATCTTAAAAAATTGTAAATATTGAAGTGCTATTTTTTAATCACAAATAAAGTTGGAATTTCATTTTATTTTATTACTCTAAGATTTGGTTGTTCATCATTGGATTATAACTATCATCACTGAATTCGATTGCGCATCCTTATATTATAATCACTATTAACGGATATTTTTAATACCCATTAGTCTATCATAATAATTAATAAATGATATTGATCTCATTTATGTGTTAAATAATCATTAACGAATGTATTTAGTGTAGATAAAATAGCCAAAAATAAAAAAATAAAAAAAAAATAAAAAAATTATTAGAGAATTATAGAAATAGTATGCCGTAAAACTGCTTCTGCTTGGCTAAGAGCTCGTCTTCCTCGGACGTAAGGAAACAGGTTAACGGCCCAAGACCCAGAGGCATCTGGCAGGAGTGAGAGCCTGCTCCCGATTACGGACCACCAGCAGGGTTATGCCAGGTGGCGTGGTTTTCCTATTTAACAGTGATGAGTCAAACCCAGCATTCGCGGATAGCAGCCAGAGATGGCTGTCCTCACTGTTGGTTTGACACCTGAGTTGATAGGTTTTACCACCTTCGGAAAAAAAAATAGAGGAAGAAAAAAAGCGTATACGGCATTTTACATTGACCATATACTGCTCTCGACCATGCAAATTTTTTCCCTATAATGTTTTATTTTAACCTCACGAGCTCGCCAGCCAGTTCTCAATATACCAAAAAACCTTTTGAACAAATTTTTTTGTTAAAAACTTTGAAGTAAGCTTCAAGGCTTTCACTTTTCAGGTTTTCAAAAAACTTTTGAATAATTTTCACAACCTTTCCACTTCTAATCTTCCATGGCGTGCACGACTACGACTTTTTAAGAAAAAAGGTTGGAAAACACTTTTAAACTTGCCTCACGGGTTGGGTTTGGCCTTGTGCTGTACGGCAAGCTGTAGTTGGGTTGGGCCTTGTGCTGTACGGCAAGCTGTAGTTTAATTAGGAGGAGGATTGTTCGGAAAATTATTGTATTTTAGATTTCAAAATTTTAGGTATTTTAATTGTTTTTGATGGTATTAAATTTATTTTTATCATAAAAATATGATTGTTTTTACAAAATTTTTTAAATTTTTTTACTCAAATTTATCCAAATAATTTCTCAGCCTCAATAGATTACTCCGGCAATATCACGGGCGGCCTAACCTGTGCTCATTCGGAAACAACTTTTGATTCTGGCAGTCACTTAAAGCGACTTACTCTACAAATTTGGTCAACAGCTTTAAAACTTTTGAAGCGACTTTGGACTATTTCACTCACTCTACAAATTTGGTCAACAGCTTTAAAACTTTTGACTATTGCTAACCTGTGCTCATTCGGAAACAACTTTTGATTCTGGCAGTCACTTAAAGCGACTTTGGACTATTTCACTCACTCTACAAATTTAGTCAACAGCTTTAAAACTTTTGACTATTTAATTGACGGTCGAAATTTAACCAACCCTGGCCTGCTGGAGTAATTACAATTTCCACCATATGTTCTGATTGTGTTGTTTTCACCACACCCGTCTAATATTTGTATGTGTGGTGCCATATGCTCTGATTGTGTTGTTTTCACCACAGCCCTCTAATATTTGTATGGGTGGTGCTGGAGAGTGTTGTCCTGAGATTTTGGTTTTGCTTCAGCTTCCAACAATAAAGGGAATTGAGGGAGTCCGGGAATTATCGAAAAGATCATGGCTGATCCAGGTTTCGTCTCTGGATTTATTGGGCTTGGTATCAACAAAATAATCGACCAGATTATTGATCGCATAAACATTGCTGTTCGCTGTAAGAAAGAAATGGCATCTCTGAAAGATCTGGTAGTGAAAATCAAGCCTATCATTACAGAGATCCAGCAATATAGACCAGATATAAACAGGAAGAAAAAAGATAAGGCTTCTGCTGTAAATGGATGGCTTAAACAGTTGGACGCCCTTCTCCAACAGGCATCTAAAATGGTGCAAACTTCCACAATACCGACGTGTAACATTATCTCTCGCTACCAAACCAGCCTGAGGATCAGGGTTTTAATTTCAGAGATCAACGAACATATCAAATTTTCTCCTTTGGTTGAATTGGCCCTAATTCCAGAGCTACTAGAGGGTCAAACTCAAAAGCTCCAAGAGGAAATTATGCAGATCAAGGAAAGCAGAGAAGCCTTGGCTTCTTCAAGTACTTCCCATGGCCCTGTTGTTCCAACAGGCTCTGCAAAGATGAAGCTGATCGAAGAGCCCCTTATAGTGGGACAGGATAAAGCATTTTCGATTCTCGAAAAGTTGGTGTTAGATGTAGCAGAGGCGAAGAGCATTGGCGTTGTTGGCAAGGGTGGATCCGGAAAAACTCTTCTTTTGAAGACGCTCTTCAGTAGCCAAAAGGTACGCAGTAATTCTAAGGATCGTTTATTACTTTGGCTCACTGTTTCCCAAAGTCCCTCTTTTACAAGTCTTAGAAATGCACTCCGTACCCAAATAGCCGCACAAAAAAATGTAAATTTGGGCGAAAATATGAACGAAGAAGAGGTAAAGCTATGGTTGAATCACACACTGCAGGAGAGTACCGGGTTTATTCTGTTCTTAGATGATGTATGGGGATGGAATGCTGCAGAATTGTTAGAGGAATTAGGTGTACTGTGCCCCGTAAGGAACCACTCCACCTCCAAAGTCATTGTCAGTTCCAGGGATCGCGCCGCACTCTTAAGAACAGGTGTCGCAGATAAATACACAATAACAATGGAGGACTTGTTGGAAGATGAGAGTTGGAAGTTGTTTGCTTATCATACTTTTCCATATAATAATGGAAATCTGCCATCAAACATAGAAGAGGGAAAAGCCAAAGTTGTGTGTAAAAAGTGCAGAGGGCTTCCTCTTGCTATCAAAGTGGTTGGAAGGGCAATGGCCGGGAGTACTCATCCACAGCAATGGGAATGGGCTGTCCAAAGGCTGCCAAACGTGGATGGTGTGTACAATTGTGTTAGGTTGAGTTATGATGCACTCGGCTATGAGGATGCTAACCTGCAATTGTGCTTTTTAAGTGTAGCAGCAAACATCCTGGAAGACGCAGTCGTTCATGTCCAGTTGGTGATTCAGGTATGGATAGGGGAAGGCTTACTTGCCAAGAAGACGTTGGAAGATGAGCATCGGCCCGCTTATGATCCATTCGAGCTGGGAAGATATTATCTCAACATTCTAGCAGATCGTTGTTTGATCGAGCCAATGATGAGAGACTTTGATGGGCAAGTACTTTGCTTCAGGGTGCATGACTCCCTGCGTGATATGGCAATCCGAATCGCAGAGGAGGAAGAAAATTTCTACTGCCGTGCGGGTAAGGGTTTGACAGCTCTGAATGAAAATGAGTGTTTGGGCCGCACTCGGCTTTTGTTGAGCGAGAACAAATTGACTTCTTTTCCTCTAATCACATCGTCAACAAAAATATGCACATTGTTTCTCAGTGGAAATCCATATTTAACAAAGATCCCGACAAGGCTGATCAGGAGAATGATCTCCCTTAAGGCGTTCTCCTTAAGTGGAACGTCACTGAAATCGTTGCCAAAGAATATCGGGTGTTTGGAGCAGCTAATATCTTTGGGTTTAAGACACATGCCCATCAATAGATTACCTGCATCTTTTACCAGTCTTGTGAATTTGGAGATCCTTGATCTTGCCTATTCTGGGATCCAAGAATTACCATCCACCATTCATATGCTGAGATCGTTAAGGAAACTAAGCTTGGAGGGATGTAAAGATCTTCAATATCTACCTCTCAGTATCTCAAGGCTTACATCTTTGGAGCATTTGGAAACTTATGGTTGCAAGGCTCTTTGGAACAAAGATAAGCATACAAGATGGACAAAAGCAGCTTCTGTCAACAATTTAGCAAGTTTAACACAACTTAAAAGATTACAACTACAAAATAATGGGGAAATTATTAGTGATGGGATATTGGGGAAGATGACTCAAATGAATTCCCTCACCTTGTCATTGACAAAGATGCAAAATTTGCCCCATGACATAAGTAACATGTCAAAATTGAGAAGATTAGTATTATTAGATTGCTTTCACTTAGTTAAAATGGATTATAATTTTTATGACTTTCAATATTTGGGCTATCTTAAATTTGCTAGTTGTCATTTTTTAGAAGAACTTCCACATTTACATAAACTCAAGGGTTTGAGGCACTTAGAGATCATTGACTGCCCTAGAGTAAGTAAGTTTCCAATAGAATTTGGTCACAAAGGAGCATTTCCTCTCTTGGAAACATTTTCACTTGCTTGGCTACCTATATTAGAGGAGTTGCCTATGATGGAGGAAGGTGCAATGGCTTCACTTAAAATATTTACTATAATGGCATGTACAGCATTAAATATATTTCCAAAGAGTTATATGGATCTGAAGACTCTTCAGAAAGTAAGAATTTATGGTTGTCCGATAACAAATATAGGAACTAGAGGGAACACCATTGTAGAAGTAACTGCCATGTCTATTGTAGACATGGAAGAAATTACAAAGAGATATTCCCAATTGTGGGATAAAAGGGAAAGTTGGCTCTATGGTGAATTTTGGTGTAATGAGCTCTTTCTTTTCTTGCGAAAGCTTAATACCATTATATGATTTATGTTTTGAAAATTACCATTATAATAAGAAAGTTCAATTGTATATTTTAAATTGTTTCAATTTACGAAACAATTTACTTTTATAAAATGTGTGAATAGTAAATTATTATAATTATCCTGTTTGTTGATGAACTGCCCATGAAATATATTTAGTGCTCTTCTTTAATTGGATTATGGTTTTTTTCAGGTTTGTATATTATGTAGTTTGTTAATGTTTTTTTATTTTTGTTAATGTGATGCATTTATTAATCGAGGAATCTGACATTAGGCTAATCCACAGAGATATTAGAGCAAGTAATATTCTATTCAAAGAGAATTACAGACCGAAGATAGCAGACTTTGACTTAGCCAAACTCTTTGCAGAAGGTCTGAGCCACCTAAGTTGCAGGAACTTTGTAAGAATTCTCTCGAACGTTAAACTCTCGTGAGGTCCTTATCATCATTAAATAATTACATGAACCAATTATAATTCATACTTCTGAATATGATTCATATAATTTAGAGTGGGAAAGATGTGGAGATTGGATTGCTGTTGACATTGTGCAGAGGTTATATAATTTAGAGTGGGATAGATGTGGAGATTGGATTGCAGTTGACATTGAGCAGAGGTTACATGGCTCCTGAGTACGCCTTACGCGGACAGCTGACAGAGAAAGCAGATGTATTTAGTTTTGCAGTGCTGCTATTTGAGTCATAGTTTGGCTCAAGACGCTGAGTTTCTCATATGCACCTCATTTTTTAGTGGAATTTTTCTAAAATATCCACAGCAATTTACTCATTAACATTTTGTGTTTCTGTTGATATTGGCCAAGTAGACATGGAGGCTCCATACGAGGAGATGGAACTAATTCTGTTTGAAATTCTATATAAACATTCTTATCTTAATTACGATTTTGCATATTCAACGGGTATGCACCAAAATACTTTGTTGCTTGCCTCTCATGCACATTCGAATTACTCTTGGATTAATTGCAGCATTAGGAGTCGGAAGTGGAAGATTTTTGCACTGTCGGAACGGTTTTCTCGAAACAGAGGTACGGAAATTGCTAAATCATTCAGTTTTAAAAACCTATTCAGCTTAGCGCGACCGTAACTAAAGTATCCGTCAGTTACAAGTCGGCTCGGTCAAAAGAGACAATGCTATCCCCTCCCTCTATCACTAATAAAATTTTATACTTTATAAGCCCAATTATGTTTATTAATTAATGGGAGAGTAGTTTATAAGTGTGAGGCTTTGGAGTTTTTTTGACAGAATTTTGGTTGAAATCCAGAGAAATAAATTGTAGTTAAATCTTGATTTGTGTTGTTTAAACTGGTTTTTTTACTGCATTATGGATTCAGCAACCTCAAAAACCCCTTGGACACTTTGAATGTGAAGAGTTTACCCGTCAAACTTGTACACTTTGAATGTGAAGAGTTTACCCGTCAAACTTGCACACTTTGAATGTGAAGAGTTTACCCATCAAACTTGTGATTTCAATGAATCCCTGCACGATTCTAGACAAATTAGATGGGAAAATAAATCAGACTTTTTTCAAATAGCAGCACTTAAAATATATTTCTTATTAATGTGGACCTTGGTTGATATATCTCCATTGGTGTCATTTTCATACATTGATTGGCATATAAAAAGTGGACAATGTGGTTGTGCTAATTGATAGTTAACATTTGTGGGGTGGATTTATTGATCATGGTTGACCATGGTTGATGAGGGTTGATGAGGTTGATCATGCTTGATGAAGTTGATCGACATTGAAGAGAGTTGACCAAGGCTGACCATGGTCAACCATTAATTTAAATTGTATCAATGTTACATCAATCTAACAATGTTATGTGAATGTTGACAACTGATACATTTTTACATTAATATCTGTCATGGTTGACTATTATCGTTGACAATGGTTGATGGTACATTAATGTTATAAAAATGGTTGGATTAATGTTAACCATGGTTGAAGAAGGTCGACCATGGTTAACCTCAATTGACCATGGTTGATAATAATTACCATAATTTACCAGGGATTAAGAGGAAAGATTATGGTTGACCTTGGTTTACCATTGTTGACCATGGTTGACCATTGTTATATGGCTACAATAAAGTTACATTAATGTTGACGAAGGTTTACCATGGTTGATATTGCATTAATGTTAATGCTAATGTAACATTAATGCTACAAAAATGGTTGTAGTGGGTTTACGAGGTAGACCATGAACATGACGAGGTTAACCATGGTTGAAGAGGGTCAACCATTATTGGTTAGGGTAGGCCATGGTCGACCTAAGTTGACCATGATTTACAATAGTTACCATGGTTGACCTCAGTTGAACATGGTTGACAATGAATACTATGCTTGTCCTCGATTGAACATGATTGACAATGATTACCATGGTTGACCTCAGTTAACCATGATTGACAATCTTTACCACAGTGGAGCATCATTGTCCATGGGTGACCATTAATAACCATATTGACCATGGAGACCATTATTGAAAATGGTTTGATCATATTTGACTTAAGTTCGGCATGGTTTTCCAATTTTTTTTTTATGGTGTACGATGGTCACTACAGTCATATATATTAGCCATCCAAATTTAACCATAATTGATCATTATTAATCCTTGTCACTAGTGCCCTACCACGATCACCTATGGTCAATCCTCATCAACCCATAGTTAACCATGGCCAATCCTCATCAACCTTGTGAACCATGGTTAATCATCATCAACCATCATCAACCATGGTTGACCCTCTTCAAGCATCATCAAGCATGGTCATCCATAGTCAACAACAATCAACTGAATCAACCTTACACAATGATATGATTATCATAGTTAACCATAATTAGTCGCAATTAACCTTAGTTAGCAATAGTCAACCATTGCACAAACAACTTGGGAACCTGTGGTCAACAAAGGTCAAATATGATTGACCACTAATTATCATGTTAACCCTAGTTGACCATTGTTTATTTGGTTGACTATGCACTACAACAAATCCCTATTATTAGCTCCTTTTTTTTTCTTCCATGGACTATTATAGTGTATTTTTCTCCAATTTTTTGAAATATTCAGTGCTATTTTTGGCATTGTTTGCACCAACTAAAACATTTAGGTGCTAATATAATCGGAAATAATGCCATAAATAGGGCTAGAAATTACGCCTGAAATTGTGCCAAAAATAGCACCATGTTTAGCTCCTCTTTTGGCGCCTTTGTTAGCTCTCTTTTTAGGACCGGATTTAGTGTTGGATGTGCCTAAATAGTTAATTAATTCAGGTGTTAAGGGTTAAGTGGATAGGGGCTTTGAGGATTATGGAACTTAGGGATTTGGGGTACAGGGTTTAAGGGTTAAGGGACTAAGGGTCAAGAGCTAATGGATTTGGTGCTTACGTGTTAGGTAGTTTAATGGTTAGTGGCTTAGGGATTATGGGTGAAGGGATTAATGTTTAATTTCTTAGGGCATAGGGGTTTATGAATTAAGGGATTAGGGTGAAGGGCTTAAGTGTTTAAGGGTTGATGGTTTAGGGGTTAGGGGATTTAGGGCTTTTGCGTTAAGGGATTAGTGATCAACTAGGGTTGAGGGATTAAGGTTACTTTAGGGATTATGGCTTAAGGATTTAAAGATCAATGCAGGATTAGAGGTTAGGGGATCTAGAGCTTTATCAAAACTCTCTTGAAATTTCATGGAACATCGGGCCAACATGCCCATCACCAGTGTCATCCACCGATGTCACATGGTGAGCAACGAATGGGGCCAATATTAAAATTTCTTCAAACTATTCTTGTATGCATCAAAATTTGACATGGTTAGACTAGACACATGCCTTGATAATATGTGAGGGTTTCAAGACTCAAGGATGCTTGATGTCCTCGCATAATCTTTGAGATCATCCACGTTTGCATCAATATTCATCATGTAGTCTCATTTTCATCATTCATCATTCCCATCTATGGAATCTTTGTCGAAACTCTCTTGAAATGTCATGGAACGTCTTCCAACATGCCCATCACCAATGTCATCCATCAATGTCACACAGTGAGCAGTGAATGGGGCTAACGTTGAAAGTAGATGTATTCAGTTTTGGAGTGCTTCTACTTGAGATAGTCAACGAGAGAAAGAGTCAATGCTTGGCTCAAGACATGGATTTTCTCATCGAAGGAGTATGGCTTATATGGACCTCATCTTTCAAGTGGATATTTTCTAAAATATCTGTAGCATTTTTCTCATTAACATTTTTTGATTTGTGGATATTGGCTAAGCAGACATGCAAACTATATAAAGCAGAGAGATATTTAGAAGATATGGATCCCACATTGGAGGGGAGTTATTCAGTGGTAGAAGGCATTAAAATTGGTCTTCTATGCATTCAAGCAGCTGCAGCGCTGCGACCTAATGTCCCATGTGGTGTGGATGCTAACAAACGAGCGAGAATAGGATCTTCCATCACCCACAGGACCTTCTTTTATTAAACTTAATTGTTTGGACGCACATTTCCAACTTAAATGTTTAGCTCCTCAAAACCCTGATGGAACATCAAACAGTGGCACAACAACTTCTTCAACGACAACTTTTGATATCTATTCTATAGTTGTTGATCCAACACCACAGACTCTGGAATGGAGGTGAAAATTAGCTAATGCTTGTTGGAATTATATTTACTTTAGTTTATTAACGAACAACATTATCTTCTCTCTTAATATATATGTAACAAGGTTTCATATACTACGTTGACTTTTAGTTCATCATTTTGTTTCACTTACAACAGTATTGTAACCCTAAGAAATGTATTGGGTTCTTGTTATGAATAAATTATAGTAGTTAAATAGCATATTAGTTTCTAGCATAACGATGGTGTACCATTATGGTATGCCAATTTTTCTTTTTTTTAACAAACAGTAATGATGATTACATTGGGGTAACTAATGGTATTTCTCTCGCCAGTATTAAATAAGTTAGCATCTTCACGCTCTGGTGGTATCATCTTCATGTCAGTATTGAATTTAATTAGAAATATAGAGAAATAAGAATTCTTATAGGACCTTCTCATACCTCCTTATGGTGAGAATACTAACTTGGATATTGAGTGATCCACTTCAATTAGTTCAACAATATCAACCAACCCTTCCTTTCTTCTTATTACCTCTTTTATTTTTTCTACTGGGGATCGGGGATCAATTTTTTTTACTCGGTTAACTAAATTTGTAATTCTTTCCTTGTTGAATGAGGAATGCACCAATAGCATAGTGAGAGGCATATGTCTCAATCTCAAATGGTTGTTGTAATTCTGGCAGGGTGAGAACTGGTGCAGAGTAAAGGTGGTGCTTCAGTTCATTGAATGCCTTATGTTTTGAATTGAAAACAAAAAAAACAAAAAAACAAACAAACAAACAAACAAATGTTTTTCTCCACCCTTGGTAACTTGACTGAAGGGCCAAGCGATATAAGAGAACCCCAATATGAAATTTCAGTTGAAATTACCAAGGCCCAAGAAGCTATGAAGCTCTTTTAGAGTCGTTAGGGACATCCAATCCCGAATGACTTGGATCTTAGTTGATCTACATGCAAAAGTTGATCACCAATAATGTAACCTAGATATTGGACCTTGTCGACGTCGAAGGAGCATTTTTACAAGTTAGCACATAGCTCATGCCACTGCAGAGTGTGAGGGACCTGTCGAATATGTCGCAAGTGCTTTGCCAAACTCTTGTTGATGAACCAGGTGGATATTCATGGTCACCCGCCTATTCCACTTGGACACCCAACTTTGTTTCTTTTAGTTTCTTTAATTGTAGCATAGTTTACTATTTTTGGAAATTTTTCGAGTCCTAAACTTCCAGAGCTACTTTGAGGCCCTAAATGACGTTTTTTTTGGAAAATGGGCAGACCCATTACATATTCAAAAGGATTCTACAATCGAAAGTTGTTGTCCTTGGACATATTTTTCTAACGAGGTATTGTACGTGTCAAATGGAGATCGTATGCCACAGTTACGACCTCAGGAAGTTGATGTACCAACTAATCCCAATGGGGCCCACAAACTTTTGGCGCTTCATCTCCTAGGGTTAGGTTTTTGGATGTTTAGTGTTTTCCATTGTTTCTCAATAATAAAAAATCCTTCAAGCCTCATTGTAACACAGTTCAGAAGCCATGTAGTCGTCACATCTCTTCTCAGAGATAAGCTACCATCAATTGAGCTAGTTTGTTTCCATTCTACATGTAAACAATTTTCAGTATTTGTTATTAATTAATTTAAGTTCAATTTTTGTTGTAGCTCTGTGTTTTTGTTTAAATTTGTATTTCATTAATTTCTTGCATAAATTCGGATTAGATGAAGATGAGGATATCATCTAGAGATACAACCAAGAAAGAATTGGTGAAATGCGCAAGATGCCATCCATCAACCTCATGAAAGTTGTTGGAGTGTTCATTAAACCAAAGGGAATGACCAACCACACAAAAAGACACAATTTGATAGTAAAAGTAGACTTCCACACATTGGTTAGTTCTATTGGAACTTGGTGATAGTTTGACTTCAAATCAATCTTGTTGAATTACTTGGCCCTCTTGAGCTGAACAAGAAGGTCATCAATCCACAAAATTGGGTACTTATTCCTGACTGTGATTTTGTCTAGAACCCAACAATCAATGAAAAGTCTCCAAGTCTCATCCTTCTTCTACACAAGTACAATTAGGCTCCCATAAGGTCAGGAACTTGGTTGGATGTGCCCCTTTTTGTAACAGCTCCTAGATCTACCACTTGATTTCCTCATTTTCCATGACATAACAATGGTAGATTGGCCCATTTGGTGGATGTGTGTCGGGGATTAGATTGATGGAATACTTTACCTAACAGTGCAAAGAAACCCACGTGGTTGAGGAGAAGATGTCTTTGTACTCTTCCATGATATTATCCACTTGCCCCTACTGTGCGAAGGAACCTTGCATGGGGACCATTGATGTAGTCATGATCTTCTCCTTACTTTGAGAGTGAATCCAAAAGAAGACGATTTCCCTGTTATGGGAGATTATCTTACTTCATTGTTTAGTAGAGATTAAATAAATGGCAGTAGGCATGGCTACCTCTCATATCCTATATAGTTTTATGCCCAAAGTAATAATAATAGTATGAGGTCTAGACTCATACATAGCATAGCACTTCCACAAGTATGGTTGGCCTAACAAAATACAAGGGGAGAAACATCATGCAATACCTCATCTGATCCGAATGGAAATTGGCATCCACCCATGGTATTCATTGACCCATGGTATTTATCCACTCATGGAACATACCCATGTTATTTTAAGTGGCATCCACCCAAGGTATTTATCCACCCATGATATTGCAAGTGGCATCCACCCATGGTATTGTAAGTGAGATCCACCCATGGTATTCAATCACCCATGGTATCTATCCACCCATGGAATTTACTTATGGTATTATAACTAAAAAAAGACTATAAGTAACAAGTCGCATTTTGTAAAAGGACATATTGTCCACCACAATGTAGCTTTTACAATTATTCTATATTTTAATAAAAATTTTCTTGGTGGTTTTTTTTAATGTGTGCTCTCCCATTTGCTTCTGGCATTTCAATTTTTCAGATCTTGGGGGTTGTCAATATCTGAAAAATTGAAATGCCAGAAGAAAATAGGAGAACACACATTAAACAAAACCACCAAGAAACTTTTTATTAAATTAGAGAATAACTATAAAAGCCACATTGTGATGGAAAATATGTCATTTTACAAAATGCGACTTGTTACTTATAGTCTTTTTTTAGTTATAATATCACAGGTAAATTCCATGGGTGGGTAGATACCATGGGTGATTGAATACCATGGATGGATCTCACTTACAATACCCTAGGTAAATACCATGGGTGGATTCCACTTACAATACCATGGGTGGATAATACCTTGGGTGGATAAATACCATGGGTGGATGCACTTACAATACCATGGGTATAATATTCCATGAGTGGATAAATACCATGCATCGATGAATACCATGGGTGGATGCCAATTTCCATTCAGATCGTCATCTACGAAAGGCTTGATGTTTTAGGGCATGCAACATTGTTGCCTGACGTGAAGATCTCTCCCTTGGTGGAGCCACCCAATGGTGTACGGTTGTAGGTGTGGTGTTGTCAATAGGCGAAACTACTTAATGAGTTCTCTAGAGATGAGGTCCATTTGACTCCCACTATCGACAATGAAACATAGTGGATCACCCTTCACCCACATTTGTGAGTGAAAAAGGCATTCACCTTCCTTCGGATCTTCGGGCTCACTTTGTTGGACCTTGGTTGTGACAACAGTGACACTGGGTTTCACATCAATGATCTATTTCCCCTTGTCTTTTTTTGGTTTAGAGTTAGAACTTGTGTCTAACTTTGAATCTTTTAGCTCAGCCACCAACAACTACTTTGCATGACATTCATTTGTGTTATGAGTGGGGCTCTTGTGGAACTCACACCAATTTCTTGTGTATTTCTTTGTCTTCCCATTACCATTATTTGTTTACGACTTCTATGGGTTGTCCTGAGGTGGTCCACCCTAGCTTTGTCCTTTGTTCTGCAATTTGGGGATGTTGTTACCCTGCTTCTGTTGTGAAGGATCGTATATCCAAAGCCATGCTTCTTCTATTTAAACTTTTTCTCATTTATGACAACATATTGATATGTTTCACCAAGTGAGAAAATGTCTAGGAACTCCATTTCTGTGAAGATGTATCTGTGCAGACAGCCATGGTACTTGACCATAAGATTTGATGCAGAATAATTATACACAATAACACAACCTAGGATTTCTTGCCATCTTTACCAAAGGGAGTGGGTTGTCTTAACTTAATTTGAGTCGAATATTTGTAAATAAAAGATAGGAATTAATTTTATTAATGAAACAGGGATTTTATTTTATAAATTTAGTTGAGAAATGAGGAGAGAATTTCCTCATTAACATGTATACATTATTTGAGGAAATTTTGTTTAAGAGTTGGAGAAAAATTATGTAGATATTCTCTACATAGTTGAGTCATAACAAGATGTTGAAGAACGTACTTAGGTTCGGTCTTCATAAATGTATTTAAGTCAAAATATATTTTATTTGTCAAAATAAAGAAAATGAAATTTTATTATTATCAAAATTGACTTATTAAAGCATGGGATTCATGCTTGGGTCAATTGTTTTTATGTCAAATCCTCCAAGGTAGGCTTCTAGGGTTTGTGTTAAGTGTCCTTTTCCATGTCATAATGTAAAGAAACCTTCTTGGGATTTATTTGTCAAAGAAATTTATTTTATTGTAAAATAGGTCAATTAGGCCTCCTCCACCAAATCGGCCTCAAACTAGACAAGTCATCTTAAACTTGGCAGCACAATCAATATATAAAGGCAGAAACTCAACCTCATTTGGGACTCATTCACAACAAGTTCGATCTGCAACTTCTGGGGCAAGAAAAAGGTGTGAATTTCAAGGAAGAAGAGAATATGGATAAAAAAGAAAAAGGTCCCTCTCAAGCATAAAAGGTAAAAATTTTCTCTCTTTCCCACACGTGTGAAGTTGTATAGTTGTTGGAAGGTGGTTGAAATTCTGTGATAACTGGGGGGTCGAAATTCTGCGACTGGGGGTCAAAATTATGTAACTAGGAAGTCCAATTTATGGATTGTTATTGGGCTAGAGTTGTTGGATAATAAGAGACTACTATATCATATTGGAAGGTTTACTTGCTAGAGGAGGAAATTTTGTTGGTCTAAGGTCTTGGTCCATCTCAATTTGAATAACTGAAGAAAGAGTTCTTAACTAGGTTTTCCCCTATATAGGGGTTTTATCCCTAGTTGTTTTCCTACATCTGATGTCTCTAGTATTCATGATTTGCTTTTGATAATTGCTTGATGAAACAAAGATAAACAAGAACATAAGAAATTTAATAAGAACATAAGAAACTTGAAAGGAGGAAGGAAAAAGGAAACCCAAAGAGATATTGAAAGGAGAATAAGGAGTTTTAAGGTTAGAAATAGAATATATCAACATGACAAACTCAATGAAGACATAGAACAAACTAAAAGGATCCTCTAACTACAGGGCCTGGAAAAAGAGAATAGATCCCATTCTCGAAAATAATAAAGTTTTAGATCTTGTTCAAGGAAGATTTAAGAAACCTATTGATAAATCAAGTAATGTAGATAAAGTTAAATTTAGAGAAATTGAAATCGTGGCTATGAATCTAATAGTGGATGGATTTAAAGATAAGTTAATTCCATACATATCCAACATAAATTTCTCTCAAGAAATGTATGAGGCTCTCTCCATTCTATTCACAAACAAGAACATTGGTAAAATAGTAAGCCTCAAGAATGAACTAAGAACTGTTAAGATGACAAATGATGATATTGTTTCATCATACTTTATCTAGAATAAGGGATGAAATCCAAGCAATAGATGAACCTTTCCCAGAAAAGAAGCTCGTAATTATTGCTCTTCTAGGACTACCTAAATCTTGGGGTATATTTGCATCAACACTGAACAGTTGTAAGGATATGCCAACATTTGAACAAATGTGTAATGCATGCATAGTTTTTAAAAACGACCGTTTCGAAACAGAAACGGCTGAGTTGGTCCGTTCCATTGCCCTCTGGAGTGACTCGACAGAAAAAACGGCTCAGTTGGCCGAGTCAGCCATGACTCAACCGAGTCATTGAATGACTCGGCTGAGTCATGGCTGACTCGGCTAACTCGGCCGTTTCCCGTACTGACTCGGCCGAGTCATAAACAGCGGCCCATAACCCACTAAAACATCGATTTAACATTATTTTAATGAAATTTTAAGGGGTTTGCTAATTGGTTTGGACTTCAAGGTGTTTTATGAATTAGCTAAATGTTATTTGGGGTCCATTTCCCCCTCCCAAACCCTATTTAACACACTCAAATGCTCTCATGCATTTGAATGAGAACTTCTTTGAGAGTTAGTGAGCAGTTCTTGAGCTTGTTTTTGGAGCAGCAGTGAGGAGTCTTGGGGGAGCATTGTAGCTGGAGTGAGGAGCTTCTTGGGCAGCCATTTGGAGTAGCATTGAGGAGTTGATTCTTGGAGCAAGCTTGAGGAGGCAGTTTGTGCCTGGAGGTATTTTTTTTCACCTCTATAAATCTATTTTTGCTTGTTAAATTTTAGGTGCATATCTAGAAAGTCTAGAGAGTGTTTTTTGTCAAAGAAATGAACATTGAATCAATGTTTTTTTTTTTCATTTCCAGATTGTTTACTTTCATTTCCTAGTCAAAAAATGCCACCTAGAGCGAGAGATCCTGCTTGGGCATATGTTGAAATGGTTGATAGTCAAATGCAATGCAAATTTTGCCATAGGAAAATTAAGGAAGGTCCTGGGGGCATTAATAGGCTGAAACAACACTTGGCAGGGATTAGAGGCCAAATTACCCCATGTACCTCACTAGAAATTGGGGAGATTAGGAAGCATTTGTTGGCCAGCTTTGAGAAATTTAAAGAAGATAAGGCTAGGCAAAGAGACATACAGGATGAAATTGGGAGGAAGAGGGAGATACAAAAAATGATGGCTACCAACCCCCATTATGATTTTGACGGTTCTTCCTCTATCCTTCAAGTTGATACATCCAACCCTTTCCGATATGTTCCTCCCTCTTTTGGTTCTGCTTAAGATAAGGGAAAGGGTATAATGAAAAAGGGTGATGTGACTATCAAAAGTTATTTCACTCCCTCCTCTCCATTAGATGCACATGGTCCTGAAGTTAGTAAAAGTCAAATGTAACCCACTTTAGATGACCATTGGAAGAAAGAATTGAGGGAGACTGCTTGTGAGTACATAGCTAGATGGTGGTATGATGCTGATATCTCCTTTAATGCTGCTCGTTCACCATATTATGAGCCTATGTTTGATGCCATACATGCTACTGGAAAAGGCTTCAAAGGCCCTACTATGCATGAGCTAAGGGGGTATCGTTTGCAGAAAGAAATTCAATCCATTAATGAGTATTTGAAAGAGTTCAAGGACTCATGGGCAAGAACAGGATGTACCATCATGTCAGATGGATGGACTGATCAAAGAAACCGTACCATCATAAACTTTCTTGTCTTCTGCCCACGGGAACCATGTTTTTAAAATCAGTTGATGCATCTGATAAGGTAAAAGATGGGCAATTGTTGTTTCAGCTATTGGATCAAGTTGTTGAGGAGGTGGGGGTGGCTAATGTTGTTCAAGTCATCACAGATAATGCCTCTAACTATGTTCTTGCTGGTAAAATGTTAGAGGAAAAACACAAGACCATCTTTTGGATCCCATGTGCTGCACATTGCATAGACCTCATGCTTGAGGATATTGGAAAAATAGAGTGGGTCAAAAACACTATAGATCATGCCAAAAGCATAACAAAATTTATCTACAATCATACATTGATTTTGAGCCTCATGAGGAAAAACACTGGGGGCAAGGATATTATTAGGCCTGCCATCACTAGATTTGCTACACATTTTTTGACATTGCAATCTATGCTTTCCCAACATAAAAACTTGAAAAAGATGTTTTCCAGTGATGAATGGAATCAAAGAAATTGGTCTAACAAACCGGAAGGCAAAGAATTGAAAAGGAAAGTCTACGAAGAAACTTTTTGGAGAAAGGCAACAGAGATTGTGAAGCTTGCTGAGCCACTAGTTAAGGTGTTGCGGTTGGTGGATGGGGAAGGTTGGCTATGGGATTCATTTATGAGGCTATGGATCAAGCAAAGGAGCAAATAAAGACGATATACAAGGATAGAGTGGCAAAGTATGGGCCCATTTGGGCAATCATTGATGAAAGATGGAACAATAAACTCCATCGCCCTATACATGCCGCTGGGTATTTTTTGAACCCACGATATCATTATAAAGCTGAGTCAAGTCCTTTGAGGGGGGAGGTCAGAGATGGACTGATTGATTGCATTGATCGCATGATCCCATTAGAGTCTGATCAATTGGAGTACACTGACAGGCCACAACCTTTAGCAATGCATCAGGTACCTTTAGGAAGAACCTAGCAAAGATTGCAAGAGAAGCAAATGAGCCAGGTAAAAAAAAATTTCAATTTTCAAATTCTTAATAGTTTTAATTTTTTTTAAAGTTTGTTAAATTGTTTATAATTTGAAAGCTAGATATAATTTTTAATTTTGTTGAGCTAACTCATTACACTCCTATGTTTTTTGCAGCACAATGGTGGGAGGCCTTTGGTGGCCATTGTCCTGAATTGCAAAGGTTTGCAATTCATATTTTGAGTCAAACTTGTAGTGCATCTGGGTGTGAGCGCAATTGGTTTGTCTTTGAGAGGATTCACACAAAGAAGAGAAACCGTTTGGATAAAAAATGGTTAAATTATCTAGTTTATGTCCAATACAACCTCCGGCTCAGACGAAACCATTTGCTGAACAAAAGACCTGATTCAGATCCCATTGTGTTGGAAGACATTGATCCAACATCAGATTGGGTAGTGGAGAGTTGTCCAGCAGAGTTTGATCCTGATGAGGATCTTGATTTAGATTTAGATATCGAGACATCAGCTGAACTTGAACATGCTATTCAGTTGAATGCAGATCCCAATCCACCAGCCTCAGTCTCACAGCCAGCAAGGACTCCAGTTGTAGGTGCTTCCTCTGCTCAGCCACGACAGAAGCGCAGCCGCATATCTACTCTATCTCAGCTTGCATCTGCTGCAGTTGCATAGCCTGCTAGTGGTACCACTTCTACAGTGACAGTTGGAGATGATGATGATGATGAGGAGCCATGGGGCCCGCTGTCTGACTTTGATGATGATGATCCACAGATTGATCGACATGATCTTGGCTCCTCTGGCAGTAGCTACACGGCAGTAGTACTAGTACTGGAGTCTGGACTCTGGTCACCGTCACAGTTTACTTTTGTTGTAGAGGCCATTTCTAGCCTCCTTGGTTATGTGTTTTTTGTTTTGAGTCTTTGATCATGTATGACAGTTGACTATGTATTGCCATTGGGTACCATTTTGATATAATAGATTGGTTCATGAGCCTACTTTGATCATATGTTGTCTTCCGTCTACATTATAATGTTGTGTGTTAGGAAAAATGAATGAAAATCTTTAAAATTATGTTTAAAATCTTTAAAATTATGTTTTTTTATAAAAAAAATAAATATTTAATGTATTTTTCACAATGACTGAGTCATTGAAATCGAGCCAGCTGAGTCATTACCATTTCGGAGTCGGAGTCGGAGTCGATCCTCGGTCGAGTCAGAGTTTTAAAACTATGAATGCATGTAGCCAAGAAGAATGCAAAATATCAATGGTAAAAAACAAAAAGGAGAATGAACAAGAAAACAACTCAAATTCTTACTATGCTTATCACAAAAGGAAGGGAACCTTGAAGAATTGCAAAGGACCAAAGAAGAAAATGGACCTATCCAAGGTTGAATGTTCCAATTGCCACAAGATGGGAGATTAAGAAAATCATTGTCCTAAGAATCCAAGCAATAAGAAAATAAATAGGGATCAAACGAATGTCATTGATGAAGCTCCATCTAAGAAGAACAAGATTGAAGAAGAATTCAAGGACTTATATTACTAAGTCCTCCCTTACACATATCCTCCCTTGGTCTTTTATTATAATTTTTTAATTATTTTCCTTTATGTTTTGATCTCTAGAATTTGTAGGTCTAACAGGTCTTGTTAGAACACATTTTATTTTGATAAAGTCATTGGTATCCCTCAAGATTGGATTAAGAGGGAGCCCTCACTGTTTTAGCAAAGATAAGTATCTTCCTCCTTGTCTTATATTTTATGTTTGGTTTCCCTCTCTTATCAAGATGTGTTTGTATTGTATGCTAATAAGATTTTCTTTATATTTTCCTTGGCTAGAAAATCCTATTGAATACACAAAAATTATGGAGGAGACTTCAAAGGATAAACTTGAACCATGAAAGAAGTTATGTTGCAAAGGAAGCCCTTCAAGGATTGTTGTCATACAAGGTTTGTTAAGGAACAACTCGAGGTATGTCTTAGCCTATAAACTTTGTTACAAATTTTTCTTCATATAAAGGTATGATCATTCTTCTTTTAAATTTTTCTCTGCATTACTATCGTCGTCATGTCTAGGGTTTTGAATCGTAATAGATTCTTGTTTGGGTGATTAATCATTAGATTGAATCTACCCTCATTATATCTTTTGTATGGAACCCTAAAAGGTTATCTATGAAACCCTAACCTAAGGGTATGTCTATAGTTATGAAACCCTAGTCTACTTAGGGTTAATGATGAAGTCTAAAAATCTTATTCTCTTGTTTAGAGTCTTGGTATTATTATAATAAAAACCCTAGCCCTTTAGGGTTTTCTATCCAAAGTTATTTATTGAATACCTAAATCTTTAGGGTTTAATGAATTAGGGTTTATGAGAAAAACCATTATACTATCTATAGTAAGATCCTAGGAATGAAGCCCTAGGTGTATGTTCACCTGTCTGATCGAAACCCTAGCCTGGTCAAAATTGTTATACGTCTAACTCTAATATATTGATATCAGTGTGTCTTGGGTTTACCTAGTATATATTTTTGTATGCTTGTGCATGACTATGAAATTCTAGATATGTATATTTGAATATGTTAACTTAATTGTTGTTTCTCATGTAAATTTTAGGGTGTACAACAAAGCGCTAGTAGAGATTGATATTCTAGGATATGATGATATCATTTTTGATATGATTTAGTATAAGATTTGCATCAAACCTTAGTAAAGTCTAACATTGTTGAAACATTATATGCATAATAGGATTGTTATCTGATTGAATTACTGATATCTAAGGCTTTGTGTATCAAAAATAAAATCTAGGGTTTGTAATAATTATAGAAGAGATTGTCTCATATCTTTGGAAGTAATATTGAGGCCCTAGATAGAATGAGACCAGCCTAAGTTACCTTATGGTGTAGTCTAGGGTTTGTAACAAAACCCTAGCAAAGAAGTTGAAGTTTAGAATTATATGTCTCCTAACTAGGTTTAGGTATTTGATATCTAAAGTGTTTGATTGTTTTGATTGTTCCATTATATTGGCATAACTTTGATATTGTTAACTTCATGCTTCTATATATATTTGGTTGTGCTTGCTGTTAAAAAATTTCAGGTACACATGATTTCAATATGAGCATGATCAAGATGACCTTGATGAATTTATGAAAGGTTGAAGCTTCTTTGATGTCATATAAGAAGTGTTGAAAAATGTAACTAGTTTCGGTCTTCGTAAATGTATTTGAGATGTACTTATCAAAAGAATGAAGAAAATATTATTATTATTATTATGACTTACTAAAGCAGGGGTTCATGCTTGGGTCATCATGTTTTAGGTCAAAGTCCCCATTGAGGACATCTAGGATTTATTCTAAGACATTAGAGATATTGTACATTTAAAGAGACCCTTCTTGGACTTTCAGATGAATTTAGTCTCCTCCACACCAATTCAGCCTCAAGAATATCAAGTCGGCTTCAAGACAAGTAATTCGATCTCACAGAAGGGCTATAAATACAAGGAGTTCAAATTCACTTGGAGCATCTCATTCTCCCTCTCATAGTTAAATCCTTGAAGCTAGAAGTTGGAAAAGTGTGAAATTGTCTTAAGGGCTGGAAAAGAAGTTGGAAAGAAGTGTGAGTTTCTAGAGGAAGATATAAGGGCTCAAAACCGAAATTTTGGGACAAATCTCACTCCATTCTTAGTTGTATCAAGAGAGATCCAAGTTCTCCAAGTTTGGCTGAAGTTGTTGTTTCTATTGCTGCTAGGTCGAAGTTGTTACTCGGTCGAAGTTGCTACTGATGCTAGTAGGTCAAAGTTGCTTGTAAAGGGTTTTCATTTGCAACAAGGATTGAAGGTTGACTTGGTGTGGAGGGAACATTTGTTTGGGTCTAGAGGCTTGTATTATCTTGAGAAACTTTTGAAGGAAGAATTGTTGATTTGGTTTTCCCCTAGATAGGGGTTTTTCCCTGGCTGTCCGCCTTCATATGTTGTCCTTGTGTTATTTTTATGGTAATTTCTTGATGAACTAAAAGATAAAGAAAAACATAAGATAAAAGAATCACAAGTAATTATCTATATAAGAAAATTATTTTCCCTTTATGATTCTCTAATAAGAAGAAAGTAGTTGATCTCCCTAAGTTAAAGGGAGCATGGATAGAAGAAATAGTATATCTCCCCATTTGAGAGGGAGGGAATATTATGACAAGTGAATACTTTGAACTAAGAAAAAGTACTATCGATAAATGTTCATGACTCATGAAGTTGCAAATAAAAGACTTGAGAAGTATTGAGGCTACATTTGGTGCTACGAAAGAAGTAGTAGAAGAAATCTCCCAACAAGATGTATTTGAATAACTCGGTGATTATACAAACAACATTGGAAAATAAATGAGGACCCTCATGGCTTTTATTTACTTGTATTTTTAAAAGTGTATTACTAATTTTGGTTATTGTACAGGTAAATCTCTCAATGAATAAAGATGATCACTTGAGAAGCATGCTTGGATAAATGGATATATCTAGTTTATTAGGAGAGTTGAAGCATCTAATGGTGGGTGCTTGGGAGGACATATGGTCGGACTATGTGTTGATGTCTAGATCCTAAAGAGGGAGGATGGTGTTGTTCATGGAGCTCCGACCTTGGATACGCACCTAGATCCCTGGGTTGATGGTTAGCAAGTAAGCTTGATGGTATCTAGAGTGATTGAAATCTTTAGTCCATCTTAGTCCCCCCCGAATATATAACCCTAATCAGGTATCTATTTTGTGGCATTGAGTGTGCCTGAACTCTTCATAATTCATATTGGAGATCTTCCATGTACCTTTATATGGTTGTAATTTTGAATACTTCCCTAGTTAAGAGGGAGTGTTGAAGAATGTAACTAGGCTTGTTATTCATAAATGTATTTAAGTCGCAATATATTTTATTTGTCAAAAGAAAGAAAATGAAATTTTATTAATATTAAAATTGATTTATTAAAGCATGGATTTCATGCTTGGGTCAATTTTTCTTAGGTCAAAGCCTCCATTGTAGGCTTCTAGGGTTTGTGTAAAGTGTCCTTGCCCATGTCATAATGTAAAGAACCCTTCTTTGGATTTATTTGTGAAAGAAGAACTTTATTTTATTGTAAAATAGGTCAATTAGGCCTCCTCCACCAAGTTAGCCTCAAACTGGCCAAGTCCACCTAAACTGGCCCGCAAAATCACTATATAAATGCAGCAACTCGACCTCATTTGGGACTCACTCACAACAAGTTTGATCTACAACTTTTGGGGCCAAAAAAAGGTGTGAATTTCAAGGAATAAGAGAAGAAGGATAGTGAAGAAGAAGAAGGTCTCTCTCAAGCATAAAAGTTCAAAATTTTCTCTCTCTTTCCCACACGTTTAAAGTTGTGTAGCTACTAGAAGGGGGCCAAAATTTTGCAGTAATTGGGAGGCTGAAATTCTGCAACTGGGAAGTCAAATGTTTGGATTTTTGTTGGGTTGGAGATACTTGATAAGAAGAGGCTACTATATCATATTGGAAGGTTGACTTGGTGGAGGAGGAAATTTTGTTGGTCTAATGCCTTGGTCCATATCAATTTGAATTACTAAAAGAAGAGTTCTTAACTAGGTTTTTCCCTTTATAGGGGTTTTAGCCCTGGTTGTCCACCTACATCTGGTGTCCTTGAACTTCATGTTTTGCTTTGATAATTTCTTGATGAAACAAAGATAAATAAGAATATAAGAAATTTAATAAGAACATAAGAATATCACAATAAATTATCATCATAAGAAAATATTTCTGCCTTTCTGATTTTCTAATACAAGAATCAAGGATCTATTAGAGATCTTAGAAGGAAGTTTGGGATGTAAAGAAATTTTTGGAGTTAATTTAGGATTTGAAACCCATTTTGGTTCAAATATAATTATATAAATCTATGTAAGCCTATGAGGCATGGTAGAGTGGGTGAGAGTTTGAGAGAAGTGTCCTGGTCAAAGAAAAGCCCATATTGTAAATCAGGCCCATTTGTACAAAATTTTTGTGTTAATGGTTGTGTAAGTTGTGTAAAATTGTTTCATTTGTGTGTATGTTTAAAATTTAAATATGATATGTGTGTTTTGTGGAGGATAAAGAAGACGGATCAAAATAAACTTCCCCATTGGGGATGAGACGATGCATGTCAGCGTCAATTTAGGTATCAGAGCTAGAGTTGAGTTGACGAAGTCACGAGTGTTGTTTGGAGCGAGAGCTCAAGGACACGCTACAACATTGTGCAAAGTGTATGACATTGGAGATATCCAAAGATTTTGATAAATATCTTCAAGTCTATGAGACAACTACGTGGGAGCTATAATCATTATGTGTGCACTGAGGAGTCGAATGAGAAAATTTGAAGTTAAGGAAACCCTATAGTTTGTATATGTATTCAAACTTATATATTTTGACTTTAAGTTTTTATGTATCTTGTGTCAAACGAAAGTGTGCATTTTGCAACTATTATTTTGTTTGTAATGTGGCTAGTTATAGGCTTGATTTGATGAGCAGGAGCATCCAAAGCAGGGTTCCAAGAAATGAAAGTGTTAGATCAAGGATCAGGATCAACTCAATGGAAATGGGATAGATTTTATGAAACCCATTAGGAACCATGCTTTGTGATAGCATGGAGACTTACAAATTATATCAAGAAATTTGAAAGAGTATCAGAAGGAGTCAATGAAGGAATTGGGACAAAATGAACTTAGTAAAGTCACTGACAAATCATGAACCAGAGCGATGAGAATTATGATTGTTGGGATAAAATTTCACAGAAAAGTAGTAAAAGTATGGTGTGAATTTTGCTACAGCGTAAGGGATGTATGAGGTAAACAAAAATTCATGTTCAGTTACAAAATTTGTGAGTGAAATACATATATGAGTTGCATGAAGGAGGATCTTTACATTTTTGTCTCTCAACTTTGAAAATTGGTTATTTGAGCTATTTGTTGAGTTTAAGCCTCGTCTATGAAGCTGAAACCCTTCATTGTCAAGAGAATTTGGACGCAGGAGAGTGCTCACCACAATTTTTCTTTAATTATTTTTTTATTTTATTTAAAGTCAGATGCTACTTAATCCTTCGCTTATTGTACTTTAAAAATCCGTTGCTACTTTAATTACATTCAACAACATTGATTTCCATTGCTTAATCACATCTCCCATGAAGGTGGTCGTGAGTTATATGTGAACGTAAGTGTTGTTCAATATATGTTACTTAAATAACGATGCCTCCAATATTTGTGTGAATGTTTCTTCTTCCAAACATATACCACAACTTCATTCAGAATTTGGTCTTTTGCCTCTTGAAGGCCTTAAATTATTGATAAGGATTGTCATAGAAAAATGGGAACTCAAGCATAGAACAACATGCATTGAAGCTGGATGTTGCAAATCAGAGCTAATGTGGATGCAATTTCCTAATCATTGATTATGTAGGATTCGTGAAAGTGTAAACTTCTATCAGATAGTGGAAATATCATTGGTTGTTTTCGAAAATTTCATTGTTGATGCACGTGTTGAGATTGGAAATCAACAATGTTGTTGGAATAAATAATGGCGGTGTCCATGAACGACTTTAAAAACATAACATGTCAATTTAGAATATAACATAAAAAAGGCCAGTACATCTTTATAATAGCCAATTTCGTAATGGCAGATGCAATGCCTTTTATATGTGACAAGTCATGGTAAACTCTTTTATTAAAGGGAACGACATATAACATATTTGAGAGGCTAATTATTTATTTTGAAATGACCATGCGGATTTACAAAACGTGGGGAGACAATTAAAAGAATGAGAAATCCTATTTGAAGTCCAAAATTGAGTGAAGGTATAGCATTCTATATATATCTATATATATATATATATTATTTTATTTTTATTTTGAAGATAAGTTGTTTCTAGTGAAATCTAGAGCTTTGCATTATTGTTGCTTGGACAGTTTCAACAACAATGTTGTTAAGGTGAAATTTTCAAATGGAAGCTTGACAATATTATGTACTCCAAATACCTAATAAAAACATATGATTTTTTGGTGTTGTTGTGTCCTAGATCCTCCCTAAATTTGAATAAGGGGATCTTAGGTACACTTGAATACATTTGTCATGATGTGTGGCTTTCTATTTAGTTTTAGACTAAACACAAAAAATAAATCTCATAAGTTATATATTCCATCATTGCAATGAAGTAACTACTCAAGCATTTAAGACATCACCAAAATTCAAGCCAACGTGAAGTGCAAAGTACAAGCAAGAAAACAAAGCATTGATGTAAAGTAAAAAATGATTGAGAATATGTTGTGAAGAAAATGTATAAAAATCATTAAAAGGTCAAGTCAAATGTCAAACTTGAAGTTAAAAGTTTGAATTGAAATCAAGCCAAATCACAATCACAATCATATCAAGCATATATATAGATTGGAAATTTATGCAATGATGTTTTCGTAATAAGTTAAAAACATTTCAATACAATGAAGTCTTGGTAGAAGTCTAAGTATAGGTCAAGTCAAAAGTGCATTGAAGTCATTGAATGTATTAGAAGGGTGCATGATCAGTGGAACCTGACACCCAAAGTCTAGTAATTTTATAAGAGTTGTAATAATATCTTGAAGATAAATTGAGCAAAACTGGTGGTAGAAAGAACCTTACAACAAATTGAAATATAGAATGCAGAGAAGCAGATTTATTTAGAGAATGGTCTTTATGATTGCAGTTGAAAGTTGGACAAAGTATTTTTCTTGCAGGTAGCAGCAGATGAAAGAGAAAGAGATATTATGGTAACCCTTGCAACAGAAATGGCATAAGAAAGAGAAGAACAACTTCCAGCTGAGGTTATGTAGAAGTTGTTGAGATAGCTCCACAAGTTGCAAACGTGGGTAAAGTTGTCCAGAAGAAGAACAAGTGAAGCCTTAGAAAGTGCAGCAACCTAGAAGAGCAGAGGAAGCTCATAAGGTTCTAGAGAAGAAGGGACCGGTGTTACCAAAAGGCCAAGTTTAAGGGATAAAAACTTGGTTAGGGACGTGTAGCAAGGTGAAACAGATTTGTTATTGCAAAGGTTTAGTGTAGTTCGCAAGTGAAAAAGGAAATGAAATTCACACATGGAAAAGTGAAGATGACTAATAATATTCATGACAAGTGTTTGTGGAAGCCACAACAAGATGAAGAAGAATGCAAAGGAAAATGGCATATTGAAAGGATTTTGACCAAGAAATAGTTGAGATGAAGGTACAACTTAGTGTACTAATGGAGCTACTATAATAAAGTGAAAAGGACCAAATGTGTGGATGGTGAATAAAGAAACAAGTTAAGTGGCATGTTAAGTAATTGTTTGCAAGAAATTTGAGGAAGAAGATAAAACATATGATGAAAGAAGAGGAACTCAAAATAGTTGAGTATGAGAAGGAAGAAAAAAAAATTGGGATGAGTTCATGAAGAAATTGGAAAATCCATATCAACATGAATATTTGATGACAACGACAACAAGGGAGGCTAGAGAGCCTTATGTTTTAAAGACTGATAATTTGTGTATAGATACAGGTGTTTCAAGTACTAAAGATTATAGACATGAAAATATTCTAGCATGTGAAGCTAAGGATGAAAACCTTGAAAATGTAGATTGGAATGTAGAAATGAAGATGTTAGAGGAATGGTTAGTTAACTAAAGATTGATGAAGAGAAATAGAGATTGCAAAAAAGGAGCATAAAGAGGAAGAAAGTAGTAAAATTCACCAGCAGTTTGTGGAATATGGAAAAGGAACAAATGCACATGGAGGGAAAATAAACTACATATTTGTAAACAACAGTGAGAAATAAGAGACAACCATTCTTGAGACAAATGATCATTTTTTGGAATTTGTAGATGTAGATAAAGATGATTGGTTTAAGAAGGAAAGTCAATATTCATAAGAAAACTATGGAAAAGGAAACAAAGGACTTAAACATTTTTGGAAAGATGTCTAGTGATGAAGAATGGAAGCTAGATAGTGATGTGGCAGTAAAGGCCATAAAATTTCCAAGTTTTGAAACAAAGCTACAATGGAGAAGTGCTTGCAGCATGGATCAGAGAAAGAGTATATTGAACATAGAGATTGAATAGTTATGTATTCTTATGAAGAAATAACCAAAGAGGAGGCATATTTAAGTAAAGGAGAGAGTCAAAAACATAAATTAGTTGATAGCAAGAGAGTATATCAGCAAGACAAGTGGAGCATTAAAAAAGAAAGTTTGGAAACCTAGAATATTGAGGACCGCAGTAGCGCATCAGCAGCATATGAGGAAATTTGGCATCAAAATATAACTTATCAAAGATGAACATGACAACAAATTAGATGGACAATAACAAAATAAATTTTGGGATCAAAGACGAGAAGAAATTGCAATAGATGCAATTGTAATTAAAATCTTGAGGAAAAAAAGTGAAAGGTACAACTAGTAGAAGCAGACTCGTGAACAGGAGTTCATGAATTATTTTTACCTAGGTAGTTTGATGCAGGAGCATTCTACACAAAAAAATGACCTAGGAGGTCTTGTCATATTTACTAAAGTGACTGGGTTCCTTTAACTTAATTTGAGTAAAATATTTGTGAACAAAAGATAGGAATTAGTTTTATTAATGCAATAAGGATTTGATTATAGAAATTTAATTGAGAAATGAGGAGAGAATTTCCTCATCAACATGTATAAATTATTTGAGGAAATTTTGTTTAGGAGTTAGAGAAAAATATTGTAGATATTCTCCACATGCTTGAGTCATAACAAGAATCAAGGATCTATTAGAGATCTTAGGCAGAATTTTGGGATCTAAAGAAATTGTAGGAGTTAGTTCAGAATCTAAAACCAATTTTGGTTCAAATCTACTTGTATAAATCTATGTAAATCTATGTAAACATGTGAGGCATGTTAGAGTGGGTGAGAGTGTGAGAGAAGTGGTTAGGTCAAAGAAAAGCCCATATTGTAAATTTGGCCCATTTGTACATATCTTTTGTGTTAATGGAAATTCTGTGAATTGTGTATGCAGTTGTTCCATTTGTGTGTGAGTTTAAATATGATATGTATGTTTTGTGGATGATAAAGAAGGCATGTTAGAATAGATTGACTCGTTGGGAATGAGACAATGCATGTCGACATAAATATGTTACTAAGAGTCCTTAATACCCATCTTGGTGTGAAAGGTATGAAATACATTTATGAACTCTGGCACTGCTTGAGCCCTTTCCCACGACAGTGTGGTCCATCTCTTGTTTTGGTCTTTGTAGCTTCCAACAGGGTAATATTGTTACTTAACAGCATCCATAAAAGTGTTCCAAGTGAGTGCAATTGAAAATAGTGTAGATTCCTCTGTGGCCCTTTTCTCATAGTAAGTTTCCCACCAATCCTTAACATGGGGTGTGACCTTGAGTGAAAAAATAATATTTTCTCTATCATAAAAGTTATGGACTAAAAAATATCCTTCTAGTAGATTTAACCATTTTTTTAGAGCATCTACATTTATCTGACCTTCAAATATAGGAATATCAAAATTAACTTGTATCTTAAAAAGGGTGGTGCCTCTAAAGTGGCTATTCAATGAAGATGCACCACCTATTGATATTTTCCAAAGGATCTGGGAAAAAGCATCCATCATTTCATTCCTTTGTCACTCGAGAACTTCTTTGATGATCCAAGAGGATCTTTAAAGGCTCAATTTTCTAAGTTCCCGAATCTCAGCAATAATGTTACTAAGTTGCAGTTTTTGTAATTATGAACCCAATGGTGTGAACGAAACCTTAATTAAAGTCTGTATGACCATTTTATTACCATCAGAAGTTTGGAAGTTATGCAATATGGTGGGCCCCGCTTTGCTTATGTGGCAATATTGTAACGACTGCAACACCCTCCAAAATTTTGGCCTACACTCAAATTTTGGAGCCTACTGTGGATCCTGTGATTAGTCGTTCCTTAGTCACTTATTAGTCAACTAATGATTTCAAGCTCCCTTCTTGGGTCTCAAGTGTCGTTCACGCTTTTATATTTATATAGCAAGTGTCGTCTTTGGGCATGTGAATTATTGCTTATCATGCAAAGGGGAGTTATGGTTTGCTTCAAGGCAAAACATTTGTGAAAATGAGTTGTTCTCATCATATAGACATTTTTTTCACTTATTTCCAAAGTTTCACGCACTATTACACAAGTGTCATCATTATCATCACAAAGTATATCTTTAGTGTCGCACTTGTTGTAAGTTTCCACAAAGGTTATTGTGTAGTATGTTTTCAAATGTTCTGGATGATCTACGTTGTGTCACCAAGTGTCCAAGTGTGCGGTCATAGTCAAGTTCTATCATTTTTCACATCGGTTCCACTGATCCCACACATTAGCAAAATTCCAAAGGATTCCTAGCAACCTAGCCTCATCCAACCTTCCTAAGCTACGCACTTCATAGTCTCATCCCTCAAGCAACAATCTTGTTCCTTGGCATCGTGCAATGATTAGTCTCTACTTGTCAAAAAATCACATTTCACAACCTTAATGTACAGAAACCCAGTTTCCCTTGGCACCCTAAACTGTGCAGATGCTTCTCCTAGTGTCCTTTCCCTCAACCGAACCTCACTTCCTCCATAAACTCTGCAGTTTTGTCCTTCAAGCCTTCCTGAGCTACGCATTGCGCAGTCTCAATTGCCCAGTCCCCCTTTCCTCTTGAAACTGCATAGTTTGTCCTCCCAGGGCCCCATCCCATCACCTCCACTGCCCTCTTGAACTGTTCAAATTTTGCCCTCAGTGGGCACTACACAATTTTTTCCCTTAGTGGGCACTGTGAAATCTTATCGCTCTATTCAGACTAGTCATTGAGCCTTCCTTCTTTACCTACTACTGGTTTCGGCTCAGTCAATGCATTATCATGCAACATCTTAGACTAGGGGTTTATGAGAATGATGTCGTCTTATCATGAGTGGATTGCAGATACATAAATTCTACCATGCTATGGAAAGATGATGAAGAAGGAGGACATGTTAGATGACACTTAAGAAGCCGATGAGAAAATATAATCATCATATAAGAAGGCCAAATAACCCTGGGGTATGATAAAAGATTAGAGATTAGGACCACATGGAGACTCCATCTGATCCACAACCCTTTGGAGGGTAGGTACAAAGAACAAAGCACATCTTTCATGAAATTGAGATGCACCTCTTAGTGTAGTATGAGGGACATCTTGTCATTGTCATATAATTATGGTTTTAATGACATGCATGGTTGCAAACAATGAAAGTCATTGTGTTTTCTCTAAGTATTTTGCTTCCTTTCGTAAGATAAGCAAGATGTCATATTTTCACATGTTGGTTGTCACACTTTATGCATAAACTCATTTTGGTGGTTTCAAGGGCCCATATTTATGTTTATGAGTTTTCCTAACCATATAAACACCTGTCACACTCATTCACAAAGTTTTGAGCACTGTCACACAAGTGTCGCCACATTTTACATAGAGTCTATCTTAGGTGTTGCACTTTTCGTAGCTGGTCATGAAGCGGTCACTCATTGTAACCCCATCCTCCTACATCTACCCAAGTACCCATGCCAACCAAGTAAACATGCGATGAGAGGCTACTATGATTGGATTCAACCTCCTATGTGACTTTAAGGAAGTGGAATCGATGGAACACATCAACCAACCTATCCAAATCAGAAACAGAACCCTCAGGAGACATGTCAGCCACTCAGACATCCTAGCCCTGGGTCCCACTGATGTTCTGGACATCTTAGGCCTCAGTCACTCATGTTATAGGCATGAGAGCATCCAAAAACTGAAATTTTTCTCGCGGGCTTGCCTGCCAACGACCAGAGACTAAATTTGACAGTGATATGCCAACGATGTCGAGTTTTGAGCCACTTTTTCAAGCCCAAAGCCTAGGTCACCACTCAGAATGGAATGATAACTCAAGAACCGTAAGAGAACAAGGAAAAAATGATGCAAAATAAATAAGTTGAACAAGACTTTAATCATACCCCTACTAGAAATGCCGGACATTTTGTCAAACATATCATCAACATGTAAGCTATAGGTGTAAACAATAGAATTAAGTGTAGGGATATCATACTTATCTGAGAATCGCTATGAACCATTTTTCCCTCATGTCATTTTCTTCACTATCATATATTAGGCCATATGTACATTATCCATTCATTTACAAGCAAAACATGTTGAGACCCATACATATTTGTTGTCATAAACCACACATATAACCAACATAATAACAACAGAAATACTCATGAAATTATAGTCATATAGACCACATATGATCCATCAAAATGCTCATAGAAATACAAGGAGAAATAACCTTTCATTAATGATGTAAAAACCAAACTAGGGATGGGACTTCCACGTTCCACCCGACCATAGAATGGCTGAGCCAAATCTATCTTCAACCATTCACCCTCATGCCATATTCCAAGCATGAATGTGGGACTAAATCCAAAAGAACCAACCAGGGCACACCGAGGCTAAACCACCTCACCCTCATCAATAGAAACTAGTCTGTACCGTAATCCATCCCAGATCACTAGGCCAACACAATGAACACATCATAACAGGATTTACCGTGATCTCCACCCGATCACTAGGAAAAAAAAGCATGGATGCCACCAGATTTCTCCACCTACACCATGAGGATTTTTCCTATCTCCTAGTCTCTTATGCTTTACTGCAATCCAAATCTAGATCACTAGGCCCTAAACCGAGACCCACTCTCTAGGCTTTACTGCATATCCCAAACCCGAGACTACTAAGCCCAATGGAGAGCAACCCACTTCTTGGCTTTACTGTATATCCCTCCATTCACCGGCAAGGATTCCTAGGCCCACCGAGGCAACACAATCCTAGCTTTATCGCAACCCATAGTTTGGATCATGGGTCACTAGGCCAGTGGCTTTACCATGATACGCAGTTTGGTTCAAGGAAGACTAGGCCATGTGCTCTATCATTCGGAGATCCACCCCACTCAGCTTCGAATCCATCTGGAAATCCAGATCAACCAAAACATGAGAACCCCATCACACCATGGCTATCCAGAAATGGAAAGACTAGGCTGAAAACAGTGTTACACCTCGTAAATCCCATGCCAAAACATCAAAAGAACCACATGAAATACCATGCATGCCAAATCTAGTAAGGAAAATACGCATGAAAATCGATACTTGCAATGAATCTTGTTATAGTTGCTTGATCCTACCTTTCCATGCTTGATCTTTGCTTCCTCTTGCCTTCTTTTCCCTTCTTGCTCCAATGGAAATATTTCTCCAATAAAACTCTAAGTGTCCAAGGGTGAGAGAGAGAGAGAATAATGAGAGAGTTCCAAATTTAAACTGATAAAAAGGTTACCAACTAATCCTCGGAAGCCTTTTTATGAATGAGGCCTCTATTTTCATCATTTTCCTCTTCACAAGCAACTTGTGACCTTTCACCTCCCTTTTCTCCTAATTTCCATTATTTTCATAAATAAATGTGCCAAAAATACCATTTTTCCTTTCTAAAGCATTATCCATTTCCTTTTCTAATTTCCTTAGCCATAAACAACCAAATGAACACCCCTTAGGATGTCTTGCCCAACATTCATCTTGGAATAAGTGTCCCATCAACTGTGGTTATTATTTTTTCCTTTATTAACTTTTATTACATGGAATTTTCATGAGGGGTGTTACAAAACCCTCTCCCTTAGGGAACACCATCCTCGATGTTAGACCACACCAAGACCTCATTGAGAATTCATTCATGTCTTTCGCTCATGAACCAATTCCACATCAACATCATTCTATCTCAAATCTTGATACCCTTTTCGTGTCATTGATGGGGGATATATTAAGGCCCTCCTCCAATGGGTCACTTCCTGTCGACATTAGCTCATTATCCAGGAAGTTGACTTAGAAAATCCCTTTGGTACCTTGGAGCTTGCATACATCAATGGAAAGTTTCCTCACTATCGGCGACATGTCTTCATCATTAGCCTTTAACTGGAATATTTTGTGTGGTGCTCAACTCCAACTCTTTCATTCACAACACACAGACTGTATGGTGGTAACTTGAGAGTCATTAGCATATCGGTGGTTTCTCTCACATCTATTAATGGTTTACATCATTCATCATTAATCAGGTGGTGTCTATCATGTTCGACTCCAGCTCCTTTATTCACATGGTTAGACTTGTACTATCGAATGACAAGGTAGAAGACCCTGAATCCAGTTCCATCCATCTAGGCTTTGATTTCAGGATTCATACAAGATTACCAAGTATGATTCTTATTATCATTCTGACATAATCCAAACATGGATCCACAATCAATCAAAGGTGGACCATACTTCTTGATCATTATACATGTAAGAATGACTTATATGTCGAGTATAGGTATTCCTCCCTCAACAATGATATCATGATGTAATTTATATTTTAACAGATGATGATCTTGACCTTACTACTTATGCTCTAGACTTGTCTCATAGAAAATTACTTTAGTCCTCAATCATGATTTCTGACTTTGTACTTTGGGGGGTAATCTATTATAGACCATTTTGTTGCACTTCTCACATGTGTTGCACTTAAGTGTCACACTTTCGCTATTATGTCGCACTTGGGTTACTTGGCATACTTGAGTTATACATGTAAGAATGACTTATATGTCGAGTATGGGTATTCCTCCCTCAGTGATGATATCATGATGTAATTTATATTTTAACAGATGATGATCTTGACCTTACTACTTATGCTCTAGAATTGTCTCATAGAAAATTACTTTAGTCCTCAATCATGATTTTTGACTTTGTACTTTGGGGGGTAATCTATTATAGACCATTTTGTTGCACTTCTCACATGTGTTGCACTTAAGTGTCACACTTTCGCTATTATGTCGCACTTGGGTTACTTGACATACTTGAGTTATACTGTTATGATGGACATAATGGCCTATAAACTGGGTTAATCATCATCCTTTATCGGCTTGCGATCATCCCCCACAAAGCTTTCATCATTTTCTTTTTGTAAGTACAAGACAAATTGGAAACTAAGGTCAAAATCCTTGATTCTAGGGCCACTACAGGTATAATCATTGTGCCCTTGTGCCCCAGAGCAACTGCATAACTCAAAAAAATTGCTACTAGCATAGTCTCCCAGTTACTGCAGGTGTGTTGGTTCTAGATTTTCAAGAAAAGAGATATATTATCTTGAAGATTCCACTTCTAGAATCTTTTGAAGCAATTTCAACCATTTACTATAAAAAATGATCTTGAACTCCTACGATCACGGGATTACCTTCATCTCTTATGTTTATTTCCCATCTTTCATGGATCGCAAGCCTATATTGGTAAAACCCAAAACTACCATTTCATCCTATAAATTTACCCTCTTCCAAGAGCTCAAGGTTGGCTTTGGAGGACTGTACATGCATCCTTATGTTGTTGGATTGAGCTTAAAGACATGTCACTTATGTTTTTTGAGTGGAGAATTAGAGATTTCCTTGAGACAAAGGAAGGAGTAAATTATCTTGGGGAGACATCTACAAGTCATTGATCATTGGATTGTAACTTCTCCTAATCCATTTAATGTAGATTTCTCTTGTTTCCTTATACACTTGTACCATATATGATTACAATTATATTTCAATGTTATTGATTAATTGAATGGAGGAATCAACATAGATATACTTGTTTGTGTAGTGTTTTCTTCTCTTGCTTGTGTTGCAAGTGTAGATCGAAGCACTTGGATTGGGGACAAAAGAGTTCAAGTGAGGAGAAAGAAACCTCAAAATCCAAGTAATTCCTCCATCTTCTTCATCTTATTTTCTCTGAAGGAATACAAGTGTGATTTTCCCCCTTGTTGTTACTAGGCTAGCCACTAGGTCTAGGGTATTTTTCTCTTTCCACGGAGGAGAAATTTTCGTATAACAAGTGTCTGACCAGTACATACCCAATCCTATAGAGGGTCTTCATAAACCTTGCACCAGCCCCATGCTTTTTCGCCAGAAAGTTTGTGTTGCTTTACTCATTTCATTTTCTTTGAACTTTATCTCCTAGAGCATTAATATCTATGGATTTTATTACTTAAATATATCTCTAACTTCCTGGGATTTTAGAGGGATTCCCAGACCCCTTATACTCTAGGACAAAACTATCATTTGACGGAGAATGTTTGAGAAGAACCTCCCACTTTTTCTAGGTTTTCCATTCCCTTGGGGCCTTTCAACTTCGGGATTTTAGAAATTACTAGTTGGTTTCTCATTTTTTTATTTTGTTGCTCTTCTCTCTCCTAAATTAATTTTTTAGCTGGACACCTTGTCTTCTTCTAAGTATTTTAAGTCTCATGGTTGCTCCTGTCATAGGACCATTTTTTGTTTTGCAACATATTTCTAGTAGTTACTCCAATAGGTGGTGAATTCTTATCTGCATTACCAGATTGAGGGGTGAAGAGGGTTGGTTGAGTTATCTCCTATATTAGTGTTGAATGGAATGGATCTTCTTTTGGACTTTTCTCTCCTTCTTCCTCGTTTATTTCTCCTTCTTTGGATCCTTTTATCATTTCTTCCTTATTTGGAACTCTCATTTCCTGCTTCAGGTTGGATGGATCTTGCTCATTTCAGAGGAGTTTTGCAAAGCATTAAATAGATTTGTTGAAGCGGAGGCTCCGCTATTACTCTTCCCTTATTGTTTCCCTAGTTGTTGTTTATTCCCATTAATTTTTGTTTATGTTCCCTCTTCTTTATTGTGTCTTCCATTGTCTCCCTTGATCCACTACTGGAGTGGATTCCTTGCCTCGGGCATTTTTGCAATCCCTTACAAAGTGGTCATACTCATGAAAATAGTGACACTTGAAGGGGATTTTCTCATAACTTAGTGCTTGCATTGAGTCTAGCCTCCTAGAGTGATATTGATTTCTGAAGGCCACCCCTTCTTTAGATCCACTTCTACACAAATTTTTGCACAGGAAAACTGTGACCCTTTTGGTTCCGCTTGATCCAAATATCGCTCTACACAGTTTCTAATGCCTCTGAAGCAGTGATCACTCCAACAAGACAAAGGGAGTCGAGGTAACTTTCTCCATACATGGATCATCCTGGGAATGCCTTCATTTGGATTAAAATCCATCATCCATTTATTCAAATGCATTCCTCTAGATCCAAAAAAATACAACCCATCCCTAAAAATTGCATCCCTATCCTCCTTGAGTTCAAATAAAAAGGCAAACAATTTGTTTCCACGCGCATATAGATTGATGTCTCCTTTTATCTTCGATCTCCGGGTTTGATCAATCCATAGGTCCATAGAGTGATGGGATGACCACATCCCTGTAAAATTTCCATTAAAATCTTGTTTGGAAAATGCCAAGGTCGTTCTCTTGGCCCCTACAAGGAGCATCACCGAAGGGATTGAATCGACCTTTTGCACAAACTTAGTTTGTGACTCTTTGCTTTTGGGTTGTTTGGACTTGAAATGTTGCAGCTTCATCAATGGGTGGAGGAAGGGGAGGAGCCCCTTTCATGGACGACATCGAATGCCAAGGTCAGAGCAAAGAGTGGGGCTAGGGTTTAACAAAGCGCACAACAATAAGAAAACATTTTTTAACATTATTAATATTAATAACATAATTTTTCTGAATATTATTAATATCGATGTTAATAATATTGCTTTTAATATTAATTTAAATACTATTATTATTGATGATGATATTTATTAATATTACTAAATGTTATTAATTATTAATAATTATTAATATTTATATTATATAATTAATAATAATAACCTTTAAAATTTAATAATAATAATGCTATTAACCATTAGTTTAATATAACAATTAAATTTATTATAAAACCTAACATTATAGAATTTATCAAACCTACTATTGTAAAATTTATTAATTAAAATTATTATAAAACCTATTTACAAAACAAAATATACCATACTTAACATAAAACCTAGTATTATTATTAAATTTACTTAAAACCTAACATTATTAGGTTAAAAGCTAACATTCTTATAAACCTAACTGTGATGTCACCAAGATTTAATGGTACCAACATTCAATGCAGCATGTTTTAGTTCCAATATCATCTAGTTGTTTGAATTTTTTTTAAACCTTCTACTTCTTGTTAATCGTGATATGTCCCAATCATCAAATGGTCCGATATATTTATGCTCTTGTTTTTTAAATTTAATAATTTAAACATGGTTTAAACCATGGATTTAAATATGGAAGTTAGAAATTCCTAACATTGTAAGAACCCTAAACTCGTAAACATAGTGTGAGAACCCTAAACTCCTTTGAACTTCAAGCCTTCCTTTGAAGTCGGTTTTTTTGAAAAAACTAAACACATTGTAAGAGCCCTAAATTTCTATGAACATCATCATTTAAAATACGTTGGCCTTTCTTTGAATGTTCACGTAAAATATATTCGCCTAATTTGATTCAAACCTACATACATGTAAACTATTGGTATGAACCCACATTCACCGGTTTTTTAATGACCCCTTTCACACAAAATACAAATTGAGTGGAGAAATACAAAATTAGAGTTTCCAAATAAACATTATTCTATTGCAAAATGCTTCCAACATCCACCAAAATGTTGCCTTATAAAGCTAGTCTTGAATGGATTTTGTCTTTCAAAATGTCTAAGCTTTTGTTTTCTCTTGAGAACAATTAAATTTTGCAAGCTGAAGATAGTTTGCATAAATAATAATTGTTTGATGAAGCTACATGCCTTGTACATAAGACTGCCTTGTACATAAGACTGTAGAAAATTGTGTTTTAAATTATAATCCTTATAGGAAGGGTGAGTACTTGCTTGAGGAGTTTAAGAAATTCAAGCCGCCTACATTCGATATAGAGATGAAGAAGTCACAATATGTTTAGGCATGGTTGTTTGTGTTGAAGAAATTTTCAGATTACATAGCTATACAAAGAACATGAAAGAAAAGATAACCACTTTCGGTCTTAAAGGGAAAGCAGATATCTGGTGAGAGGATGTGAAGAATGTTAAAGGTATTCGGAAAGATGACTTGACTTGGAATGAGTTTGAGAGGCTCTTCAAGAAGAAGTATTTGTCAAAAAGTTACTATGATGACAGAGCTAAAGAGTTTTATGAGTTGTAGATGGGTTCCATGACAGATGATGAGTATACTAGTAGGTTCTTGGAACTGTTGAGATATGTGCCATACCTCAAGGAGGAGAAAGCCAAGGTTCAGAGATTCATCAGTGGACTGTAAGTAGCATACAGAGACCAGATTGAGTTCAATGAGCCTAGATTGTTGGAGGAGACCATCTGAAAGATGAAACATTGTTATGAGCAGTCGAAGCACAAAGTTGAGCCTAAGTGTGACTTGAAAGGAAATGAGAAAGTTAAAGTAAAATGGCCACCAAAGAGGGGAAGACCTCAAGATGCAGGTGAGAGAGAAAAGATGGTCCCTTATAAGAAGTTCAATAAAGTTGAGAAAGGACATGGAGAGCAACAGACTAGAGGCGATGGTAGAGCATTGTCGTAGTGTTGGATATGTGGTAAGGATCATCGTGAGAGGGATTTTCCGCAGTATTAGGCTAGTAGACCCATGATATATAGTGCTCAAGAGACGCATACAGTTGGGGATGTTTGTCATAGCATTCCTCGGATTTATGCAGTTGTGGACAACAGGCAGACGAATCATTAGGCATCTACCATTGAGATGGACGACAAGCTTTGTGATCAAGTTGTTTCTATTTTGATTGATTCTGGATCTAATTATAGTTATGTTAATCCTGACCTGATAGATAAGTGTGGTTTGAGAAAAGAAGTGCATGTAGAATATTGATTGGTACAGTTGGCTACAGGTACAAAGAAGAGAGTTCACCATTGGGTAAGAGCTTGTGCATTTGATTTAAATGGTATGCCTACAACAACACATTTGAATGTACTGCCATTGGGGTCGTATAACATGATTTTAGTTTTGGATTGGTTGTACATTCACATAACCAAAGTGGATTGCTTCGACAAGGCCATTAAGTCCCTGGATGATAATGGAAAAAAGAGAATTTTGTAGGGAAAGAAGAAGCATACAAAAGTGAGGATGATTACTACTAAGCAGGCTAAGCATAGTTGCACAAAAGGTTGTGTAGTGTTTGCAGTGCATATATCTAGTGACAAGGGTAAATATGTTGAGGATGCAGAAATCTTCAAGAGATACCATGTATTGCAGTAGTATCAAGATGTGTTTCCAACAGAGATTCTAGAGTTACCTCCTCACAAGGAAATAGATTTCTGTATTGAGTTGGTGCCAGGGGCAACACCAACATAGAAGGCACCTTATAGGATGAGTACCCCATAGCTAGTAGAGTTGAAATTGAAGTTAAAGGAGATGTTTGACAAAGGATACATTAGGGCAAGTGTATCAACTTGGGGTGAACCCGTGTTTTTCGTAAAGAATAAAGATGGTACTCTTAGATTGTGCATTGATTATAGATAGCTGAACAAGGTGACGATCAAGAACATGTACCCATTTCTGAGGATTGAGGATTTGTTTGATCAGTTGAAGGGAGCAGCAATGCTCTCTAAGATCGACTTGACATCAGGCTACCATCAGGTATGCATTAAGGAAGAGGATATCTACAAGACTACGTTCAGGACCAGGTATGGGCATTATGAGTTTGTTGTAGTTCCATTCGGTTTGACTAATGCCCCATCTACATTTATGTGTTTGATGAATAGTGCGTTGCATCCTTATCTAGACAAGTTTGTTATTGTATTAATTGATGACATATTGATATAATCCAAGACTGAAGAAGATAATGTCGAGCATTTAGCAGCAATATTAAGATTGTTAAGAGAGCATCAATTGTATTCCAAGCTTAGCAATTGTAGCTTCTTTCAGATAGAGGTGCATTACTTAGGACATGTTGTTTCCAAGGAAGGCATAACAGTAGATCCAGAAAAGATAAGGGCCATCATGGAGTAGGCAGCTCCTAAGAATGTGGATGAGGTGAGATCATTCTTGGGATTGACAGGTTACTACATGACGTTCATCAGGAACTTCTCATGCATTTAATTTCCTATGACATCCTTGCAGAGGAAAGGTAAGAAGTTCGAATGGACAGAATAATGTGCAGCTAGTTTTGAGCATCTGAAGCAGTTGTTGACCAATGCTCCAGACCTTAAGATTGTAGATCTAGAGAAACAATTTTTAGTGTGTATAGATGCATGTAAAAGAGGACTTGGTGGAGTCCTTATGCAAGAGGGTGTTGTGACCACCAACAACCCCCCTACTTCTTTAGTATTAGCAATAACGCTAAAGAAGTGGGGACCCTTAGTAAAAAAAAAAAAATCCAAAAAGATTTTATAATTTTTTTTGTATTATACTCCTAAAAAATACATCACACGGAGAAGAGTGAAGCATTTCTTTATGAGCACATTAAAAACAACTGCGAAGAAGCGGCGCTAAATTCATCACATCGCATACATTAAGAAGCACCCATAAATCAGAATCTTAAGAAATCTCCGATGGCCGATATGCGACATCGCATATCGCAACGTCGCATAAACAACACATGAATAACTTGACAAATTGCAGCAATCTGCGATCTGCGATATCACGATGCTGTGATAAAAGCGATCTGCGATAAACACCGATCTGTGATCTTGCGATCTGCGATAAATGTGATCTGCGATAAATGCGATCTACGATAAATGCGATCTGCGATCTTGCGATCTGCGATAAATGCGATCTGCGATAAATGCGATCTGCGATCTTGCGATGCTGCGATCTGCGAGTCGCAGAAATTAGCCATCGCAAATTTTCCTCGGCTCAGCATTCAAGAAAATCTGTCCCTAAAACCAAAAATTGGGCGCATGCCTTAAAGAAAATTAATGAATGTACGCCAAGGTATTCATGAAGGACAGTTTTGTGTTTTTCGAAGAGTCAGTTCACTGTGGGTGTCATGATTTTATACATTCGTAAAGCTTAAAGCTTTCATGTCAAAATTTATTATCATTACTCTTTTCCTTTGCGTGAACTGCAGGAATAAAAAACAGGGAACAACATGAAGCAATGTGCAGGAAACTTCTAAGGAAAGAGGGAAGGCGTCAATGCTCGAAGAACAGAGAAGAGATGCCCTCATACACGGATACCGCATGCAACAGAAACGCAGATTTCAGAGTGTTACTGAACAAATGCTGATATCAATAGGCAATTCGACACTCAAGGTCAAAAACTCACAAAAGCAGCATGTTTACAAAATTCTAAAGCTCATGCCCGGTAAAGGAAAAAGCGCTAAAGGCGGAAAACGCACCAGAAAGGCCCGGATCAAAGAACGGAGGCAGTTAGCGCTAATCGCGCGTCGCTAAGAAAATTGTTCAGAAAGCAAAGTCCCTAACTTGCTTAGTCATCCACGAGTCTGGGAGCCGAGATAGCAAAAGCAGAGGCAGTTTAAGAAGAATCTGGGTTGTTACCAGGCATACATGCAGTAAATTCGCCCAACCATAAGATGATTCTCAAAAATATCTTCTAGTTTACTAAAAAGAGGTGCCAACACTTGCCATTTCTATTTTCGTAGCTCAAACAAAAGCAGAAGACGACCAGCTGACTCTTCCCAGGAAAATGTTGCATGCTTACAGCACTAAGGAGCAAATGCAGAAATAGTTAGAAATTAGATTCAATTTTTAGAAATAAGTTTGCTTATATAAAGGGCGGTCATTTAAACCGTATCCGAAATTTATGTAATTAAGTTATTTAGTTAGCAGTATTTAAACCCTTCTCATGCATTTAGAGAAGGGTCCGGAAATTTGTCAAAAACTTGTCCTCAGAACATGCACTTCTGCACCCTCAGAGGAGGTTTTGATGAATGAATGGATCAAGGTTTATTAATTTTTTGCATTTGATATCTGCTACTGATGTTGCACTTCTGTACTCTTGGTAGATATCAGAACAAGGAGAGATAAATCATTGTTACTTGAAGCTTATGAGTAGGACTAGTTATAAATGGTACTTTTCTCTCTTGGCCATTTCTGCTTATATTCTTAAAGTGATATACAGTTTTTAGTTGTTTATATGTTATTGCATGAATGTGTGAGTTACCATTTGGCACTTTTGTACGGTGGAGTCATTTATTTATGTTTGATATATGAATAACTTATTATGCGATATGCTGTTCACAACTGTTTTGCCTAACTTTTTATGCAAAGTGGTTCATCTTAATTGATCTCCATTCTTATGATAGCTGAATGATCTTTATTACCAGTTATTATTTGAAATCTCTTTAGATCGCATAATAGAAGAAATACACCCCGGGTTAGCATAAATTAGATGTGCTGTTTTCATTAGATTACAATATCATAGAATTAGATTAAAGTAGCTTAGATTAGAACTTTTAGATCAGCATCATCCAACTCTGCACACACACACACCCTTAGATTGGGAAACTGGTCCCATTATCCCCAGTCGGACCCGCTATACCAAACGGATAAGGAGTTGCCAACCAAGGTCTGGACCGGGTGGGTATCCCCCTTGTTGTCGACCCGATTTTCGGGGCCTCAACATATTTGGCGCTAGAAGGAGGGCTGAACTATGAATGGCACTTAAATCAAAATCTAAATACCATTTTGAGAGTAAATCGCCCTTATCATCTCCCCCGACTTCTCCAGTATATTTAAATCCAGAGTTAGAAGTCGCTCGAGTATCAATCGCTGCTACACAGCCTGATATTTCAGACCAATTTACCATTAAACCTCCTGGAGTCAAATCTCTGATTCACAAACTTCATGGATTTTCCATTTCTCCTCAGAGGTCTGATAAATCTCAAAGCAGTGTGACTTCGCAGTACAATCCTGCTCATCCCCTAACCAGACTGAAAAGTGAAAAATTTGGCATCCAGCCAACTGAGTTGTCTCTTCCCACCAGGAAAAGAGCGAGGAAATCACCACAAGAGTCTGACAGTGAGACTTTTTCGTCTACATCGCCCATTTCAACTACCTCACTGCGAAGACAACCACCCACACCTCCATTCCAAACCATCATTCATCCGTCTACCACAATCCCTCTTCAATCATCCACGATCATAGTATCCTCATCTTCCCAACTACAGAGATCATCTCCTGCACTTTTCTCTACTAGCAGCTCAACGATGGCCCAATCTCCATGGAACAACCCTGGGGCAGTCTTGATGCCTACACCCTTGAGCCCAATACCGGCCCATCCTGAGAAATGGCTGCCTAAATTCAGTCCAGAAGCAGGCATGCTAGCAGAAGAACACATAAACAATTTCATGCTTTCTATCAATCTCAACGGAGTTACTAACGAAGATGCTGTTGTTCGGTTTTTTCCCTATATACTGCAAGGAACAGCCGGGTCATGGTATTTTTCATTACCTTCCGGGTCTATCACAAGTTGGGATATCTTCCACAATCAATTCCTTATCAAGTTTGGTGATGACAGATCAACAGCAACATTAATCAATGACCTATCCAATCTTAAGGCCCAAGCTAAAGAACCTATCAAAGATTTCGATTTACGGTTCAATAAGATTCTCAACAAAATTCCTACTGCTTCCCAACCCAGCGAAGAAGTACGATGTGAATGGTATATTATTGCTTTACCATCAAACATAGCAATCTTCGTGGATAGAGCAAATAAAACAACCTTAGTTGAAAACATGACAGAGGCGATAGCAGTAGAGAAACGCATAATAGCCCTGGAAAAGAGATCTGTGATAGAGGAACGAAAGTCTAAAAAAGTCACCTTCAAGGAAGACTCTAAGAAGAAACAAACAAAAGACCCTTTCGATTTGGAAGGATTGCAGAAAATATTAAAGATCATGTCTAATGAGATGATTGACATAAAAAAACAAGTAGCAAAAACTTCTTTAAAAAAGCCCTACAGAGCTTTTAAAAGAGGTCCTTCAACGGATGCAAAACCACCCAATGTCATCTCCAATGCTGAAACTAAGGAAGAGGAAGAAGAAGAAAGTGCCACTGAAGGGCAAACCGATGACGAAGAAGTTGTGGAATTACAAGGAATGTGGGATTTCATCCTCCCACAAGAAGAAGATCAAGAAGTATTTTCGGTTAGCACACGAAGCAAAAATCAGCTTGATCCTCCCCAAACTACCCCTAAGCAGAAGGGCGCAAGCCCTACAACAAAAGATAAAGTCGTAACAAAGAAAACAACAACTAAAGCGACTCAATCTAGCCCAGTCCAAGCATATCAAACAACTCCATCAAAAACACTGATAGTGTCAGATGAAATGGAGTACAATATTGTTGATGACATGAAAAAGACTAGGGCTAATATTACCCTTTATGAATTGAGAAAATTGAAGCATCAACAGAAGATAATGATGAAAGAATTACATGTTGTGCCTATTGTACCTTTGCCTGCCGCTGTACTCTCTCAAGATTCCCATAACATGGGAAGACCTCCAACTAACGCGATCAATAAGATTGATCCAAATGATATCGCCTTAATTGGAGGAAGATCAAGATCTCACACTCCCCCGTTTCTTCTTACTTACGAGATTTTCAACAAAAATGTGCACAATTGTTTGGTAGATTCCGGTGCTTCTTCCAATATTTTACCCAGATCAATATGTGCTAAGCTAAATGTTCAACCACAAAAATCCGCAGTGAGTATAGTTCAGCTTGATCGATCTCAAGTCGAAGTGATTGGTGAAATTAATCAAGTAACCATAAGATTGTCATCTAACCCGAAGGTATGTCAGGTTATTGACATTCTAGTGGCCGATATCCCATAATTCTATGGATTAATTCTTAGCAGGGATTGGTCCGAGAAACTCCATGGATACTTTGCAATTGACTGGTTGCACATGTGGTTACCCTATAACGGTAAACCGAACCAGATAAAGGTTGAACGAGAGTTACACCAGAAGTACATAGTAACAGAATTGGAGGGAGAAAATGAAGTAGTATCGTATAACAGCAGTATCATAGGCAATTACTCGGTAGATTCTTTTCTCGATAATTTCAATGCTCACCCATCACCTTACTTAGAAAGTTCAGTTTTGTCCCAAGTCGAAATTTTTTCCCAAACTGATAATTCAAAGTGTGTTAATTTTATAGATGAACCTGTAAATACATCTTTGTTTTGGAAATTATATTTCGATGGCTCTAAATCCAACGAAGGAGCAGGAGCAGGATGCATTCTGATTAGTCCAGAAGGAAACAAGACCATGCTTACATGCAGACTCGAATTCAATTGCACGAACAATACAACAAAATATGAGGCCTTGGTGCAAGACCTATACAAAGCAATCGGGTTAAACGTCAAGTATCTTAAGGTCTTTGGAGACTCTGAGATTATCGTCAAACAAGTATGTAACACTATACATTGCCTATCAGGTCATTTAAAACACTATCAATCTTTAGTACAAGATCTGACTAAGCATTTCATAGCATTTAATATCTCTTCAATCCCGAGACTCCAAAACGCGAGCGCAGACCTTTTGGCTAACGTAGCCTCTAGGCTTATTCCCTCCGAAGATTTTAGTCCAGATAGATTCTCAATAGAATTAATCTTTAGACCATCCATCCCTGACAACATTACAAATTGGAGAGTATTCAATGACGATCCTGATATTGTAAATTTCCTCACTTCTGAAGGATCCTACTCCAATCAGATAATTGACGAAGACCATCACGATCGACAAACACAACAAAATAGCACTAATAATGCTATACCTAAATCGGTGGTTAAGTTAGAAGACTTGTACGATTTGAAAAATCGGTTTAAAAGGTCTACCAATTCAAAGCTCTACAGTTCAACTCTGAACTACGAATTAGTAAACCTAGGAACCGATGATAAACCACAAAACGTTAATCTAGGCATAGGCCTGGCCCCTGAAGAAAAACTAGTGTATATTCATCTTTTGAGACAATATAAAAATGTTTTTGCCTGGAATTACGATGAGCTTAAGACGTACAACACTTCTATCATTCAACACACTATGCCTATGATTGACAACGAAAAACCTGTCCAACAGAAACTGAGAAAGATCCACCCCAATTTAGAAAATCAAATAAAAACTGAGCTAAATAAGTTATTAAAAGCCAGAATAATTTTCCCCGTCAGACATTCCAAATGGGTCTCCAATATGGTACCTGTTAGAAAGAAAAACGGAGATATTAGAATCTGTATCGATTTTCGAAATCTTAACAAACCCTGTCAAAAAGACAATTTTCCTCTTCCACCTATGGAACAGATATTACAGGCAGTAGCAGGCTCAGAACTGATGTCTTTCTTGGACGGATTTTCAGGATATAATCAAGTGTTGGTGCATCCCAATGATCAGTTGAAAACCACATTCAAAACTAAATGGGGCACATACGCATATCGGAAGATGCCATTTGGCTTGATTAATGCCGGCGCTACATTTCAAAGAGCCATGGACATCGCATTTAAGGGTTTAGTCAACAAATCTGTAGTGATTTATTTGGATGATATAATAGTGTATTCCAAGAAGCGAAGCGACCATCTCAGAGATTTAAAACAAATTTTTCAACGATGTTTAAGGTATAGGATTTCGCTTAACCCAAAGAAATCTTTTTTCGCATTAAGTGAAGGAAAACTTCTAGGATTCATAGTGTCAAAATCCGGCATTCACATTGATCCTGACAGAATCAAAGAAATCTCTGAAATATCCCTAACTCATAATAAAAAAGCCATGCAAACTTTCCTTGGTCAAATCAATTTTGTAAAGAGATTTGTACCAGATTTTTCATGAATTGTGTCTCCTTTGCAAACCATGATTAAAAAAAATTCAACTTTCAAATGGGGTCAAGATGAACATGAAGCATTCAACCTGATCAAACAAGCTATTATTAATGCTCCATCTTTAGCAACCCTGAATTTTTCAGAATCTTTTGTTTTATACACATTTGCCTCAGAGAAATCATATGCTGCGATTCTAACCCAAGCAAATCAAGAAAAAACAGAAGCTCCAATTGCGTTTTTTAGCTCAAATTTACAAGGCGCTGAACTAAATTATTCAGACGTAGAGAAACAGGCCTATGCTATTTTCAAAGCGGTCAAATATTTCAGACCTTTCTTACTCAAAACCCATATTAAGATCATAGTACCGTTTCCAGCGGTAAGAAATCTTCTATTACAGAAGGATATGGGCGAGAAAAGAGCAAATTGGATCACTACTTTACAGGAATACGATCTTGAGATTAAACCAACGAACATTGTAAGAGGTCAAGGCTTCTGCAAGATGTTGGCTGGAGCATCGCAAATCCCTGAAATTTCATCCGAAGAGGTACAAATGTATGAGGTAAGCCTAAACGATGCAGAATCATTGTATGCTGATATCATTTATTATCTTAAGAATGGGTATGCTCCATCACACCTGGATCACACTAAGAAAAGAGCTCTGAGATTGAAAGCTAAACAATATCAGCTCATAAATGATATTCTTTTTAGAAAAAATTATGATTCTGTTCTTCTTAGATGTCTTGAATTGCAGGAACTCCACGATGGACCAGCAGGCGGACACTATGCTGGAGATGCCACTGCACATAAAATTTTACGTGCAGGATATTACTGGCCTACGCTGCTCAAAGGTTCACACAGTTACGTGAGGAAATGTCAAGTCTGCCAAACAACTGCTGGAAGACAAAAGAAGCCGTCCCTACCACTACAACCGGTGAACATCGAGCAACCATTCAGCCAGTGGGGCTTGGACATAATAGGTGAGATCGTTCCTCACTCTTCTAAGCAGCATAGATACATCCTCACGGCAACAGATTATTTTACTAAATGAGTAGAGGCAGTTCCTCTCAAGACAGCTAATTCTGAAAATATTATCGAATTCATAGATCAATTTATAATCACTAGGTTTGGATTGCCAACGACTTTAATGTTTGATAATGCATCATACTTTTCTGGAAATGCAATGACTGAGTTTGCACTTAAAAGAGGATTCAAACTAAAATATTCGGCCAATTACTATCCGCAAGGTAATGGGTTAGCTGAGTCAACAAATAAAAACCTAATCAGGATTATTAAAAGAACATTTGACCAGAACCAAAAGAATTGACATAAAGCTTTGGTAAATGCTTTATGGGCGGATATAATAACAAAAAAAGGTTCGATCGGCACTTCCCCCTTTAATTTAGTTTATGGGAAAGAAGCGGTTCTTCCAACTCACTTAGTCATTCCCTCTTTGTCTTTAATACAATACATTGATGAAGTACCTACTTCCTCCATACAACTAAGACAAATGGAAATAATCAAATTAGAAGAGCAACGAGAACAATCTAAGAGAACCCATGCTCATCATCAAGCACTAATAAAATCCTCTTTCGATTCAAAAAAAATGACCAGAATTTTTTTTCAGATGGGAGATTTAGTTTTAAAATGGGATAAGGCTCATGAAGAAAAGGGCAAACATACAAAATTTCAAAAGATGTGGCTTGGTCATTTTCAGATTGTTGAAGTCATAGGTCCATCAACGTTTGTCTTATAGGATCTAGTAGGTAGAAGGGATTCTTTGCCTGTTAATGGTCAAATCCTTAAAATATATTTTCCATAGGAGATTATTCTTCTATTTTGTAGAATAGTTTTGTCTTTTCTTTTTTCCCTTTTTTATAATAAAACCGGTTGTTAATGGTTACTATCGGTATTCGTGAAAAGACACCAATTCTCTTTCAGATTTTGAGCTTTTCGCTTGTATAAATAGAAATTTTTTGAAAATCTGATCTTTATTATTGATAGATACGGTTAAAAACTTTAGCCTAGATATGATATTAGTTTCAACTTCAAAAAATTTTGATGAAAGCAACCTTTAGCGAAGGAATTGTTTTATATCAACACAATGAAAGGTATCAATAACAAAATAAAGATTCTCTGTAAAACTGCTGCTTTCAAACTCTATTATTGTCGTCCAGAGCTTTCTTAAGGAAAACAATGATATCCTCCCTGTTAAAGAAAATCGTAGCATTCAGAGGGACAATCCAAGAAACACTATATCTCAAAGAATAAGAGGTCTCATCACGAGCCGGCTTATCATGATCACAAATATTATAACTTTGTTGACTTTGCCAAACACTGTCCATCAAAACAGGGCAATGACTCAAGATTATTGAAATCAAAAGACAAGGGGTCTCATCACGAGCCAGCTTGTTCAGCAAAAGTGTAAATCAAGTGAATGACTGTGTCATAATTTGGCTACCAAACCAAGACATTGTTCTTTAAGAATAAAAAAGGAAAAAGTGTCAAAATGGATTTTTTCTTTGGGGGTTGTAGATAGCCTTAAAACAGGATAAAGGATCATTGCTGGGTAACAGGTAACCCTATCGAGGCTATGGACGCCTGCTGGCAGCAGAGGCTCTACCTACGGCAAACGAGCATATTTTAAGGCTAGCACACAGAGAAGACTTTATTTTATCTTTACATGACCAAGTAATGGCTGATGTAGATACAAAGACAAGCCTGAGGAAGCAAACAATTAGAAAAGAAAGAAGTTGAAACAAAATATCATTGATAGAATGAGGCATAATGTACTCTATCTGTCCATAACAAAGTTTAGATTTATGAAATTTTTTTTGTTTTGGAAGTTTAAAGAATTCAATAGAAAAGCAGAGATAACTGGTTCTTCCAAGTGAATCGCCATTGTTGTGACCACCAACAACCCCCCTACTTCTTTAGTATTAGCAATAACGCTAAAGAAGAGGGGACCCTTAGTAAAAAAAAAAAAATCCAAAAAGATTTTATATTTTTTTTTTGTATTATACTCCTCAAAAATACATCACAAGGAGAAGAGTGAAGCATTTCTTTATGAGCACATTAAAACAACTGCGAAGAAGCGGCGCTAAATTCATCACATCGCATACATTAAGAAGCGCCCATAAATGAGAATCTTAAGAAATCTCTGATGGCCGATATGCGACATCGCATATCGCAACGTCGCATAAAGAGCACACGAATAACTTGACAAATTGCAGCAATCTGCGATCTGCGATGCCGCGATGCTGCGATAAAAGCGATCTGCGATAAACAGTGATCTGCGATCTTGCGATATGCGATAAATGCGATCTGCGATAATTGCGATCTGCGATAAATGCGATCTGCGATCTTGCGATGCTGCGATCTGCGAGTCGCAGAAATTACCCATCGCAAATTTTCCTCGGCTCAGCATTCAAGAAAAGCTGTCCCTAAAACCAAAAATTGGGCGCACGCCTTAAAGAAAATTAATGAATGTACGCCAAGGTATTCATGAAGGACAGTTTTGTGTTTTTCGAAGAGTCAGTTCACTGTGGGTGTCATGATTTTATACATTCGTAGAGCTTAAAGCTTTCATGTCAAAATTTATTATCATTACTCTTTTCCTTTGCATGAACTGCAGGAATAAAAAACAGGGAACAACATGAAGCAATGTGCAGGAAACTTCTAAGGAAAGAGGGAAAGCGTCAATGCTCGAAGAACAGAGAAGAGATGCCCTCATACACGGATGCCGCATGCAACATAAACACAGATTTCAGAGTGTTACTGAACAGATGCTGATATCAATAGGCAATTCGACACTCAAGGTCAAAAACTCACAAAAGCAGCATGTTTACAAAATTTTGAAGCTCATGCCCGGTAAAGGAAAAAGCGCTAAAGGCGGAAAATGCACCAGAAAGGCCCGGATCAAAGAACGGAGGCAGTTTTTGATGCGCGATTAGCGCCTAGCGCTAATCGCGCATCGCTAAGAAAATTGTTCAGAAAGCAAAGTCCCTAACTTGCTTAGTCATCCACGAGTCCGGGAGCCGAGATAGCAAAAGCAGAGGCAGTTTAAGAAGAATCTGGGTTGTTACCAAGCATACATGCAGTAAATTTGCCCAACCATAAGATGATTCTCAAAAATATCTTCTAGTTTACTAAAAAGAGGTGCCATTGCTTGCCATTTCTATTTTCGTAGCTCAAACAAAAGCAGAAGACGACCAGATGACTCTTCCCAGGCAAATGTTGCATGCTCACAGCACTAAGGAGCAAATTCAGAAATAGTTAGAAATTAGATTCAATTTTTAGAAATAAGTTTGCTTAGATAAAGGGCGGTCATTTAAGCCGTATCCAAAATTTATGTAATTAAGTTATTTAGTTAGCAGTATTTAAACCCTTCTCATGCATTTAGAGAAGGGTCCGGAAATTTGTCAAAAACTTGTCCTCAGAACATGCACTTCTGCACCCTCAGAGGAGGTTTTGATGAATGAATGGATCAAGGTTTATTAATTTTTTGCATTTGATATCTGCCACTGATGTTGCACTTCTGTACTCTTGGTAGATATCAGAACAAGGAGAGATAAATCATTGTTACTTGAAGCTTATGAGTAGGACCAGTCATAAATGGTACTTTTATCTCTTGGCCATTTCTGCTTATATTCTTAAAGTGATATACAGTTTTTAGTTGTTTATATGTTATTGCATGAATGTGTGAGTTACCATTTGGCACTTTTGTACGGTGGAGTCATTTATTTATGTTTGATATATGAATAACTTATTATGCGATATGCTGTTCACAACTGTTTTGCCTAACTTTTTATGCAAAGTGGTTCATCTTAATTGATCTCCATTCTTATGATAGCTGAATGATCTTTATTACCAGTTATTGTTTGAAATCTCTTTAGATCGCATAATAGAAGAAATACACCCCGGGTTAGCATAGATTAGATGTGCTGTTTTCATTAGATTACAATATCATAGAATTAGATTAAAGTAGCTTAGATTAGAACTTTTAGATCAGCATCATCCAACTCTGCACACACACACACCCTTAGATTGGGAAACTGGTCCCATTATCCCCAGTCGGACCCGCTATACCAAACGGATAAGGAGCTGCCAACCAAGGTCCGGACCGGGTGGGTATCCCCCTTGTTGTCGACCCGATTTTCGGGGCCTCAACAGAGGGTCAGGTGGTGTGCTATGAGTCCATGAAGTTGAATGAGCATGAGCAGAACTATGTGACTCATGATCTTGAGTTGGCAGTTATTATTCACACCTTGAAGATGTGGAGGCATTATCTTCATAGCAGGAGATTTGTATTGATGAGCGATCACAGTGGGTTGAGATACTTTTTTGACCAGCCAAATCTAAATCCCAAGCAAGCTAGATGGTTGGCTATCCTTAGTGGTTTTGACTTTGAGATTAGATACATTAAGGGAAAGGACAACTGGGTTACAGATGCTTTTAGCAGGAAGGTACAGGTGAATCATATAGCAACTACGAACTCTTATGGGACAGATTTAGATGATAGGATCTTGTAGGAAGGACAACGGGATGACAGGTATATGGATATTATGCACAGGTTACAACAGAGTACAGGTACGGTATAGGTACAGGTACTGGTGATCAAGATGCATACTATTGTCTCACGGCAGATGGTTTGGTGAGATTCAGGGACAAGATCTATGTTTCAGATTGCATTGAGCTTAAGAAGCTTATCTTGAGGGAGTTTCATGTCAATTCATACTTGGTCACCTAGGATATCAGAAGACGTTGATGGTGATGAAGAATTTCTACTATTGATAGAATCTGAAGAAGGATGTGGCAGAGTTCCTGGCTAGATGTTTGGATTGTCAGCAGGTAAAGGTAGAATGTAAGCATCCAGGTTGATCTTAACTTAAACAAGAATGAAAAAAAATTACAGACATAACCATAAATACATACATTTAGCAGAAATAACACTTCATTTCATTAATAGAAAAATATTGAACTATGCTTATAAACAGAATGGAAGTAAACTAGTTCTGGTGATGGTAGCTTATTTATGAAAAGAGATGTGGCAGCTACATGCCTCTGAACTGTGTTACAATGAGGTTCAAAGGCCTAAACAACCAAAACCTTAGCCCCAGGAGATGTGACGCCAAGACTTTTTGGGCCCCGTTGGGGTTAGTTGGGCAACAAACTTCCTAGGGTCGTAACTTGGTCATATTATCTTTGTTTGGTGCATACGATACCTTGTTGGAAAGGTCTCTTCAAGTACTACAGGATTTGTGGTAGGCCATTGTCTATGACTATAGGCTTGTAGCAGACCTAAAAAAAACTTCATTTAAGGAGTCAAAACTACTGTGAAAATTTAGGACCCGAAAAAATTCTAAAAATAGTAAATGCTGAAATCAACAAGGAAACAGATAAAATCGACTAGAGTTCTAGGTGGAATAGGTGGGTGGCCACCAATATCCACCTGGCTCATTCCTCCCCCCTTAGGAATCAATGGTCCGCATTGCGTGCAAAGCATCCATGAGGTGAGGAAATTTCTGTTGAACCTAGTCCCTGGTGAACCACTTGCCCTGGTGAAGGAGTTGACCTACTTTCACAACTCGATATAGTTGGATCCTCTGTTGGTGAGTGTTATTGACCTGCGTGTCCATAAGTTTATCAGTTGTGGCCTGTTCCATGTAGTCCAGGATGAGCTCTATTGGTGTGATTTGTTCTGAAATATCAGATGTGTCCAACAATTGTGGAAAGTATGGCCAAAGGCGGTCTACATTAAATACTTGGTGCAGACCAAGGAACGGTGGGGTGTTGAGCTCGAAGGAATTGTCATCAAAAACCTTGGTGATGGTGTATGGGCCATATCAGAGTGGGAAAAGCTTGTGTTGGGGTCTAGCAAGGCACTCCTTCTGCAAATGTAGCCAAACTTTGTTGCCCACCTAGAACTTGTGCGACACTCGAAGTTTATCATGGAACTGCTTATACTTGGCATTGGCTTTGTCCAATATATCATGGACCTACTGGCGGATGTGTTGAATGTGTTTAATGAAGTTGTTAGACCTGTCGGCTTTGAACTAGACATGAGTTGAATCTGCCTGAGTGGATGAAAATGGCATGGCCACATCAATGGGACATGATGGCTGAAATCCCAACCCTACCTGAAAGGGTTGTGACCCATTGAGTTGTAGAGAGCTATGTTGTAGTTGTGCTAGACATAGGGGAGACTTTCATCCCATGTGCATGGATGCTTCGAGTTGTACATGCGCAGAAAGTGTATGATCGTCCTGTTGACAACCTCTGTTTGGTCATCGGTTTGGGGATGGAAAGTCATGGACTTAGTAAGTTTTGCATCCAGCATCGATCAGAGACTTGACAAAAATGCACTCGAGAATCTGTTGTCCCGATCTGAGACAATGGACTGTGGGATCCCAAATTTTACCCACACTCGCCCAAAAAAGATCTTAGCAGTGGCCTCTACTATGATATTCTTCTTACAGGTTGCCATGATGGCCATCTTAGAGAATCTGTCGATGACCACGAAAACACAGTCATTGTCATGTTTAGTAGAAGGAAGGGCTGACATGTAATCCATGGAGATAGATTACCAAGGTAAACTAGGAGTATGTATAGGGGTATATAGGCCTTTCTTCTTGATGGTTGGTTTGGCAATGGCATAGGCGGTGCAATATCTAATGTACTTGCCAACATCCTAACGAAGTTTAAACCAATGAAAATACTTTTGTAGTACCACCACTGTTTTTTCTACTCCGAAATGTCCAGGAACCCGATTGTAGTGTGCCTCCCAAATCATCTTGGCACACTTGCTTGAGGGAGCACAAATTTGTCCCAGGTGGCATAATAGTGCATCCTGAAGATGAAATTTTGGAACTTTCTTCCCTTCCAGGAGTGTCTAGTATGTGCTGCCAAATTCTGGATCGCTCTGGTAAAGTTGCGGCCACTCTGAAGTCTCATGCCCAAAGGAGTCAAGCATTGTGATTAGCGCCATGAATGTTGGTTGGTTGAGGCATTCTGCAACATTGTTTGTGCTTCCCTTCTTGTACTTAATGTTCATATGGAAATTTTGTAGGTAGGTGGACCATTTCTTATGACGATCATTCTGCAACTTCCCTTGTGTCCATATGAACTGCAGGGGTTGGTGCTCTGTGTGGATGACCGTTTCCTTCCCCATAATGTAATGCTTCCATTGACGGCAGACGCACAATGGAATACATTTATTTTTCGTAAGTGGGATACTTTCGGATTGTGTCTAAAAGTGTCTCACTATGGTAAGCTATTGGATGCCCTTGCTGAGTAAGAACTGCACCAATAACATAGTTGGAGGCATTTGTCTCAATCTCAAATGGTTGCTACAGGTTTGGTTGCTGAGGTGATTCTTCAACTCAGCAAATGCTTGATGTTGGGTTTCAGACCAAAAAAACTTTACTTTCGCTCCTCCCTTGTTGACTTGACTTAAAGTCCAAGTGATATGAGAGAACCCTAACATGAACCTGCGATAGATATTGGCAAGACCCAGAAAGTTGTGGATCCCTGTTAGAGTGGTTAGTGCTGGCCAATCCTGAATGGCTTGTATCTCGGCTGGGTCCACATGCACGCCCTCCTAATTAATTTTGTACCCCAAATATTTAACATGGTTCATGCCAAAAGTGTGTTTCTCCAATTTAGCACACAACTTGTTTTGTCGTAGGGTTTTAAGGACCTCTCAAATATGGTGGAGGTGCTCTTCCCAACTCTAGCTAAAGATCAAGATATCATCTAAATACACCACCATGAATGCATTTGCGAAGGGACGCAAGATGTCATCCATCAATCTCATGAAGGTTGCAGGGGCATCAACGCGAAAGGCATGACCAACCATTTGAAAGTCCCTCCTTGGATTGAAGGAAGTCTTCCACACATCGGAGGGTTCGATAGGCACCTGGTGATAACCTGACTTCAAGAAAATCTTGTTGAAATATGTGGCCCCTTTGAGCTAGTACAGAAGGTAATCAATCCGTGGAATTGGATACCTATTCTAGACAGTGATCTTGTTCAATTCCTGATAGTCAATACGGAGTCTCTAATTCCCATTCTTCTTTTGTACCAATACAATTAGGCTCCCACTGGGTGATGAGCTTGGCCTAATGTGCCATTTCTGCAATAGTTCCTGAATCTGCCTCTTGATCTCATCATTCTGTAGAATAGAGTGTCGATAGATCGATCCATTAGGAATCGGCATGCCTGGGTACTCACCACATTTATATCAAAGAATGTGAGTGACTGGTTTGCAGAGAATGTTTATGATATATGTTGTGGATGAATATTATGTGGGAATGTGTGTGACTGGTTTGCAATAGAGGTACCCCTATAGGTGAGGAAAAAATGTCCTTATACTCCTCCATGACCTTGTCCATCTATTGTTGTTGTGCGGAGGAGCCCTGTCTGGAAGTCATGGCCATAACCTTCTTCTTGCCCTGAGGGAGAATCATAAGGAAAATGAATTTCCTGGTCTAGGAAATGATCTTATTGCATTGCTTTGCAATGACAAAAGAGATGGCGGTAGATGGGGCTACCTCCGATATCCTGTACAACTTATTGGCCAAAGTAATAATCACACAAAAAGGTCTAGACTCATATACAACATGTCGCTTCCACAAGTATGGTTGCCCTAATAATACATCACAAACTTCAAGAGGAGAAACATCACATAGTACCTCATCTGTGAAGGACTTGAAGCTGTTGGGAAGGCGGAACTGTTGGCTGACGTAGAGATCTCATCCTTGGTGAAGCCACCTGATGGTGTACGGATGTGGATGCGATGTCATCTTTAGTCCCAACCGCTTCACCACCTCTGTTGAAATGAGGTTCTTTTGTCTCCTGTTGTCAACAATGAACTGCAGCGGAGAACCCTTCACCCACATATGTGAGTGGAAGAGGCGTTCCCCCTCCTCTGGATCTTCAGCCTCATTCTTTTGGATCTTGGTGGTGGCCACGGTGGCACTAGGCTCTGCATCAATTATCTACTTCCCTTTGTCATTCTCCTTATCAAATTTTGACTCAGAGTTTGAACATGCGCCTGATTTATAGGCCTTCAACTCGACCTCTAGTGACAGCTTGGCCCAACACTCACTTGTGTTGTGAGTGGAGGTCTTATGGAACTCACACCATTTTCCCATGTCCTTCTTTGTCTTCGTGGTGTTGTTCTTTGCTTGAGACTTCAATGGGTTGTCTTGGGTAGCCCCACCTTGGGTCTATCCTTTTCTCTGTAGTTTGGGGGCATCTTTCCCTTGCTTCAGATTTGCAGATTCAAAGTCCCGCTTCTTCTATTTAAACTTTTGCTCAATCTTGACAATGTATCGATATGCCGTACTGAGTGAGGAAATGTCTAGGAACTCCATCTCATCATGGATGTACTTGTGTAGACAATCACGGTACTTGAGTACCAAATGTTGCTCAGAATCCTTGGTACCCAGCTTCGTGTGAAGTGTATCGAAAACATTTGTGAACTCCGACACATCTTGGTCCCTTCCCTATCGTAGCATGGTCCACTTTATGTATTTATCTTCATAGCTCCCGACCGGGAAATATTGTCCCTTGATGGCATCTCGGAAAGAATCCCAAGTGGGTGCAGCTGAAAAAAATGAGGGTTCACTCTCATCCTTTTGTTCGTAGTAGGTTTCCACCTAGACCTCCAGTCAGTTTTGTTATCACTCCAGGAAACTCTTTGAGGTTGTAAATCAGAGATGCCTGGTAACATATAATCTTCAATGTTGTTCTCTGAAATATTGGAATGAAAGATGGTTTGGATCAAGTCGGATAACCATTCCAGCTCTATTCACACTTAAGACATGCATGAACACCCCCAACAACACAAGGCTTTAGACTGCTAATGCTCAATAGTTTGTAGATTAATGGATAGATGGAGAACACTGACTATGCCGACAGATAGCATACATGGACCTATATGAATGGCTAGCTACAGACAGTAAAAGAACTCACTGACTATACTGGCAGATGCACATATAATCACACATATAAATGGCTAGCCATAGGCAGCAAAGAAGCTTGCAAATCTAGTATATCAAAGTAGAAAACCTGAACAAACTGTTCAAGTGCAAGCATAGAACAAAAGAGAAATGGACATTAAACATGTAGCAGCAAAAGAAGCTTGTATTACTAAAGACTGCAGATGAGAAGCTTGAGAAAACAGGGGAGGAATAATCTCCAAAAGTTGAACCCTTGTTACATTTAGTTTTCTGCCCTTTATAGGCCTTTTACAATGCTCCTGAGCTCTCTAGAAGGCTCGGAGTCTTGGACTTGTCTGATCTGCCCCATAACCGTTTGATTCCCTCAATAGGCAGGTATGGCTCGGAGGTTTTTCCTTTTCTGACAGAGACCATACTCAGATGTTTTGGGCGGCCTGCTGTGATGCATGAGAGGTCCCTCGTGCCAAAGATGCCCCATTATGTTTGTTAGGATGACCGCTGCACTGGCAGGGCCGTTAACGCTCCATGATTTCGTTCGGTTTCAGTTGAGGCATGTAATGCCCTTCTCCTTCCCTTTCTGGGCTCTGTTTTCCGGCCGCCACTTCTCCGCCGAATCCTTCTTCTGGTGTGTATCATGACTGCAAGACTCAGCTACGGATGGCTTGGCGCCTAAACCTGCAATGGAGTGGCTGTCGTTCTTATGAAATACCTGCACCGGTCCCTTTCAGACAATAGCTGTGAATGTTTCTTTTCTGTTATTGTGTCTGTTTGGGTCATAAACGGCGAAAATGCTGCAACACTGCTAAATCCCGCCCATTTCTGCTTCATTTTGACTTTAAAAGTCCTCAAGCCTGGTTCAATCATCTATCGGGTCTGGGATTCATCGCAATCGGCACTTGCCCAGGCTTCCTTCGTATTTTCTTTATACAAAGAGAATACATAAAAACAATAAAAATGCGACGGGCACGGATTTGAAATATTATAGGATGGAGCATTGTATGGTTGTCGGGTCCGGCCCATCGGCGATCGCTCATCGACGAAGTCTTGTGCCCCAGTCACTGTGAACGCGATATTTTATGCAAAGGAATTAACACCACCGTCGGGTCTGGCCCATCGGCGATCGCTCGTCGACGAATAATAAAGCCCCTTTGGTAAGTCCTCCATTGCGATACACCGATAGCAATATCGGTGATCGCTCATCGGTGATGTATTATGTTGATGCCGCTGCCTCCCCGACTTGCGATATGCCAACGCGATATGGACCGTTGATGGGCCAGATCCAGCGGCTAAGATTAATTCAGTCCTTTATGCCTGCAACTTTGATTTTTACACGGTTTTTGGGGTATTTCCACCTCCCGATAGTGTATTTCCGCCTTCCCAAGGGCTTTCCTCTTGTGATGGTTTTGATCGCTGGAAGGCCTTTAACCCAAACTTGGAGATTTCAACAGCATGCATGGATCCTTTTTTATCCCCTTGTATAGCAGCGCTAACACTGGCTCCTTCTAGGGATGAGATCCTCCCTGTGAGGTCTCAAGAACTTTCAGAGCAATGCCTTTCTTGTAGAAAACAAATTAGCCAAAATTTCCTAGTGTTCCATTGGGCATGAAGTCTACTTTGCTTATACTAAAACTGATAAAATAAAATATTTACAGTTTTAAGGCCTAAAGACCTTAAATCACATAGATTTTCAGAAAACGCCCATTGACTGGGCCATCAAAAACTGCTTCCCCTTCCATGCTCTTCAGCATGAAGGTATTGTTCCCTTGGACCTGAGAAATGATAAAAGGCCCTATCCAGAAAGCATCAAACTTCCCATGGTTGCCTTTCTTCTCTTTTAGTGCATCCCATTTAAGGACCATGTCTCCAACTTGAAAATTATCTGTTTTTGTCCCTTTATCAAAGGCTTCCTTGATCTTTTTCTGATGTGCTGCAGCTTTTTCAACCAACTGTTCTCTAATCTGATACAACTCTGTTAAATCAGTGATTCTACTTGCCATATCATCTTCTTCATCCTGCTCTGTTTGGAGAAACTTTGCCACAGGGAGGGTGAGTTGGATAGGAAAAACAGCCTCAGTACCATACACCAGCTTGAATGGAGAACTTCCTGTAGATCTCTTGATGGTCACTCTGTCTGCCCAAAGTGCATACTTGAGCTTGGCATCCCAATTCTTTTTGTTATCCTCTAACAGCTTCTTAATTATCCTGACCAGACTTTTATTAGAGGATTCCGCTAGACCATTCCCTTGAGGGTAATAAGAGGTGGAATGAACAAGTTTAATGCCCATTGAATCACACATTTCCACCAATTCTTTAGCCCTGAATGCTGCTGCATTATCTGTTATAAGCTTATGTGGGCAACCAAATCTGCTGAAAATGTTTTCTGATATAAATTTCATTACCACATTATGATCAGCCTTCCTTGTTGGGATTGCTTCAATCCATTTTGTAAAATAATCAGTGGCAACTAATATCCACCTGTGCTGGCCACTGGAGTGTGGGTTGATTTCACCAATGAAATCCAAGCCCCACTGCTGAAAAGGTCCTTTTGCAATTATTGGCTTTAGTGGCAGGGATTTTAACTGCTGCTTACTTTCAAATCTTTGGCACCTGTCACAAGATTTAACAAAAGCAAATGCATCAGAAAATAAAGAGGGCCAATAGTACCCAGCTCTGAGAATCTTTTGGGCTGTAGTTCTCCAATAATGATGTCCTCCACACATGCTGTTATGGAACTGTTGCATAACTTCTATTGACTGTTCTTTGTCCAGACATCTTAAAAGCACTCCAGATGGGTCCCTCCAATAAAGCAAGCTATCATTGATGCAATATTTCATTGCCTTGAGCTTTAACGTTCTTGCTTGACTTTGAGAAAATTCTGAAGGAACTTCTAGCTTTAAAAGGAAATTGATTATTGCAGCATACCAGCTACATGAAGCTAGGTTCTCGGCCACTGACTGTCCTCTCTGCGATTCAGCTGTTTTATGCTCTTCCATTAGACCATTTTCTTCTACATTGAACAAGAAATCGATGTCCAAAGACTTGCAATTCTCTTCAGCCAACAGTTTAGCAAGCCCCTGACCTCTTACCAGCTTGGTGGGCTTCAGCTCTATGTTGAATTCTATCATTTTTGCAATCCATTTCGCTCTTTTTCCATCAGCATCAAGCTGCGTTAAGACATCCTTTATTGCAGCAGAAGGCACATATGCAACTATTTTGGAATGCAAGATGTATACTCTGAAAGCTTTCAAAGATTTGATAAGAGCATATGCTTGTTTCTCAATAATATCATACCTCAACTCAGCATCCCTTAAGGTTTTACTGAAAAATGCCACCGGATGCTCTGAGCCTTCTTCATCTGCTTGCAATAAGACTGCTGCAAGGGTGTCGTCAAAGGCAAAAGAAAATATGCGGAACTCCTTGCTATAATCTGGACTGATTAAAGTGGGAGCCTCCATAATTGCCTTTTTAATGGACTCAAATGACTTTCTCGCTACACCATTCCACTTGATCTCTGACCCCTTCTTCAACATAGAGGTAATATGCTTCACAAGTTCTGCAAAATTTGGGATAAACCTCCTTACAAAATTAATCTTGCCTAGAAAAGACTGGATGTCCTTCTTCGATCTCGGGACAGACAAGGTCTGTATCGCTTTTACTCTTTCTGGGTCAATTCGGACACCTACAGCAGAAACAATATGTCCCAACAACTTGCCTTCTTCTAACACAAACTGTGACTTCTTAGGATTTACTGAAATCCCAAACCTTCTGCACTTCAAAAACACTTTCTTCAAATGTTGCACATGGTCTTGATGGCTGCTGGAGTATATTGTTATATCATCCAGGTAGATAAGGACAAATTTATCCTTTTCTCCCACAAATGCTATATCCATAGCTCTCTGAAAGGTGGCTCCAACATTCATCAACCCAAAAGGCATCTTGGAATACATAAAGGTGCCCCAAGGAGTGGTGAATGCAGTCTTCTCTTGATCATAACCTGATTATACCTTGAAAATCCATCCAAGAAAGACATCACTTTGGCTTCTGAGACCTTCTGCAACAAGTGCTCCATCTTAGGTAGAGGATAATTGTCTTTCTTGGAGCATTTATTTAAGTTTTTGAAATCAACACAAAGTTTGATTTCTCCATTTTTCTTTCTCACCACTATTAGGTTGGCTACCCACTTGGAAATCTGAGAGGGACTATGATTTTGGCAGCCAGTAACTTTTTTATTTCTTTTTCGATCAGAGGGATAAGCATAGGATTTATTGGCCTCAGCTTCTGTTTGAAAGGTATGGTGCCCTTCTCTAAAGGGATTTTATGCTGGATGATATTCTTATCATATGTTTTCAGGTCACTATATTCCCAGGCGAAGACATCATCAAATTGCTTCATTAATTTGCAGTATTCAGAACTTTGGTCAGCAGATAGATGAGAAGACAACTTTATATATCTAGGCTGACCTAGACTCCCTATATCATGCTGACAGACTGCAGATGTATCTTCTTTTTGGGCAGCCTTGTAGGGTACATCGTTTTGGTCAAACAGTCTTTCTAGAGGAATTAGACCCTTGGGAATATGATTGCTGGGAAGCTGAACAATGCTATCTTTGCCAATTTTATTTCTAAGCTGGGATTGGGGGGTCTCTTGCAAGGCTTCGTTTTCTTGGTCAATTTGCATTTCAGAAAATTCATTAATGACTTGCAGAAACCTATTTATCTCATCATCATCATTAAAAACTTTCCAATGCTGGACATTATCAAGCAAGGATGGCCTAAATTTCATTTGGACTTCGTAGACCAGCCTCGGCGGCATGGGAGGGATAAATAGACTAGCAGACACAGCAAGGGAATCAGCAAGTTGATTCTGGACTCTAGGAATATATGAAATACAGAAATAATCAAAAGAGTCTCTGATCCTCCATACCTCATCTCTGTATGCTTTCAGCCTTGGGTGCTTTGCTTGAAACGTTTTATTTACTTGCTGAATGATCAAATCAGCATCTCCAAATACTTTCAGATTCTGGATTCCTCTGTCTTTTGCTGCATTAAGGCCCAGTATCAGAGCCTCATATTCTGCTATATTATTGGTGACTTGGAAGGCCAGCTTAAAAGACAGCTGTGTGCTTTCTTGTTTTGGAGATATCAGCACCACCCCTGCTCCTGCAGTCTCCTTGGAACATGCTCCATCGAAGAACATCTCCCAAACCTGATTTGCTTGCTTCCCCTCAGCCTGAACAATTGGTTTCTTGAGCTGCAACGAGGCCTTCTGAGATTCTTCAATTTGGAGGATACATGCTCCAAAATTAGTGTCCATCGCATAAATAGGATGATTAGAAGGATTCTTTTCATCACTGATGATGTACGCCAACTGTGCTTCTCTATACAATCTCCTGCTTTCTCCTCCAAAAACTGGGACAGTGGCATAAGATAGGTCATTCTGCAATGTCCCACCTAGTCTCTTAATCCACCCTCTGGACAACAGCATGCCAAACTTAGGAGGGACATCTGCCACCACAATATCCATTATCATGCTCTTCATGGGCAGCTGGGTTAGGGAAATGGCTAAATATTTAATCAATCCCAGACATTTCACCTTCCTTGAATCAAATGAGAATAGGTCATGATATGGTCTGGTGATGTCAAGGCCTAACTCTTCCATGACAGTTTTAGGCATCAGATTGTGACTGGCACCTGTATCTAGGAGGCAGTTGTGGAGAATTTTGTCATGAATGGTCAAGGAGACATAAAAATATGGGGAATTATCCTTGGCAGGTTCAGTCATTGGGCTTAGCACAACTGCAGGCCTATCGTCTTACAAATTGACAAAGTCAGTGGAGGTTCGTGTGGTCTTCAGCTCGAGAGCCTCAAGGATAGGCTTTCTAAACATCTCACTCTTCACCAGTTCTGTTAGAGGCACGGTTATTTTTAACTTCTGAACTTCTGATTCGAAGCTAAAAGAGAGAGGTAGCTTGTCAGGACCTTTTACCTCTTGAACTGGTGCTTTGAGGGTGACTGGATCAGCTGCTGGTCTTCTTTGTCTGCTATTCTGGGTCTCTGTTTGGACGACAACTTTTTGGGCAGGATTCTCCTTGATATTATTTGCATTTGACCTTAGATTATATCTTTGCTGCTCCCCAGTTTGTATAACAGCCTCTCTGTCCCACCTTTGACTGTCTTGCTCCTGTAGCAAAGACTCTTCGTATGCAGCCAATGTCAAAAAGGCATCACTGCCTTTATCTTCCATACAAAGAATTTCATCCTCATCTTCAATCTGTTCCTCCTCCATGACCACATTTTGGAAAGGAGCCTTAACTTTTTGATCTTCGTTAGTTTCTTTACCCCTCTGAATGATTTGCAATTGTTCACTGGTTCTTCTAAATGGATTCGGATTTCTTGGTGCAAAGGTGCCTGGGAGCCTTGTCTTCCCAGAGTTCTGCTCAACCTCCAGCTTAGAAATTTTAGCAGACAGTGACTCGATCATTCTAGTCATTTTATCAAGTTTGGTATTTGAGGATGGAGTAGAGGAAGAAGAAGCCTCGCCTCTCCGCCTCCTCCTATCAGTGTGCCTTTTGAGCTTTTCTGTAGCCATAATGTTAGATTCAACCTCTAGTGCTGCATCCTGCATTTCAGCTAGGGTAGCACATCTTCTTTCTCTTAATAGCAAACAGAAATCAGAGTCAAAGGCATTGGCGTAGGCAAGTTTGGCAGAGGTGGGGGTAGGCTTTACCTCAGCTGGTATCTTACTATACATACGGTTGAATCTCTTATTAAAATCAGACAAGGATTCCCCATTTTCCCTCTTCAGGTTTCCGAACTTCGTATGATAGTATAGCAGGTCCTTTTTATCTCCCCAATGTTTTAGGAATGCATCATCTAGAGCTTCAATATCTGCTATAGATCTTGGGGCTTGTTCTCTAAACCATTTCCTAGCCTCCCCATCTAGACTTTGGACAAAGACTCTCATCCACACATCATCCTCACTAATATCCAGATTATCAGCATAGCTATAAAATGACTCAAGGTGTTCTTCAGCAGTGACACCTTCAGTCCCAGTGAACTTAGGCATATACTTCTGATATTCTCCAGTGGGCATAGCATTCAAAGGAGTGGGCAGTATTAGAGGTCCATACCTAGCGGCTATGATTCTTTCCATTTTGGTGGGTGCTTGCGGTCCTGCCATGTTTGGAATTTGTGGAAGAACACTAGCAGATGGAGCAGTAGGAAATAATGTAATGGATGGCAGAGATATTGGGATGTTTTGGACAGTATGGGAAGCTTTCTTTGGACTGAGATTCAAAGGGGAACTAAATGGACAAGGAGCTTTATGAATCTCTGCAGGTATTTCTTCCTTAGCAATACTAGGCTTTAAATCTTCAAACTGTGTATCCTCAACTAAAAAATTCTCAAGCAGAGACAAATAAGATTTCTTGGGCTTACCTGATCCTGATGCTCCTTTCTGTGATGTTTTCTTCGGGTTAACAATCTTCTCAGGGTCAGGCACTGGGACAGTTGGAGACTTCTGCTGATTTCTTCTAGTATGCCTCACAAACTGAGCCAAAACTTCAAAGTGGAGTCGCCAAAGGATGGCCTTCCTCCAGTGGAGTCGTCAGATAGATGATTACAACCAAAATCCGTGTTCAAACCTTGTCTGTCATCAAAGCTTGAAGCTGTGTCGTCTCCCAGGGAAGCTGAGCTTCAATCTCCTCTCCCCGGCAACGACGCCAATTATGTTATCACTCCAGGAAACTCTCTGAGGTTGTAAATCAGAGATGCCTGGTAACATATAATCTTCAATATTGTTCTCTGAACTATTGGAATGAAAGATGGTTTGGATCAAGTCGGATAACCATTCCAGCTCTATTCACACTCAAGACATGCATGAACACCCCCAACAACACAAGGCTTTAGACTGCTAATGCTCAATAGTTTGTAGATTAATGGATAGATGGAGAACACTGACTATGCCAGCAGATAGCATACATGGACCTATATGAATGGCTAGCTACAGGCAGTAAAAGAACTCACTGACTATACTGGCAGATGCACATATAATCACACATATAAATGGCTAGCCATAGGCAGCAAAGAAGCTTGCAAATCTAGTATATCAAAGCAGAGATAAGATGACAGTTATCTGGCCTTAAACACACAGAAAACCTGAACAAACTGTTCAAGTGCAAGCATAGAACATAAGAGAAATGGACATTAAACATGTAGCAACAAAAGAAGCTTGTATTACTAAAGACTGCAGATGAGAAGCTTGAGAAAACAGGGGAGGAATAATCTCCAAAAGTTGAACCCTTGTTACATTTAGTTTTCTGCCCTTTATAGGCCCTTTACAATGCTCCTGAGCTCTCTAGAAGGCTCAGAGTCTTGGACTTGTCTGATCTGCCCCATAACCGTTTGATTCCCTCAATAGGCAGGTATGGCTCGGAGGTTTTTCCTTTTCTGACAGAGGAATAACCATACTCAGATGTTTTGGGTGGCCTGCTGTGATGCATGAGAGCTCCCTTGTGCCAAAGATGCCCCATTATGTTTGTTAGGATGAGCGCTGCACTGGCAGGGCCGTTAACGCTCCATGATTTTGTTCGGTTTCGGTTGAGGCGTGTAGTGGCCCTTCTCCTTCCCTTTCCGGGCTCTGTTTGTCGGCCGCCGCTTCTCCGCCGAATCCTTCTTCTGGTGTGTATCATGACTGCAAGACTCAGCTACAGATGGCTTGGCGCCTGAACCTGCAATGGAGTGTCTATTGTTCTTATGAAATCCCTGCACCGGTCCCTTTCAGACAATAGCTGTGAATGTTTCTTTTCTGTTATTGTGTCTGTTTGGGTCATAAACGGCGAAAACACTGCAACACTGCTAAATCCCACCCATTTCTGCTTCATTTGGACTTTAAAAGTCCTCAAGCCTGGTTCAATCATCTATCGGGTCCGGGATTCATCGGAATCGGCACTTGCCCAAGCTTCCTTCGTAATTTCTTTATACAAAGAGAATACATAAAAATAATGAAAATGCGACGGGCGCGGATTTGAAATATTATAGGATGGAGCATTGTATGGTTGTCGGGTCCGGCCCATCGGCGATCGCTCATCGGCGAAGTCTTGTGCCCTAGTCACTGCGGACCCGATATTTTATGCAAAGGAATTAACACCACCGTCGGGTCCAGCCCATCGGCGATCACTCGTCGGCGAATAATAAAGCCCCTTTGGTAAGTCCTCCATTGCGATACGCCGATAGCGATATCGGTGATCGCTCATCGGTGATGTATCATGTCGCTGCCACTGCCTCCTCGACTTGCGATATGCCGACGCGATCTGGACCGTTGATCGGCCAGATCCAACGACTAAGATTAATTCAGTCCTTTATGCATGTAACTTTGATTTTTACATGGTTTTTGGGGTATTTCCGCCTCCCGATAGTGTATTTCCGCCTTCCCAAGGGCTTTCCTCTTGTGATGGTTTTGATCGATGGAAGGCCTTTCACCCAAACTTGGAGATTTCAACAGCATGCATGGATCCTTTTTTATCCCCTTGTATAGCAGCGCTAACAGGTTTCATCTGTTGCCTTGTTTATTTCAGCATTTACTATTTTTAGTAGTTTTTCAGGTCGTTAAATTCTAGAGCAGTTTTGACCCCCCTAAATGACATTTTTTTAGGTCTGTTGCAAGCCCATTTTCATTGGCTACCACAAATCATGTAGTACCTAGAGAGACCTTTCCAACTAGGTATCATATGCGCTAAACAAAGATAATATGACCAAGTTACCACCCCGGGAAGTTAGCTGCCCAACTAACCACAATGGGGCCCACAAACTCTTGGTATTCAATCTCTTGGGGTTAGGGTTTTGGTTGTTTAACGTTTTCTCTTATTATTCAATAATATATAGGCCCTTGAGCCTTATTGTAACACATTTTAGAGGCATGTAGCTGCCACATATCTTCTCAGAGATAAGCTACCATTGCTCGAGCTAGTTTATTTCCATTCTATTTGTAAGCATAGTCTATTAATGAAATGAAGTGTTATTTCTGCTGCATCTCTATATTTATGGTTATATACTTAATTTGTTGCATTCCTTTGTCAATCAAGGGCCTCCTCGAGCAACATTTTGAAAGGATCTCTTTCCCCCTCATCTTTCTTTTCTCTCGCCATGGGAGGTCGTCGTAGTTTGTGAGGCTGGTCTTGCAATAGTTCAACCAGATCGAGCCCTAACTCCTTAGACCCTGACCTCATTGGGGACATGCAAATAAAAAAATAGAAAGAGTAGACTGCTCTGATACCATTGATATGAACTTAAACAAGAATGCAACAAATTACAAATATAACCATAAATATAGAGATGCAACAAAAATAACACTTCATTTCAATTATAGAAAAATATTGAACTATGCTTACAAACAAAATGGAAATAAACTAGATCGGGCGATGGTAGCTTATCTCTAAGAAGATATGTGGTGGCTACATGCCTCTGAACTATGTTACAATTAGGCTCAAGGGCCTATTTATTATTGAATAACAAGAAAAAACCCTAAACAACAAAAACCCTAACCCTAGGAGATGCAACTCCAAGAGTTTGTGGGCCCCGTTGGGGTTAGTTAGGCAACCAACTTCCCGAGGTCGTAACTTGGTCATATTATCTCCGTTTGGTGTGTACGATACCTCGTTGGAAATGTCTCTCTGAGTACTACATGATTTGTAGCAGGTATTTTCCTATGGCTAAGAGCCTGTTGCGAACCTCAAAAAAACGTCGTTTATGGGGTCGAAACTGCTCCGGAAGTTCAGGACTAGAAAAAAATGTTAAAAATAGTAAATCCTGAAATAAATAAGGAAACAGATGAAACTAATTGGAGGTCTAGGTGGAATAGGTGGGTTTCCACCAATATCCTCTTGCATCACAAGTGGTCTACTACAGCCTATTCTGATTCCAGAATGGAAATGGGAGGTCATTTCCATAGATTTCATTACAGTTCTTCTGAGGATAATGAGACAACATGATTATATTATGGTTGTGGTCGACAGGTAGAAAAAGGTAGCTCACTTCATCCCAGTGAAGACCACATATTCAACTAGTGAGGTGGCACATGTTTTCATTAAGAAGATTGTGAGATTTCATGGTGTTCCGAAGAAGATTGTGTTAGACAGAGATGTGAAGTTCACTTCCAAGTTTTGGAAGGAGCTATTTGCAAGTTTGGGTAGATTTGGCCTTTAGTACATCCTATCATCCACAGAAAGATGGAAAGATAGAGAGGGTCAGCGGGATCTTGGAGGATATGTTGAGGATGTATGTGATGGACCAACAAAGATGGGAGGAGTATCTTCCATTGGTTGAGTTTGCATACAACAATGGCTATCAGGAGTTATTGAGGATGAATCTTTTCGAGGCACTCTATGCGCGGAGTTGTAATACCCTCATCTGTTGGATTGATCCAATGAACAGGGTACTTATTGGACCAGATATGTTGACAAACCTGGAACAGGAAATGAAGGTTATAACGAAGAATCTAAAAGCAACACAGGTATTGTAGGGAAAACACAACACCCCCATTTTATTCTATCATAATAGACATGGGGACCCTTTTTTTCATTACATGTAGGATTTGAGTGTGATTGCTTCATTTCAAGTCTAATTTGATTTTTATTTACACTTGTTTTATTTTTGTAGTTTTCCTAAGTTTGATTAAGTTTGTTTGTTAATAAACTTTGTAAATAGGTTTTTGTTTTAAACATCTTAATTAATTAGATTAATGAATACAATAGCCCCCAAGACCAAGACTAAGCCGCTTTGTATTAACTAAACAAGTGGATATAATATATCGGAGATATCGCGTCTTTGACATCGGAGGAACACTTTTAGAATTCCCCGATGTCAAAATCTGATTCATAATACAGTGCCTTATGTCATAATAAAAGAATATAATATCCAATACATATAAGTGGCATGGGGGGCATATTCAATTCGAAATATGTATGTGGAAAACCATTTTTATAAACTTCAGAGTATTAAAATAAACATATCATATAACCAAAGTCCGACCATTATATAAAGGTGCTATAATTTATAAGCCATGTCAGAGGATCCGCATCCCACATCATTGTTTCCGCTCTCGGCAATTTCCTTTCGAGACGCATTTAAAAAATACGATGTGATTCCTCGTCAATATTATGATATGCCAATCCCTCTAATCCTTGATCTTTGATAATCATATAGCTCTGATCTCCAATCTCCAATATTCAACCCCTCCGATCTTTGATTTCCAATATGCCAATCCCTCTGATCTCCAATAAACCCCTCCTATCCGTATCAGAACTTCTTATCAGTTGTCACTCCCTCCAACCTTTGATACAAGTCCTTCGATATAATGGACCCGATAAAGTTAGTAAAGGGAGTTGAATACGATATCGCATATGCTCCATAACGGAGCTGCCCAATATCGCAACTATTTCGTTTTGTCTCATTTTAAAAGTTCTGATATTCATTTCTCTGATACCTGTTAACATCTGCCACTTGTCATTTGCATAAAGGGTCACTGCTATATTTATTAAAACTATTATTTAAATGGTTTTTGAGTTTTATGTTATGTATTTTACTTTCAACATTATTTTAGTTAAGTTTAATAATAAATCTCTGATCTCCTTTGTTATTTGTGTAACAGGACATAATTTCATGCTCGGGCCATGCTTCTAAAGGTCCCCTGACATGTGGCTTACAATATTTGAAATTAACTCGACTATTGTTACGAACTCCATAACAAGCCATGACTAATAATAGCTAATGGATCCTTTGGCCAACAACAGAGTCAATTGATTCAGCTAAAGAACATCGCTTCGTTGCAATGATTACCAAATTTGGCTTGCAATCCAACAGAAGCAAATTACCTCCATATTTGTTAACTTTCTATTTCTTGAGAGATACGAGGGGACTATAACTTGGTAAATCTTTTATAAATTCTCTTCTCTTCAAGGAGATGTGGGAGGTCATGATCCACTCAAGGGGGATTCTCTGTAGTTGTTTGATTTGTGCAATAGCACTATTGTTATGTACAAAGGCCGATTATAGAGAAAATAAAGGGTTTTTGGCTTTGTTATAATTTATTTGCACTATTGAAAGGTAGTTTTATTATGGGTTTGAGCTACTCCAAGATTTCATATTTTGTAATAAGCTTTGGCATTGTTTAATAAATTTCCATTCTTGTGTACTATTACCAGAATGTTAAATTTTCATATTTTTGTCAAAGTTTTATAATTGGTTTTTATCTACATTCTAAGTAGTATGTTTCTTTGATCTCCAATGCTAATGCTAAGTCATATTGTGATATGTTGCTAAAGAATTGCAGGAGCTATCTCCAAGAGGCAAAATGAGATCGGAATAATACTTAATTCATTGAATTATACTTATGGTGAATGGCACCTATTTATTATTCATTTATAGGTGTATTTATCTTTTATGTGTATTAATTGAAATGAACTATTTCTTTTGATTAATATAAAATTTATAATGAATTATGTTTAAAATGAATTTAGTCTTGTAGACAGACTTACCTTAATAACTATTTATTAAAGTAGATCCATTTACACTGTTGTTTTAACCTTTTATGAGTTTACAAACTATTTTGTAATTCAAAAACAAATATTAATTCTGAATTCATTCATAAACTAGTATTTCCCCATGTTTTAGTTATCTTGCTCTCGGATTAGAAGAGGGCTATCCCATTCTAGTTTGAGATAGGTTTTTTTTAGATTAGTTATTCATTTACATCTTATTTTGCATCAAGTCCTCTCTTAAAGAGGAAAATAAATCATTTAATTGTGGTTTTATCGGCCTTTTTAAATCAATCAAAGCTTTGTGTTGATTTACTTCTTTAACCCACATCTTAAATATTGATGCAAAGGAAATGTAATATAAGTGGAAATATATTAATTATTAGTTTAGGTTATATTAGTTTTAGATTAGATTAGATTTATGTTTAAGGGAAATTGGACCCATAACTAGTCGGAACAACCATTTTCAATAGAAAAGGAGATACTTTAAGTTCCCGACCATGTGGTCTCCCCCAATGTTGACAAAGGACATTTTTGCCGATCAACATTTTTGGTGCTAGAAGGAGGGTCAAAGATTCATTTTCTAATTGGAGCTTTGTTCTAAAAATTCTTTAACTAATCATGGCTCCTTTATGCATTCCTAGGATGGGTAATGCTTTCAGCTCATGTAAACCTACTAGGGGCATGTCCAAGAAGCATATTGAGTCCTTGTCTAATTTGAAGTATGATGGTGAGAGTAAAATTTCTGCCTTGGATCATCTTTTTCATTTTGTAGATAAATGTGATTCTTATAATATCATTAATGACAATGATATTTGCAAGTTGTTTACTCTGAATTTTCAAGGACGTATTTGCAAATGGTTCAAAGTACTTCCAACAAGATCAATTCATTCATGGAATCATTTCATGAAGGTATTTCTAATCTCTCATCAAAATCATAATTATGATAATTTGTGTTTTGAAATGGATAATTTATGCATGAATGAAGATGAATCTTCAGACGAATTTTACATTAGATTTTGGGCACTTTGTTATTGATTCCATCTCCATGATTTACCTTCAAGTGAAGATTTGATTTACCATTTTACTTATCTTGTTTCTTTTAATAATGAAGATACTCAATCTGATAATGAAGAACAAGAAACATCAAGTTCATTAGTTAATCTTGAATCTGCAAATATTGAGCCTGTAAATAAACATGAAAATAAATCATAGCTTTTGTCTTCAAGAAACTATTTTGATATCTCTCCAATGTTTGAAATCAATTATACAATAAAATCTGAAGGTGAAGTTCAAACAAATAATTACTGTAAACATCAAGAAGGCCCAATAGAAATTAATCAAGAACAAGATCTGAATAATGAACACGTAAATCTATCTTCTCCCAAGGTAAATTCAAAACTAGTTTATACCTCCACAACTAAAAGGGATTCATTTAGCCAAGATTATAATGCTAATAATAATGTTGTGAATTACGCATTTTCAGCTGTCATTATATTCTGGAAATCATTATTTTTTGTATCCATATATCTTTTCACATCATATTACATTAAATAATGGCCTTCATAATCCTTTGGTTGAAACTAGATCCATAACTAGTTCTGAACACCTCGAGATTGTCATTCATTCAGATGATAATTCTTTGTTCACTAACGTTGTTACTGAACTTTCCTCCCACATTTTTAATGATGTTGTTAATTCAGATCAGTTATATAATTCTAAGGAAAGGGAAGTAATATATGATGATTACCCAGATTTTCACGATGAGGATTCTTATCTTTACAAAGTGAAACCGTTTTAAAAAAATATTTCAATCAAGAAGATTCACAAACTTTAATTTTGTCTCCTCTGGCTAAACATGAATCAGATTATGAACATTTTGATGAAACTGATTTACAGGTTTCCAACGTAATTCATTCTAATTCTTCTTTGGGAGCTTGTTTTGATGAAATTTTGTTAGAACACTCTTCTAGTGGCAAAACTATTTGGTTCCAAAGTTTCCCTTGTAATTATAATATTAGTGATTGGTTAGATTATTCTTCTTATTTAATTTTTCAAGTCTTTGATATTCTATACAAGTATGTTAAACTGCTCGATATTGCACACACACGAGATACATTAATAGAAAAGGATAAAGTTGAAATTCATAGCTTTATTTTTGAACATCAAGAACCAATACTCTTCTAATTTTGTCTGATGTTCATCTCATATCAATTTTCTTCTCCTTCTCAAAGGCATTGCCAACAAAAATTTGTACTTGAGTATGTACCTTTACAACATGATTAGCCATATAACACAATTGATGACCTTCCATCATATGTACATAAAATTGGAAATTTGATGCAGGTCATTGCATTTAAAAGAATATTTTCACAATCTGACATGTTATCCTCTTCTCCAGATCACTTCCAATCTCTAACTAATATCCATCCATATCTTTATGATCCCATCGAGGTCTAGTTGGAAGAAAATCTCCAAGAGAGGGTTAATGTAATAAGTTACTTCTTGTACATACATTAACAATAGTTGTACATAATGTTTTCAGATTTATTTTTGTTGATGTAATTAGATTTATACTTTTGTTACTAATGTTTGATGTGCACATTCATGCATAAAATAAGATGCTTGAATGGCTACATTGGGAGTACGATTTCACTTAGTCTTAGTCTACTTTTTAGATTAGGATTATGACTAGTTTAGAACACGTTTAGAAATTAGTTTAAATTGAATAAGAAGACGGTTTTGAACTTTTACATGGGAGAAAATGAAGATTCATCAGGTAAAATTATGATTGAATTATTCCAGGCACACATTTATAATTTCAACCTCATCTGGTTTGAGCTTTATTTCATATTTTATTTTCTCTTTTAATCATTATTTCTTTCTTATATTTGGTTGTTCTTCTTGCAGGTTCTCATGGATTTGATTTGTAGATTCATCTTTGCTGGTAACTTACATTTTGGAAGAACAATCATCATATGACATTAGGGAATTTTCTCTTTTCTAATTTTGGGTACATTTTGAAATTGATTGTTAGTGTTATTCTTAAAATTGAATCTATAAAGACTCGCACACTATTCTTAAGCAAGATTTACAAAAGTAAGAAAACCCATGTCAAAGCATACAACAATAACTCTAAATCAATAACTATTCTTTGAAACAAAAGAGCTTTATTAAAAAATCATCCTACAAGATAAAATCAATATAATCTCATTTTTATGTTAATCCTAATATTATCTTGTGAGATGTATCTCAAGGTTTGTTTTCTAGATTGTTTTCTTTCTAATTTGATAAGCATTTTAGGCTTAGCTGGATTGTCTTTTCATTTTGTTTCACAATAAAGTGGAGTAATGTTTTCTCTTTTAACTTGGCATAATCATTTGGCGAGTCATTTTTATGCTCTAATTTATATTAACGGAACCTAATCTCTAAGGATCACTTCAATGAAGATGGTTTCATTTATGTTTATTTTTAGCCTTCTTAACCAAGTAGAGTCCATGGTTTTTGTTCTTTGAGTTTAAATCTTTCCGTTATTTGTTAATGAACTATCTTTAACCCCTAACTTTAAAGAAAGTAAAATACATTTAACACCAGTTACTTAAGGTCATGATTTCTTTTGGCGAACAAGTTTAGTCAAGTGAATAGTAGTTAGCTTAAATCTTTTTACGTCATCCCTTGCTCTTAAGGAGCAGTATGCCACCCCATCTATTAAGTAATATCTATGAGATTAACAGTAACCATAGTTAAACATAAAAACAAAAATGTTCAATTGAAGGATAGGAGGTCTCATCATGAGCCGACCTACCATGATCATAAGTTCTAACATTGTGATATTACTATTATTGGTCACCAAGCCAAGGTAATGGCTTTCAACCACAAGGTTGAGAGACAAGAGATCTCATCACGATCCGCCTTGTTCAACATGTTAGATATCGTGAATGGCATTGTCGTTAGCTAGTTACCAAGCCAGGACAATGATCTTTAGTTGGTGTTCAAAATACTTGTTTAAGATGATCTTTTGCAACTATGCATTTATTCCTAATAGATGGGACACTGGCACCTAAAATGATTAAAAGGCATCTGTTTCGAGGCTATAGATGCCTACTAGCAGCAGTGGCCATGCCTATGGTATGAAAGTTAAATTAATACTCTGTTTTATTGATTAGCTTGTTCACTCGAAAACTATTGCCCAAATAAGTTGACCATTGTACATATAAATTTACTGAAACATTGAATTCATGGGGTAAATTTTTACAAGTTCATGAACGATAATGGTATATCTATTTATTTGACAACATTTAATAGGGACAAAATGGTCAGGATATCTGAATTTGAGCATTTCAAATTGTCTAATTATAATTCCTTCATTTTTAAACTAGGTTTCGTATGTTAATGACAGAGATAACCGCTTCTCCCCAGTGTGTCACCATTGTTGTAGTGAAAACACAACACCCCTATTTTATTCTATCATAATAGACATGGGGACCCATTTTTGCATTGCATGTAGGCTTTGAGTGTGATTGCTTCATTTCAACTCTAATTTTCTTTTTATTTACACTTGTTTTATTTTTATAGTTTGCCTAAGTTTGATTAAGTTTGTTTGCCAATAAACATTGTAAATAATTTTTTGTTTTAAACATCTTAATTAGATCAATGAATAAAATAGCCCTTGAGACCAAGACTAAGTGACTTTGTATTAATTAAACAAGTAGTTATAATTTATCAGAGATATCAGAGCTTTGACATCGGAGAAACCCTTTTAGAATTCTTATCAAATCCCTTATTCATAATACAGTGCCTTATGTCATAATAAAATAATATAATATCCAATACATATAAGTGGCGTGGGGGGAATATTATATTCAAAATATGTAGAAAACCATTTTTATAGACTTCAAAGTATTAAAACAAACATATCATATTTAACCAAAGTCTGACCATTATATAAAGGCGCTATAATTTATAAGCCTTGTCGGAGGACTTGCATTCCACGTCATTGTTTCTGCTCTTGCATATCGGAGGTAACACATATCTGAGATTTCATTTTGAGACACATTTAAAAAACTCTGATATGATTCCTTGCCAATATTCTGATATGTCAATCCCTTCGATCTTCGATAATCATATCCCTCTAATCTCTAATATTCAATCCCTCTGATCTTTGATTTCCGATATGCCAATCCCTTTGATCTCCGATAAACCCCTCCTATCCTTATCAGAACTTCTTATCAATTGTCACTTCTTTCAACCTCCGATACAAGACCTCTGATATAATGGACCCAATAAAGTTGTTAAAGGGAATTGAATACGATATTGTATCCGCTCCATATCAGAGTCGCCCAATATCGAAACTATTTCGTTTTTTCTCATTTTAAAAGTTCCGATATCCATTTCTTTGATACCTATTAACATTTTCCATTTGTCATTTTCATAAAGAGTCATTGTTATATTTATTAAAAATGCTATTTAAATGGTTTTCGGGTTTTATGTTACGTATTTTGCTTTCAACATTATTTTAGTTAAGTTTAATAATAAAGCTCTGATCTCCTTTGTGATTTGTGTAATAGGACATAATGTCATGCTCAGTCCATGATTCTAAAGGCCCCCTTCAATGTGGCAAATATTATTCGAAATTAACTCAACTTTTTTAAAGAACTCCATAACAAGCATGGCCAATAACAACTAATGGATCCTTTGGCCAGAAACAAAGTCAATTGGTTCAGCTAAATAAAATCACTTCGTTGCAACGATTTCCAAATTTGGCTTGCGATCCAACATAAGCAAAACCTCCAAATTCATTAACTTTTTGTTTCTTGAGAGATATGAGGGGACTAGAACTTGGTAAATCTTGCATAAATACCCTTCTCTTCAAGGAGACCTAGGAGGTCAAGTTCCACTCAAGGGGGATTCTCTGTAGTTGTTCAATTTTTGCAATAGCACTATTGTTATGTACAGAAAGGTCGATTATAGAGAAAGCAAAGGGTTTCTGGCTCTGTTATAATTGCTTTGCACTGTTGCAGGTTGTTTTATTATGGGTCTGAGCTACTCCAAGACTGTATATTTTGTAATAAGCTTTGGCAGTGTTTAATAATTTTCCATTCTTATGTACTATTACCGGAGTGTTAAATTTTCATATTTTTGTCAAAGTTTTATAATTGGTTTTGATCTACATTCTAAGTAGTCTATTTCTTTGATCTCTAACACTACTATTAAGTCATATTGTGATATGTTGTTGAAGTCTTGCAAGAAGTATCTCCAAGAGGAAGAATTAGATCGAAATCATACTTAATTCATTGAATTATACTTGTGGTGAATGATAGCTATTTATTATTCATTTACAGGTGCATTTTGATTTTATGTGTATTAATTGAATGAACTATTTCTTTTGATTAATACAAATTTTATAATGAAATATGTTTAAAATGAATTCAGGCTTGTAGATGGAATTACCTTAATAACTATTTATTAAAGTAGATTCATTCACATAGTTGTTTTAACCTTTTATGAGTTTACAGACTATTTTGGAATTCATATTTGAACATTAATTATGAATTCATTCATAAACTAGTATTTCTCCCTATTTTAGTTATCTTTCTCTCGGCTTAGGAGAGCGTTATCCCATTCTAGTTCGAGATATGTTTTTTTTAGATTAGTTCTGTCATTTACATCTTAGTTTGCATCAAGTCCTCTCTTAAAGAGGCAAATAAATCATTTAATTGTGGTTTGATCAACGTTTTTAAATCGATCAAACCATTGTGTTGATTTACTTCTTTAACCCACTCTTAAAGATCGATGGAAATGAAATGTAACATGATGTAAGATAGGTGGAAATAGATTAATTATTAGATTAGGTTATATTATTTTTAGATTAGATTAGATTTATGTTTAAGGGTAACTGGACCCATAACCAGTAGGAACCACCATATTCAACGAAAAAGGAGTTGCTTTAAGTTCCCAACCGGGTGGTCTCCCTTAATGTTGACGGAGGACATTTTTAACGATGAACAATAGGATAGATAGAAGAGTTATGCAGACCAGAACAATGAATTTAAGGAGTTTTAGGTTTGGTAGAATGTGTATTTTGGCATCAAGCCAAGAAGAGATCTTTGAGGATTGGATCATGAGCCAAGTTGGCACCAAGATATTGTAGGCCTTTTGAGATCCTCAAGAGGATTGGACCTATGGCCTATTGACTTGCACTACCACCAACAGTGAAATTCCATGATGTTTTCCAGGTTTCATTGCTTAAGAGATATATAAAGAATGTTGATTGTGTTATTGATTGGTTTGTATTGCGAGTGGAGTGAGAGGGAGAATTCCATCCGGAGCCTCAATGCATATTGCAGTGGAAGCAACTCATGCTCAGGAACATAGCCATAAAGCAAGTTAAAGTGCAATGGAAGCACTTTGGGCCTGAAGAATCTACATGGCAAATGGAAGATCATATGTGGGCCCTATATCCTTCTTTGTTTATGAGTGGAGGCAAAGCAGTTTTGGTATGATGTTTGGTATATGTTTTGTTGATGTTTTGGTATATGTACATATGTATATGGATGTAGATACCACCATGATCAAAGTTAAAGCTCCAATAAGCGGTATGGTTGTTATCTTGCCATGTTGTCATGATGTTTTTCTTTTGAGTTGGTCATTCATTATAAATATTGCAACGAGCTGAGTCATAAAGCTCCATGGGAAATATGTTTTATTTTTAGAGGTTTTGTTGAGGTCTTAGTGTGGTTTAACATCGAGGATGGTGTTCCCCAATGGGGAGGGGTCTGTAATAGCCCCCAGTTAAAAGTTCATATAATAAAATTTAATATAGGAAAAATAAGACCATGGTTAAGGGACACTTATTCCAAGTTGAATGTTGGAAAAAGATATCCTAATGGGCATCACTGGATGTGTTTATGGCTAAGGGAAATTGGCAAAGGCAATGGTTAAGGCATTAAAAGGGAAAAAAGATATTTTGGTACATTTGTTTATTAAATAAAGGAAAATAGGAGAAAAGGAAGGTGAAAGGTCACAGCTTGCATGTGAGAAGGAAATTGAAGGAAAATGATGGAAAATGAAGAAAATAGAGGCTTCATTGATAACAAGGCTTCTGAGGATCGGTTTGTAACCTTTTGTCAGTTCAGCTTTGTATCTCTCTAATTATTCTCTCTCACAAACACTCTTGGACAGTCACAGTTTTCTTGGAGCATTCTAGCTTTGGAGCAAGGAAGGGAAAAGCAAGGAAAGGAAGGACAAGGAAAAGAAATGAAAGAAAAGAGCAAGCAAGGAAGAGCAAGATCAAGCAACTTTAGTAGGAATACTTGCAGGTAACATATTGCATGTGTGATTTCCTAGTTGGTTTTGACATGCATATCTTTGCATGTTAGTATTTGGTTCTTTGGTTGTCGATGGCATGGTCTTGTCGAGTTATGACAATGGTTTTCATCTTCGCCTTGCCTTTTTCTGGATATCCATGGTGTGATGGGATTGTTGCTCGGTTTTGAGCTTTGGAATTTCCGGATGGTTTCACAATCCAGGGAAAAGGTGGTCTCAGGAAAATTCCCAAAAGCCTAGGAATCCCTTGACTGGTTTTGGCGAGATACACGGTAAAGTCTAAGGGTGGAGTCTCGATTTAGGGCCTAGTGATCCAGTGTGGATTGCGTAAAGCATGAGAGACAAGGAGACAAAAAATTCCTCAAGGATAGTCATGGAGTCCTGAGGCATTCCAAGCTTGGTTTGGTTTTTTATCTTGGTGTTGGTTTTTTTGAGATCGCAGTTTGGTAAGGGTGGAGGAGGTTTAACGTTTAGATTTCCTTGGTTGTTTTGGATTGGTTTATCCATGATATCCCACATTCATTCTTGGAATATGGCACGAGGGTGACTGGCTGAAAGAGAGATTTGATTTAGCCATGTCTATGGTTGGGTGGTACGTGGAAGTCTCGAACCTAGTTGGCTCTTGCCTATGTTTAATAAGAGCTAAGTTCTCTTTCTTTGGTACTTGTTATTATTTGGCCTTAATGGTTGTTATCTCATTATTATTTACATGGTTTAATGCTTTTTATAAGCATGATTATATGACTGGTTATAGTCATGGTTATTTCATGTATTTACTTGTAACTAAAAGGATAATGGATGCAAGACATAATTGATGTCAAACTAGTTAAGGGAAGAGGGTGTTGATCCTTCTTGTCAAGTATCATATGAGTTATCAATCATTTATTCTCTGTCTTGTATTCATGTCATGTAGATTGCATTGATGCCAAGCGTTTGACAAAATGTCAGTCCTAGTTGGGAATGGTCAGGCCTAGTCCTGGAGCCAGTTTTTGGCTTGCAAGTCTTGTTGTCATGTAAATTTTGGATTCTGAAAGCTACATGAGTTTCTTGGTAGTGACTGGGATTCTGGGCGAGAAAAGTGGCACAAATCACGGAGTCTTAAGCAAAGAACTGGGGGACAAATTCCCCATAAGCTCCCTTTCCCTTGTTGTGGGAGCTTCTAGAGCCTCCCAAATGGACCCTTGTCCATATCAAGGGAACGTTCAGGGGTTTGATGCACTAAAACTTTTGCTAGTCTCAAGGGATGGTTACCTAACTGGTTGGGATGGTTCCTGGGAGTTTTGTTGTTGATGTGGAAGGTATGTGTGGTGTGTTTCCTTCGATTCCACTTCCTTAATGTGACTTATGAGGTGGAGTCTTGTCATAGTAGGCCTTCATCTCATGTTTACCCTGGGGAAAGTGGGTAAGCTGGTGAAAGTGGGTAGATATGAGGGGAGGTTTCATTACACCCAAATTCAAAGTTATAGCCATAGACAAAGTCATGCCCTATGAGCATGCTTTTGGTTAGTATCCTTCCTTAAACCATCATTGGTTGAGACCTTAATGGTCTCCGTTTTTCAAGAACTATGGAGCACTTCCACTAGTAGAAGACTTCAACTTCTTGCTAGATTTGGAATTATTCTAGGAACTCCATTAAGCAATACAGGTTGAGACCTGAATGGTATCCCTTTTCACAACATTACGGAGCACTTACTCTAGTAGAAGACTTTAGCTTCTATCCAAGTTTTGAATTGTTCCATAAGCTGCACCAAGTGTTCTATTGTTGGTGGTTAGCCTTAAACCACCACCGGTTGAGACCTCGAGTTCTCCCACCTTATATCATCATTTCAGAGAGCACAATCAGCCAACTGTTGCCATACATTATTTGCAGTTTTTTATTTCTTCTCTCTTGTTGGACTCATAAACACCCCTTCAGATTAATGGGGGGATGTTGGACACCTAATCCGCTAAGGTTTATGGTGTAGAATATTAGCAGTATTTGGAGTCCAAGAGATCACTTGGAATATGAAAACCAAGGGTCATAATATAATGCATTAATATGTAAATCTTTGTCAATACAATGAATCTCACATTTATATTGATCTTTTCTATCATTTGTGAGTGTTTAGCATGGTATCAAAGCAAGAAAATTCCCGCCTTTCTCAAGTTTGAGCCACTACTTTCTTTGGCCTCAATCTGGATGTGATAAACAAAATTGTGCCTTTTCTCTACATATAAACACTTCCTGACAGAGTTGCACCTAAGCATTTTACCTATAGACCTAATGCTTTCCTTTTCTCCACCCTTATAGAATCACACTTCTGCCACAATGAATTATTCCTTTTGTAGACCTTCCATTGTTGGGTGTACATAAATGCCTTTGACAGTAAAATCATCTCCTCTTCTCAATGCTCTTGTTCCCATTCCTTCTCCAATTTGTAATAGTGTCCAATGGAGCTTGAGATTCTTTTTCCTATGCACTCGGTCATCTCATTTACATATTTTTGCTAGCGCAAAATCCATGCTTGTCCCCACTGCAAAAGGGCGATGACCATTAATTTTTTTTGGTGATTTCAAATAAATTTAGTTTTTTTGGTCCTCAATACAACTTCCAACTTCAAACAATCATAACTTTGCATCCTGAGGGAGTTTTTCCAAGTGTGATATATTGTTGGAAAGGTATCAGAGAGAAATATCTAACAATACCATCCATAGATTTGTTTTAGCTTCATAGCTTCAATAACAACTCAATAAAATTCATACCATTTTGACTTCACTTGATGAGGGCATGCAAGAGATCAAACTATCATACCGCTTCCTTTGATATGTGAATGACAGTACTATTTCCTTAGACATCCCCCTAATATCAATGACCCTGGTTTTCATCAATGACAACACTATATCCAATTGTTGCAGCATTGTAACAATAACACAGTAACATGGGTGTTGCGACAACACGACAAGGGTGTAACGACATCATTATACAAGGGTGTTGCAACAACATTATAAATGTGTGAGAGAAACACTATGCAGGGTTGTTGTAGCAACATAATAGTAGCATTGTATAGAAATTTAAAATAGATAAATTGCAAAATAAATAAATAAATAAATGTAATCAGAGAACTTCACCATAGGGCTATAATATTTGATCTTATTTCTCAAAAAATGCATTGGGATCTATCTGTCCAAATCCTCACAAAGAGGGTTGATGACCATATGTATTTATACCACTTATTGTTCATTCTCAAAACCATTTTTCTATTGTGTAACAACGCTATAACAAGGGTGTTGCGACAACATTGTACAGGGGTGTAGCAACAACATAATAACATCACAGTAATAAGGGTGTTCCAACAATGCTACAGATGTGTAATAATTCCTCTATAGCAGTGTTGCAACACCCATGTAGCATTGTCGCAACACCTATGTAGCATTGGTGCAACACCCTTGTAGTGTTGTCGCAACACCCTTGTAGTGTTGTTGTTACACCTGTGCATTGTCATTGAAACACCTCTATATAGTGCTATTGTTACACCCTAGTAGTGTCGCTACAACACCTTTGTTGCTGTGTTGTTGTTACATTGTTGTAACACCTCTATTATAATTCTATTGTTACACAACAAAGAAATGGTTTGGAGAATGATAATACTACACTTTAATAATGTATAATTTTATAAAATATGATGCATGCTTTTTTAAATAATTCCTAAATACATAATCAATATTGACGTTAATAGATATATTGCAGGTGTTTACACAAAGGAAAATTTTGCATGTCTTATTTGTGGTCTTCGAATGAAATCTCATCATTCAAGAAGTTTAGGAAATGAGGTGTTTGATGAGTATAGGCACATCCTCCCTAAGAACCATAATTATCAAACTAATAAAATATATATTTTCAATGGAAAAGAAGATACTGGAATAAAACCACGAAGAAGAACACCTCACCTATGGAAGTTGCAATATAATACAAAATTCCAAAGCAAACATTTTGTCTATGTATTATATATGTAATGTTTTATATTATTTATTTGAAATGAATTAATTTATTGTATCAAACAATTATTGTTGTAATTTCATTTACGTTTCGTAAAAGTTGTTGAGGCATTAATGGGATTCCTCGATGAATAAAAATTTACCATGTAAAATTTAGAAGGTTGTCGTACTATGAGCACCTACAAATTGTTCATTTGTTTGATAATGCATATCGAAAAGAATATAACAAAAACATGATGGAGAATATTAGATGGAAGGAGTGACAAAGAAAAAGTTGTAAAAAGTTGTAGTGGCATTGAAGAAACCAATCATGCACTGCAAAATGTGATTCATTCAAAGAGTGATTTAACACTGAAATAATCCTCCACAATTATTAACAAAGGACGAAAGCAATGTTGTAGAAGAGGTCATTCAAAAAATTAAATTCTGAACATAACTAATATCTTAAAAAAGAAAGGTGAATTTAGTGAGGTAAAAACTCATGACTGGATACCTTCATTAAGGTAACTATCTTTGTATATGTTTATATTGCATCCTATTACAAGCAATGGAAGGAAAACAAATCTACAACTTCCATTGAATGTTTCTCTTTCATTCTCATATATGGCATATGGAGGGACAAAATTCTGGTGTTTTCAATTCCTACAATATTCTTATTCAATTAACTTAAAGTATGATTATTAATCTTTGTTGAGAGTTCAAGATTGACAAAAAATAGAAAAAGAAAAGGATAATTGTCATGCCTTCACTAGATGCATTCATTCCTTGGGGATTCTTTGATGGGGCCTCTCAGAGCCATCCTCCAACTTGTGGTATTGGTGTGGTTTTACATCTCAATCAATCTCAAAACTTGCAAGTTTGCTACTCTCCTGGCAATGACTTGTTATTGACTGAGCCAACCAAAAAGTCATTATTGAAAACATATATTTCTAGTCTTTTCTTCTCAACATATAGGAAGCTCTGAGTTCCTTTGAGTGGACTCCTTTTACATACATCCACAGGGAATTGAACACATCGGTTGATACCCTCTTTAAAGAGGCTCTAGAACTTCAAGTGGGCACCATGTCCATTATTGAATTTGATGGGAGAAGGGGGGGTCGAGTAGGACTCCATGGAATTTCATTTCAAGCTCTAATTTTCTTTCATTAGACAACTCTACTATAAATACTTATGTTGAACATTTATATCATGTTATGTTACTAAAGAATGTTTTCCTTCACAAGTATAAGGACTATCTACAAAATTGGCCAAAAAAATCTTAATGTATTAAAGTGTCACATTCTTTTGTTTATCTTGTCATATATAATTTTGCATTTTGTCATTAAAAAAAAAAATTAAACATGATTGATTAAATCTATAAATAATATATATTTTTATCTTTTGAATATAATTTTTTTACCTAAAAATATAATTATACTATTTATATTTTAACATAAATGAATTAATAAAAATTCATTGTCATGAGTGTTGAACAAATTCGATCTATAACCTTAGTCATTTAATACAATTGAAAAAAAAAGGAGATAAACTTCACCTATTAAAAAAGGGAAAATGAAATAGGCAAAGTAGCTTTAAAATCGAGTGTGGGGTTCACAATTAAAAGACTTATAAGTTCCCAACTTCATTATTTATAAAAATACCGAGCTATATATTTATACATATATATTTATTTATTTATTGTGTAGAATTTTTTATTTTAATATAATAGTAATTTAGTATCATAACTCATTAAAACTTTTATTATTATAAATAAGTAAATAAGATAATAAATAAATAAAAAGTCGTGTCTAACTTTATATAAGATTAAAGTCAAGTATATAATTTTATTGAAAATAATCCATGAATATTTTCTTCTTATTATAAATAAGTAAATAAAATAATAAATAAAAAGGAGTAATATCTAACTTTATATAAGATTAAAGTCAGGTATATAATTTTATTGAAGATAATCCATTAATATTTTCTTATAAATTAATTAATTGATATAATAAAAAAGATTAGTAATTTAAAATCTATCTTGATTAACATTTCTTTTGTTCTTATCATGAGTTTCCTTTATTACCCTTTTGCTATTAGTAAGAATTTCTTGTAGAAACTTTTTCAAATCTATCTTCAAATCTTCCATGTTGTCTTTAAGTTTTGTTTCTATACCATCCATCTTAGCTTCCATGTCACCAATCTTAGATTTCATGCCATTCATCTTAGCTTCCATGACATTCTTTAAACCATCCATCTTAGCTTCCACGCCTTTCTTTAAACCATCCATCTTAGCTTCTGTTACTTTTTGTGAGTGAAATTTGTTACACTTGGTCTCGTAATTTTGATATATCATGTTGCATTTCTTTTTCTTCTTCATGAGTCATGCTAGAGCTTGTATGTTTCTTACGAGGTGTTTCCATTTTATTTCTTCGGGGCATCAATTAATGTTAATTATGTTTCACTATGTCCTTTGAATTTCTTCAAACTAATTTTTCAAACCAAGCTTATGCAAAATTTTAAAAAGACTACACACCTTTTTTGGCTTTGTAAGAGCTCGATATGGAATCGGTTGTATCTCTGTAATTGCGGATCTCCAAATTCTAAAATTGTGTCCTGTGGTATCCCTCTGAGTCCTCTTCCAATCCCGCAAGTCTGATCAAGATTGGATTCTCCAAGAAAGGGTTATTCCAAATCTCCCATGATGATCTGATTATCGACTAGTTCAGTAGAGCGAATGTGTACGAAGTGCCACGTGTCACTGTTTCAACCTTTGGACCTGAAACTGATATACTGAAAACTACAGTCCATTCTGTTTCTATAACTTTTTATGAAATTTCAATCAGATGCTCAAAGACAAATTTTTTATTATTTTTCCTAGGTCACTTGTTTCAGATATAATTCGGGAGCCTACAAAGTCCCTAACTTTTGTGGATCATATCTCCGAAAATATAGTGATGCAAGATTTGAACTTCGTACCCAAGGTTCATCAAGATTTCGGCTCAAATAGGTTTTAATTTTAGCTTCTGAAACATTGTAGAAAACAAATAGCAAAAATTCCACGATGACCTATTTGAAGCAGCAAAACCCTAGAATCCAAAGCTCTCATACCAATTGTTATGCAACCATCTCACAAAATAGAAGAAAAGATAGAGCAACGACTTCAAAATCAGCCTCTTCGAAGGGGAAACCTCCTTTACATTACACACATGAACAATTCTTGGATCATACAAATGACAAGGCCTCCTTTCTATATATAGGAGTCTAAGGGGTTACAATATAGTCAAAGCCGACATAACAATAATAATGTAAGGGCACAACAATAACAATAGTGGGATTCTATGGGGCACAATAATAACAATATGGGGACAACATGGGAACAAAAATAACAATAAGGGGCTACAATGACAATGATAATAACGAAATACACTAGTATTGTAGGGGCTTAACAGTGTTCCAGTGTTGGTGGTTAGCCTTAAACCACCATAGTTGAGGCCTCGAGTTCTCACACCTTATACCATCATTTCAGATAGCACAATCAGCCAATTGTTGCCATACATTATTTTCATTTTTGAATTTCATCTCTCTTCTTGGACTCATATACACCCCTTTGGATTAATGGGGGGGATGTTGGATACCTAATCTGCTAAGGTTTATGGTGTAGAATATGAGTAGTATTTGGAGTCCAAGGGACCACTTGTAATATGAAAACCAAGGGTCATAATACAATGTATTAATATGTAAATCTTTGTGAATAGAATTAATCTCACATTTATCTTAATCTTTTCTATTATTTATGAGTGTTTAGCATGGTATCAGAGCAAGAAAATTCCTGCCTTGATCAATTTTGAGCCACTACTTTGTGTGGCCTCAATCTGGATGCTATCAGAAAAATTGTGCCTTTTCTCTGGATATCAACTCTTCCTGTCATATTTTCACCTAAGCATTTTACCTGTAGACCTAATGCTCTCGTTTTCTCCACCCTTATAGAATCACACTTCTGCCATAATGATTTATTCCTTCTATAGACCTTCCATTGTTGGGTGTACATAAATTCCTTTGACAGTAAAATTGTCTCCTCTACTCGATGCTCTTGTTCCCACTCCTTCTCAAATTTGTAACAGTGTCCAATGGAGCCTGAGATTCTTGTTCCTATGCATTCGATCATCTCATTTACGTATTTTTGCTAGCACAAAATCCATGCTTGTCTCCATTGCAAAAAGGCGATGACCATCAAATAAATTTGGTGAATTCCAAATAAATTAAATAGTGTTTTTGGTCCTTAATACAACTTCCAACTTCAAACAATCATAACTTTTCATCCCGAGGGAGTTTTTGCAAGTGTGATATACTGTTGGAAAGGTCTCAGAGAGAAATATCTTACAATACCATCCATAGATTTTTTTTAGCATCATATCTTCAATAACAACTCAATAAACTTCATACCATTTTGAATTCACTTGATGAGGGCATGCAAGAGATAAAACTATCATATCACTTCCTTTGATATGTGAATGATAATACTATTTCCTTAGACATCCCCCTAACATCAATAACCTTGTTTTTCATCAATGACAACACTATATCCAATAGTTGTAGCATTATAACAATAACATAGTAACATGGGTGTTGTGGAAACACGACAGGGGTGTAACAACATCATTATACAAGGGTGTTGCAATAACACTATACGGGTGTGAGAGCAACATTGTGCAGGGGTGTTGTAGCAACATAATAATAGCATTGTACAGAAATTTATAATAGATAAACTGAAAATAAATAAATAAAGAAACGTAATCAGAGAACTTCACCATAGGGCTATAATATTCGATCTTATTGCTCAAAAAAATCATGGGGATCTATATGTCCAAATCCTCACAAAGAGGGCTCATGACCATATGTATTTATACCACTTATTATTCATTCTCCAAACCATTGTTCCATTGTGTAACAACAACACTACAACAAGGGTTTTGCGACAACACTGTACAGGGGTGTTGTAACAACATAATAGCATCACAGTAATAAGGGTGTTCCAACAATGCTACAGGTGTGTACTAATTCCTCTATAGCATTGTTGCAACGCCCATGTAGCATTGCCACAAACCCATGTAGCATTGATGCAACACCCTTGTAGTGTTGCCACAACACACTTGTATTGTATTTTTGTTACACCCGTGCATTGTTGTTGAACACCTCTATACAGTGTTTTTGTTACATCATAGTAGCATCGCTACAACACCTTTGTTACTGTGTTGTTGTTACATTGTTGTAACACCTCTATTATAATGTTATTGTTACACAACAAAGAAATGGTTTGGAGAATGATAATACTGCGCTTTAATATTTTATAAAATAGCATGCATGTTTTTTAAATATTTCCTAAATACATAATCAATATTGACATTAATAGATATATTGTAGGTCTTTACACAAAGGAAAAATTTGCATGTCTTATTTGTGGTCTTTGAATGTAATATCATCATTCAAGAAGTTTAGGAAATGAGGTGTTTGATGAGTATAGGCACATCCTCCCTAAGAACCATAAGTATCAAACTAACAAAAAACATATTTTCAATGGAAAAGAAGAGACTAGAATAAAACCACGAAGAACGACAACTCACCTATGGAGTTGCAATATAACACAAACTGTCAAAACAAACTTTTTGTCTATGTAATATATATGTAATGTTTTATATTCTTTATTTGTAATGAATTAGTTTATTGTATCAAACAATTATTGTTGTAATTTCATTTATGTTTCATAAATGTTGTTGAGGCATTAATGGGATTCCTCAATGAATAAAAATTTACCATGTAAAATTTAGAAGTTTACCCTACTATGAGCACCTACAAATTCTTCATTTGTTTGTTACAATGCATATCGAAAAGAATATAACAAAAACGTGATGGAGAATCTTAAATGGAAGAAGTGACAAAGAAAAAGTTGTAGTGACATTGAAGAAACCAATCATGCACTGCAAAATGTGATTCATTCAAAGAGTGATTTAACACTGAAATAATCCTCCACAATTATTAACAAAGGATGAAAGCAATGTTGTAGAAGAGGTCATCCAAAAAAATAAATTTCCATGGAATTTTCTTTGAACATAACTAATATCTTAAAAAAGAAAGGTGAATTTGGTGAGGTAAAAACTCGTGACTAGGATACCTTCATTAAGGTAACTATTTTTTTATATGTTTTTATTACATCGTATTACAAGAAATGGAAGGAAAACAAATCTACAAACTTCCATTGAATGTTTCTCTTTCATTCTCATATATGGCATATGGTGGGCCAAAAATTCTCGTGTTTTCGATTCCTATAGCATTCCTATTGAATTAACTTCAAGTATGATTATCAAGCTTTGTTGAGAATTCAAGTTTAACCAAAAATAGAAAAAGAAAAGGATCATTGTCATGCCTTCACTAGATGCATTCATTCCTTGGGGATTCTTTGATGGGGCCTCTCAGAGCCATCCTCCAACATGTGGTATTGGTGTGGTTTTACATCTCAATCAATCTCAAAACTTGCAAGTCTGCTACTCTCTTGGCAATGACTTGTTATTGACTGAGCCAACAAAAAAGTCATTATTGAAAACGTATATTTGTAGCCTTTTCTTCTCGGCATATAGGAAGCCCTGAGTTCCTTTGAGTGGCCTCCTTTTACATACATCCATAGGGAATTGAACACATCGGTTGCTACCCTTTTTAAAGAGGCTCTAGAACTTCAAGTGGGCATCATGTCCATTATTGAATTTGATGGGTAAGGGGGGTTGGAGTAAGACTCCATGGAATTTCATTTCAAGCTCTAATTTTCTTTCGTTAGACAACTCTACTATGAATACTTGTGTTGAACATTTATATCATGTTATGTTATTAAAGAATGTCTTCCTTTACAAATATAGAGACTATCTACAAAATAGACCAAAAAAGTCTTAATATATCAAAGTATCACATTCTCATCATATATAATTTTGTTTATCTTATCATATGTAATTTTGTGTTTTCTAAAAAACAATCAACATTATATATATATCTATATATATATATATATAAATATAATTTTTTACCTAAAAAAAATATAATTATAATATTTATATTTATATTTATATTTTAACATAAATAAATTAATAAAAATTCCTTATCATGAGTATTGAACAAATCCGATCTTTGGCATTACTCATGGAATAGCATGGAAACAAAAGATAAAACTTCACCACTCAAAAAGGAAAAATGAAAGAGGCAAAGTAGCTTTAAAACCCAGTGCGAGGTTCATAGTTAAAAGACCTATAAAAGTACCAAGCTTTATTATTTATAAAAGTACCCGGCTCTTATACATATATAAAAGAGTAATTTAATTTTTTATTTTAATGTAATAGTAATTTAGTATCATAAGTAATTAAAAAAAATATTATTATAAATAAGTCTATAAAATAATAATAATATCTAGCTTTATATAAGATATAAGATTAAAGTCAAGAATATAATTTTATTAAAGAGAATCCATTAATATTTTTTTATAAACTAATTAATTGGTATAATAAAAAGATTAGTAATTTAAAATCTAAAACATTTCATAGAAATAGAGACGATATAAGTTTCTTTAGATTTGAATGATTTGAAGAATCAATAATCAATTTCTATCATTTTTAAAGAAAATACTCTAAGAAAAGTAAAATAAGCCCGGCAAAATTTTCCATATTCCAAAGAAGTATGGAAAGGAAATTTACATCACACGAAAAAGTAAGCAAAAAGGTTTACTGTTAAAATAAAATAATTTCCCTATTCCAAAAGTCAAAGAAGTATAGAAAAGGAAATGTGCACCTTCCTAAAAAGTAAGAAAAAGGTTTACGGTCAAAGTAAACTAAAAGTCAAAAATAAAATAATTTGCATGGGTCAAAAAGTCAAAAGGAAGAGTATACGGTCAAAGTAAAATAGAAATTTCCATACGGCAAAGAAATATATGTTCAAAGTAAAAGAAAATTTTTGAATATTTACATATTCCAAAACACATATATATGTGTGGGTGGTAAAAGTAAAATAGAATCTGCTATGGCGAAAAGGCATATTATAGAATAGTATGCTTATAAAAGTTGGTTACAAAAAAGCTTTAAAAACTGTTTTGGTAGATTTTTATAAAATAAAATTTATTATAAGAGAATATTAAAAGGAAAAAGATTTTAATGGAAAAATAATTTTTATTGAATAAGAAAGATTATGGTTTTGCAAAATTTTATTTGTTTGTAATTTTCTTTTGTGTTGGGTTAAATATGACAGTATTTTGGGTGAAGATTGTGCTTTTCAGGGGTGATATGGAAGATAGCCTCATGCAATCAAGAAAACAACTATAAAACAAAGGAAAGACAACACTCAAAGGTCGCAAAGCACAACTGAAGAAGATTATTAAAAGGAATTGCAACAAAGAGACAAATATCGTTGCCATGTTTAGAGAGGTTCAGGCTGCAACTGAGGAACTGAGAAATCTAGCAGAAGACAAAGAAGAAATCGAGGTTGATTGGTGTAGCGTGGATCTGCTACCACCTCCTATGTTTACTAATGCTCTAGCTTTGAGTTTCATTCAACAAGCAATGGATGAAATGATTATGTGCAAGATGATGACTGCAAAGTGAGATGTGGGTTGGTGAATCCATATGCATTGATGGGTTTGGAATTGTCAATGAGCGCACGCATGCTCAAATATCTCACCATAGGGGGGATGAACATTTTGGTAATGAAATTTGTGAAATAGGGATTGATCGTGGCAATATGATAAGCGCCATGTTTGATGAAGAATTGAAGGTTGAAGCTGCCACTATAGCAACAATTTAGGAAGCAGTTGGAATTGCTCATGAAGTAGTGTGTGAACAAGCAACAACTAAGTTTGGCATAGATAAAACTATCAATAGAGCAACAAGTGGTTTGGTGGATCTAACAATTGGAATTGTTGATGTTAAATTTGATGAAGAACCATTAACTAGTGATGAGTGGTTGCACATGATGCAACAGAAAGAACATATTGATATGTTGTTATTTGGTGAGAGAAACCCACTTGTGATTGGAAGACAACATGTGCGCAACAACGAAGGTTTGTAAAGGAATGGAAGATAAGGCAAAGAAGGAAGAGGAATATGAAGAGAAGGAAGCTCTCATTGTCGAATATAATATATACATTTCTAACATTGATTTTGAGTATGCAGGTAAACACGATAGCAGTGCAGCCAAGAGAGAATATGAAGAACATGATGCAGGAAAGGACATGGATGTTTCTAAAGACAAAGATGAAAACATTGAAACCATTTTTCAGCAATGGAGTTAAGAAGAGATAAGATTCCGCTATCAAGAAATATGGCAGAAAGAAAGTCAGGAATATGAAGCACAAGAAGCAGAGCAAAGAAAACAGTTTGAAGATGAAGAGTTGTGGCAGCAGTCCATAGTTGAACGAATCTTTAAAGAGGAAGTTTTAGAAGACAAGATCAGATTGTTTTTCAGCACAAATTCAAGGCAAATCAAAGAAACATTGCAACAACAACAAGTAAATAAATATGGAGCCTATAGCAAGAACATGCAATAGAGAGTGAAACAATTTCAAGGATATAGAATTTGGAAGAAGAGAAAAAGAAAATGTAAAATTGTAAAAATTTTGGGCCATTGTAAGCCACCTGAGACATAGACCAACGAACATGTTTGAGTGATGATTGAATCAATTTCTATTGTAGGTATAGCAGGCATAGCTGAGTCATGTTTGAGTTATGTTGAATCATATAGTTGTAATTAAGGGGAGTGTTGGAAATTGTAATTACTCCGGCATGCAAGAGTTGGCTAAATTTGGAGAGTCGCTTAATTGAGTCAAGTCGAGTGAGTTCCAGTTAAGTCATACTTTGGGTAAAGTCAAATTTAAAATGTGTGCGAATGTGAAATTATTTTGAGTGAAACACTTGATCAATAAAAGAACACAACTTGTATCATTGTATGCGTTAAATTTTATGTATTTTCTTTTGTACCTTTTTAACCATAGGTACCGACCACCAATAATTAAATTTGGCAAAATTTATCCACGTCCTCATCCCAACAACACTTGACACTCATTAGAGGATATGATGAACTCCAATTGCTTCTTTTATATTTCTCCGTAAAAGCATGATTTTAATTTGAAAACATTTTAATTTGACCAGATACTTCCCTCTGATTTTATATCGACCAACTGTGCAAATTTTACTTTCACCACATACTTTTCTACAATCCGCTTTTTCGTCATATAAAATTCTATTTTGCTTTTGACCATATACTCTTTTTTTTTGGATTATGTAAATATTATGTGAAATTTTATTTTACTTTGACCATATGCTGCTTTGCCATATGGAAATTTCCTCATATAAAATTCTATATTACTTTTACCGTATACCCCTTTTTCTATTGACTTTTTAGCACATGCAAATAATTTCTCTCTGACCATAAACTTTTCTTTTTACTTTTTCCGAAGATGCAAATTTCCTTGTTATATTTATTTGAATATGGAAAGATGCAAATTTTATTGTTATATTTATTTGAATATAAAAAGTTTTGTTTTTATTTATTTTAGTTTGATTATATAGTTTGACTGAACCTAAGGGGTTAAGAGCACGTGTTTGCTTTTAAAAAGTTACTAAGTTCAAAATTAAAAGGGTAGAATATATATGTCTTTACAGACTCCTTGTTATACAAACAAAGGGGTCTCATTTACCAAAATTCAAAACCAACAAGGTTATACGCCTTCATAGACCCCTGGTCTCACAAACAAAAAGGTTTTATATACCTCTCACAAATAAAAAAAATTCATACACCAATTTGATGTTTGGCTTCACAGTGACCTTAAAATTGGATAATAATAATATATATATATATATTTTATATATATATATATATATATATATATATATATATATATATTATATATATATCGTGAATTTATATTTTTTTTTTCTGAAAATTTGAAATTAAGTTTAAAATATGTAACAATATATATTAAAAATAATAATATGAACCATAGTGGAAGATTAGAAACGTTCTCATCTAAAGTTATACATATTAATTTCCATTTTAATAAAATATTTTTAGATTTTAAATAATTAATCTTTCTATGATAAAAAACTAATATAATTTCTTTCAACTTATCAATATATATTATTATCTCAAATTATATATTTAAATCATATTAAACTTTACCCTCATGCATACCTTTTTTTTTTATTCACTCGTAATGATATTTAATTAATGATATTTATTTATTATTAGTGAAGGTTATGTTTAAATATTCAACTATTTTATCTTATAACATATTTTCCTCAATTAAAGCTAACTTGCTACTTTTAACTCGAACTTTTATTAATTCATTTATTTTAAACTAGCATTTGCACCAAATGTTGCAAAGAAAACGCGGTAAGGCATAAAGTGCGGAAATCCATTATCCATGTAGTGTGTGCATTATTCAACAAGGTGGATCTCTCTAAATTTGTTGCAAACATTTATGTTGTTGCATTGCTAATTTATTTAGAATCTACTACTACCTCCTCTTCTTGGAATATTAAATTTCTTATCACCCCATGATGACAATCCATCTAATTATTGGCATCACAATTTTTTCCACTTTAGTGGGTTTACCTTCAACCTAAAGAAACATGAATTTGAGTCACTCAATTAAAAAGAAATTGCTAAATTTCTATTTATCAGGTTTTGAGTAAAAACAATTAATAACTCATATTTACAACCCTTTAAATATTAACAACCTTTTAAGTCTTGTATTTATAACTCATATCTATAACCCTTTAAAATGAAACTAACTATCTATATTTTTATTAATAATAAAAAGAATCTTCTTTATAAACTGACACTCACATGCTACTCCTATATATTTATGTTATATTTAATATCCAGTGTCCATCAATTGAATGACAAGATGAAAGCTCAACTTAATTGCACCTTTAAAACGTGACTTAAAAGTTTAATTGGTAATTATTTATTTAGTAATTTGTACATTGTTAATTGCAATTTCTCTTGAAAACCAATGTTTATATCAAAATTTTAAAAATTAACACTCACTTCTCTCGTAGTCTAGTGTTTCTTTATTTGATCGTGGTACTCAAGATTACCTTTCTCGAAAGTATCCAATGTGAAGATGATATCTTATGTGTTTCTGCTTTCTCAGTAGGTTCATGTGATTATTATTCTTTTTGGTGTTAAGGTTTATGTTTTTTTTATGCCCATCCATTATTTATTATCTAAACATTGATGTTTGAAAATCCGTAAGTGACTAGTGTGGAAATTGCAAGGTATGTTGAGAATTTTGTTATCTAGTAAGCTTATAGTCATTCTTGAGTCATTACCTTTACCATCTTAGGAAGAAGAAGAAGAAGAAAAGCCTATTGAATTGAAAAAGAACCCTAAAAAGTATTAGGATACATGGGTCATTTTTTTTGCATCATGTAGCAAGATCACATGGTTAATTGATTATGCCACATGAAGAATTAGCCTTTGCCAATATTTAGGCTTATAACTAGGTGATTTTTTCTACTAATATTCTTATACCAATTTACCATGATAATTCTCTTTTAAATTAAAAGGCAAGCATCATTTTTTAGTGTTTCAACTTCATTTATAAAGAGTTTAGTACTGATAATTAGTAGATTATATGAAATTTTGAAAATTGCACTAATATATTATTGTTGTAAGGCTCTACACTCCCAATGGAACTCATATAGTGAGTGGATAAAGAAATGATAAGTTTTTCAAACGGTGAAATAATTTTCATATGCGTGATATTGTGATCTAGATAAATAAAACCAAACTCTTCATTTATCATGTGTCTTAACTCTTTTATATCTCCAGTGTATTTTTCGTACAAATAAGAAGCATTTGTTAATCATGCATCATGTAAGTCCTCATCTCTGTCCAACTTATGTCAAAGCAAGGATGCTACATAGGAAGAAAGAATTGGTTAATCAGTTGTGGATGATGGCATTTTTTTCTAGAAAATGCAATACCTCCTTCATTGATGGTCTCTTTTGAGGGGAAGCAGAAGCACAATTAAATGCAATCCCCACAGACACTGAGATTTCTTTCCTTCCCCTAACCTCTGGATGAAGAGTAGGATCTATGATGTGCAAAGGCGATGCTTGTCATCAACAAAGTTTTGACCCCATGCTGCAAAATCCTTATCTGAAGGCCAACATGCACAAAAATGCCCTCACTAGGTGTGATGTTAGTTTGACAGATAGCACAAGCGAACAATCCTGATACTATCTGCACCGTATATTCTGAGCCCAGCCTGCAATGTCAAATACTCAATTATTAGCATGACAGACTTGAAACAAGATGCATTCTACAATATTCTCTACAACTAGTTTTTATTTCAGTACATCACATGGAAAAGCAAGGATTTAATCCTTCGTAGCTGAGACCAAGATATACAAGGCCATAATAGAAAAAGGCCTCCTTTGGACTTCTCTTACCTCAGTATAAATAACATACCAAATCCTAAAAGGACGGAAACACCATTCTATATTAAATGTCTAGAACCCAAAAAACACATAAGAGATAGATTAATGCTTTTACTAAGGCTGAACCGAGTATAAACTAAATCTGTTAACAGGAAAAAGATTATTTAAAAAAAAACCAGATTGAAAAATTGAAAATTGAAAAATGCTAAAATATAAGCAGGCATTACCCATGCATAGCCACAATTCAAATTTGCAACACAATTATCCAATTTTAATAAAAATTTGTAAACATAGATTTTCCACATTCAAGGAGCAACAACTCAGATACAGTTTATCATGCTTTGTTCTGAATCCAATGATAAGTTTGTGTTTACAAAACATAATCTACTGCAAGGATGCTAAGCTGGAAATGGCTATCTACCTTTCAGCGAGCATTGCTGACCCCTCCTCAAATATTTCCTGGAAAATGTCTATATTTTGCTGCTTTTCAACTGACTTAGACGATGAATCAGTGGATTTCCTTCTAAAAAAATTCTTAAATTTGCCTTCCTTCTTAACTAAAGCTGGTAGTGCGGATTTCTCAGGTGGGACCAAATCCACTACAATGCATGTAGTGTCGTCCCTAAGTCCTCTTATCCTCAAAGCCTCCTACAGCTAAATTGGTTAGGCTATGATAGAAAATAAACTTAAAGATGGTGACATTGATCGCTTATCCTTGTCAACAATATTTGTACCTTAACAATTTGTTTTGCAGAAAGTTCTGCTGGCAAGCCTTAGCAGCAATTTGCCACCTTCTCAGAGCTCAATGCATCCCAAACACCATCAGTTGCAATGATAAGCCTTCCTCCAGCATTTGATAGCTATTGAAACAAAAAATTACTGGTCTAAATCAAACAGACACATTGTGACCAGGTATTTTTTTCCTCCAGTAAATGGATAAAATCCATCCCCTGCCACTGCAACAATAATACACCATATATCACCTTCCCATTAAAATTGAGAATGAGCTGCAAGTAAACTGTGAGAACGTGAATGCCTCATAAGCATGGAGTTAAGTTTGATCCTTGAGCTTTGCTACAATCCTCAACTGTAGAAATATTGAAATTTTTAAGAAGACTCTGGGCATTTCATAAGCAGCTGAGTTGACAGCAGAGTTTGTCTGTTGCTGAGTCCCAACCATAGAGATGTCTATATGAGTTATGTCAATGTCTAAGTAGAGCTGTTGAATATGGAATGTGGGTGTAAGTCCTCATCTCTTTCCAACTTATGTCAAAGCAAGGATGCTACATAGGAAGAAAGAATTGGTTAATCGGTTGTGGATGATGGCATTTTTTCTAGAAAATGAAATACCTCCTTCATTGATGGTCTCTTTTGAGGGGAAGCAGAAGCACAATTCAATGCAATCCCCACAGACACTGAGATTTCCTCCCTTCCTTCAACCTTTGGTCGAAGAGTAGGATCTATGATGCGCAAAAGGTGATGCTTGTCATCAACAAAGTTTTGAACCCATGCTGCAAAATCCTTATTTGAAGGCCAGCATGCACAGAAATGCCCTCACTAGGTGTGATGTCAGTTTGACAGACAACACAAGCAAACAATCCTGATACTGTCTGCACCGTATATTTCGAGCCCAGCCTGCAATGTTAAATGCTCAATTATTAGCATGACAGACTTGCAACAAGATGCATTCTACAATATTCTCTACAACGAGTTTTATTTGAGTACATCACATGGAAAAGCAAGGATTTAATCCTTCGTAGCTGAGACAAAGATATACAAGGCCATAACAGAAAAAGGCCTCCTTTGGACTTCTCTTACCTCAGTATAAATAACATACCAAATCCTAAAAGGAAGGAAACACCATTCTGTATTAAATGTCTAGAACCCAAAAAACACATAAGAAATAGATTAATGCTTTTACTAAGGTTGAACCGAGTATAAACTAAATCTGTTAATAGGAAAAAGATTATTTAAAAAAAAACCAGATTGAAAAATTGAAAATTCAAAAATGCTAAAATATAAGCAGGCATTACCCATGCATAGCCACAATTCAAATTTGCAACACAATTATCCAATTTTAATAAAAATTTGTAAACATAGATTGTCCACATTCAAGGAGCAGCAACTCAGATACAGTTTATCATGCTTTGTTCTGAATCCAATGATAAGTCTGTGTTTACAAAACATAATCTACTGCAAGGATGCTAAGCTGGAAATGGCTATCTACCTTTCAGCGAGCATTGCTGACCCCTCCTCAAAGATTTCCTGGACAATGTATATATTTTGCTACTTTTCAACTGACTTAGACGATAAATTAGTGGATTTCCTTCTGAAAAAATTCTTAAATTTTCCTTCCTTCTTAACTAAAGCTGGTGGTGTGGATTTCTCAGGTGGGATCAAATCCACTACAATGCATGTAGTGTCGTCCCTAAGTCCTCTTATCCCCAAATCCTCCTACAGCTAAATCGGTTAGGCTATGATAGAAAATAAACTTAAAGATGGTGATATTGACCGCTTATCCTTGTCAACAGTGTTTGTACCTTAACAATTTGTTTTGCAGCAAATTCTGCCGGCAAGCCTTGATAGCAATTTGCAGCCTTCTCAGAGCTCAGTGCATCCCAAACACCATCAGTTGCAATGATAAGCCTTCCTCTAGCATTGGATAGTTATTGAAACAAAAAATTACCAGTCTAAATCAAATAGACACATTGTGACCAGGTATTTTTTTTCCTCTAGTAAATGGATAAAATCCATCCCCTGCCACTGCAACAATAATACACCATATTTCACCTTCCCATTAAAAATGAGAATGAGCTGCAAGTAAATTGTGAGAATGCGGATGCCTCATAAGCATGGAGTTAAGTTTGATCCGTGAGCTTTGCTACAATCCTCAACTGTAGAAATATTGAAATTTTTAAGAAGACTCTGGGCATTTCATAAGCAGTTGAGTTGACAACAGCGTTTGTCTGTTGCCGAGTCCCAATCATAGAGATGTGTATATGAGTTATGCCAATGTCTAAGTAGAGCTGTTGAATATGGAATGTGGGTGTAAGTCCTCATCTCTGTCCAACTTATGTCAAAGCAAGGATGCTACATAGGAAGAAAGAATTGGTTAATCGGTTGTGGATGATGGCATTTTTTTCTAGAAAATGCAATACCTCCTTCATTGATGGTCTCTTTTGAGGGGAAGCAGAAGCACAATTCAAGCAATCACCACAGACACTAAGATTTCTTCCCTTCCTTCAACCTATGGTCGAAGAGTAGGATCTATGATGCGCAAAAGGTGATGCTTGTCATCAACAAAGTTTTGACCCCATGCTACAAATTCCTTATCTGAAGCCCAGCATGCACAAAAATTCCCTCACTAGGTGTGATGTTAGTTTGCCCACACAGCACAAGCGAACAATCCTGATACTGTCTACACCGTATATTCCGAGCCCAGCCTGCAATGTCAAATACTCAATTTTTAGCATGTCAGACTTGTAACAAGATGCATTCTACAATATTCTCTACAACTAGTTTTTATTTCAGTACATCACATGGAAAAGCAAGGATTTAATCCTTTGTAGCTGAGACAAAGATACACAAGGCCATAATAGAAAAAGGCCTCCTTTGGACTTCTCTTACCTCAGTATAAATAACATACCAAATCCTAAAAGGAAGGAAATACCATTCTATATTAAATGCCTAGAACCCAAAAAACACATAAGATATAAATTAATGCTTTTACTAAGGCTGAACCGAGTATAAACTAAATCTGTTAACAGGAAAAAGATTATTTTAAAAAAACCAGATTGAAAAATTGAAAATTCAAAAATGCCAAACTGTAAGCAGGCATTACCCATGCATAGCCACGATTCAAATTTGCAACACAATTATCCAATTTTAATAAAAAATTTGTAAACATAGATTGTCCACATTCAAGGAGCAGCAACTCAGATGAAGTTTGTCATGCTTTGTTCTGAATCCAATGATAAGTCTGTGTGTACAAAGCATAATCAACTGCAAGGATGCTAAGCTAGAAATGGTTATCTACCTTTCAGCGAGCATTGCTGACCCCTCCTCAAAGATTTCCTGGACAATATCTATATTTTGCTGCTTTTCAACTGACTTAGACGATGAATTAGTGGATTTCCTTCTAAAAAAATTCTTAAATTTTCCTTCCTTCTCAACTGGAGCTGGTGGTGCAGATTTCTCAGGTGGGATCAAATCCACTACAATGCATGTAGTGTCGTCCCTAAGTCCTCTTATCCTCAAAGCCTCCTACAGCTAAATCAATTAGGCTATGATAAAAAATAAACTTAAATATGGTGACATTGATCGCTTATCCTTGTCAACAGTATTTGTACCTTAACAATTTGTTTTGCAGCAAGTTCTGCTGGCAAGCCTCGGCCGCAATTTGCAGCCTTCTTAGAGCTCAATGCATCCCAAACACCATCAGTTGCAATGATAAGCCTTCCTCCAACATTCGATAGCTATTGAAACAAAAAATTAACAGTCTAAATCAAATAGACACATTGTGACCAGGTATTTTTTTCCTCCAGTAAATGGATAAAATCCATCCCCTGCCACTGCAACAATAATACACCATATATCACCTTCCCATTAAAACTGAGAATGAGATGCATGTAAACCGTGAGAACGCAGATGCCTCATAAGCATGGAGTTAAGTTTGATCCGTGAGCTTTGCTACAATCCTCAACTGTGGAAATATTGAAATTTTTAAGAAGACTCTGGCCATTTCATAAGCAGCTGAGTTGACAACAGAGTTTGCCTGTTGCTGAGTCCCAATCATAGAGATGTCTATATGAGTTATGTCAATGTCTAAGTAGAGCTGTTAAATATGGAATGTGGGTGTAAGTCCTCATCTCTTTCCAACTTATGTCAAAGCAAGGATGCTACATAGGAAGAAAGAATTGGTTAATCGGTTGTGGATGATGGCATTTTTTCTAGAAAATGCAATACCTCCTTCATTGATGGTCTCTTTTGAGGGGAAGCAGAAGCACAATTCAATGCAATCCCCACAGACACTAAGATTTCTTCCCTTCCTTCAACCTCTGGTCGAAGAGTAGGATCTATGATGCAAAATCCTTATCTAAAGAACAGCATGCACAGAAATTCCCTCAGTAGGTGTGATGTCAGTTTGACAGAAAACACAAGCGAACAATCCTGATACTGTCTGCACCGTATATTCCGAGCCCAGCCTGCAATGTCAAATACTCAATTATTAGCATGACAAACTTGCAACAAGATGCATTCTACAATATTCTCTACAACTAGTTTTTATTTCAGTACATCACATGGAAAAACAAGGATTTAATCCTTCGTAGTTGAGACAAAGATATACAAGGCCATAACAGAAAAAGGCCTCCTTTGGACTTCTCTTACCTCAGTATAAATAACATACCAAATCCTAAAAGGAAGGAAACACCATTCTAGTTTAAATGCCTAGAACCCAAAAAACACATAAGAAATAGATTAATTCTTTTAATAAGGCTGAACCGAGTATAAACTAAATTTGTTAATAGGAAAAAGATTATTTAAAAAAAAACCAGATTGAAAAATTGAAAATTGAAAATTTCCAAAATATAAGCAGGCATTACCCTTGCATAGCCACAATTCAAATTTGCAACACAATTATCCAATTTTAATAAAAATGTGTAAACATAGATTGTCCACATTCAAGGAGCAGCAACTTAGATACAGTTTATCATGCTTTTTTCTGAATCCAATGATAAGTCTGTGTTTACAAAACATAATCTACTGCAAGGACGCTAAGCTGGAAATGGCTATCTACCTTTCAGCGAGCATTGCTGACCCCTCCTCAAAGATTTCCTGGACAATGTCTATATTTTGCTGCTTTTCAACTGACTTAGATAATGAATCAGTGGATTTCCTTCTGAAAAAATTCTTAAATTTTCCTTCCTTCTTAACTGGAGCTGGTGGTGCGGATTTCTCAGGTGGGATCAAATCCACTACAGTGCATGTAGTGTCGTCCCTAAGTCCTCTTATCCTCAAAGCCTCCTACAGCTAAATCAGTTAGGCTATGATAGAAAATAAACTTAAAGATGGTGACATTGATCGCTTATCCTTGTCAACAGTATTTGTACCTTAACAATTTGTTTTGCAGAAAGTTCTACTGGCAAGCCTCAGCAGCAATTTGCAGCCTTCTTAGAGCTCAATGCATCCCAAACACCATCAGTTGCAATGATAAGCCTTCCTCCAACATTCGATAGCTATTGAAACAAAAAATTACCAGTCTAAATCAAATAGACACATTGTGACCAGGTATTTGTTTCCTCCAGTAAATGGATAAAATCGGTAAAGGATTAGAAGGGAAAAAGATGTTGGTGCACCTTCACTTCACTACAACAAAACCCTGTGATTAACTTCCCTTTTCTCTTCCTTTTTTGCATCTAGATCCCATTTTTGGTGCTATTTGTGTCCATTTATTAAATATGGTGCAAAAATTAATGCAAAGTTTGCATCGAGTTTTTCACCAAGTCTTACACCAAGTTTAGCACCAGATATTGTAATAGGTTTTGCATCAGGTTTTACACCAGGTTTTACCCCAGGTTTTATGCCAAGTTTTGTGCCATCCTTTGCACCATGTTTTGCATCAATTTTGGCACCTAATTTTGTTTCACCAACTTTTGTATCATTTATTGCATCCACTTTTAGCGCCTACACTTGCATCAAAATTTTCATCATCTCTTGCATCCTCTTTTGCATCATTTTTTAAATCATTTTTTGCATCCATTTTTACATCATTTTTTGCATCCCCTTTGCATCAAGACTTGCATAAGGTTTTGTGTCTCATATTGCATCTACTTTTGCATCAAATTTTGTTGCATCAACTTTTGCATCATATTTTTCATCCATTGTTGCACCCATGTTTACATCCACTTTTGCATCCCTTTTTGCATCTTATTTTTCATCTTCATTTTCTTCTTTTTTTGCATCTATCATTACATCCACTTTTGTTGTGACACTATTTGTACCATATTTTGTACTTACTGTTGTACCCATGTTTGCTTCCAATTTTGCATCCATCTTCGCATCCACTTTTGCATCAAAATATTTCATCTATTTTTGCATCCACTTTTGTGTTGGGTTTTGCATCTCATTTTGTATCTTCTTTTGCATATACTTCCATTGCATCCATATTTTCATCCAGTTTTGTTTCTGTTGTTGCACCCATGTTTGCAGCCACTTTTGCATCCCTTATTGCATCTTGTCTTGCATCCAAGTTTGAATCTTTTTTTGTGTTTTATATTACATCCACTTTATCGTCCACTTTTGTTGTGCCATATCTTGTGCCTATCATTGAAACCCACATTTTCTTCCAATTTTGCATCCACATTTGCATCCTCTTTTGTGTCTAATTTTGCATCAAATAATTTTTATGTTTTTTGCATCTACTTTTACATCCACTTTTGATGCGTCCAATTTTGAATCTAATTTTGTGTCCACTATTGCACCCATGTTTGGTCCATGTTTACGTCCATTTTTTAATCCAATTTTGCCTCCTTTTTGCATCCAAGTTTGTGTCTTTTTTTTTTGTTCATTTTTGTATCCACATTTATTTCACAACAATTCATGCTAAGTTTTATGCCTACTATTACACCCATGTTTTCCTCCAGTTTTTCATCCATGTTTGCCTCCTATTTTGTGTCCATGTTTGCATCAACTATTGAATCTACTTTTTCATCCACTTTTGTGTCAATTTTTCTGTATTGTTGTGCATCTACTTATGTTGTGCCCAATCTTCATTTAATTTTACGTCTATTGTTGCCCCCATTTTTTTTTTACTTTTGCATCCATTTTCCAACACATATATTTTTTGCATTGATGGTTTTTCTTATGACATAAACAATTATGAAAAACTGATGACAATGTCAATAATTATGACGATGATGATCATGAAGATGATGTTGATGACATGAATTGTGATTAATATGATAATCAAAATGATGATAAAGATGATGAGGGTTATAATGGCAATGATGATGATGACAATGATGATGGTGATGATAATGACCTTGGACAATCTTCCCAATTTTTAAATGTTGTCATGGTCATAATCATAATCATTATCTTTAGAGTCATCTTCCAAGTCATCATCATTTGATCATCAGTATCATCATCAACAAAAATAATGGCATGAATGATGATTATGATGTTCATGACGAAGTTGACAACAATGATGATAGAAATTACATTAATTATGATGATGGGGGTGATGAAAATCATAATGACGATGATAATGGTAGTGATGATGATGATCATTGATCATATCTAAAAAATTTTGTCATTTCTCTTGCATATATCATGTTTCTTAACAACCCTTTTTGAGCACTCGTAATATTTTTTGGGTTGATGATATTTCTTATGATACCTATAATTATGAACAATTGGTGACAATGTCCATAATCACGATGATGATGAGGATGATGACATGAATGGTGATTATGACGATAATGCAATGATGAGACTGATGGTGGTGATGATGATGATAATGAAGATGATGACACTCCATCTAAACTAGGGAGATACTCATAATGAGACAAACAAGTACTCTCAAGTTGAAATATTCATATAAGAAGGGATCTCGATTGATAAGCATCAACGATGATTTACATAATCATAGCCAACATTGTCAAAATAGAAAGGCCTTGAATAACAAGTTATATCTCTCCATTAAATCATAGCACAATGTTGGGAGGCATAAATTTGGACACCACTTCCTCTTTAGGCACTTACCGCACTAGGATGTTCATCAGGTATGTCCTCGCATGATCATTTCCTAATCCACTGTCATAATATTTGACACCAGGAAATGTCGATCCTCATGACTATTCTTATCTTGGATTAATGTACTTTAATTATGGCGGTTATTCCTAGTTAAAGCACAAATTCTCAAAGAATATTGGTCCCATATGTTTATCTAATCCACCGTTCTCCCTACTAGTGTCTTTAGTAGGCTTACGACTGTTAGTCTTGGCCATAGTACAAGACAAATGGATAATATGGTGTCAATGCTCACTACCTCTCAACCAGGGAGGAGACATCCACAAGCATAACCGTTTCTCAAGAATACCCATCATTTTCATAGGGAATAACATAATTAATTTGTTTTCATTGCATGACGCCTTTATGATTAAGCTTCAAAGATTTGTGGAAAAATATTTCCCCTTTTGTCATTTGTGATGAAAGAAAATCAAAATGTGAAAGCCAAAATCATTAAAGATACACTATAAGGATTTATCTAAGTCTAAACTCTAAGGTTAAAGTGAAAATTTATGTAAATATTATATCTATGAGTTGTTCAAAACTTATGAAAACCTTATTCCCTAAGTCCTATATATAAGAAAAATCAAAGGAAAGAAAAATAAGGCCCAATGAATGGTAAATCATGTATTCACACCCTCTTTGGAAAACATATGAATATATACACTCCTAGTCACACTTGATAACATGTTTGTGATGGTTAAATCATGAAGTCCTCTTTTCCCCTTTCATTTTCACTTCATCATTTAAGCAGCTAATTGAGGATCTAGAGAAATTTTCTTGCCTAAGGGTTTCATTTCTACTCTTGGTTTACTTATGTCACACTATGGTCAATCATGTGACGGAGTGAAACACTTAAGTTTGTGGAGTTATTAGAACAGTGTATTAAGTTACTCACCACACACACATGTATTACATGTCATTAATCCACATGTGTGGATTGGAGACTCATTGCTTGAGAACTTTAATGGATACTACTTTAGGGCCTTGATGGTATATCTTACAAAATCTCTTGGTAAACATTGTGATTCATCCTTTCTTTTCTTTGAGACACTTGATAATATTGAAGTCAATCCCAATTATCCACAGAGATGGGGAGTATAAATTACTTGTGCTGGAAATAGAATTGAGAAATAGAGGTTTTCCATTTGCGATATTGGAGTCATAGACATTGGATACATGGTAGTAGTCCTCGATGTCAATTAACTAAAATTATGTTGTCATAATGCGAAAAGAGGTAAACATATTGGTAACCTTGATGTCCTGATCATTCCAAATAATAACCATTCCACCCAAGTATATCTAATCATCAATCACTACTACTTGGAAATTCCTCCCCCATTTTCTAATTATATCAGGTAGAACCTCACTTAATATTTTTATTTCTTATATCAACATTATTGATGGGTGCTTTGCATACCATTTTTCATTTAGGAGTATTTGTTTTCATTAAATATTGAGGTCCCTCATGTTCCATGAGACTATTTTCATGGAGAATTTACACAGAAAGGAAGTATAATGTGACTAAAAAAACATGTTCCAAGATTTAAGTTATTGGACAATGCCACTTCATGACTCCTATATTTCCTTAACCTAGGACTGAATGGTCAACTTGATAGCATTAAGGGAAATTAACCAATGAAAATCTCAAAGAGGTGACTTTTGACTTTATCACATACAAGTTAATTTACTAAAAAAATATCCATAAAATTTTTATCAATCAATGAATCTTTAAAAAAAATATCCAAAACAATTTCATCAAGCAATGAAGCATTACATTATAAATTACAATCTATAAATTTTTTGGGAACATTTTGCTAAACCATGTTCAAAACCAACATATTTAATATTAATATTTAACAATAATATGGAAAATAACACATTTTCATAAATTAAATAACATGTTATCAATCCTAAGAAATGTCACTAACATAAAACTAAAAAGCATGCAACTAATGGGAGTGACCACTTAAGGCCACCATAAGACAATTAATCTATTAAGACAAGGATTAATGGGGAAAGAAATCTACAAGGGACAAAGGCAAACCTATTTTACGTTTATTGTTTTATTAGGTGCAAGTTGAACATCTCAAGATATAATGAAGAGAAGAATTAATTTTATTGCATTAAGAAAACCCAAGCACATTCTATAACTTAGCAAGGAAGAGATGTATAGTACCCATCTCAGTGACACAATGCATGGCATTAAGTTACTTTTTTTATATATAATTTAAAATTCTATCATAAAATCACAAATTTAGCATGAATGGATGTTTAAAATCCATTTTTATAAAAAGAAAATATAATTTTTGTTATTAAAAAAACCAGAAACTAAATATATTTTTTTAGAAAATAAAAAAATATTAAACTGAATATATATTTAAAAAAAAAAAATTAAACTTAAGCAAATAAAGTTATTCTTTTTTAATTTAAAATATTTTTTAGAATTTTTTTAAACACTTCCCTCCATTCTAAGTAGCAAAAATAATAATAGAAATAAGGATGTACCAAAAATATTCCTTTCCTTGGTAAGTGTTTCCCACCATTCATTCCACTCACTCGAGGTATTTCATAAAACAGAGATAAGTGTTTTTTCATACTCTTTTGGCAAAGCCTATTGAGCTTCTCTTATGATATAGCTATTCCTTGATGGAGTCCTTGATATATTGATCAAGTTTTGATTCCTTGGAGATTAATTAGAGCAAAAAAAAACATGAGTAATCTTAATTCCAAGTTCAATGCCTCTAATGGTGGACACAAGGCAAGGGAGGGGTTGCTATCGTGGTCATAACTCCAAGTTCATTGTCTTTGATGGTGGATGAGGCAAGGGAGGGGGTTGCGGTCATGGTCGTGGTCATGGTCGTGGAGTTTTCTCTTTTACATTATATTTAGGGAGTTCAAAGCAATTTGAAAGGAATCATTTTCATCACTAGGTATAATGGATTGAGTGTGATAATGGATAAAATGAAGTAATTATTTGTGAGCATTTTTTCTTGAACAAACATTAGGATCCATCTTATTATAGAGAAAACTACATGCATTAAAAACAACTCAATATTTCATGTGACATTCATATTGTATGCGGCTTATTTTTCATTAAAAACAATTTAATTTTTCATGTGACATTATTTTTTTGTTAAAATTTCTTCTATTTCTAATCTGAATTACAATTGTAATTTGAAATAAAGCTCCCATTAAATATTAATTTACCAATTCTGCATGGAAATCATAAGAAACATTCACAATATAATGTGAAGAACCAATGGGTACCTACTTCATATGGATTAAAAAATGCTTCTACTACTTAATGTGAATTACAAGTGTAATCTTAGTTGGATCTCCAATATATCTTAAGCCATATTTTCATTTTATTTTTAGTATTATTAAATTTTATTATGTCCTACCTCATTTTATTGTTAGCATTGTAATAAAAATATGCATTTTTCTATAGAATTAGTACTAACATGTAATATTGATTTTTTTTCCATAACACTATAGGTAATGACCACGAAGATGATGATATAGACTATGTTTAGATTAGATCATATATCAGAGATGATGATGATGAGGATGACAATGGCATTGGTGATGATTATGTGGATGATATTATCAGGATGGTCAGGACGATGATCATGGAAATGATCATGAGGATGAGCTTGACTATGATTTTCATGGTGCTAGCTAGTCATGCATTATTTTTTATATTTAGTTGGATATCTTAATATGGTAATCATACATTTGAATTTAGTTTATTTGAATAATGATGATGATACTATTGGTGCTATCTTGTTACCTTATGAATATGTTGAAAATTGTTTACAATTTTTTTATGAAGAATTATTGTGTATGATGAAATTCCTATTTTTTTTTATGGAAGTTGTGAATTTACCTTAGCATAATGATATCTATGAAACATTTTTATTTGGTAATCTTACATTGACTTTTAGTTGATTTTATTAAATATGATGATGATATTATCATTTTTATCTTGTTATTTTATGTATATATTGAAAATTATCAACATTATTTTGATGGAGAATTTTTATGTATGATGATATTACTATCTTTTGATGGATGTTGTGAATTTACCTTAGAATAATGGTGTTCATAAAATATTTGATATGATAATCGCACATTTCAATCTTAGTTGATTTGATTAAAGATGATGAGGATATTATTAGTATTATCTTGTTACTTTATATATGTGTTGAAACCTGTCAATGCTTTTTTATGGAGAATGATTATGTATGATGATATTACTATTTTTGGATGTAATGTTGTGAATTTACATTGGAATAATGATATATGCGATAAATGTTGATTTAGTAGTAATATATGTATATTGAAAATTGTCAATGACTTTTTGATGGAGAATTGTTATATATGAGGATACTGCTATATTTTTTATGAATGTTGTCAATTGCCCTTAAATTTGTTTACAAATACTAAGTTATGAATTTGAATTGTGATATATTCTTAAATGTGCTATACATGAAAATATCTCCTCATCATCTTGGAGGAGAATACTATGTTGTTGGTTGAAATACACCTTTCTCCTAAACTATATAAGCCTATAATACAAGTTATGTACCATGAGGACCACAGTATCCTAGTCTATAACAAGTTGTCCCCTTCATCTAGCTTTTGTTACCAAAATTCTCGTATTAGAGGAATTTTCAACTCAAAAAATAACCACCTAAGAAAAAATTAAGAAACTAATCAAATAATGTCATGTAGACAATTTTTTAATATACCATTTTTATTATTCTTTTACAAAAATTACCCAAATAAATGTCACATTTATCAAAATAATATATGTAGTTTATATTTAAATTAATATATTAGCACAAGATTTAATAAAAGACAAATTCAAAATTTAAAGGAAATTTAAATTACCCAAATAAACATCACTTTTATAAAACATAACCGTCTACATGTATTTTATATTGAAATTAATTTGTTAACACAAGATTTAAGAAAATTTAAAATATAAATTTAAGTTACTAAAATAAATGAACTTTTATCAAAATAACCATATATTTATATTTTATATTTAAATTAATTTATCAATACAAGATTTAATAAATTTTAAATTAAGAAAGTAAATTTAAAATTTAAATTAAATTTAGGATTTAGGATTTTATATTTAAATTTAATTATTTAATACACAATGATTTACCCTTCATTAAAAATATTCTCGATATTCCAACTTTTATAGATGAAGATATTAATTTTATTTTTAATATTTAATATAGTTTTGGGTCACTTGGGCACCATTCACAGTTAAATTATGTAAGTTATATTATTAAAAAAAAATCCACTGCCTAGTCACACCTATATGTCTTTTAAATTTTAAAGAATTTTGATTGGCTTACACATTATGACATGGAAATTCAATGTTAACATTTTAAAATGAAAATTCTTCTAATATGAGGAAAAAAGCTCAAGTTAACTAGAATTTGACACTCTTGTTCACTTGTGGAAACTCATATGGTGGAATGTGATCTCTTTATCCTCATCTTTAGATTTTTCCTAAAAAAAAAGCTTACAAAAGTGGGAAAGTGCCATAAAGCATGGGGAAGCTTTTTCCTGAGCATAAAAGCATCTAAAAAGTGGAAAATGTCGTTTTTATATGAGGAAACATTATTCACCCAATAGATTTTGCCAAAATTGAACTAATGAGGAATTTGGGAAATCTTCATAGCCTTCACTTTCCTATATATTGGAGGCTTGGCCATTGAGGAAATGATGGGAATTCGTGTATTGTCACGCTGTTGAGATCTATCTTGAGAGGGAGAGTTTTGGAGCTAGGAGTTGGGGAGGTGTTGTTGCAACTGCATCTGATGGTTGTAACTTTCCTCCAACTCCTTTATTAATATAGATTAGTTGTTCTTCCTTCCATATGCTACTATTCATTCTTTACTTATCCTAATTAACTAATGAATGTATGGTATTTTGGTTTATATTTATTTATTCAGTAATATTTATATGTTTATGATAGTTTCAATTATTAAGATATTATGTTGTGAAGTTTTCTTTGTTATCTCTCTTGTGTGTAGGACCAAGATTTGGAGATATATAGGAGTGCTTCCTAACTACACTAAAAACTCCAACAAGAACTGCATGCAAGGACTCACATGAATTCATTTTTCTTTTCTTAATCTATACTCTACATCTTGATCTACTAAGAATCCCGAGCCTTAGAAAAACCTTTCTCTTAATCAATCTATCTTAGGTTTCTGGGATAAACTGAGAGGGTTTTATGTTCATCTAACTGTGCATTAAATCCTACAGCAAAATGATATTTAGAAATTGTAATATATTTCACTATGTAATAAAATTAGTAAAATGGAAGTAAAAGTAAAACTCTAAACAAGAAGCCAAAAGTGGATGTAACCATCGATGCAAAATTGGGAGTAGAATTGGATGTTAAACTAGCCATCAAAGCAAGATGCAAACAATGAGACAAAAAGGGTTTTAAAGTAGAATTAAAAAAGGTGCAAAACTAGACACAAAGAAGGGAACAAAATAGGGCATACAAAAAGATACCAATTTGGGCGCAAACAAGGATGCAAAAATGGACACCAAAGAGGATGCAAAGAATGGTGTAAAATTAAGATGCAAAGTTGGGTGCAAAAAGGATGTAAGAAAAGACACAAAACAAGAAGAAAAATGGGACTAAAAAAGGGTGAAACTAAGGATGCCAAAAATGATCCATAACTAGATGAAAATTCAAACTAAAATCTAGGTGCAAAATGAGATGCAAATATGGACACAAAATGTGGTAGAAAAAAGGTGTTTGGGTTTCAAAATGTCACTCATTACCATACATTTTGCACCTATGCTTCCATTATATCACCCATTATTCACCACCATGTCACTTCATTTTCCCTATTATTCACCATTAATGGGTCTCATTTATATTTTCCAAATATTATTTATTTTTAAGCATTTTTAAGAGAAATTTTTGATTAAATATTAGAAAATAATATATTTTACTTTATATATGGAAAGTGGGTTGTTTTTGTGACATGTGTAGGTGCCAAGGAAGCTTCCAAAACACCTTTATGTGGCCTTGAATGATCAAATTCGAATTTGATAAGATGAACCTCATGGAGAAGATCAAGGACAAAAGGGGGTTATGTGTCTAGATGGTTGAGAGATGTATGGAACTAAAGAGAGATTAGTGGATCATCATTATGAGTTTGTTACTCATCTGATTGTATAAATAGGAGTACAATCTCCTCCATTTGTAATCTTGAAGTTTTTTTTGTAATCTTAGAATTTTGGAGTATGTAATCTTAGAAGCTTAGAGTTGTAATCTTAGAGTTGGTTTGCAATGGAGATTTTGAAATAAAGGATCATACTTCAATTTTGCTTCTACATCTAAGTCTCCATTGAAGTGGTGTGCTTGTGGAGTTATGGAGGGCCCCCATGGCCTCACTTGCATGCTTATTTGTTTATTTTAGGTATAATTTATTTTATGTTTTTGTTTGATTTCAGTTTTCAAGTTTTTTGTTAAATGTTCGAATATTGGAAGAGTCTTATTTGAAAGTGTTCTTGTAAGAGAACCGTAAGATTTCAAACAATTATTAGATCTAGGCTTTTAAGTTCTTATTAGATGTTCTAATGTTGGAAGAGATCTTGTAGAATATGTTCTTGTAAGAGAACCATAGATCTCAAACAATTGTTAGATCTAGGTTTGATTAGTTATTGAAAGAGGTCTTAATGAATATGTTCTTGTAAGGGGACTTTAAGATCTTGGAAAAATTAAGAATCCTTCTAAATCTATATATTTTAGATAAGTGCTTCTAAGTTTACCTTCCCGGGTTGACATTAAATTAAACTCTAATTGACATCATCAATTGGAACCAAACATTTTGGCGCCGTTGCCTGGGAAGTGCAACTAGAAGGATTTAGTAATTATTTTATGCATTTGTTTTTAATGGGCTAATTTGTGGAACTTGGTGACAATAGGTTCATAAAGGAGTTCAAAGTTTGGAGCACTTTTATTTTTATTTTCGCACATAGTTAATTTAAATTCAGTTTTTATTTTAAACCCCCCATTTCTCACTAATCCATCTACGGTTGATGAATTTGACAATGTTGAACAGGTACTTCTTGGAGAGCAAGGACAATAACCTTGAGTCAACTCTAAGATAGGATTCTCACATACTTGCAAAACATAATGTAAAATTTTTAAATCTTGATGTGAGCATGTTCGAATTTTTAGTCTGTAGATGGCTTCATTGGAAGCATTCTTTTACTTAGAAAATAAAACATCTTTTAAGTTAATGTAGAATAGATTAGAAAAATAAAAATGATATCTCATTAGAAGTCATTAGAAGTAATTATCATTAGAAGTTTTTAGTCTTGTTTTCAAAAAAATAAATCATCATGAATAAATTCAGTGGCACATCTTTGCATCTCTATGTCTTGTTTTTGTTTCACGGGTGAGTCAGGAGCTTGATTATCGGAAAGCCTTGTCTTCTGAGGGTCTAAGCACCCCCGTGACATTGCAGAAAGAGTGTAGATAATGCAAGGTTTTGTCGCAAATCTTGATTGTGTTTATTATCCATCCACGCTAACCTGCATAAATAAAAATAAATCAAAAGATTAGTATGCTCTCTTCCTGCGCTTCATGCGATCAGGAAGATCAGAAAATCTATTGATTTATTTCAAATAAAAAAACTCTCGCTGAAAAATTGAGCTGCGCATTCTATAGATTATAAGAAATTTGCAAGATTCCGATATCAATCTGTTGCAACAATTTAATTTTCTATTCAAACTAAATTCACAACATATTGAAATAAATCAATGGCATTATTAATGCACATATGATTGTTTGATTTTGCAATTTTTTTAATCACATTGTCTAGTTCTGGCCTCTTGAGCTAAATCTATTGTTCCTGCGCCATATACAACATAGATATATATCCTTTGGAACAAGAACCTTCCTAGGTCACTCAAATGCATCTCTACACTTGCGACCCATCTTTCTGTTAAACATGCATTGGCTTTGCAACATGCATCATATATCACACTGGTTACATATCACTCTCTGCTAAAAATTACTCCAGCAACATCACTATTGAGCATACAATTACACCTTCAAATCTTCCTATGCACTCGATGTCATGAGTCTCAAGGATTGTTGGTTCCAAATGCTCTCTCTAAAAAAACTTGCTCGATCCATACTGATGATTATAATTCAACCAAATCGACACCACTGACCAGATAAGGTTCCCACACAAATCTATCCTACAGGCTATCCATACGCAACCCCTGAAAAACGTCAGTTTTCAAAAGCTGTTTGTGATCAAACTAGGAAAAATCTGGACAAACGAAGACATGGGTTTTTTCCACAACATAATGAATTAGATAACCCAAAAATCATTTGCCTGAATTCCTAACGGTCTGAGAGGGAATCATGGTTCTTCGAGACCCTATTTTGATAACTGCGGGAAGAAAAAAACGGTTTTTACAATTAATGTGTAGAGAATTACGGGTTTTGCTGGCAGTGAAACAAATTTTGAGCGATTTGAGCGACTTTGTGGCTTGATTTGAGCAATTTACCTAGTTCATTGTCCATGGCCACTTGCCACGTATCAAGTGAACTGCACCTGTACATGTGGAAATGTTGTTACAGAGGTAAGGCCCCAACCTCAGGCGGTGGAATGGGGAGCCACATTCAATGTTGACTGGTACAACGAGGAATTCTAGTATGAACGCCACGCTATACTCTTCTTTATGTAGCTCATCCCAGCTCTTCCATTAGGCTAATTCAGGATGAAATTTGTTTGTGGATTTTTGGCTTGGGTTTGAAGATTTTTCTGGGTTTACTTTTGTCTTGTTTATCGATTTTCGTAGGACTTATCGACAACATTTCAACACAAAATCGCACCAAGTATTGCACTCACGCTTTTGAATCATTTTTATCTCTAGGGTTGCACCTCTTTTCATGAATAGTGATGCTTCTTTCTCTCTATTATAAAACTACGGTTTACTGATTGTTTCGCTGATATGAGGCTATTTAGCTGGTGGCATCACTGAGTTTGATCCTGCAAAAACAAGGTTTCAAACCATATTTTAACTGCAGATTTTCAATAGCAGATCTGAGGCTATTTGTCTGATGAAATCACTAACTTTCTTTCTTCAGAACCACGGTTGCAGATCATCTTTTAATTGCAGAATTTCAATAGCTGATGGAAAGGCACTTTGGCTGGTGGAATAACTACTTTTGAGACTGCAGAACCAAGGTTTTAGATATTTTCACCACAGATATTCCACAGCTGATCCAAGGGAATTTGGTTGGTGGCATCAACAATTATTTTCCTGACTACAAAACTAGGATTTCAGATCACTATTGTCATTTTCAAAATACCCTTTGATTGCAGATCTTTACTCCTTCACTTGAAAGATACTTCGAAGTCTTCCAAGTATATATTACACACATTTGATATTCCCATGATTTGCAAACATATAATGAAACATTTGGAAGATTAATTTAAAAGAACATTTGGTGGCTTATTTAAATGATGATTAGCTTGCTTAGAATTGGCAATTTCATATTGTTGTATGCTTTTATAACGTACTAATCTGCAGGAAACAACAAATCTATAATGCCAAGCTTTTCGCCATGCACAAAAGTTAGCTGATAAAAACAGGGAGTAAATTTACTTTTCATGGTTATTTCTTTCTGAATGGATTGATATTAATATCATGATTGAGTCAATTTCAAAACTTTGATTTTCCTTAATCTATTTTATTTGATACGAAATTTTTGCGTAAGAATCATGAAGGAAATGGCCATTTCTTCTTGAACACACTTATGTTTTCTTTCTTTCAAGTTTTTTTTGCAGGTTACAAGATAATCAAGTGATCATTAAGGAGATTAAATTGTGCACAATTGGTCTTCACAAGACTAATTTCATGAGAAATTCTAAAAAAACAAGTCCATAAACATAAATGAAATTTCCAGAAAATTACAAGTTTTTGCAACTTCCTGTAAAAGCTTAATGGTTTGACATGTTGCATGACAGATTAGCAAAATTCAAAGAGTTGTATTTGTTCTTAAATGTACAAGGATGGTGAAATACCTATCCACACTTGAATTCAACGTCAACAGGTGGTCGGTCAACGCTGGTCAAACTCAGCTATTTTAGCAGAAAGTCCAGAATTAAGGAGCATATTTGAGATTTTGCATGCCATAATTCAATTTTTCCCAGCAAGAGTCATTATCCATTCCTCACAATCCACATACACTTCATTACATTTTCTACATTCCTAAAGTAGCTCACTTACAAGCATTTTTCTCTTCTTTCCATTTCCATTGCCAATTTCCTTTTTCCTCTTTCACTCCCATTGTCAGTTTGTGAATAAAACCTTGCTTCCATACACCATTGAGTCCATAGTTCTTGAGTCTAATTATCTTTGTAAAAACACCTAGAGGCTTGCATGCCTTAATGGCAAGTACTCTTGCCAATGAACAATGGGAGTACATTAATATCCCTTGTTCGTTGGATCTTGTAGGTGACTCGACCACAACAAACTCATTCGTGCCTACAAAGATGTGTTAGGCATCTTGACTCCCATTGGAATCAATGGTGGGAGCTCTCGTGTTGGTTAGTGGCATTCATTAATGGCCACTAAGTCAACAAATTCTTACTATGTTCGACACCAGCACATTTAATCACATAGTAAGATTTGTGCCATCGACCGTTGAAGACATGAAGACCCATATTTTGTAGCAGATGAAGCAGATTTCCTTTCATTGTTTTTTAGTTTGTCATGACTTGAGGACAAGTCAATAAATAAGGTTGGGGGGAGGAAAATGTAACTTATATATTTTGTATACCTTCCAAGCCTTATAGATTTTCAGCCATATTCAACAGACTCATCAGATTCATCAGACTATCTAGTAGCAGACACGACAATATAGATCCATCTTTCATCCACAACTTGCAAAAGAAGCTTCAGATCAAAATTGTAGCAGCTGAACATGCATGATTCATCCACTTTTGTAGTTAAGTAAGGTATGATGTTTCTAACCTTTAATCTTGAAATTCTTTTTAGATGCTAAAATGACAATATTTGGAAAATATTCCACTATTTCACTATTCCCTTTCTCATTAAAAATTGCCAAAAACCATCAGTTGGGGAGGGGGTAATTTCACACTTCATTTTTTTCCCCCATTCATATTACATCTTAACCCACATAGTCTTCTCACAATAAAAACTACTACAAAATGATGAGCATATTAAATGACTTCTTAAAATGATTGATCTCAACAAAGTAAATAATGATTGTAAACACAAGAACCAATCATTAAAAAGAGATCTCAACAAAGTAAATAATGATTGTAACACAAGAACCAATCATTAAAAGATGCAAATGCTTTGCAAAAAATAAAAGTTATCCAAAAATGTGAAAAGTTAAAAGGAAGTCCATGATTGAAAGATGTTTGTTACACAAGAACCAAACATCTTGTAAAAGGAAGCTCATCTAAGAAATAAATCAAATAAGTCATTGTAGTAGCTTGCATGAGGACATGCAAGAGCTTCAGTTGGGGAGTATGTTTGGGTTTCAAAATGTCACTCATTACCATACATTTTTCACCTATGCTTCCATTATATCACCCATTATTCACCACCATGTCACTTCATTTTCCCTATTATTCACCATTAATGGGTCTCATTTATATTTTCCAAATATTATTTATTTTTAAGCATTTTTAAGAGAAATTCTTGATTAAATATTAGAAAATAATATATTTTACTTTATATATGGAAAGTGGGTTGTTTTTGTGACATGTGTAGGTGCCAAGGAAGCTTCCAAAACACCTTTATGTGGCCTTGAATGATCAAATTCGAATTTGATAAGATAAACCTCATGGAGAAGATCAAGGACAAAAGGGGGTTATGTGTCTAGATGGTTGAGAGATGTATGGAACTAAAGAGAGATTAGTGGTTCATCATTATGAATTTGTTACTCATCCCATTGTATAAATAGGAGTACAATCTCCTCCATTTGTAATCTTGAAGTTTTTTTTGTAATCTTAGAATTTTGGAGTATGTAATCTTAGAAGCTTAGAGTTGTAATCTTAGAGTTGGTTTGTAATGGAGATTTTAAAATAAAGGACCATACTTCAATTTTGCTTCTACATCTGAGTCTCCATTGAAGTGGTGTGCTTGGGGAGTTATGGAGGGCCCCCATGGCCTCACTTGCATGCTTATTTGTTTATTTTAGGTATAATTTATTTTATGTTTTTGTTTGATTTCAGTTTTCAAGTTTTTTGTTAAATGTTCGAATATTGGAAGAGTCTTATTTGAAAGTGTTCTTGTAAGAGAACCGTAAGATTTCAAACAATTATTAGATCTAGGCTTTTAAGTTCTTATTAGATGTTCTAATGTTGGAAGAGATCTTGTAGAATATGTTCGTGTAAGAGAACCATAGATCTCAAACAATTGTTAGATCTAGGTTTGATTAGTTATTGAAAGAGGTCTTAATGAATATGTTCTTGTAAGGGGACTTTAAGATCTTAGACAAATTAGGAATCTTGCTAAATCTATATATTTTAGATAAGCGCTTCTAAGTTTACCTTCCCGGGTTGACATTAAATTAAACTCTAATTGACATCATCAATTGGAACCAAACAAAAGGATGCAAATTTGGATGCCAACAAGGATGCAAAATTAGACACCAAAAATGATGAAAAATTGGACATAAAAAATGGTGAAAAATTGGACACAAAAGTAGAAAAAATGGTGTGAAATGGACATAAAAATGGCTCAAATTTGGATGCAACATTGGATGCAAAATGAGGTGCAAAAAATGATTCAAAACTTGGTGCAAAAACAAATGCAAAAGTAGATGAAAAAAATGGCTCAAAATTGAACGTAACATTAGACACAAAATGGGATTCAAAGCAACACATGGTCCAACATAGGGTGAAAATTTAAATGCTCAAAAGGATGCAAAATTGGATGCAAGAAATGTTGTTAAAAATTATGCTACATTGGATGCAACAAATGATGCAAAATTAGGTGCAAAATAGGATGCAAAAAAGGGAGACAAATGAAACGAAAAAGTGGATGAAAAAAATGGTACAAAAATGGATGAAAAATTTGGCACTAAATCAGATTCAACATATGGTGCAAAATTAGATGCAAAAAATGGTGTAAAAAAAGGCAGAAAAATTGGTGCAAAAATAGATGTAAAAGTATGTACAAAATTAGAAGAAAAAAGTGGCATAAGACTAGATGCAAAAACGGGCACAATCTCGATGCAAAAAAAGGCATTAAATCAGATGCAAAAGATGGTGTAAAACTCGATGCAAATTACGACACAAAAATAGAAGCAAAGAATGGCACAAAATAGGAACCAAAAATAGATGCAAAAAATGGCACAAAACTAGAAGCAAAACTTGTTGTAAAACCAAATGCAAATCTTGGTGCAAAATATGATGCAAAATTTGGTGTAAAAAAAATATTCAAAATTTGGCGCAGAAAAGGACACTTTAAAAATTGTACAATAGAGCCAGATTTAGCACTAGGCTTCTCATGCCAATGGAGAGAAAAATACACTAAAGTCTGGTGCTAAATCTGGCGTAAGTTGCCTGTTTTGTTGTAGTGCTTATTTTACATGAGGTATAGGTACAATGAACTCGCCCACATCCATATCCCCAATAGACCTCGACAGACAGAGACCTCCCGACCAACATCTCAATGGTCCAATCTACAAGTATAAATAAAATGTTCCAAATTATAGTCGTTGAAAAATTTGTTGAAAATTCTGGTAAGAGAACAATTCAGTTTAGAAAATGGCTTTGAAAGCAAGCATGACCATTAAACATGAGATAGATAAATATAAGAGCTTTTATGTCAAGCCTAATGGAGGCCTTGTAGATAAAATTTAAGCACAACAATTTTTAAATTATTAGTACTTTTACGAAAGAAACTGCAAGTGTAAGTCTAGGATAGGCCATTTTGTAGCTGAATGGTACACCATATGTAAATAACTTTGATGCTTATAAACTCATCAAAGCTAAAACGAACACATATGACGCACTTTAGCGCAGATAAAAGCATCTGATTGTGACCAGCAATCATAAATTTGCACAAAAGAAGCACGGTCAAGTTTTACAAGCCTTTATTGTAGTATGTAAATTTACTTCGTTATGTCTATATATCCCACAAAAGATTGTGCAGATTCCTATCTCAGATCCACCAATAATATTCAATCTACCAATCTCACCACCACTGGCCATTATGCGCCCTCTCCTACAGTATCATATATCAATACAAATCAAGAGCTTGAAACAATAAACTGGCTAAACAAAGACTGGTCTCCACAATCAACCGACCAAAGGAATACAGACACTCGTATAGTGCAAAGGGTCATGGTTTGTTCTGCATCATGGAAAGAATCTTACTCTTCAAGATTGGCCTCAAGCTTGTGATCAACAGTTAAAAGAGAAACCAACCCTCCATGCGATTGAAGAATGCAGCGACAATCACCTATAGATGCTACTGTGACTGTCTAACCATCTATTATCAAAAAAGTAACGGTGGTTACCGATGTTTGTTCTGGTAAAACCAACAGATATTAGAACGAGAAGGATAGGAAGTGCCACTAGTAAAGATATACAAGACATGCAGCTAACAAAATATTAATGGCACATCCACAGGCATATATCAAGGAGGTCTCGGGATCAAATGTCATTGAATATCTAGTGGTTACCAGCAGTAGCTAAACAGGGGAAAAGTGTGGAATCCATAAGGAACTCATAATATGCAGGCTTGTGATTACCAACAGTAGCTAAACATGGGAGATTGTGGAATCCATAAGAAACTCATAATATGCAAGCGATTGAAGGGCTATCTTTGTAAAAAAAATAAAAAACAACCATGCAGAAATGAATTGAACGAGATTTTATGCAGATATACATGAAATGGAAAAAAGAGAACAAGAGAACCCACCATAATAGGCATTTGCCAAGCTTCCATGTGGAATGTAGTCATAAACCAGCAGTTTTTCCTCTATAGCCCAATAGAAAGCTCGGAGGCGAACAATGTTGGGATGTTTAACCCTACCAATTGCTTTAGCTTTTGCTTCAAAATCCTTGTACCTTTCCAAACCACCATCACCAAGTCGCCTTTCTACAAAAGTCAACCCATCTTCTAGAACTGCCTTATACAATATAGTTAACCACTGGCACCCAATATATATGCAGAGGCTCTGAGTAGCTCATCTAATTCCATGTCAAGATATCCATTTAATGTCACAAAAGTTCCTTGTTGTTGATCTCCATTGTTCGAGACACTTCCATGTAAGCTCTCATCAATTTTTTTAAGGCAAAGCTATCCAACTCTACCCGAACTGGAAGAACAGTCTCCATTGTCATCCAACTGAATATTCCTGGAATTAGGCCCATCCTCTGACTCGTTCTTTCTTCTTGTTCCCCAATAACAGTACATAAAAATTGCGCAAAGGAGGCTTATCCCTGCAAAATCGCCAACTACAATGGCAGCTATGGTTCCTTTACTTAGACCTTTTCCCTTGTTGATAACAGGCATGGCTGCAATTGCAGAAGGTGAGCTGATTTTTGGAGGATCCGAGAGTGTTGAAGGAATTGAACATAAATTTGTCAGTGGGTGACCACAAAGACCTGGATTACCAGCAAAAGCATCATTTTTTTGATGCAAAAGAGCTCCAAACTGTGGAATGGGTCCATTCAAAGGCACAAGGTTGCCCCGGGCATAAAAATTGCAGACGAAAATTCGCAGGCGTCTTCAACAACACCCAACACGAATCTGAAGAAAAATTTCGACAACGGCAATGGGTTTCTCAACGGCTTTTCTTCCTCTGGGGCGGATTCTCCCTCAACTCTTGCAGATGAAATTTGCCCCAGAGATTCGATGGATGGAGCTCGTTTCAGAGGTCTGTCAGGGCAGCACGGGAAGCAATAGCGGAGAAGACGAAAAGGGTACCCCAGGCAAATCTTTCAGGCTCCGATCTAGCAACATTCAGGTGAGGGTTTGCAACTATTTAAAAAATCGTGAACAGTTGTAACCACTCAACTACCTTCCCTTGATCGAACGATTAACAATCTTCTAATCGTCAAACACATAATCTAACAGCACACAAGGATGACACGTGGATTTTGGGGGAGTTCATTTCAGAGGGAAACGCCTTACGGCGTAAATATAATATTATAAAAATAAATATTTTAAAAGTAAAATCCATATTGATATTAAAATAATTTTAAAATATATATAATTTATATTTAATTAAAAATAAAATTAATTAGATCATTGATAATAAACCTTTTTAATTTTATAAGAAAAATTATATTCAAAATAATTGAATATACCTGGCAAATCTAATCATGTTTGATTTCTCTTTTTTATTATTGACAAAATATAAAATTACATATAATAAGACAAACAAAAACTTTGATACATCAAATTTATTTATTTATTTGCCTATTTGGCAAAAAGTTCTTATATTTGTAAAGGAAACACTTTTTTATTAACATAACATGATATAAACCTTCAACATAAGTATTCATAATAGAGTTGTCTGATGAAAGAAAACCAGAGCTCAAAATGGAATTCCATGGAGTCCTACTCCACCTCCTCATCAAATTAAGTAATGGACATGGTTCCCACTTGAAGTTCTAGAGCCTCTTTTGAGAGGGTATCAACTGAAATGTCTACTTTTCCATGGACGTGTGTGTGTGTGTATATATATATATATATAAAGAAGAAAGAAAAGAAATAAAATTATTTTAACATCCATGAGGCTAAAGATAGCCTATGGGAAAAATTGCTTCTTCAAGTGGTTGATGTATTCTGCCCTTTTCCTGTGAAGCCTCACAATAAATGCTCCCAATTTCTCAACCAACCCCTTGCTAAATAGATTATCCCAAGAGCTAGTTGCCAGAATATCTGCATAAATTTCTCTGTTGTCTTTGAAGGCCTCACATTCTAAAATGAAATTCTTTATTGTTTCCACTTTTCTAGAAAAACAAAAAATATATACTCTTTCCCCCCACACTTCTTTTGGCCTTTTCCAGTGCCCTGTTTCACAACGGAGTTAATGAGAAATAGTCCACAACTGAACAATACAAATTTTGGCTCTCCAAGAAATATTGGCCTCTGTATGTTTTTTGTCCAATCTATGGGGAACCCCTGTTGTATGATGTAGTTGGAAATTTTTGCAATGTGAGGTGCAAGAATATTTGAGCCCCACTTTAGATACTCTGCTTGGAGTTCAACTAAGTCTTTTGCTTTTCCAACACCCAGCTTCTTGATGCCCATCTCTACCTCTTGCACCGTAAAGAGTTCAGTATTAGTGTTGACCAAAGGGGGAGGGCAACCTTGGGATCCTGCTCATAGAGTTTTCTTGCATATTCAAACCATTTAGAAGTTGTAATACTATTTTTAGTTTGCATGTTTCTCTGATGGAGATCCTTCCAAAATAATTTGGGATTAATTTTCCCAAGGAAGATTATATATATTCCAAAAATAACTAAGTTGTTTTCTTTTTTTCTTTATAGGTTAAATCCGTTTTACCTTGAAATTTCAAAATACAACATCAAGACCATCACATTTCATCATGTTTACAATATTTGGCCTCAATCTTCCTTGAGGGAAACCAAATTTGTTAACTATAAGCACAAGATCAAGTCTATCCAAAATAAACAACAACTAATGATTACAATCAAACCTACCATGTATTGAACTACATATAAAAGAAATACAAAAACTGAAAGCCATAACATGAGATTAGGAGTTTGAGGAGATCGCTGGAGCTGGATCTTGGGAATTGGCCCCCATGGAAGCTAGATGCTTAATTTCACACTAATGTTCACTTTCCAGGTGGGTTAGCTTAACATCTAAAGTCACCAAGCAAGAATGTTGATATTGTTACACCCACTTAATTTAATTCAAGGCTTTGGTCTTGATGCTTCTCTTTCAAAACCCTACCCAAAAGGGTTTTCATTTGCCAATGGAGGGTGATGGAATTTAGGTACTAGATTTGTCTTCCCCTAGTATGACCAGTGTCAGAATCCTAGTGGGTTACCTCCTCCAGAATTTCAAATTCAAATTAAGCTTGATGATCATTGGTGGTGAGGGTCTCGACTTAAATGATCTATTCACAAATTTTGGGAGGGATAGTAGAATGAAAGATAATGACAACTTCTTGGGCCTAGGCTTGGGCACGCGACTTGACCTAAGGGCCTTGACCACCACCTCCCTAGAGACTACACATACGTTTATGGGGTATAATGCACCAAGAAAAATAGAACTAGTCAAAATAGCTAGGCCCCAACAATCTAGAGTGATAGTAAATAGGTTGAGAAAGCTGAAAAAAGACCTTAGCTGTGAGCTACAAAGGGTTTTGGGTAGCCCAAACCAATAGAAAATGAAGAGATAAAAAATGATAGGGGTAGGCGAAAACCTTTAGGAAGGGTCACAAATTATCCAAAGGCCATCATGAACTAGGTTGCAATGTAGACCAATAGAAAATATTGAATAACCACCTAACTTGTTGTAGAGAGACGTAGAACCAAAAAGGAAATGAATGGGGCTAAATGGGAAAGACAATACCCTTATTAAACCAACCAACGATGCGTTGGATCATAAATTCGATTGCACTGGGGGTAGCATGTTGTCACTTGTAGTTGAAGCCTCCAACTCCAAAGAAATCCACATAGTGTAGTAAGATGTCGCCTCAATGTGTCCAAAGCCAATTTCTTGTCCAATACTAAACTTCCCCTATGGGCACTAGGTCCCTCCAGATGCATAAGCCAAATTAGGTTGTATGCATACAAGTTCACCTCAGCATCATCGTTTGAGACAAGCTTCCTCACCTCAGGAAAAGACTATAACGAAATTTTCTCCACACACAGACTCACCATTAGTGGATAGCCAAGAGAATAATCCCACCTGCGACTGGGAAGGAACACAAACATACCATAAAGGCTGGAGAGAAGAGTCTCTTCACATAGACTAATTGAATAAACAAGGACTTCCCATGGTATTGAATTAGAAAGGAGAATTTCACTAGTGTAATGCATGGGGTGGGTTGACCACTTCACCCTTCCTATAAAATGTTATGGGAGGTAGTGGGGTGGAGGGATCAACGACCAACCTCCAACATCACTTCATTCACCACCTTGATTGAGGACAAAAAATAATATTTTTAGATGCAATTTAGTACTAGTAAATTATTCGAAATTTTGAAGTTTTAAAATCTATTTATTTAATTTTATATTAGATTTTGACCTTTTCTTCCTTTTCCTTCATTTCTTTATATTTATTTATCCACCTTTAGCATTCTTCTCTCAATATTTATTATTATTATTATTATTTTCTTTTCTTTTATGATAATATGTTCTTGTATGGACTCGAAAGATAGACTTGAAACCAAATTGTAGATCATATTCCTGATTTCTCTTTTTCAAATTCTAACCACAGAACCTACAAACAAGAATTATTACATCTCTTTACAAGCTTTTGTTGCAGCTATGTACTCTGCTTCTGTTGTAGAGAGGGCTACTATTCTTTGTAGCCTTAACACCCAAGATACTGTTGCACCTACAAATGTATACAAATAATCTGTAGTGGACTTTCTGGTGTCCATATCTCCAGCCATAGCTGCATTTGTAAATCCTTCAAGCACAGTCTCATCATGACCAAAACATAAACAATAATGACTAGTACCCTTGAAATACCTCAAAATCCATTTTACTGTTTGCCTGGATTGGCAAGAAACCTACTCACTACTGCCACTAAATATGCAATGTCTGGTCGTGTGCATACCATGGCATACATCAAATTGCCTACTGTTGAAGCATAAGGAATCTTGCTCATTTCTTATTTCTCTTTGTCATTACTAGGATGTAATTCAGTACTCAGCTTGAAGTGGGTTGCAAGGGGTGTACCCACTGGCTTGGCATCCTTCATATTAAACTTCTCAAGTACCTTATTGATATATTTTTCTTGTGACAGCCACAACCTTTTGTTTTTGCTATCACGCATAATCCGCATGCCTAATATCTGTTGTGCTGGTCCCAAATCCTTCAATGAAAATTTGCTACCCAAATCTTTCTTCAACCTATTGGTCTTATTCTTATCATGCCCAACAATCAACATGTCATCCACATATAACAATAATATGATGTACTTTCCTTGATCATACCTCTTGATATAGACACAATGGTCAACTTCCAACCTCTGAAAACCATGTTCCAACATGAATGAATCAAATTTCTTGTACCATTGTCGAGGTGCCTATTTCAACCCATAAAGGCTCTTCTTCAACCTACAAACAAGGCCTTCTTTGCCTTTTTCTATGAATCCTTTTGGCTGCTCCATATAAATTTCTTCCTCCAATTCACCATGAAGGAAAGTAGTTTTTACATCTAACTATTCACATTCTAAGTCTAAAGTAGCAACTAGACCAAGAATGACTCTAATAAATGACATTTTAACAACAGGTGAGAAAATTTCAGTGAAGTCAATACCTTCTTTTTGGGCAAAACCTTTCACCACCAGCTTTGCTTTATACCTCTCCTTCTTTTCGTCACCTTCATGCTTAATCCTATACACCCATTTGTTTTGTAGAGCCTTCCTACCTTTTGGGAGGTTTACCAACTCCCAAGTTTTATTTTCCTGCAAAGAGTTCATTTCTTCTTCCATTGCTTTCTTCCATTCTTTACTGTGCTCGACTTTACAAGCTTCTTGAAAACAATTAGGTTCACCTTCATCACTCAACAAAATATAGTTTGAAGGAGGATACCTATGTGAAGGCTTATGAGGCCTAGAAGATCTGCGAACCAACTATGGTGGTGCATTATCAGGTTGAATCTCTTGTAAAGGTTCCTGCAAGATTCCTTCTTCTTGTTGTTCATTATTTTCCACTTGTTGTTTTTCATGCTCCTGAATTTTTTGTTCATTTTCTTGTATTGGTGGTATGTTTTCCTGCTACTCTTCAAACTTGTCAATAACCTTCTTGACCTCCAACTCACCTACAATCCTCTTGAACATTTCTGACTCATTAAATATAACATCCCTGCTTCTAATAATTTTATGTTTGACTGGATCCCATAGACGATAACCAAAATCTTCATCCGCATATCCCAAAAAAATGCATTTCATAGATTTATCATCTAGCTTAGTTCTATTTTCTTTGGGAATATGTATGAATGCTTCACATCCAAAGATTTTCAAGTGAGAATAATTCAAATTCTTACCAGTCCAAACTTCTTCAGGGATACCGCCATCCAAGGCTGTAGTTGGAGATCTATTTATGAGGTAGCAAGTGGTCCTGACTGCTTCAGCCCAAAAATTCTTCTCCAAACTGGAATTGGACAACATACTTCGCACCTTTTCCATAATGGTGCGATTCATCCTTTATGCGACACCATTCTGTTGAGGAGTACTAGGCATAGTCTTCTCATGCTTTATGCCAAACCTGTTACAATATTCCTTAAATGCATTTGAGCAATATTCTCCACCATTATCTGTTTTTAAACACGTCAGCAATTTGTTAGTCTCTCTTTCAATAGAACATGGAATTTTTGAAATATTCCAAACACTTCACTTTTATTTTTCATAGGATATGCCCAAACCTTCTTAGATGTGTCATCTAGAAATTTTACAAAATATGATGCTCCTCCTAATGATTTGATGTTAACAGGCCCAAACACATCTGAGTGTACCAATTCTAACACATTTTTCTTTCTGTCATGGCCACCTCTAAGGAATGAAACCCTTCTTTATCTACCATATATACAATGCTAAAAAAGATCAAGATTGTAGGATTTCAAACCTGATAATAAATTTTTACCAACAAGGATTTTTAAGCCCTTCTCGCTCATGTGACCCAAATGCTTATGCCACAGATCTGTTGAATTTCCTTCTTTTGTGATAGTAGCCAAATCTGATTTTCCTATCAGTGTCTTCAATGTGTATAATGTTCCTGTTTTGGGTCCTTTGGCCACGACCAATGCACCTTTGCTAATTTTCCAGCCTCCTTTTCCAAAGCTTGTCGAATAGCCTTCATCATCCAGTCGTCCCATAGAGATTAAACTCATGGGAATTTCTGGTACATGCCTGACTTGTTTCAACAATATATCTTGTCCATCTTTCATCTTGATCTGGATATCTCCCACTCCAACAATACTGCAAAAATTATTATTCCCCAAATGCACTCTACCATAATCACCAAGATTATATGAAACAAAACTATCTTTGCATGGGGTTACATGGTGAGATGCCCCAGAGTCAAGGATCCAATCAAAGCTACTGCTAGATGTATATACACATGCTTCCTCTACTAAAAAAATAAACAACACATCACCATCTGTGGCTACAACAGTTGTCTCACCTTCATTTGTGCTAGATGACTTGTGATTTGTACTGGACGGTCTCTGATCCTTTTGTCCTTTCTTCCAGAATCGACATTCTTTCTTCATGAGCCCGGTTTTGCCATAATGAAAGCAGATGATCCTTCCTCTCCTTGATTTTGATCGGCCTCTCAATCTTGATCGCCCTTGCCGGCCTTGATCCATTCTTCTACCATGATCAGCTAGAGCTAGAGCCTCTCCCGCCTGGTTTTCTGCAACTGACTTGCGTCGCAGCTGCTCATTCATTAAACTACTATTGACAGCATCAAACTTTAGGGTCCCTATAGTTGTTGAAGTTCTCATAGCTACAATTAAATTTTCCCAGCTGTCTAGCATAGAACACATTAGCAAAATAGCTCTAATTTCATCATCTAAAATGATTTTAATAGAGGCAAGCTGATTAGTAATAATATTAAATGCATTCAAGTGCTCAGCAACTGAAGCACCCTCCTTCATTTTGGGATTATAAATCTTCTTCATCAAGAACACTTTGTTTGATGTCGTGTTCTTCTCATATAGATCATGGAGCTTCTTCCATAATCCTTCTGCTTTCTTTTCTCCAGACACATTGAAATAAACATTCTCTGCTAAATATTGGCGGATTGTTGCAATTTCCTTTCTATCTAGCTTATTCCACTCTTCATTTGTCATCGATGAGGGTTTCTTTGTTATGCTCTCAATCGGCAAACACTGATCCTTTAAAATCGGTATATCCTCCATCTGTGATTTCCATAGGGCAAAATTATCCCCTCTCAACTTCTCCATATCTGTAACTGTTGTCTCCATTTTCAATCAAATTCACACCCCAAAACACAAAAGACTCCACTTAAAAATAAAACTTTAATTATTATTCTTTAAAATTTAGTAATAATGACTTTCCTCCATTTAAAATACCCTTTTCAAAATTCCTGCTCCTTTTTAAAATATACTTTTCAAAATTTCAACATATAATTATATATGTTTCATAATAAATATAAAAACATATATAATGTTTTAACATTTTCACATTTCACACATACATATGTTGGTTTGAGAAAAAAATTAACGTATACGTGGAAGTTTTATGTAAAAAAAAAAACTTACGAACACCACGTTTCAACTTCAAACTCCACGGATCTCCACATTCCAAACTCCAGCAACATGTTTCAACATAGATCCACGGCCTTGTTTTTCTTGCAGCAACTGTGTTTTAGTTCCAACATTTCTCAGTTATTTCCTAGACAGATCCTTCAACAGTGCCAGGTGTAACAACCAATGTTTTAACAAACACTGCTAGAGTAAGGCGATGGCACTAAGCGGCTTGCACAATGGATATTCGACCTTAGCTCTGATACCACTTGTTGGAGGCACGATTGCCATTACACCAAAACCCGCAGGTGTTAGTAAACATACACATCGCTAGATTTAAGCACATGCCACGAAACAAACGGGGAGCGTTGACCTTCTACACTACCATTAACGGGGAGCCAACAATCTCCCCCCCAACGTGAGCCTAGTGTGTTTCGAACTCGAGACCTCTGGCTCTGATACCAGTTGTTAGAGCAGAGAATATATAACACATAGCAGATTTATACTCAGAGACTTAGACGGAAAAAGCAGAGAATAATTCATAGAGACAGACAAATGGAGAAACAACAAGATTACTGAATCAGAAATAGTGGAATAGATAAAAAAATCACTGGAGAACAGAAATCACTTTGCATTACATAACAGGCTTGGGCCTTGGCTTGCATTCCTTGGCCAGAGAAATTACAAATTTATAGAGACTGAAGAAGGATCTAGAATCTTGTATGTGATTCAGATGAAGATCTTTCTAGATCTTTTACACCGCCATTCTTTCTAGATCTCCATGATTCTAGATCTTTCTACACCGCCATTAGTTTCTAGATCATTCTGGATCTCTATCTGAATCACATATAGGATTCTAGATCTTTCTTCAACCTCTATAAATTTGTAATTTTTCTGGCCAAGGAATGCAAGCCAAGGCCCATGCCTGTTATTTAATGCAAAGTGATTTTTGTTCCCCAGTGATTGTTTTATCTATTCCGCTGTTTTTGATTGAGTAATCTTGTTGTTTCTCCATTTGTCTGTCTCTGTGAATTATTCTTTGCTTTTGATGTCTAAGTCTCTAAGTATAAATTTGTTGTGTGTTATGTATGCTCTGGTCTAACACATGAAACAGAAACTTGGCATGAGATTTGTTTACTCCAAACACTGAAGATAAAAATTGAGAGAAAAATGGTGGACCTGAACTTTCATAAATCTTGGTGTGACAATAATATAAAACCTTAAATTTTCTTGCATTAAGCACATAACTGAATCTGACCGTATTTAATAGATTAAGTTGATCCCTAGTTCGTGGTGAAATTAAGAGAAATAGATCTACGCTGAGTTTTCTATCAGAAAAGGCTCTCAAACTTCACATTAAACTTAAATATCATCCAACCTAACCTACGGAATGTAATAGATGCCAGCACTACTGTAAAACCTGAGAAATAAGGCTATATTGTATGCTCAAGACTTTAGATAAGCTGATGAAATGGCCAAAATCGTTTATCACTGAATCAAGCAACTTAAACATTATCAGTGATTTGGGAATGAACAACGTAGTATTTGATAACTCGCCCCTGGATTCGACACTCTCCAACTCTTCAGAATCGACATTATGCAACACTGTTGATGAAATTAAATTAAATAATGGCATACGCAACATTACGACATCAAGCACAATTGGTGAAGCAGTATCATGCGTTAACACTAACTCTTTCTCGGTATCATTGAATTAAACTATGACTTGGGAAACATTATAAGTAATTATACATCCTTCGGATCAACACCTTCCAGTGTTTTAGACATCATGAAATTTGAAGGCAGAGTAAGGTCAAAGTCAGGAATGTGAGCAGCCCGTTTTTCAATTCGAATGTAGGAAGAAACAATTCGATTAGAGGTGATTCAAGGTAAAAATATTTTGAATTCAAACAAAAATTTCATCAATTCGAAAGATGACAATTCGAATTCAAATGTTGATAACAATTTCACCAATTCAGATATTTACAATTCGAATTCGAATGTGAGCAACTACATGGAGATTGTGAGCAACCCGAACAACAATGTAAAGTTTTGTAGCCATTCGAATATAATTTGCAATACAAATGTGATTAGTAATGAGATTGTTGATAAAAACAGTGATTAGAATGACTACACCAGCATTAACACACAATAATGTTAACAACAAGAAGGTTATCAACCTATCCATCACCCTCTTAGTAAAGATGAAATCAACCTACTCAATAGAGAGTTGAACTTCACCATTGCTCTCAAACGTATTCCAATTGAAAGCAACATCATATGTTGCATAGAAGATAATATACAACACCTAGAGAACGATGGAGATAAGGAATCAATACGACAGGATTGTGAAATAATATTTATAAAAGCCAAACCACCAAAAAATAACTTGGAGTAAATTGTTAGCTTTGAAAAAGTTAAAGGATAATGATGAGATTGTAATTCTTAAGGATGACAAAGGATGTGCCACTATAATTCTTAATAAAGACAACTACATAGACAAAATAAAGACAACTACATAGATAGAATGAAAGATCACCTCAATTGTGGTAGTTACAAGAAGTAGACAAAAACCTTATCTCGAAGGTCATAAGAGATGTGAGGAAAGTTATCAACAATTCTTATTTGGATGAAAGAACTAAGAAAAAGCTTCTCCCCACCTCCGAGATAACACCAAGAATCTATGGTCTCCCCAAGATTCATAAATATGGTGTTCCCTTATGACATACAGGAAATACCATTGGTTCGCCCACATATGGGTTAGCCAAATATGTAACTGGTAGATTCAGACGAATAGTTGGAATATTGAATCCTCTATTAATGATTCATATGATTTTGTTAAACTCATCAAGTATGAATGAAAAAATGGAAAAGGATGACTCAACTGTGGGTTTTGATGTGGTTTCATTATTCACCAAATTTCCCTCAGAAGATGCGATCAAGGTCTTATATTAGGTTACAAACACTAAAACAATCAAGCTTGCTGAGGCATGTCTTTAATCTACGTTCTTGAACTTCCATGGTCAATTGTATGAGTAGATCACAAGAGTTGTAATGTGCTTCCACTTATCTCCTATTGTAGCTAACCTCTACATGGAAAATTTTGAAAATAAATCATTAGATTCCTACCCATTAAAACCAAAAGGATGGAAAAGGTATGTTGATGATACTAATGTTAAATGGTAGCATGGTAATGATGAACTCAATTTTTTTTTTTAACATTTGAATGGAATGTATGTGGACATAAAATTCACAATGGAACTTGAAGACAATAGTTGTATCCTCTTCCTAGATGTATTAATTACTAGACATGAAGATGAAACCTTGGGTCATTAGGTGTTTAGAAAGAAAACTCATACCGATAGATTCCTACATGCAAAATTTTACCATTATCCACTAAAAAATATGGGATTCTCAATACTTTGACCTTAAGAGCTATTCGGATATTTGATAAGAAACACTTGGATCAAGAATTTGACCACCTTACTAAAGTCTTCAGAGGAATTGGATATAAAAATAAGGACATTCTTAAAGCCATCAACAAAGAAAAAAAGAATATGAAGCCCACCTCACCCCACCCCCTGAAGCTAAGAACTTGTAACCCTCCAACAAGAAAGCACATATCCTATATAGTCGTGGTGTCACTGATAAAGTTGCTAACGTTTTTTAGAAAAAGAATATTGGTTCTATATTCTATCCTATAAAAGCTATAAAACATAGATGAAATAAGTTAAAGACAAGATTGATCAACGTCAACTTAAATGGGTTTATCAAATCAATTGCTCGTGTGGAAAAACTACATTGGCGAAAATCAGACATAATTTAATATAAGAGTTAAGGAGAATGGAGGAGACATCAAGAATCTATGCACTCACACCTCTGCTCTTGTTGAACATTCCCTCCACTCTAAGCATCATATCTACCTGGAATACACTATGATCATCTCAAAAGAAGATCATTACTTCAAAAAAAAACTTAGAGAGGCGCTAGAGATATTGAAACACCCTTGAAACCTCAATCGAGACATCGAACTTGAGGTTAGTAGAAATTGACTCTCTCTCATCTCTCATCTCTAAGATTAACCATCTTCAGTGGTTTTATTTTAATGATTATTGTATTATTAATAATAACCCAATATATTAATATATTATTGTATTACATTAACACATCAATATCAACATATTAATTTACTAATATATTATATTAATATATTAGTATTAATAAAATAATTTATTGATATATTTCCTTAATTAATTAATGCATCAACATTAATACATTTACACCTTAGTATTAATGTATTAATACATTAAATATTATATATTACATTACATTTCATAAATATTTATATTATCTATTATTCTAATATATCTCTACTAATATACTAATCCGTGTATAATATTGATATAGTATATTAATTTGTTAATGTATTAATTAATATATTATATTATTAATAATATATTAATACTTTAAAATTAATTTATCAATAAATTAAATATTATTATATTAAATATATAATGCATATTAAATATTTTATTGTATTATTTAAACACTATGTTATTTTTATTTCAGTAGAATACTTGGAGGTAGTTAACTGAGGTGACATGGCTCTTGTCACTCAGTTAACTAAGTAAATTTGAGTTAGGGAAGCTTGAGTTCAGTTCTACATGATTTATTGCGAATTTGTAGTAATCTATTTCAATTAATTTGAGTTATTGTCAATTTAACTAGTTCTAACTGTCAGAAGAACTAGTGGAGGTCAAGTTGTGGAAGTGGAACTTCAACCACACTTAGTGATAAACAAGTTAATTGATTAACCAACCCAAAATAATTGTTGCATGCAGAGAATTTGAGTTACCCAGTTGAGATGGGCATTCAAACGTAGTGTACTATCAATTGTAGCATATGCCCATGTGTACAGGTGGTGCATACAGTCAGAGATTGACCTAAGGCTATTGCGCAATTCCTTGGCATGAAAATCCTAAAAAAATAGGGGAAATTTCCCAAGGGAACAACGCAAGGAAATAGGATCTTGGGAGGATGAGAAATTGGCTAAGTATTGGTCAAAGTCAGTCAGTGAAGTAGAGGGATAAACTATACACTTGTAGAGTTTTCTAAGGCTTGAGCAAACATTGTATTTCTTCTCTATTATTTGATTAATGAAATATAGATATAAAGGGGTTTTGAGCAGTTTCTTTCCCCTAAATAAATCTCTGTGTATGTGTGTTAAATATTTGAGCATGTTTATGATATGTGTTCTCGATCGTGAATCGCTTTCCACAGATGAGTAGAGTAGATTTGAGTCTTATGATTTAGTAAATTTCATGAACAGTTTTAGATCTATATAGAATTTCTACGTGAATCATGTCCATTCCCATCCTCATGGGTAGTGTTTAAACTTGTAGTAGTTGAATGTTCACTTCAACCACTAAATCATGAGCATAGATTACTATAAAATGGAATTGTTTTCATATAGATAAGAAGGGAGAACATTTGTTTTATTAAATAGAAAATAAAGAGAGGAAATACATAAAAATAAAGAAGGGAAATGCATAATATTAAGGTATTAGATGAATTTTAACCCATTTCCATCTTGTACAACTACGAAATATCCACCATTTACCTAATGTTTTTCCAAACAAAATTAATACTATAAAATCTGATTCTAATATAGAGATGCTCCACAAACAAAAGGAGTTATCTAAATAATATTTTTGTCAAAAAAATTGAAATATTTTTTTTTTACTAGGGTAAATATTATATTGACTTATAAAATAGATTTTACATGGCTATCCTAGATACTCTAGGTTAGCCTTTCACTAGGGAGACTAAACCATAACCAAAAGTGCACTCTTCATAGAGAGGCATAGGAGATCATGTTTTACAAAAAGACTAAATATATAATACATATACTAAAAAATGGGCCATATTGGCCAAGAAAATAAATTAGATAGTCATAATGCAATATAAGCTAGAGCATAGAAAGGCTAAGTTAAGGGAACAAAGTTGGTAGCATCAACTCGAATACAGTCTTCAATGTTGCTAGGTGTGCTTCCTTCCAAGGAAGGAATGTAAAGACACTACTCAATGTGGACCAAGTGCTAATCTATGTCCCTTAGGTGATCATGAAGGTGCTCCAGAGAGTGCATAATGTATGCCTGGTGCTCGAAGCAATCCATTATAATTATGCCAAGGAGGAACATCAAATGTTGATACAAATTGATGGTGTACATGTACTGGTTAAAATGCTCTCATATATGTCCAAAATTCAACACTCGATCAACTAGATCAGTGAAAACCTTTGTATCCTAAAGTTGTTATCGTTGAGAAGCCCCTTCTTGTTCTATACAAGATAAATCCTCTTCGATGGGCCCTGGGGAAAGGTCCTGAAATCTGGTAGTTGATTCTTGAAGTATGTGACACACATTTCTATTTCCCTAAGAGGCTTTCTCCTGAAAGTAGGTTACCCCCTGGAAAATGCGTGTTCACTGATGGGGCATGTTGAAATACGAAACCAAGATATAGAGGTGGAGAATTGAGAAGATGCGTAGATAAGCAGTGGACTCAAGGGGGTATGCCATGTAAGGACGGGGTGGGGGGAAATAGTAAAGAATCAATTGAAACCAAAATTTAGTAACGAGGAAGGAAGTCAACCTATTGCAAAGAAACAGTGAGAGTGTGAGGGTGGATGAGGGAAAATGTTGGCTCTACCAAGGAGACAACAATAGAAGATGAAAACTCATGAGAAAATGACTAGTGGAAGGATACAAAATTGCAGCTGTGTATGAGGAGGAGTGAAAAATTTCAAGACCGAACTAGGAGGGATACACATGGTAATAGGAAAAATGCAAGCCAAAGAGGTAAGTGTATCAAATCTGATATAAAAAGCAACAATCAAACGAAGAGACAAGAGTAAACCAGAGACTGTCAAACCAACATCTACTGCAAAGTTCCAATTTCCACAGGGGCTAATGTCCAATGTGTATTAGAATCTTGTATCATGAGTCACAACCTGGTCATCTACATGCACACCTGATAAGCTACGAAAGGGAAACAACAAGGTTGGGCCAATAATCCAGGAAGCGAAATGGAAAGCACCACTGGAACTCTAGACTAGTAGGAGAACTGGGTTGTTACTAAAGCCACCAGATATAATTCAAATTGGAGAGACAAGGCCTAGTTTAGGCTTACATAAGTGGTTTGACCAAAGCCCCTGGAGTTCTTTCTTATGAAATTCAAGGTAAGAATTTCAATCAAGGGGGTGGGTGTCTTGTAGCTTCAAATGAGAGAACTAACATCTAGATGAGGACCATAGATATATATATGTGTTAAAACCAAATGCCACACAATCGAGGACATGATGGTCCTAGTGAGACGATGACATTTCAATGTTTTTCTAATGCTTGGTCTTGGGATCCAGGAGCTTACGTATAACTCACCTTAGATGAGATCACAAGAGTGTGTCTATCATAAAAATTATTGTGGGGGTGTGCTACCATGTATCTAGATTGCTTGGCTAGGTGGGTGGTCGCAACCCGCCCCCCTTTTGCATTAAAAACACCCCATTCCGAAAAAAATAAAAGTTATAATCTAGTTATAACTTTCTATAATTCTATTTGAGACATAGTATAGCCAAAATCCTTTTATAATAAGTTTTGAAATTAAGATTTTACATGATATTATTATTATTATTTTATTTTGTGAAATTTCTAAATAAATGGATTAAAAACAATTAAAATAAATACAATTTATTATAACATTAATTAATTTAATTTAAAAATATATATTAATTTTAACTGCCGAAGGCTTATTATTTCAACTTAAGGTGGATGATGATCTCTTGACTTTTTATTTTTATTTTTTTAATTGACCGCCTAGATTGATTCTCAAGGGAATATGCTCAACATATGCTTAGTCTTCATGCTTACGAGTGTAGTGTGCTACAAAGTTTGTTAGGTTGCATTCACTTTTCATAAATTAAAAAAATTAGATTTATTTTCCTAGGGATTTGAGATTATTCCAATTCTAATAAGCTCATATTCTAATTATATGGGGAAATTAGTATATAAGCAAGTTTTGTTTAGCAAAATGTTCCATTTTACAATAAGATGTGTAATATTTTATTTATTTATTTATTTATTTTCAGATTAAATTAGATTTGTGCCACATGGCTCCCCACTCACCATATAAGTTCATATTCTAATTAGATGGGGAAATTGATATATAAGCAAAATTTTATTTTGCAAAATAGTCCATCTTACAATAAGATGTGTAATTCCTTTTTTTTTCTCGTGTTAACGTTGACCTATGACCTTTTTATACACATTAATCACGTAAATGTGTACATTGGTAAGGCATTGACCCATGATCTTTTTATACATGGTTAATCAAGTAAATGTGTACATTGGTAGGACATTCTTCATATAACAATAGTTTTTTTGTTGCAATTGTTTTTTTAATTATATTTATAAAACCTTTGCTATATCAACCACACTAATATTTTTAATATGATTGTACTAATATATTATGCACAATAAAATTCTCAATTTTAAAATTGAATCTTGACATAATACTAAATTAAATCTAACTTGAATTAAATACATTATTATTTTTATGATACATTAATTTAATTTATTTATAAATATAATTTTTTCCAATTAAAATTATTTTAAAATTTTAAATATAATTTAATAATTCACAAAAAAATTTATCTTCTCTTTAAATACGAAGGGAACAAGTTAATCTTTCCACAACTATCTCGCCAGTTAAAAGTGGGTCGACCAACAAGGAGTGGGTTCAGTTATAGGGTGAAATTGTTTTATGTTTGGGAAGTTTTTTGGGGTTAAATTTATATAAAATTTGATCATATCATAAATTTAATTTTATATAGTTTTAGTGTTAAATTTTTTAGGGTTTTAAATTTATTTATACATTAAAAATATATAGATATATAAATTATGTTAAAATATAGAATAATAAAATAAAAACCAATTTTAAAAAATAAATTTTAAATTAAAAAACTATTATGTAAAATTTTAATCATATTGTAAAAGATTTTTTTTTTTAATTTTTATTGATAGAGTAAGAGTAGGACCTTCTATTAATCTAGCCAATGATACATAATTTACATGTCACCGCCCCAGCTCTGAAAGTCAGGCAGCTGGTTAGGGAAACTGGGAATTACAAATGAGCACTCTTGGACAAAAGAGAGCAGAAAACAGAATGCAAATAAGTCAAAATGACCTACCAACAACCATCAAAGTTTTAATGTAAAAACAATAGTATGAATTATCGCCAGCCGATCAAGTTAAATGGGCACCACCCAAAAAAACTGTCAAGCACGGACTCGAAGAAAACATTAGGCCAGCTATAAAACTTAATTCAGATACATACTGCCAAACGAACTTGCATGAGTAATCCAAACCGTTGATCCCCCAACCCGAATCCAACGGTCTACGTGGATATCAGGTGGATAAAAAGCACTGAGAATAATCGCCCGATGAGGGCGGTTTTTCTCTCACCTGACGAAGCAACGTGTCACCCTCAGAATGGAATCGGAGCCTTGTCCTGAAAAACCACAAATTGTAAAATTCCTGCCTAAAAAACCGTTGACGCTGAACAAACATGCACGATCAATCTATGTCGTTGATCCCTTTACACAAATCCAACGGTCTATGCGGATATCGGGTAAACAAAAAGCTCGAAGAGCGGTATTCTCTCTCCTAACACTGCCATGTGTCGCATGCTGAAAGGAATCAGAGCCTTAACCCAAAAAACCACAAACTAGATATACTCCATCCGATAAACCGTTGAATGGTATTAGCAAAGGACGCAATGTTGACAAACCTGCACATTCATGTGCCCCGCGCTAGCCATTAATCAGGTGCAATAGACGAAACTTGTGCCCTCCTCTTGAAATATTTATATCCTGAACTGTGTCTCTCCAACCTGTTAGTCCATAGCTCCATATCTTTGTCCACCTGACAAAGACAGTCCTCCATCAATTTTCCTATGGGAAGCGACTCCAAAATAAATCTCGAATCCCTGTTCCTATTGGATACACCTTCATTCGCTAAACAGTTTGCTAACATGTTAGCTTTCCTTTGCACATGAACAAAGCGAACAATTTTTAAGGTTTGCAGGTGGGACTGGATCCGATGAAAGATCTGCAGAAGCCTCCAATCCTTCAAAACTTTTTCTGGAGAAGAACGATTGCAAATTTTCTTGGCCGCTCGAATAATTAATTCTGAATCAGCTTCGATGATAATATTATGAGAACTTGAGTCCAACAAGATTTCTAAGCACTGTTCTAATGCCATAAGCTCCGCCATATTGTTAGTGGCTTTTCCCAGATGTCCATGGAAGATCTTCTTTATCTGACCCTGTTCATTTCTTATAGCCCCTCCAAAGCCAGCTAATCCTGGGTTGCCCTTGGAAGCGCCATCAATGTTAACCTTTAAGAAGCCATGAGGAGGAGGTTTCCAAATTATACTAACTGCATTTAGTTGTCCTATTCCCTTGGTTAGGCCCTGAGGGATTATGGACTGAAGACCCAACTGAAGTATGATACTTTCCTCTTGGGGCTGAGGAGGTTCCTTGGGAAGTGTTCTCACCAAACTTCCTACTGTATCTTTGAGCTGCTTTAAAATTTGATCAGTTATGTGGTGTGGCATGCTTGCCTTGTTTTTGAAGATCCTACTGTTGCGCTCTTTCCAAACATTCCAGATAACAAAGCCTGGAACCAGAGTCCAGGCTTTATTGATGATTTCATTCCCTGAGAAATTCTTCCTCCAGTTCCTCAAAGTGTTGGAAATGCTGAGATTTTCCTGATCTGTATGTCTAAAAATTGAGCCCACCCTATCCCACACATGGGATGTGAAAGGATAGAAGTTGAGAATGTGCTCCATCATCTCCTCCTGTAGGTCGTAGAGGCAACATGTGGAGGGACCTATAAGGCCTTTTTTAAAGAGATTCTCCCAAGTTAGGATTTTCCTTTGATGCACAAGCCATATGAAAAGCTTTATTTTCATCCAGTGAGGGCTCTGCCATAGATTTTTCCATACTTGATTCGGATTTAAGTAGTTAAATCTTGATATTTCCAGTTTAGCTTCTTTGAGTTTGAAGTCACCTTCGTTGTTGTTTCCCCACCTTAATTGGTCAGGTAAGGAGGAAACCAGAATCCTTCTATTCTGAAGTTCATGGGAGAGAGCATCTGCCTGAGCTTTCATGGGACTCTCATTACTGTGGCCTAGATCCTTCCACTTCCTCCATTTTCCATCATTTCTTTCATGGTCCTAGAAGTCTTTGACCATGAGTAAGCCTTTGTTGTCTGTGTCACTTTTGAGATATGCTAATTACTCTTTATAAAGGTTTGGTTCATGTTTCCAGTTATCCTCCCAGAAATGAGCAAGGTTCCCTGCTCGAATTTCCCAAAAGTTGTGTTGCTAAACAATACTTTATTTTCCCATGCAAGGTTCCAAATATGAGAGCCCTTGATTTTCCCTGACATTATAATGTGATCCTTTTCATGCCAATGCCTAGCATATTTTTGTTTCCACAACTTAGCCCATGGAGCTGTCGGCTCCTTAATCCATCTCCACCAAAGTTTGGCCCTTGAGACTTTACTGAGTGTATTAGGGTCATGAAGCCCCAAACCACCATGGGTTTTGGGCTTACATGTCTTGTCCCAAGCCACTAAGGCCAACTTCTTTTTTTTCCTCTCCTATGCCCCACAGAAAATCTCTATGTATGTTCCTGATTTTCTGTTTAATGCCTTTGGGAGCAGGAAGGGCTGAGAACATGAAAACAGGAATTGCCTGTAAGACAGCCTGTGTGAGCACAAGGCGTCCTACCAAATTCAGAGTCCTATATGTCCACTTTCTGACCTTGTCCTGCAATTTATTTATTAATGGCTCCCACACTGTCTTGCTTAGAGGTTTATCAGTGAGAGGAATGCCTAGGTACTTTGAAGGAAGAAGTTCCCTTTGAAACCCAAGAATTCTGGTGATATTCCTTTGGATAGCAATGTTAGTATTAAAGAAGAAAACCTTGGATTTGAGGAGGCTTACCTCAGTGCCTACTGCCATAGCAAAGTTGTTTAAGATGTGTTTGATCGCCTGGGCTTCTCTAACTGTGGGGATGCCTTGTAGCATTGTGTCATCCACAAATTGTTGATGAGTGTTTGCTGCTCCATCCAAGGTGAGTTTGATTCCCTGTATCCGACCTTCAACATTTTCCATTTTGATTGCTCTGCTGAGCCCTTCCATCATGAGGATGAAGAGGAAAGGAGAGAGTGGATCTCCCTGTCTGAGACCTCTAGAAGGTGTGAAGGTTCTTGATGGAGCACCATTAAGCAAGATTGAAAAACTGGTCATGGTTACGAGTGCCATGACCCATCTTATCCAATTTTGGTCGAAGCCAAAGGCTTTTAGGATTGCCCTGACATAGGACCAACTCAACTTATCATAAGCTTTTGCAAGATCCAGCTGAATGATCATGCTAGCTTGTTTGTTGCTTTTAAGAGAGTGTATTACCTCATGAGCTTGAATGATGTTGTTAAGGATTTGTCTTCCTTCCACATAGCCAGTTTGCTCCTCCGAGATAAGAGATGGTAGAAGGGGCTTGAGTCTATTGGCTATCACTTTGGAGATAATTTTGTACACAACATTACATAAGGCTATGGGTCTGAAACCCTCCAAAGTCATGGCATTTTCCTGTTTTGGGATCAAAGCTATGAAGGAAGCATTAAGAGCCCTCAGAATCTTTTTGGATTTTCTTGAGTCTTCCACAACCTCAAGTATATCTTGTTTAACAGTTTCCCAGCAGGCTTTAAAGAAATCTACATTGAAACCATCCGGGCCTGGGGCTTTTCCATTTTGCATCTCATTGATCGCTTCACTGACCTCCTCTTCTGACACTGGCCTGTTAAGATTATGGTTGTCCTCTCTGGTGACCAACTGAGGTATATACTGAGTGAAAAGGTTGATGAACCTGGATCTATCCTCCAGAGGCTCCTCTGCTATTTTGAGGAAATGTTGTACAAGGATTGATTCCATATCATTGTGAGTGACAAGCTCTATCCCTTGAGGGTCTTTGAGCTTTGTGATTCTGTTATGAGCCCTGTGAGCCATGGTGGATTTGTGAAAGAATTTTGTATTCCTTTCTCCCTCTCTGATCCACTATATTCTTGATTTTTGTCTCCAAAAAATTTCCTCTTGCAAGCATCGTTCTTCCCATTCTCTCTGCAAAGAGTCCGTGAGCTTTTGCCTCTCCTCGGTAAAGCCCTCAGTGATACTGGTCTGATTGATCTCCTGGAGTTTCAGCTCAGCCTCTCTTTTGGCTTGGAAGATATCACCAAATTCCTTTTTGTTCCACTCTTTGAGTTGAGACTTAATGTGTTTGAGTTTCTGCTGGAGCATGAACATTCTAGTGCCTTGAATGTTCAAATCCTCTTTCCACCATTTTTCAATGTTACTGGTGAATTTAGGGTGGGAGAGCCAGGCATTTTCAAACCTGAAAGGTCTATTTCTTGGTGTACCCATAAAGGTAGCCTCCAGCTGAACTGGCCAATGATCCGAACCTCCAAAGGGCAGAATGGAAGCTGTCATGGCAGGGCCTGTCAGAATGAGGTCCTCTGAAATAATAAATCTGTCAAGTTTGGAGGCAACTTGGGAAGCCCCTCCCCTCTTGTTGTTCCAGGTGAAGATTCCATTTAAAGTTTCTATGTCCACTAGCCTCATGTTCATTATGAAGTTCTGGAAGGCCATGGAGTCTCTTCCTAATTGTCTAGTACCACCTTTCTTCTCTGAAAGAGATTTTATCATATTGAAATCCCCTGCAACGATCCAGGGCTTAATTGGGTGTCTTGCTCTAAGATCCTCAAGGGAGATCAGAAATTGGAGTTTATCTACTTGCTTTTGAGGTCCATAAACATTTGTGATCATATATGTTACCTTATCACCTACAGGTTGACATATCATAGAAAGATAGTTCCTGGATGCTTCAGCATCCAGGATAGTAAATTTCTGAGGATCCCACAGTGTGAGAATCCCCCCCGCTGAGTTGTCTGCTTTAACCTCTAGATACTCATACTTGATTAGCCACTTTCTATGAATTTCTCTAATCTTATCCATTGAGCATTTTGTCTCTTGAATAAAAATCATATCAGGTTTTTCTTCTCTAACTCTATTGCTAAGATTTCTTTGTTTCCTTCTGTTACCTAGGCCTCTAATATTCCAGGTTGTGAGCTTCATTAAGAAAGGTTAGTAAAAGAATAACTGGTAAGATCTTTCATCTTACCTAAGTTAATCAATAATTTTCCACATTCGTTCAACAACTCACTCTGCTTTTTCCTTCCTCTTTTCCTACCTGAGTTCTTTGGAGATTGTGCCTGTATATTCTCCATCACTTTGACCCCACTGTGTTCCTGGTTATCATGACTTCTTTTGATTCCAGCTCCCTTCGATTGTGATCTCCATAGAAAGAGCTGTTGTACTCTGTCATAGTCCTCTTTTGGCAAAGATTCCACTCCTGTGGTCGTCCCTTGTTCCAAAAAATTTTCTAGATCTAGATTTTCCCTGTCTAGAATTTCCTGTAGTTCATGATCCTCCGTACCTGCTTCACTTGGAGTCATCTCTAGATCCCTGCTTATTTCCATGCAACTTGGTAGATCCTCCTTTTGCTGGTTGTTTACTGTGATACCTTCCATGTCATCTTCCTTTTCCTTCTCATTTATTATTTTCTCCTTGTCTTGGATTGTTTCCTTGATCCCTTCTTCTTCCTCTAAGATCTAGAACCGATTATGCCTTGAATGTCTGTTTTCATTCATCTTTTTTTTGTGTATGTTTCCCACCCATGCCTTTGCTCCCAACCTTGGTGAAACCCTCATGATTTTTATCCATAGTAGTTTTCGTATTACCTTCCATATTATTTTTTGGGCAATCCCTGATTAAATTCCCGTGCTCATGGCATTTGTGGCACCTGAATGGGATTTGCTCATAGTCCACAGTTTGCACCCATTCTTCATCATATACTTCTAAGATTATTGCTTCCGGAAGGGCTCCCGATAAGTCCATCTCCACACATATTCGGGCGAAGGATGTGTATTTTCCTTTCAGAGTTGCCTCTGAGATCTTTAGAAAGTGTCCTAGCTTGTTGCCTATTGTTTTCAGAGATTCTGGTAGCCAATAATCTAGAGGAAGGGAGTATAATCTAATCCATACCGGTACTGATGTGAAAGTTTCACATTCCGGGACAAAGTTCATCATCCATGGCCGCATGTAGAGTCCAGCAGCAGCATAGAAATATGGCCCTCCTTCGAATACTCTGTCCTTATCCTCCAGGCTTGCAAACACCACTGTGAAAAAGCCCTTAGATCCCAGATGAAGGTGTATATCCCCCTTTGGCTTCCAATGACTTCTTATCCAGATGTGTAGCGCCCTCTCCGTCGGCCATAACCCCATAAATTTGCATATGATCGCATGTTTGGTCATATGATCTCTGTGTGCTTGAAGCGCCGGATCACTCAATATGACCCGAGGGATGGTGCTCGACTTGGGTCTGCAGACCCCATTATTTCTTGTGGAAGTAGATTTTTCACTACTGCCTCCATTCTCCTCCTCCTTGTTTGTGTCCATTTGATCTCCTTCCTGTTCCTGAAGTCCGTTTCTTCGCAGAGTTCCCTTGCTTCTTGCTTCTAAAACCTGTTCCAGAGGTTTTTTAAAATTCTGCTTTCCTTTATCCTTACTTCGATTTGTAACAACCTGACTGTAGGAGGGAGCCACACTCCCCCTATGCGATCCGCCATGGTGCCAACCTCCAAAACCCTAGCACTACGGTTCCAATCTTTTTTTTTCCCACTCCCGCTTCATCCGTTTACAAGCCAACCCATATTGTAAAAGAATTTTTAAAATGGTTAATTTTTTTAATAAAATGAGTTTTTAAAATGTATTTGTAAATTTTGAAAAACAAGATTCCTTTCCAAAAATTAATCTTGCAAAACCCAATCTAACCAAAAATATTATTTTGCCTAAATCCGATTTTAAAAAAATTACAAAACGCCGGTGCCATGGAAGGATCAATAGAGGGAGGGGACATCATTGTTTCCTTTGACTGCGAGGATTAATTCGCTGTTACAGCCATGTCAAGCTAAATAGGTTCATTGTAGATTATTAAAACTCAATGGTTTACCAATTACCGTACACCGGTCCCACAGCGCTCAAAACTTCCACTTACAAACTACTCTCAGTTAGTAAAGTAATTGGAGGATTTATTGACACTTCAGCGGTCCTATACCTTGTCCTTATTTTATCTTATTATTATAAAAAAAACTCTATAATAATAATTATTATACAAAAATAAATTATTAATTATTTATAATAATATTTTTTTTAAATAAAATTAATATTTCAAAAAAATTGTTTATTTTTCATTAATATAAAAAATGATTTACAATATTATGTAAAATTCCTTCTATTACAAAAACAAATTCAGTACTTCCCAAAAATATAAGAGAAGCCAAAAGTTTGAAGGCCTTGAAGTTTCAATTTTTCCTACCTTTGGACACCCTTCCTAACCTTATTCAATTCCTTTATTAATATATTACGAGTGTAAGTAAGGAATTTATTCTCATTTAATATTATTTAGGTTCTTAATATTTTTTTCATTGGATATTTATTAAATTATAAATCAGTAATTTAAAAGTAGCAATTTTAGGTTGGGTTTGTCACAACGAAAAGTATTATTAACAATGTAGATATTTATTAAATTATAAATCAGTGATATAAAAATAACAATTTTAAGTGGGGCTTGCCCTAACGAAAATTAGACCAACCACAATGAAGATATTTTAAAAGTTTTTTTTTTTTTTTTTTTTATATTAAAATAAACCAAATCAAAACTCCAACATGAATATCACTATGTCATAAAATATTCATGGATGAGTTCTCATGAAGGTTACAAAATATCAGCTAGATATATTAGAGAGACCACAACTATAAAACATAAACAATTAGAGAGAACACAACTATAAAACATAAACAATAGTAAAGGAAATTCATTAGATACAAACATAAAACTAAAATGAATTTGGGCATTCATCATTACTAAGAAGAAGTAGTGAGGGTAGGATCCTGTGTGCTTAGCCTTGTTGGGGACTATCTCCCAGAGTGAAGATGCATCTCAATATTCACTAGTTGAGTGTCCAAATTGATGAGGCAAGAACGCAGATGCTTTTGGACCCACTGGATATCGTTAATGTGAACAATGATTTTGTTACGATCCTCTTGCTTGTCCTTGATGACATGACCCAACATTGTTTTAACTTTCCAATACATAGTGATTGAGTGGAAGTATGGGTTCTTGTGACCCCTATTATCTCTAGGATTTGGACCCCAATCAAAAACTTTGGCTTGAACCTCGAATTCTAAATGGGCATTTTGGTCACAAACGACTCGAACTTTGAGTACATGAATTTTGTGTTGGATTTATGGGGGGAGCGGGGGGTGGATTAATGGTAGTTTCTAGTTGCAAACTCGGCTTGAGATTGTGCTCAAGGACTCCAGTAGGTCCACAACCACCAAAGCATCACCTTAGGTGCATGCGTTGTCGCGACATGACATTAGGGAAAGACCAGTTCCCAACTAAAGGTGACATAAGAGATAAGAGAATCGTAAGGGGATAAAAACTAGAGAGGGGATTACGCAAATCATGCAAGAGGGAAAGTGTTAGGAATAAGGAGGTCAAGTGTAGCCAGAGCCAAGGAAATTGCAAATGTGAGCAGGGAATAACATTAGGCAACAAAGGGTCCTCTTTGAGCTATAGAAGAGCTAGATAATCACCCCACAAACAATAGGAGGTTGGTGTTTCTGCCCAAGGGGACAAGAACTATCTCTTGAACCAAAAACCACAACCATAACAATATAATTACAAAAACAACAAGGGGAATAAGAATTTGACAATTTTACCTGTAGGCCTAATGTGGATGCATTCCAAAAGACCTTAATGGAATTTGGGTACCAACCCTCCCACTAGCTAATGCCGTGACTCGCTGCATTCACCCATGCAGACATTTGAATTTTGTATAGTAGATTATGACAAACTATGAAGAATAAAAGTTGGAAGGCCAAACTTGGAGGCCTTGGACCTTCCTTCATATGTGTAACAATTTTTTTGGTGCATGGGAGGAAATATCCCACAAGAAATCCAATATTGTAGTTAAGTCTTTAGAAAACAACATGGAGACTCCAACAATACCAAGAAGATGTATTGGTGGAAGTTCTAGTTTAATGCTTTGTGTCGTCATAACTCGTAAACGTGTGGGATTGCATCGGGATGGTTGGCCACACCACCCCATTCTCTAAGCCATATTATATTTGTTATATGTTTGGGAGGTTTTCCCGACATAAAATAGCTACAAAAGAAGAAAGATTAGGATTTTTGTTTTCTCAAACAAGCTTTGCGGTCTTGTAACGTAAGAACATATTTTCAATTAATGGAAGCAAAACTTTATTCTAGCTCTTAGCTTGATTCTTCTTTAAGGAATTTGAGCATTCTTGGGATGGACCCACCCTAGGAACTTCATTTCCCTCTTGTACTTTTGTTAATACTATACTATGCCTTGGATTGGTCTTGTTTAGCTTCTAACATTAGCAATTATGGAAATTATACTCTAATGGTTTTGTGCATGATTAAATAAGTGGTTTCTTGAGAACTTCTTCAATAGGTCATTTATGCAAGTTGATAGCCTTTTTGACCAATCATATCACTCATCAATACATTTCTAAGTATTTTTCCATTAGCTTCCTTTTGCTATTATAAATTATGTAATTTATTGTTTTATTGTGTACAATTGATTTTATGACTAAAGGATACCAAAACAAAAACTTGGTTTTAGGATGATAGAGCTTGGATTAAGTTGTCTCAAGTCTTTACTAGTTAAATGACATTATCCTCCGTCATTACTACCTCCTTCCTTCATTTTAGCTTTGCACTCAAACAAATGTTTTGCATGCTAGTTGGACTCTTCTTGTAACACTCTGTGAACACTCCATTTCTCTTGTCCAGTTTAGCAATAAACATTTGGTTAATCTCTGGTGGTGAAAGTTTTTGAGAGCATATTCAATGTTTCTAGTGTTATTGTGGAAGGGGAAAATAGAAACACTTTGGTTTATGGGCTTCTCTAGCGTAGGGGAGATTTAGATTCATCTGTCTGCAAACGATGCGCATCAATGGCCAAAGCAAATCTTGGTAAGAGATGTGAGAATAATTACAGACTAATTTTTTTCTTTGGATATCTATTCTCTACACAATATATTTCTATTATTTTAATTTTTTAAATAAAAATAAAAACTTTCCAAAAAAATTAATATCAATATTTATAATTATTTTAAAAATGAATAATAAGTAATTTGACTTTATTAAAAAGAAATTTCCTTCATCTTAATTCTAAAAAAATAAAAATAAAAGATCTCAAATAATATCAATATCAACAAAAATAAAAGTAAAAGATCTCAAATAATATCAATATCAACGTTTCATGAGATGGACAATAATTGGTCATAAAAAAATATCAATTAATATCCATATCAACAACTCATGAGATGGAGAATAATTGGCCATAAAAAAATCTCAATTAATATGAACAAGATGGAGAATAATTGGTCATAGCTTGTTCCGTAATGAGTTTTACAAATATGTATCTATATCTATTTCTAAAATGAATGGTACATTTTCCTTTATCATAATATTACAAAATTAAATATTTTATTTTAAATTAGAATTAATAATAATAACTAATTTCTAAATAAATAATAAAAAATAGTTTTTAAATATTAATGTTTTTTTTCCTAAATATAGGTGTATATGAAATAGTTTTGTAAGTTTTAGGTTGGTCTTTCAATAAGAAAACCAAACCATAATAAAAAATGTATTTTTAGTAGAGAGACATGAGGCATCAAAATACTCAGTAGTGTATAATTGATCAAACAAAAAATAGACTTATTGGACTTTGAAAATAAATAGCAAAGATAGAAAGTGTAGAAGCCAAGAACATGTCAAGAAACTAGGTGGAGAGGTCCAAATCTATTGTTGTGACCTAGATAGGATTCTTGTTGTCTCTAGGGGTGCCTGTAGTAGGGGTAAGGATGCCAAGGTGCTACTCTATGCATTCTAGCCTTTGATCTATTTCCTTTATGTGGTGATGCGAGCGCTCCATAAAGTGGAGAAGATCTACCCAATGTTCAAACCTATTCAAAAGGATCTTTCCAAGAAGTAATTCCATATGCTAATATAGATCCACTATATGCATGTAATTGTTGAAGCGCCAAATGTCTGGCACCCAATATGCCAGTTCAACAAGAACCTTTGTGTTAGAAAGTTGATGCTTATGGTAGGTTCCTTCTCTCTTTACATGGGTGAGCTCATCTTGGATGGGGCCTAGGGTAAGTGCATGGAATCAGGTAGCAATTTCCTCCGAACAATGGTTTGTACATGTGTTGCTCCTACTGGGCCATTCCTAGTAATATGTGGCTCCTCCATGGATACTAGCTTGTTGATGGGGAATGGGGGTGATACTGCAGATGGAAAAGGGGGCAGAGAGCCAAAGGAGAAGAAGCACTGACGTAAAAGGTATGACATAAGGCCACATGTAGGAGAATCAAGGAAGAGTGATGTGGCTACATGGATGACCAATAAAAGAAGGAGATATAAGTAAGAGACTGAGATCAATGGAAGGAGGTTGGCTAGCGATAGAGCAGGGAGATTGCCTCATGATTAACATGAAATAACTTTTGGGCGGGGGGAGGACTAAGGAGGTAGGTTGTTGAGAAGCCTCCTCGGATTTGAAGCAATCCAATTATAGGAACAAATAAAGAAAACCACAACTAAATACATAAAAGAGCTAAAACATAACTAGGGAGTAAGAAATGAGACCACAAGCCAAGAGAGGTCACCTGAACAGGGGTAATCTGATTCCTTTGCTATAAAACATGAAGTCCAACAATGAAAGGATCCATGAATATGTATGTATTAAAAACCAAGTGCCAAAGCTACAAAGTGCCCTTTGAACTTGTAAGGAAAAAGTGACAACATGGAAAATCCAAGGTCTAGAACCATATATTGGTGATTGTCATCGATGTTGTAGTCCCTATTAGTAAGTTGTAGACTTTATTAGTAGTAGTCCATGGTAAGCCAAATTTTGAAAGAATGGGATGGATGTGGACTCCAAACAAGAGCTAATGTTTGTCTACAAAACCAAAAGCTCCAAGAGTATGAAACAATAGAAATATGAGGATTTTGAAACATAATTTGAAGCACCATAATCCACATTACCTTAGGTTGATGTTTCACATGGGTGAAGTCTCGACAAATAGTATAGGATATTGAACAATCGTCGCTGCAGGTGAATGTAGTGCATAAGGAAGTAATTGAAATGAGTATTTTTAGCATGTGGTAATAGCTTGAGTTCGCCTACTAGAAGCCACTGTTAGGCCGAGGTGGCAGCCTATGGCTTGGTGTAGTTTCCTTGGGATTTTCTATGTTGTTCCAACTGTAGGGGGGTTTGGGGCTCTGTTGAGTGGGATGTTCCTTGGATGTACTCAGGTCCTCAGGTGGGACACTTGGTGTGGTGGTAGGTGATATGTGGCCCTCTTTGGGAAAAATAATCACTCTACGGAGCATCTATGGGAGGAGCATAAGTTGTGGGATATAATTCCATGTCAAAAAGCATGAATAAGGAGAGGGGAAACATATTATTGGGATTAGACCTTAAGGTGGAAATCCCTTTTGCAACAAATAGTGGAAGGTTTCAATGGATGATACAAATTGTTGACCCTATGGCTAGTTAAGGAGGAAATTTCCCAAGGTAATGTTGTGGCCCCCATGCATATATCCCCTTTATCTGACACAAAGGTTCTAGTTAATTGGGCTAATCAAATCCTAGACATTGGGAAAACTAGGGGATAGTTCAGTCAGTACATACAAACTATAAACATCTACTAGTAAATTGAATTTGTTTGGGAGTGTACATTGGTTGATAGGAAGGAGAATTGGGAGCATGTTAGGCAATCCCTTGATTTGCATCTTAATTAATCAGGGTAGGATGGATCACAATATTGATAGGGTTGGGAAGCAGTTGGGTAACCGTCAACTATCAACAATAGTTAAGGAGGGATCCAAGGAGCCTGTGTAGACAACCACCTCAGATTCTGACCCATTTGGATAGCTTTTTTTATGACTTTTTTTTTAATGTAGTTTTGGATACTAGTAGCTCTTAAATTTGTATCCCAAGAAAGGTCCATAGTAACCTTCTAGATTGTTATGGTTCTTTAGTCTACAATTATTTTTTCCCTCTCTTTGGAGGGTGTTTTTCTGGTTATGGTCTGGTTTTCCTTGTGAGAGTTTCCCTCTCTTTGGAGCATGTTTTTTGGTTATGGTTTGGTCTCCCTTGTGACAAACTCACTAGTGAATGGAACTTTTTGATATAACTATTAGTATTCGAAGAATATAAATCTAATTTACAAAAAATAAATCTCTATGGAATATCCACAAAATATTTTTAGTAGTGGTGAGGCTAGAGAGTTTAGATATATCTTAAAAGTAATTATAACCTTTTTTCTTTTAGATTTAATTTAAAAGTTGTTATAACATTAAAATAAAATAAAATATTTTGATTGTGAAATGTGTTATAATTTTTGGGCATGTGGTATTGATAAGCCATGGTATTGGCCCATTGTATTGTAACAAAGCCTATTTACAAGTCAATAATATCCATGGTAAAATATGGAAGAATATCCATGGTTAAGAATCTTGTTATATTATAAGTTTATTGTGAGTATTAAGTTATTATGTGCTTATTAATTGAATTGAATTTAAATATAGTTAGGGAATAATTATTTTAATTTGTATGGTAAAATGGATCTTCATTTATAGCTACTATTTATATGTTATATATTTTAATGTGATATGTATATCATTTTTTTCATTTACCAAAAAAATAGCTTGTAATTTTATTAATAAAAACAAAATTACAATATAGGAAATTAAATTTTATTATTTTTATTATTTTTAACTAATAGAATCAACATAGATCCATTTTAACTAAGGATCAACCAAATCCAATCTTTTTAGGTGCAAATCTTTCCTCAAGTTTTGCACTAAAAAAAAAGTTTGCATGTTGAGAGATTCGACCTAGAGTTAAGATGGATCTATGCTAGTTTTACATACAATGTATGACTTTCATATTGTATCAACATTTAAATGTTTGCACTTAATTCACCTACATTACAACATCTCTGCGCCTCTAACTATGTACCAAGATTCTTAATCATGGAGATTCACTCCCACTTTCTCATGGAGATTCTTAAATTTTAATTCATATGAAATGACATTTTTTAAAGTAATCAATTTAATTAAAAAGATCAAAAGTGTATAACTTCTTTTAAAATAGATATCAACCACCATTGCTACTACTAGCCAGATCTGCTTAAATCCATCGGATCTATCAAACACCTATAATGATCAAATTTCTAGATGTACAAACCTCTTTTTTGACATCTCCAATTTTGATTTTTAATTTTAATTATGGAGTTGTGATCAATAATTAATAATGATATTTTTATAATTTTAATTATCTATACATTAGATAACATTAAGCTACAACACATAAAAGGATATTACAATATCTCTTTCATATTATGTTTGAGAGTTCTCCTCACAAAAAAAATTCTAAAATATATTGTGAAAGTTAAATCTCTACCATCCATCCAATAATTTCGTCAAGTAAATTCAAATTTTAAAATTCCTATTATTCTAAAATAAATACATCTACCCACATAAATAATTATCTTCATATATAAAACTTTTAATTAAAAATAAATTATATATCAATAATATCCTACGATGCGTCACGTTTAATTTTATCTTTTGGAGAGTAGCTAATTATATTTTTCTGATTTTTCATATCTCTTTTAAATTAAATATTAGAAAAGTATTAATCCAATCTATAAAACTTTCGGTGGAGAATATTACAATAATCACAATCACAAAATTTCACGGATCCTTTGACAATGAATGCCAGAGACTTTAGCAGCAGCCAAGTGAAGTCAATAGACGTTTAAGAATAAATAGGGGGGCTTTGCATAATGAATACCAGAGACTCGAGCAGAAGATAATGTATGGGTTGAGCTGCTCTTCGGGACAATAGATTCAGGAGAACAAAACAGAGCAGGGTTTAACTCCTGGTCTTATGCCAGTGTACGCTGAGGGCACGATTGCCACTAAGATGAAAGAATTAATATTCAGTACCATGTTACTTATGGCCATGCTCCTCTCAGTTGTTGATCCAGGGACTGCTGTCGTTTGGTTTGGTTGTGAGAAGCCCGAATACAGAAACGGTAGCTCCTTCCAGCGCAATCTAAACCAGGTTTTCAATTCGCTAGTGGGCAACGTTTCTACAAGCGGATTCAACGTTTCTAGTGTCGTTGTTGTTGAGGGACAAAACAGCATAGTTCAGTTTATGGGCTTCTCCAGTGCCGGGGAGATTTAAATTCCTCCCATTGCAAACAGTGTGCATCCACGGCCAAAGCAAATCTTGTTCAGCGATGCCACAATACTTCTGGACTCATTCAGCAAGACGGCTGCTTTTTACGCTACGACAATCATAACTTTTACGGCGATATGGACAGTATGCCCAAAAATTTGATCTGCAACGGTGGGAAAAGTATCAAACCACGAGAACACAGATGTTGTTGATGCCCTGCTCTCAAACGTTACAAAGAAAGCTGCGCAGAGCCCGCAACTTTTCTTTGCAGATTATTCTCTGCCTTCTAATTTTATGGTGTATATATACGCCATAGCCCAGTGTTGGAAAGATCTGTCACAAAAGGACTGCGGTTCTTGCAACTGGGACTATTGGAGCACAATTTGCAACCAAGAACTGCTATTTGCGTTTCGAGATGTATTCTTTTTTCAATTTGTCCGTGCTCCCCCCGCATCCACCCCCATCACTGCCGCCTCCTACAGCTGCCCCTCCAGGTAAGTTTGCTACAGTATCCGGTATTTGTTTGACATAGTTTACCATGACAAGGAATATACTGCTTAATTTAGTAAGGGTTTATATATTTTTGGTTAAATAGATAAAACCCATTAACTCTGTGCAAATCGCAGAAGGGAAAAATGTTATGTACTGCTTGGGATAACAGTGGGAGCTGCAGCCGCGATGATTGGATTAATGGCAGCGATTGGATTTTGCAAGTGGAATGCTTTCGTTCTGCCGGAACGGTTTTCTCGAAGCAAATGTGCCGAAATTGGTAAATTGTTCAGTTTTAAGATTCCGCAATGAATCCTGTTACTAGGGTCTCCGTCACAGTTGTGTAAGATTTTGTTTACAGATCGATACAAATTTTATCCCCTTACAAATCTACTACGATCCAAATTGTGTTTGTGACTCAACTCTGCACCACAAAATTTTATATTTTTTTGTCTTCACCCCTTCATGTTTTAATAGATTTATCTGCTGACCCATTTTTGCTCATGACAGGCTCTGTTATTTGTCCCTCCTACTTGTCTGTCTTTCTCAAAAATATTAATCATTCACCTAAATCGAGGCCTTGGCCTCACAATCTTGATTTAATATCATTTGAAATCATCACTTTAATTAGAGAGTTTAAGCCTATTGAAAAGGTGGGCTGTGTTGTTTAAGATACATATCTTAAATCAAGGTTATTGAAAAAGTAGGCTGTGTTATACATATCTTAGACCAAGTTAAACCGTTTCCATGATTGATTCCTTCCTCAGTCCTAGAATTTTAAGAATTTCATGACCATATACCAACAGAAAATGATATGGTACTAATTATTTTAATATATATATATATATATATATATAAACAAGATACCACTTACATTTTGGTGTATGGTAGGAATAATTTTGATACCACTTACATTTTGGTGTATGGTAGGAACAATTTTGATTTTTATATTATTATGTTAATTGATTAGTATATATTTATATGAATTATAGATTTATCAAGGATTAAAAGATCAAAAATGTAATTTTTTTAAAATATAAAATTTGAAAAAAAAAAAATACATCTCAAAAATTTGATTCTTAAATCTATATATATATATAAAATACTAGGTATATTTTTCATTATTTTTCAAATATTAAATTGATTTTCTTAATATATAAATAAAATTAATGTCTCAAAATTTTTTGAACAAACTTAAAAGTCTAAAGGTCTAAACCTAAAATAATAAGCTTTCTTGAAATCTTCTATTCATAAGTTTTTCTTTTTAATTACTTTATGTAATATATATAAATTTTATATTTTTTTACCTTACAATTGAAATATTTTACTTAATATTGATAGTAGCTAATTTTTTTAGCTTCAATTATTTTTTCCTTTAAACATTAAAATATTTTATTGTGAATAATTTTAACGTAATTTATTTTCTATATATATTGAAATATTAACCAAGATTTTCAGATTATTTATTTAAACCTTATATTGAAATATTCTGAATTATATATTTTCTTTTATTTTGAAAGTGAAAGTAAATTATGTTATTAAATATGAATATTAGAGTAAGACATCAATTTCTTTGTGTTAAATTGTAATATCAATAACATAGTGAAAATAGTAAGAGTGTAGTTATTGATAAACTATACAGATTTTGATAAAATCTGGAAGGGATTTTTGTAAATCCAGGTTATTGTTGTCAACCTTCAAGATTTTGGGTGCCCCAAAACTTTTTAAGAGTGCTGAATTCATTTCTACCATCAAAAATATAATTCAAACACTGCTACTGCAAAATTTTTTCATTTTATTTTGCTCAGATTCCAACACTTTTGACAACCAAGGCCATTCCTCCACCTCCATAAACTAGGCCGTTTTTATTTGGAGAATACTCATCCTTCGTAATTGTAAATTCCCACTCTCAACTTAATAAAATTTTATTTTTTACATTAAAAATGTTTGAAATTTTGTTCAAACACTAAATGTGAAAGAATAAAATTAAAAGTTCCAAATATATCCACGCACTGGCATGTGTTGGGGAATTTCTGATAATTCCAAAACAAAAATAACTTGAACAGAACAGAACAATGCTCTATTTCTTAACCCACGAAACTAAAAATTTGTTTGTTGAAGACAGAGATTTACACACACAGAAGCTTTCTGTTCATTTATAAAACTGACTATTACAAAAGATTCTTCCTTTATCAGAGGGATTTCACCAACACAACTGCTTCAGAGGCAGAATTTTTTTTTTACTCTGTTTCACCTAGCAAATTTACACTGCTGTGTCTGCATATTACATGGCATTAAAACATTAAGAAAAACATATAAACAACGCCAAGGTTGTGTTCCTTTTTCTTTTAATGAGGTTGCTGCTCTTCACAATGGCGCCCAGGCCATAATATTTGTCCTCCAAAGAAGATGCAACACTATCCCTGCACTGTTGTGCATTACAAAACTCTGTCTTTCTTGAAGATTTCACACTGCTGTGTGTAAAGATTTTCATTCACGCGCTGTTGCCCATTGTCTTTTTTTTCAATTGAACAACATTTCTCTGACTCTTCAGGAACAATTACTCTGTCCCAGCTTACAAATTTACACTATTGTGTGTAAATATTTCTTACATTCACTGCTATGTGAAAAACATTTCACTTCTTCTTCTTTTTACTCTTGCACTGCTGTGCGTAAAAAATTTCTTCTCTTTCTTGCTATCGCGCTGCTGCACCTCACTTACATTGCATATACTTCAAAACAGGTTATTACATTCGCCCTCTGCGTATTACACAGCTGTGTGTAAAAACCCCTTTTTTTTCTTACTTCGCACTGCTGTGTGTTTCGTTGCTATTCAACGAACAACAAAAGAACATAATATTACAAGTTACTTGAGCCATATTTCCGTAAAATAAAATAAAATATAATTAAAAACTTTACCGACAATCTACGAATCACATTAAATTCATTAATTGTTTTACTGAAACGTTGGTGGTCAATGAAGCTTTCACTTCACGTCAATTTCATGTTGCAGGCCTGTACGCAAACTCTGATTCGATCGGACGGCTTCAAACCTTGGTTTCAATCGAACGGCTGTCGGACTATATCGCACGGACCTTCTTGCCAATCTTTATGCTCCGGGGAAAACTGCTCTGACAAAATTGCTGTCCATGTGTCTGCTGCTGGGTGTTATCACTGCTCCTCTGGAAAATACCACCGTTTCATGAAAAGCGGTGCGATGAACACTGGCGATTTTCTGGAATAGTTTTATGGTCGTCGTTTAATGGTCGCTACAGTTGGAAATTACCATTTCAACACTCCCATTTAATTTCAACTGCTGGGTTATCAGTCATACCCAGACATTTCCTCAGAAATTCAAAACTTTTCTGCCCCAATGGTTTGGTCAAAATGTTTGCAACCTGCTCCTGAGTTCTACAATGTTGTAAAACAATTTCTCCATTGTTTACCAATTCCCTGATGTAATGAAACTTTGTGTCAATGTGTTTCGTTCTCTTATGAAACACAACATTCTTGGATAATGCAATAGCTGAGCTATTGTCATAAAAAATCACAGTTCCTTTTGCTTGCTCTTGGCATAAGCTCCTTAACGTCCTTCTCATCCAAATTGCTTGACATGCTGCTGCTGTAGCTGCCACATATTCTGCCTCTGCTATAGACAATGCTACAATAGGCTGCCTTTTAGAAGCCCATGAAATGGCTCCTGAAACATGATCTTAATCAAAGAATGACTGTTAATATAGTTCAGCAAGAATTTCATAAGGACCTGTTCACTAATAGCTTCAACGATAATGATCAAGAATTACAGGCTCCCCCTAACTGTATGCATCGTCTCTTTTTGGCAGAGTCTTAAAAAAAAAAGCTTAGATTCGCTGGAGAGCTCAAGGGACTTTCGGACTGTATTTCCTTCCTTCTCCATACTTGTGTAACTTTATTCTTTTGCATGGTTCTAGCTTATGTAAGAGCCGATGTTAAGTTACAATCACGTGCCATATGACCAATGTTATGACACTTGAAGCATTCTACATTGTTCATGAATAAGATTTCATGATTTCTTCCTGTAAAATTGTTTCTTGGAGGTTATCAGGGACTATAACATCTATCTCTATGAGATGCTTTACAGTCTTTTGCCATATGACCAAAGTTTGAACAAGAATAACAATAACCAAAAAATGAACTTTGGTACCTGGGAGATGGAGGTTTCCTTGAAGTACTTCTGAAGCCTTTCTGCCTTGAGATCTTTTGATGATAACCATTGCCTCTTGCCTCTTTGACATCATCTACGTTTCTTTTTGGAGCTGGTTTTCTACTTGTAGCAAGATTTCTTCTTGGAATAGGATTTCTTTTATTGTAGCCTTGATTTTTCTCCTTACCTTTGCTGGAACTAGGAGCATCACAATTTTTTTCTGGCTTCTTCACATCTCTTTTGCTTAAATCATTTTCATTCTTGTTTGAGGGTTCACCTGCATACCCGAGTCTTGATTTATCAGATGGACATCTGTGATAGCTGAGCATGTCATCCAAGGCTTGAGAGCTCTTCAAGATTTTGTTCATCCTTTCAACCCTTTTTCTGAGGAGGACAATCTCTTCTTCCAATCTTTCACACTCATTATTCTTCTTTGCAAGTTGTTCCTCAGTTTCTTCCTTGCTACGAGTACCTTTAGCTGCTACTATTTTAAGGGAGATGATATTTGACTTCATTTTGAAGATTTCTTCATTCTTTGCTTGACTGCTCTCCATTCTCTTCTCAGCTCCTTGTGCCTGTTTCGTGGCTTCTTGTAATTGAGATTTAAGGAAGGAGACCTCTACCTTGTACTGACCAATCTCTTCTTCAAGTTTGTTCACACTCTTGTGCCTTTGTTCAAGTTGACTTGACAAGGTATTTTCCTGCTTCTTTGCTTTATTCAATTGATTTGTCATGGATATGACTTCTTCATGATGCTTCCTTTTGCTTCGATGAAATTCCTTCTTAAGCTTGGCAAGCTCTTAATCCCTTTCTTGTACTTGAAGCTTGATGAGGTCAACTTTCTTCCTTGTTTGATCTTGGTTACCAACTGGAGCTATCTTCTTAAGTGCCTCATTTTCCTTTTTCAAATTGTTAATCTCTTCTATGGCATCCATAAGTTGAGCGAGGAGTTCTTCTACAAAGTCCTTTTCATTCTTTCCATCTTCTAGGTATGCTTCAGCCTTGATGTCATCATTCTCATTTTCAGTTTCTATGATGAGTTCAGGATCTCCTTCTTGATTGATAGTCATGGTCAGTGCTCTTTTTGAGTGAAAGTCATGAAGTTTGTCCCATATATCCTTTGTTGATGAATGTTTTCCTAGATTCTTCTTTACAGAATCAGGTAGCCCATTCAAGATTGTCTTTGCTGCTTTTGCATTATACTCTTTGGATTCTCTATCCATCCTGCTATCATCAATCACTGATTCCCAAATTTCAATCCCTTGAGACTGTAAGAAAGTCCTCATTCTTGCTTCTCATATATTAAAGTTCCCATTGAGCCTTGTAGCCTCATCAAACTGATTGTCTTCTATTTTAGTAGTAGAGGGAGACACATCCTTAGGAGGATTGGAGACTTTCTTCCTTGACCTCGCCATTTGTGTTCTAAATGTCGACCTTCAAGATGTTAAGCTTTGAATGAAGGAACTGGGCTCCAGCCATTCTTGCACTCTTAACTGTGCTTCAAGATACTTGACTGTGTATTTAAAATAACACTAAAAACTAACTTGAAAAATCCCTTGGATTTTTAGACTGAGTCTTCACTCTGCTGGAGAAGCTGCTGCAGCAAGAAATCCTTCCTTCAGCTTCTTTGACACCTTCAAAGAGCCTGGACAAGCTTTCATACCATGTTGGGAATTTTTGTTTTGGAATTACACAGAAAATTTCCAACAACATGTGCCTAGATAAATAGGCAGTGCGTGTGATTATTTGGCAGGTGAGGAAGGAGCAATTATGTTAAACCCAAATATAGCAAAGTCGGAATGCAATTTCAAGTATGATATTTTGAGAGTGGCTACCTCTAACTTCAAACCAGAAAATAAGCTCGGCCAAGGAGTTTTTGGATCCGTTTTCAAAGTGAGTTTAGCATTGCATTTAATTAATTTAAGCATTTAGCTACACCGTCTGATGGAAATTATAAAGAATATTGACGCAGGGGGTTCACTGTGCAGGGGGTTCTTCCAGGTGGAGGAGAGATTGCAGTGAAACGTTTGTATATGAGTCCAAGGCTTGGAGATGCTGAATTTCTGAATGAAGTCAATTTAATGAGCCGTGTTCAGTACAAGAATCTAGTCAAACTGCTTGGTTGCTCAGAAAGGCTATTAGTTTATGAATACCTTCCCAACACTAGTCTCGATAAGATTCTATTCTGTTTCTCTCTTTCTTTGATTTAATTGGGTTGTTTTTCTTTTTCCTCTTTTCAGGATTTCAGGTTTTGTATATAATATAGTTTTGTTTTGTTTTTGTGTATGAATGTCATGCATGATGCATTTATTAATTGCAGATAAAATGAGACGTCATTTACTTGATTGGTAAAAAAGGATTGAAATCATTGTCGGACTTGCCCGCGGCCTAGCCTATCTTCACGAGGAACCTGACATTAAGATAATTCACAGAGATATAAAATCAAGTAATATTTTACTCGACGAGGATTACAGACCCAAGATAACAGACTTCGGCTTAGCCAAACTCTTTGCAGAAGATCTGAGCCACCTTACCACGACAGTTGTAGGAACTGTGTAAGAATTCTCTCTAACGTTTATTCATACAGGAAGCAATTACAATTCATACTTCTGAATATGGTTCATATAATTTACAGTGGCATATATGTTGGCATTGTGCAGAGGTTACATGGCCCCTGAGTACGCCTTACGCGGACAGCTGACAGAGAAAGCAGAGCAAACATTTATGTGGAATGCTAATTAATCTGTAAAAATGGTCTCAATGAGGAGAGCCATATCCTCAAGTCGCTCGTAGTCCTCGCATTTGAAGATCTTATTGTTTTTTTTCCAAAGTTTCCTGTTTCCTTCGCTTTTTTCATGATATTGATTGAGGAGTGTTTATACGATGACGTGTCTTAAGCACTTATTGCTTGCTTTCCTTTTTCAAAGAATTTTAATTACCTGTGCATCTTCCGTTGTTTGACTTTCTATCAAATATGGTGTTTGACTTTGTATCTAAGTTTTTTTTTTTCCGAAGGTGGCAAAACCTATCAAACTCAGGTGTCAAACCAACAGTGAGGACAACCATCTCTGGCTGCTATCCGCGAATGTCGATTTGACTCATCACCGTTATCAAGGAAAACCACGCCACCTGTAATAACCCGCTGGTGGTCCGTAAGGGAGCAGGCTTTCACTCCTGCCAGATGCCTCTGGGTCTTGGGCCGTTAACCTGTTTCCTTACGTCCGAGGAAGACGAGCTCTTAGCCAAGCAGAAGCAGTTTTACGGCATACTCCAGGCCGTTGTATCTAAGTTTATCTTAAGCGCGTTTTCCATTTTTTTTGTTTTTTAGATTCACGCTTCTAAGAAAAATTATTGGAATTCACATTTTCTACCACTAAAGTATTATGTTGCTTGTTATTCACAATTTCTACCAGTAAAGTATTATAAATGTTTTCTTTGGAAAGTATTGATGTTCTCATCAAACCATTTGTAAACATTCAAGGAAGAAAACATTTAGAATTTTCTCAATATATGAGTATCACTTTTTGAATTGACTCAATAATTTAGTGGTACTTTCTCCAAGTTTTAGGTTTTTGTTTTTTTTTGGTTAAATACACTCATTGGGTCATGTTTGAAAAATAAATTCATATTATCTTTCGAATTTTCCCAAAAATATATTAGGGGTCTTTGAAGATCATCTTTTAATGTTCTCAATGGTTCAACAAAAATGTTTCAAAAGTTGTTTTTTGAAAACCATTAACAAATTATTAAGATCATTTCAATTTTTTTTTTTTTTGAAATGCCTTGATTGTTGAGAAATCAATAAGGTAGCAATTAGGGTGATTTCTCTTTACTTAATTGCTTGTGAAGTTATGTTGGCTTCTTCCTACTTTTATTATGTTCTTTTCATCAAACAATTACCAAAACCATAAACCATGAAGATCACAAAAAAACAATGAACACAAGATGTAGGCTCCAAGCTAGGGTAAAACCCCTTCCAAGGGGAAAACCTAGTAAAAACCCTATCTTCTTATATAATCAGATCAAAGTGATAAATCCAAGACCGAGGCACCAAGACCAAGACCTCCCAAAAGACCTAAGTTAACCCTCCTTCCAAGCTCCTTCAATGAGTCAAAGTCAACTCAAGTACAATAATTTGACTTATGACAAATATTCTCTTGACTTGGAGAAACCTAGAAGCTAAAGAACATGCTTGACCTAATTAATAGATTAACTTGAGCATGAAATCCATGCTTGAAAAATAATAACTCTTTTTTCTTCATTTTCTTTTTATGTGAAATACATAATGATATAAGTTTTGAAGACTGAACCTAGTTGCATTTTCCAACACTTCCTCTTAACTAGGGATATATTCATAATTACACAACTGGTACAAGGATACTTTCAAATTGAAATTTTCTCATAAGAAGAGTCAAATTGATAAGCTATTTTCAAACATCATCATCATGACCATTATTATCAATATGCACAATAGCAAGGCCTTGATTAATAAGCTCCAACTCTCCACTAGATTAGAACACAATGCTAGGATGCATACATATGGACACCAACACCATGGCTTCTTAAAGGCACATACCCCATCTGGATGTTCACCAGGTATGTCCTTTCACGACTATTCTTATCTTGGATTCCCAATCCTCAAACAATATTGGTCCTCTTCTAATACTCTTATCTTGGATACCATGTTAGATCATCAAAGAGTATCGGTCCATAGGACTACTTACTATCTTGGATTCCCAATCCTTAAGGAGTACCGGTCTCATATGCTTATCCAATCCTCCATTCTCCCTCCCAGTGCCTTCACTAAACGTATGCTTGTTAGTCTTGGTCGAGTGCATGACACATGGAGAATATGGTATCCCACAGTACTCCCTCTCAATTAGGGAGGTATTCCTCATTCCCTCTCAAGTAAGGAGTAGAACCTAACTCTCTCTCAAATGGCGAGACATAACCATGAACTTCATCTTTTATCTCATTCATAAGCTACTTGTTCTTCCATGGAGATCTTAGTAGTAGCTTCAAGGGCTCCTTTTCTCGTACCATCATATCATACCTGACCATCGACCTTCCTAGATGTTATGGAGCCAAAATCTTTCGCAATCTATCTTTATGACATGGTTCTTTCCATCAACCTTTTGCATCACTTTCCCTTAATCATCATTTATAATATGTTCATCATCAACATTATCTTGTCAAGCCAATCAATGTGGAGTTAATCATAGCTCCTTTTGTCCATCTGGAAAGTGAATATCAATTCCAATATGACCCATAGGTTATCTTATGACTTGCTACCTTTTATGCCTTTATACATTTTTGCCATATATTCTTCTAAGCCAATACCATCATTGTCCACTCAATTCATGTGCTCTTAGAATTGGGTTAAACCAAACATGTGTAGATACATAATATTATCTCAATTGCTATATTTTCCAATCTATACTATTGCAATATGTTCTTCCAAGTAGCCAAATCATATCTTAAAATCATGAATATCAAAGTTACCAAGTCATGATAGCCTCTTGTCAAGATGTCAAGTCCTGCTACTTGATTACTTATGAGGTCAACATCCCTTTTCATGGTCTATCTTCATGCTATTTTCCTTTCAATCATAAATTAATATGTTCATGGAATGAACTAACAAGCTTCAATATCGTATCCATCAGAGTTTTTGCAACTCCCTCTGAAGTTTTCATTACTATCTATATTTTTTAAAGAGACTATATCCAATTTTGATCAATACCATGCTCATATCATGCTTCTATGTATCGAGTAACCAAATGGAAGAGTTTTGTCTTATCCAAACTTAACCAAGGCATACCATGCTCATGCTACCAAGCATATTTATGCAACCATCTCTTCCTACAATATTTCTGAAGACATGAATTTTAATTTCTAATGAAGAACTCTAAATATATGCATACCTCTTCCTTCATACAATCATCTAGTCAACTTTGAGCTACTTCTTTCCTTGAAGATGAGATTTTTTCTCCTACAAGAGAAATGCTCCAATTATGCATTCTTCCTGCAACTCGACTATCATCATACCTTTAAAACTTGTAGACTACTTTTGATATTGCTTCCATGATCTTCTAATGGAATATAGTCTCGCAATGTCACAATGATTTTTCCATATACTAAATAACTTTCTCATAATGATGGTTCTGTTACTGTTAAGGATCCTTGTGATCCTTTCTTGCTAGAAGATTGTTTCTATAACAACATTATGCCAAAAAGTAGTTGCATGAATTGTGGAGTACTAGATGGTCCGGCTCCTTCTGTCATTGCTAGATGACTACCAATGAGATGCAACTGGTGAAGTAGACTTTAATCCTTCCAATTATTCTTTCCATGATGCCATACTTTTTGCAAAAACCATAACTCTTCAAATGTAACTGCATATGCTACTCTAACTGTCATTTTTAACAAAAGAGAAAACTACAAGTAAACCTGGTAGTGGTGGAGTTCTTCAATAATAGATATCCTTAGGATCTTCACTCTTTGACTTCTTTTCAGGTTCTTCATTTTCCTTAGCTACATGGACTCCACTCATTTCCTTCCTTTTATTGTTCTTCTTATTTTTAGGATCCTTTGGACAATCTATTTTAAAATTTCCATATTCAATGCATCCAAAACATTGTACTTTGGACATATCTCATCTTCCTCGTGGTTGATTGTTGTTGTTATTTTGATAAGGTTCAAACTTTCCAAACTCCCCCTTCTTCTTATTCGATCTAGCAACAAAATATTGAGACTTTTCATTGGGTTTGGTATCATCCTTTGCCTGCAATCCACTCTCTTCTAGAATACACAAAGACCACAACTCATTGAAGTTTGGAGTTTCCTTTCTTGAATAAATGATTGTCATAAAACTACTCCATTATGAAGGTAATGCATTGAGTATACAAGTTGTTAATTCAAAATTAGAAACAACTTCTCCAAGCCTTGCAATTGATCCTCAAATGAGGGACTTTAATAAGGTATGATGTCAAGTATTCATCCTTTGGTAACCTTATTTTGTAAATTCTATTTCTCAAACATAATTTCTGACATGTTGTACTCATAGAGTATAGTTTTACCAACTTACCATAGATTGCTTTAGATGTGCCAAACATGCAACAAATGGAATAAGAAGATCTTTAATTGATTCAATGAGAATCCTTTGAGCTCTAACTTCTCCTTTAGTGTACTTGGCCAATTCTTGAGTCTTATTCTTCTCTGGTTCTGTAACTTCTCCTAGAATGTAGTCCATGACTTCATTTTCTATGAGCACTAAATCAATTCTATTTTTCCATGCTTGAAATTTTGTTGACCCATCTATCTTTTTTCCTTCCTTACAAAATGAAGTCATTTGATCTGAAGACTGAGACATGGAGAATAATATAGTACTTACTTGTCAAAAGAGTGTCTTACTTGATGGTGAAGTCTTCAAATATTTTGATGCTCCCAAGACTTCAAAGATGTCCTTGAATGACGACTCCTAGGTTGGATGGCACAATAGTGTCTTAAAATTGCTTCAAAGATGAATAATGTTGCCTTTCAAAAGTGCAAATGATGTTCCCAAGATTCTTCATGCTTCTTGAGTAAAACCTTCTATAGACACGCCTTCAAAAATAAGTGATGATCAAAGAGCTCCCAAGAGGGAGCAATTGATCTTCTTCAAAATTATGATGAGTAACTAATAGCCTTCAATGATAGAGAGAGATAGATGATAGCTTGTACTAGCCTTCCTTCAAGATGAATGATTAATTTTGAGTCTTCTTCCTTGTTTCCTTCCTTAGAACTTCCTACAAATAATATCCTCCAAAGTAAATTGTATTAGTGTCTTCCCCTTATGCCAATAGGAGTGATATTTAAGTTTCCTTCTCCATCACCTTAGCTCTGATACCATGTTGAGAAATAAATAGGGTAGCAATTAGGGTGATTTATATTTATTTGATAATTTCTTGTGAGGTTACGTTGGATTCTTCTTACTTTTATTATTTTATTTTCATAAAAAATTACCTAAACCATAAACTGTGAAGATCACAAAAAACACAATGAACACAAGATGTAGGCTCCAAGCCAAGGAAAAACCCCTTCCAATAGGAAAACCTAATAAAAATATTCTCTTCTTATAGAATCAGATCAAAGTGAGAAATCAAAGATCCAAACTCCAAGACCAAGACCAAGACCTCCCACAAGACCCAAGTCAACCCTCCTTCCAAGCTCCATCAATGATTAAAAGTTAACTCAAGTCAACAATAGTCAAAGCCTTCCAAACATTCTCAAACATCAAATTTTCGGCCCCTACAACACAATTTTGTCCCCTGCAATTAGGTATGCAATTTTTTGACCCTGCAATTTCTGAAATTTTCACATGTATGACAAATTCTCTCTCTTTTGACCCTTGATCTCTCTCCGTTGAATTTGATTATTCCTCTCAAATATTTCACTAGTTTTCTTCTACTTCTTGGCACAAAATAAAACTTATTTTCTTATCTCCAAATGAGGTCAAACGACCCTCTATTTATACACATCTAGGAGTTTGAATGGGTCCCTTTCAGGGTTGACTTGTCTAGGCAAGGCCGACTTGGTCTTGTGGGGACAAAATTGACATTTTTGACTCAAATAAAAAAAAATCCGTTTTCTTTCAAAATTCCAATTAGGACTTGACTTAAGTACAATAATTTGATGTATGATAAATATTCTTTTGACTCAGAAAAACCTAGAAGCATGAAGAACATGCTTAACATAATTAACAAATTGACCTGAGCATGAAGCCCATGCTTGAAAAATAATAATTCATTTTTTTTTTCTATTTCTTTTTACATGGAATACATAATGATACAAATTATGAAAATTGAACCTGGTTACAATTTCCAACATTTGTGCTCGTTCATCAAGATTGTTGCAATTTTACAAGCTAATAATTTTGAGCTTGCACAACAATTACTTAAAATGTTTGAAAATTTTATATGTAGATTATTTTCCATTACTTTTGAAGGATGAATTTGATATGGTATATGGCAATACCAACCAAATCCATTTATATCTAGAAGCAATTGAGCAATCTTTTCCTATTTTTCCATGTTAATTATCAAGAGTAGGTGTTATTTTGTGAATTAGAATATTTTTTTACAAAGAAACATCGGTCCATCAAAGATTGTGGCTTGAGATTCAAGCTATTATATTATCAGTTTCACAAAAGTGGCAATCGATCTAAAAACAAGATAGCTAAGTGGTTCTTGGATGCTATGACCTTTTATGAAGAAAAATATCTTTTAACTTTAGCATACAAAGAAGATTCATAGAGGCAATAATGTTTGCCCCAAATACGTTGCCTTCACACTCATGTGAGATCAACTCACTAGCCTTAGCATCAAGCCAGATGAAACCCTTGACAAAAAAAGCATCAACTTTTGATAGAAATTATTATCTAATAGTATTGATTTGTAAAATATTTCTATCTAAGCACTTGACATAAATAAGCATGCCACATTAGTTTAATGTTCATTAGAAAATTAACTCATAAAAAAAGAAGTAAAAAACATTGCATGCCCTCTCATGAAGATTATTTTATAGAAATAGGGGAATTCATAACAGTTTCCACATATTCTCTTCTAAAGGACACTAAAAAGCTATTATATTACAAATATTTTCACATGTTATTAACATAATATTTTGAAGATATTCATTTGTAGAGGGTTTGAAGAAATTTCCTTTATTCTCACTTCCTTTTCTTGATTCCCAGGGTACAATACATGATGGCAGTGTCACTGAATTAGAGATAGCTTAACTTCAAACATAGGTTAAGAATATTTGTCCTAAATATATGCATGTATAGGTTGAGATTTATGAAGAAAAAATTGTGCCATTAAAAACATTAATATTTTTTAAGAAAAGGTTGTACAATAAAAAATGTTAATTAAGTGTCAGCCACAATATTCTATGAACAAGATAAATGAAAGTGTTAATTTGAACTACACCAATCAAGAGAATAATTTATGCTTGTATAATTTGATATTTATGACAAAAGTTTTAAAAATATTTGTCATAAATTAAAGTTGAGATTTATGAGGAAAAGGTTGTGCGATAGACAATGTTAATTAAATGACAATCACAAGCTTGTCTAAAGAAGAGAAAGGAAAGTTTTATTAAACTCCACCAACGAATAGTATAAGAATATATCCTAGTCAACTACATCTATGTATAATAAAGAATCTTGTCTATCCAAATCCTAGTAATAACCCACTCTCATATAATTTGTGTAGGAATTTACAGGGTAAGTTCCTCAGACAGAACACCAAAGGACACTGCTCACACACAGATCACAGATCAATACACCAGTATTTTGACGTGGTTAAAACCCTCAAAGAGGGAAACAGTCCACGGCCTAAGCCAATGCGGCCACTTCAGGCAATTTATTAATAAAAGAATGAAAATTTACATAAGCTTCTCTCATGGACGGTTAACCTACAAATGACCCTCCATGCTCTTTAAATAGAGATCATGGACCAATCGGGTGTTAAGCCACGGATCAAGTGTCGATAATACTGAGGAGAGAATGAACCGTCAGATCACTACATATCGTGACCGTCGGATTGTAAGTTACAAAATGTACATATTAAAGAAACACACTTTACCTAACTCTATACTAGACCAAGTTATACTTAACTATTTCCTATGTGTCGGAATATCCTAACATCCCCCCTTAAGAACAACTTGGGATAGAATTGAAGGATTTACAAATATGACACAATAGGAGAAGGAAGGAGGTACTAGAGCCTACCCCCCCTTAGTGACAACTTGCTGAACTCCAACCATAAATCGAAGTTTAGTGAACTTCGCCTCTGTGAGAGCCTTTGTAAAGATGTCTGCAACTTGATCATCTGTTGAACAATATTTCACTTCAAGAACATGGTCGTGAATGAGCTTTCCGATGAAGTGCATGTGCAGTTCAATGTGTTTGCTGCACTGATGTTGGACTGGATCTTTGCATAATTGAATGGCACTTTGATTATCACACCAAAGTGTAGTTGGATGCTGCTGCTGAAAGCCAAACTCTGACAGGATCTGACGAAGCCACAAGGCTTCCTTACTAGCTTCTATGGCACCACGATACTCTGCTTCTGCTGAAGAAAGAGAAATGGCACCTTGTTTCTTGCAAGCCCATGTAATAGGTCCTGAACCAAGAGTGAACACATAACCTGCAGTAGACTTCCAATCATCAGGGTCACCAGCCCAATCGGAATTAGTGAAACCAACCAATAGAGGAGATGCTTCGGCACTGTAATGAATCCCAAACTGAACTGTACCTCGAACATAACGAAGTATTCTTTTAGCTGCTTTCCAATGACTTTCACGTAGGTTTTGCATAAACCAAGCAACAAGGCCAACAACAAAGGAAAGGTCAGGATGAGTATGGGTTAGATACAAAAGTTTTCCTACAAGTTGACGGTATAAGGTAGCATCAACTTCAGGAGAAGTACAAGTGACTGAAAGTTTGACTCCAGACTGAAAGGGAGAAGGGGTTGGCTTACAGTCTTCCATGTGAAAATGGCGTAGAATATCACAGGCATACTTGGACTGGGAAAGGGAAATACCTTCCTTGGATTGCAAGACTTGAAGACCAAGAAAATAATGTAAGTGTCCTAAGTCTGTCATTTCAAACTTCCTTTTAAGGCTAGTCTTCGCATGGTTTATAAGGTTGGGATCACTACCAGTTAGGATAAGATCATCAACATAAAGAACAAGAATGATAAGAGACTTGCCCACTTTCTTGGTGTAGACAGTATTGTCAGAATGACACCTAGAAAAGCCATTTTCTAAAAGAAAGTTATCCATTTTGGCATACCAAGCTCGAGGAGCTTGCTTGAGACCATAAAGGTATTTCTTAAGCCGACATACAAGGCTAGAGTCTGTTTGTATAAAGCCAATAGGTTGTTCCATATAGATTTCTTCATGCAAGTCCCCAGACAAGAAGGCAGATTTAACATCCATCTGATGGACTTCCCATTTGAAAGAGGCCGCAAGGGAAAGAATAAGGTGGATAGAGTTCATTCTGGTAACAGGGGAGAAGGTTTCAGTGTAGTCAATGCCTTCAACTTGTGAAAAACCCTTAGCAACAAGACGAGCTTTATGTTTATCAATTTTCCCATCTGGTCCATACTTAGTTCTGTCAACCCATTTGCATCTAACAAGTTTTCGTCCCTTTGGTAGAGGAACAAGATCCCATGTATCATTTGCCAATAATGAATGATATTCTTCATTCATAGATGCTTCCCAATCTGGATGGCTTGAAGCTTCTGCAAAGGTGTCAGGATCATAATTCACTGAAGCTTGAGCCAGTAAAGAAGAGGCTCTATCAAACTGAGAACGTGTACATCGCTGATCTGTAGGATCACCGGCAAGATCACCTGCTGCATCCCGAGTAGCACGGACCCATTTTGGAAGCTGAAGGAGGATCCTGAGAAGGTGGGGGAGGATTTTCATCCTCGCTTTCATCATCTGAAGAAGAAATATTTTCAAAAGTAGAAGAGATAGGGAGAGGTGGCACATCCGCCGAACTAGGCTCGTAGGCCGATATATTTTCAGCAAACTTTACATCTCTTCTAATGATAACATTTTTGGACTTAAGTGGAATAAGTCTATATCCTTTGACATCTTCAGAATATCCAACAAAAATACATTTTTCACTCTTAGGTTCTAAAGCTTTATGTTTCTCATCTGGAATATGGGCCCATGCTTCACTTCCATAAACACGAAAATGACTTACATCTGGTTTGATTGAGCTCCATGCTTCTTCTAGAGTGATATTATTTAAGACCTTAGTAGGAGTGTGATTTATTATGTAATTTTCACAGTTAATTGCTTTTGCCCAATAATTATGACTAAGTCCTTTAGATTGAAGCATACAATTAGCCATTTCCTTTAAGGTGCGATTCTTCCTTTCAGATACACCATTTTGTTGTGGAGTATATGGAACAGTATGTTGCATTTGAATTCCATTCTCAGTGCAAAAGTTGATGAATTTGTTGTTAACATATTCTCCGCCATTATCAGATCTTAGCTTAAGAATTTGATGTTCAGATTGTTTTTCAACAAAGGCCTTAAAGGCCAAGAACATGTTAAATACTTCACTCTTGAGTTTTAAGAAGTATACCCAAGTGCGTCTGGAGAAATCATCAATGAAAGTTAAGAAATACTTGTAGCCAGAGAATGAAACAACTGGAAGTGGACCACATAAATCACTATGTGCGAGCTATAAAGGGGCTGAGACGTGCCAAGAGGCACGTTTTTCAAAACTGTCCCGATGATGTTTTTCGAGTACACATCCAGAACAAACACCATATCTGCAAGATACCATTGGAAGACCTGTCACCATATTTTCTTTACATAGATTCTGAAGAGAGCGATAGTTTAAGTGACCAAATAGCTCATGCCAAAGTTTTCTCACTTCATCATTATGAGCAACAAATACTGAGGGAAGATTTGATGACCCAAAGTTGTGAAACTTATACAACCTTGTAGAATCATCAGCAATGCCAGTAGCTAAAATCTGTCTAGGATCTCTTAGGTCCTTAATTACAACATCGTGAGGTGAAAATTCAACGATTTTACCTTCACCTGAATGGGTTATCTGATATACAGATAAAAGGTTGTAGGATAAGGTTGGAACACATAATATATCATTAAACTGACCATTGTCTATATGAACAGTTCCAGTCCCTACAACACTAAGAGATCTATCATCACCAACATATATATTTTTGGTGTTACAATCATTTAAAGAAGAAAACATGGCTTTGTTTTTGGCCATGTGATAAGAAGCTCCATAATCAATGAGCCACTCATGAGAATGAGAAGAAGAAGATACATTTAGTGCATAGCCAGACTGAGATGCTTGACAACCACATGCATAAAGTGCCATTCCTGAAGATGAAGTTGAAGTTGAAGAGTGCTCCAAATGGATGTTATTCTTCTTCATTGCTGCTTCCAAGGCTTCCATCTTCTTAAAGCATTTAGATTCTAAGTGGCCATCTCGATTACAAAAGTTGCAATGTCTATCAGTCTTCTTCCCTTTGTTTTTATTTGTCTTATCATTTTGTTGAAATGATTTTTCATTTTGAGGCTGAGATTGCTTAGGACCCTTGTTTGGTTTAGGACCATTCCTTTTAGGATACAACTTCTTAGGATTCTTTGGATTTGGTTGCTACTGGGTGGCTAACACTTTCTTATAAGAGTTTCCAAGATTAAGAAGACCAAGGTGTAAGAGTTTTTCGTGTTCTCTTATTAAAGAATCACAAAAAGAATTAAAGGAAGGGGACTTGTAGTCTTGTCCTTGAGAAATGAAGGCATTTCTTGTAGAATGGAAGGTGGAAACAAACACAGAGTAGGCTGGTCCCAACTTAGTAAGAATGGAATAGATAAGGTTACTATCTTCTTTCTTAACCTTAACACCTTCCAAGAGAAGTCTAAGGGTCTTGAACTTGAACAAAAAATCTTCAATGCAAGAAAAATTATTGGGGTTCAATGTAAGCAACTCATTTTCAAGTTGATGGGCTCTAAGTTCATTTTTATTCCAAAAACTTTAGTAATCTGTTTCAATGCTTCATCAGGAGTATTAAGTTCTGCAATATGGAATCTAAGATCTGGAGAAATAGACATCCATATCAACCCACGTGCTTGATCTTGCCTATTTTCCCATTTAGCTACCTTATCTTCATCTTTCGGTTTGGTTTCTTGGCCTGTGGCTATTCTGTAGAGACCTTTACTTCTAAGTAAATCCATAATGTAGGACCACCATTGGAAGTAGTTGGTGTTTTCAAGAATAACTTGGCATGGACTTTCCATTTTAACATAAACTGAAGCTATAGATGCTAAAGCTAAGTGTTCCAATGGAAAGATCTCGAAAAATCAGGCTGTTTAAAAAAAACGGTTCTGAAAACGGCTTTCGGATGAAGAAGTTATGGCTTTTTGAAGAAAATTTGATGAAGATGCCGACGAAGTGCGGGAATGTGCGGAAATGAAAAATCCGCCCCCACAAAAAGGAGACTTGAACTCAAGACCTATACTCTCATAAATTAGCTTTGGACCAAGTGAGCTATACAAAAAGTTTGAGAGAGAGAGAGGGGGGGGTTGAAGCTTTGGGTTGCGTGCTTGCTTTGAGAAAGCTCCTTTTCCCTACAAAACAAAAAACACAAAACCCAACACGGACATACAAAAAAAATGAACCTTGAGGCTCGAAGTTAGATTTACCCAAAAACTAAATATTTTCCTCAATGTTTCTGATTTTCCGAGATCACACTAAGGCGTAGCGGAAAAGAGCATACGCATGAGAAAAATCCTTCCTTTCTGTTTCTAATTTGCCCAGATCGCACAGAGTCACGGGGCAAAGACCATACGTAGAAATGAAAGGTATAGATCCGGTAAAAAAAAAAGGTTAAATAAACCGAAACCGAAATAAACAGAGAGAAAATAACTGTAAACTGCAAATAAACACTGTATACCTCCAGATCTTAAAAATGACGCAGCTAGGGCTACCGAAAACCTTTTCACGTGAAATGAAAGGGGTTCCTCACTGGAACAGATGCTCCCAACACAACAGCGTAGTCCTCTCGGCCTGAAAGCAATCAGAAACAATAGACCTAGGAAACGGTAGTTGGATGCAGTTCTACCGGCTTCAGATTTGGATCACCAACGGATGTGGCCCTCAAATAGCTCTGATACCATGTAGGAATTTACAGGGTAAGTTCCTCAGACAGAACACCAAAGGACACCACTCACATATAGATCACAGATCAATACACTAGTATTTTGACGTGGTTAAAACCCTCAAAGAGGGAAACAGTCCACGGCCTGAACCAACGCGGCCACTTCAGGCAATTTATTAATAAAAGAATGAAAATCTACATAAGCTTCTCTCATGGATGGTTAACCTACAAATGACACTCCATGCTCTTTAAATAGAGATCATGGACCAATCGGGTGTTAAGCCATGGATCAAGTGTCGATAATACCGAGGAGAGAATGAACCATCGGATCACTACATATCGTGACCGTCAGATTGTAAGTTACAAATTTACATAGTAAAGAAACACACTTTACCTAACTCTATACTAGACCAAGTTATACTTAACTATTTCCTATGTGTTGGAATATCCTAACAATTTGCACTCTAATATCCAAGAACAAAAATAATAAGAGTTGGTAGATGCTATCATTTTTTCCAATGATGATGTTTTCTCTCAAGAAAGAATGGAAAATTATGCATCTATTGATGACATAAAGGCTAAGACTCTTGAGTATCTAGTTCATCGTCTATATTTTAAGGACAAATAGTATATGCTCCATAATAATTATTTCAAAGTGACAAAAGTGCACTTAGTAATCAACCAAGGAAGAGGATGAGGTAAGAGAGTTATCTTAATATTTCATTCTTTCACTTCAAAGGTTACAAGAATAACTTTTATAACATCATATGTAACACCCATGGATGACCCCTGTGTGTTGTACATATCATGTTTAAGTTATTTAGTTTGGGACTATTTTGGGGAATGTGTTCCCATGTACAAATGTGTTCAGATCAGTGTATTTATGTTCATATGTTTTTGAGGCCATATTTCTTATGTGTTTTTAGACTAGTAAGCTTATGTGCTAAAAGGATGATGAGCATACATGATCATTGCAGACCAAATCATACAAGAGAGTATGGGGGCCTAAGACTCCACTAGTGTGAAATAGGGCTAAAGGATAAGTGATGAAGAGCTTAAGCCTAGTGGGATAAGTTATACTTAAGATAAGCCTAAGTCAAAAAGTGTACATGTTTTTATCATAGGTGCAAAAATTGACTTTATTAACTTTCATTTGTCAAAAAAGGGACAAGCACATAAAAGTGGGAGTTATTCCATGATTTTTATAGCACATCATCCTTAATGGTGGGAGGTGACTAGAATCCCTAGAGGAGAAGAATGGGTGACACTATAACATGATTTGATTCCTAGTAAAATCCTAGCGAATTTAGGGAAAGAAAGAGGTTTCCTTGGTGTGATATTAGAGATGTACCCGAAGACTCCTAATGGAAATTGGAACTCTTGAAGCCATAGTGCTATCAAGCATTCATGGCCATCCCAAGTTGGGAAGTGTATAAGGGAAATGACACATCCCAATGAAATTTAAGTTCAAGGAAGGGGGTGCACTACCTCGGGTTGCGTGCGGTGATGGGGGGTGTGAGACTAATTATTGAAGGATGCTAGTGTTTGGTACTTGGCCATGTTTATGTTAGGTACTTGATATGCACCATAACTCACTATGGGTAAGCCATTGTTATTTTGGATCCATTGCCCCAACTTAGGGGTGACCCATGATTAAGATATTATGAGAAGTGCAATGTATGGCTAGTTGAACATCTATGGTTGGTATTTAGTTGGTGCTTATTTTTATGTTTATTTTTTTCCACTTTGATTATTTATGTATATTCACATAATACACGTGGATAGTAATTAAAATAGTGTAAATTATGTATTTATGTTCATGTACATGAGATCATTGCGTAGTAGAATGTGTTACATACACATGAGAGAAAACAAATTCCAGAGAAATTTTAAAAAATCATATTATAGAGGTAGTGATACACCTAGATGGGTGACTAAGGGTGTTATGTCATTGAATTATAGATGGAGTCATCGTCTTCTCAATGGTTTCCACAAAATGTTAAACATTAAGTACTTTTTGTTGTGAATGAAATTTGGGATGTTATAATTCTTTTAATAATATGTTGCATAGTTAACCAACCTCACATACTTATATATTACCTTGATATTCTTGTAAGAATCTGTTGACGGTGCTGGACCCGCTAACATGTCAAGGGGATCTCTCGATAAGAAGTCTTAATTAGACCTCAGACCGTTTGGTGTATGAGTCCCAACAGTGGGTCGTAAGGTAATGCCTTGACTGCAGTGTCACACAAAGGCAAATAGAATAACTTTGTGAGCAAAAAGGGTGTGACTGATGCAGTGAGTCAAGGAAGGTGTATGAGAGGTTCCAACACTTCGAAAGGGGAAGGAGGTGAAGGTTAGTTCCAGGTTGAAAGGGATTAGTCCCAACTCAGTTAGGAACACACAACACAAAGGACATGCACAGCTTCCGGTGGAGCAGTCCAGTCGGATGTGGTAGCCACATCATACAAAGTAAGATAACACGTACATAACTCACGGATCAGTCTGAGACGAGTGTGATGGTTTTTATAGCAAGGTTCAAGTGAGAGGTTTGTCTGATGTCTGGCAGAGCAGTTGACGCAGACAATGACATCATTAACAACATATGCAGCACATTAACAACAAGATTTATATAATTTCATGTGAATCAGTTCATACACAAGTATGTAAGTTAAACAAAACATATTGTTAAAGCTACCAGAGCAATCCAAATACAATAACAACATATGCATGAAAATGTGTTGGCTCTTATTATCTAAAGAAGTGTAAGTCACAAAAATACAATACATTCATGTAAACCTGCTAGCCCCAACAGTGGAACATTACAGCCACATCTGCCTACTCCTCCAAAGATATGTACTAGCTCCATGCAGTGGAGAAGCCAAGGTGCGTTACAATACTATCCAAGCCTTTTTCAAAATAGTCTTAGTAGAAGCTTGACTGACCAAAAGCCTATACAATGAATTATGAGGGACTATTTATAGCAAAGGGTGGGGTGACCCTTCACATTCCCCTTTGCGATAGTTCAACTACCCTCATGACCCTTCACCTACTCTATGATTGTTACATCCAACTATTGACACTTGACATGACTCAACATTACAATGCACATGTACTCATGTGAGACAACATGGCTTGAACAAGCCTTGCAAGACATCACTAACACTCGGTCCACTGTGATGAGACTAATTATTTGACATGCTTGTGATGGTGAAGCTGGTGAGCTGATGCCAAGCTTGGTCATCCGTGATGTTGTGCATGCACCTCATGGTGACATCTTGCTGAAGCGAACTCTTGCCTCCATTGCAATCGGTGCATTGGTTTGGCCCCTTCATTCAACTTGTCTACTAACATGCGCATGGTCTTCTTGGGTATGGTTGAACCATCAAAAAACTGATGCATAGTGTCTGTGTTGATCTTTAAGTGTGTGTTGGTGGTCATGCGCTTCAACTTGTTGAGTACATGTTCAGCCCCAGTTGGACTTGCTTCTTGTCTTCGCCTTGGTGAGTGTGTTGAATGGGTTGGATTGCATGCGTGCACTCAACGACATGCATGCTGTTGAATCCCTTGCATGTGATCAACAACACTTCTCACCATGTCTGCTTCGTGTCAGTTGCTGGGATGGATCTTTAACTTGTACCGAAGCAGTTTCATTCGTGAGTGCATGTTGTGCCCATTGTTGTTCTTGATCTTGGTGCAACTCATTAGTTTGTCTCTACAGCTTCATGTTCTTCCTTGAGTTGCTACTTCAACACATGCAACTCCTTCTTCATTCCATTCTCTATCTTCGTGCGACCTTCATGTCACACTGTCACCTCATAGCCCGAGTCTCCAAAGTTGCTTTCATTATCAGTGGATCTGCTTGGTCTTGCAACTTTTTTCTGCCTCAGTGTTGTCAAAAACCTTCCTCTTACATTCGTTGTATTCGCTACGTTCACTGCATTCGATGCGTTCGCTGCATTCAGAATGCTACCTCCAGTTGTTGTTCATGATGCTACTCACTGTGATGTTGCTGCTTGATGTCCTTGTCTATGAACAACTTGATGTCTTCGTGAGTATGAAAGCTCATAAACACTTGATCGAATGCATCTCCAAGCATGCTATCAATAGTGTATTCGTCTTTGCTCTCCTGGAAATCATTGTACTTGTACTGCTGAAAGGTGGATGAACACCTGCGATACCTAGAGATATGGAAACAATCATGGCAAGCAATCTGTCATCTGAAAACCAAAATGAACATGAGAACTAACTTGTAGCACACTTGGGTGAATGATCATGAAGATTGTGCAATTTTGGTCGGAAGGTCGGGAGACCGACTGCCAAGAATGCATAAGGCACAATCTAGGTTGCTGGGAGACTGACTAACTACTGGAGCTGCACAATGCACAGTCCAGTCTAGCTACTAACTATTGGGATTATGCAATGCACAGTTCCAACATGGAAGGACTGCTAGCCCAGGGAAAAATTTTCATAATTTCTTGTCCCAAACAACCACTATCCTCCAGAAATTTGCAAAATAGTCGTAGAGGCTAGTGCTAGGTAGGAATGCGCAAATTTGGAGAGGAAGGTGAGCCTTGCTTTCCAATATTGTGCAATGCGGCCTTGGTGAAGGCAGAGCCCGGGCCAAGGGTGGCTTAGCTCGTTGACGGGCAACTGAAAGCAAGTAAGTCAATGAATGGATGGTGACACTAACTAATAGAAGAAGTGATTAATAGTGCATGCAAAACATGAATGAAAGATTCAGTAAATAGATCAACATGCATGTGGGTGAGGCAATTTGTCGGTTGGGCGAATGTCTGTGCAAAATAGTTTCATGCATGCAACAATAGTGAGATAGCAATGAAAACTGAGATAGAGCTAGGAAAAGCTAGTATACATGTAAACGACAACAAGTATTCAAATAAATCAAGCAAACAGTACCCCCACAAGCAAAAACACAAAAAGCAACAGAAATGCAGCACAAGGCATGGGAAGCAAGATTACCCCAAAACAGCTGAGATGAATGTGCTGACTGCTCCTAGATGTGATGTGGGATGTTAGAGATGCAAGGTTGATGTGAGGAATGAGCTCTACAACATTCGGTTGATGCGTTTTGATAACATAGAGGTTGTGATGCGCATGCCACAAATCTAGGGGAAGTGACACTTGGTGGGAGGTTTTTGAATTTCTCCTTTCATGTAACCTCCAACTACTAAACATTGATCCGTTAAACAAGGGATGCCTCTGCATGGTACCTTGGGAGAAGCAGCCCATGCATGAAATTCTGTCTTGCTTAGTCCCAGAGGGAACCGATCAACTCAGCTTCACATGCAAGAGACTGCTCGACTGCTGGAGAAAATTATGCATTTCTGGCTGGGATCTGGGCTGACTACCCAGGAGGTTTGCACAATTTCTGGGCAGAGAAATTGATTGCTACCTAGATTTGTGAAAATCCCAGGCTGAACACCTTGCTGCTGGGAAAATTTGCGCAAATACTATTGGGATGGTTGGCTGGAAGGATTGCGCAATCCTCGAGCCCAGCAGGCTGTCAGCGAGGATTTCATAATTCCTGGAGGGAAGGCTGGTTTCCCTTTAGGAATGCGCAATTTTCAAGGGGAAGCTGCTCAACTTGCAACTGGACCAAGTCCAGGTGAACAGCCTGTGAGGGGAATGGATCAAGCTGCAACTGACAAGCTGCCTTTGTGCAAGAAAGACAATAAAGCTTGTGAACTTGATGAAGCAAGGCAAGCTGCTATGAAGGTTGGAAGGGAGGCTCCAAAACGAGGCTAAGGAAAATTTTTGGAGGGTGGTTGTAGCCAATACAACACTTGGCGACACACTGGTAGAACTCTAGCTCTCTGAATGGAACTTGTTCATGAAAAGCAAGTCTAACACCTCTGGAAGTATTGTTCAGTTTTCATCTCATCTTGGTTTCACACGAGCTTGATTGTAAGATGTAGCATCTACCAAAACCTTGTTCGATTGACACACATTCCAAGGCAAGGCAACATAGTTGTTTTGATTGGGGTTGAGGGGTATATAGGTGCACAAGAAGTATAATCGTCAGAGTCTTAGTTTCATCTTTGGTGTTGCTACATTGCTAGCAGGCCTGGACAGTACCCTGGTGGAGTCACATAGGACTACAAGCATGGCTCCACTGTCAACGAGCCTGGTCAGTACCCCGACAGAGTTACTTGCATCACCTCCCTATGCAGGAAGCCTTTCTCTTCTTTCGCCTTATTCATTATTCATTTTTCATTTTTGACTTTTCATTTTTTTCATTTTCACTGTGCATAACACTTATTCATTTCAGAGGTGGAAGAGGGATCTCGAATTATTGAGAGCAGAAGAGGTTGTTCCAACATAGAAGTAGTTTATTGTATCTCTGACATGCCTATTAAGGTTTTCCCCCTTACCTTACTCTACTTGAAAAAACTAACAAGGGTTAACCCAAAAACAATCGACTAGAGAAGGTGACATTAGTTAGCACACAAGCGTTGTGTTTACACCAAGGTTCACTTTGAATAGTATGTATTTTCCTTCGACATATCATGGACTAAAAGTAACAAGCTCATCACACAGAGGCAAGATGACAGACAACCAAGTAGTGATAGTTGTACAAGCCCTCTTGTACTTTACCCAGATCGCTTCAAGAGTCATACATGGTTTCATGCAAAACTAACCTATGAATTAAATAAGGGGATGAACTAACAGTCAACAAAGTAAAGCAAGAGCAGAAGCAAAAATGAAAGAAATGCAAGTAAACAAACAATCAAGCAAACAAACAAGGAAACAAAGTACGTAAGAAAACAAGCATGCAAGCAAACAACTGAAAGCAAACAATACTCCTACTCCTACACTAATGGTACATGGGCCTGATCACGTGAAGTGATACTTCCAATGCAGCCACCGGTGCATTGGTAGACCCATGTTGGTGAAGGCTTGGTCCACGAGCAACCCAATTGCGCAAACCAACAAGCAAGAAATATATAACAATGAAGACAACCACGCTTTGTGATTCAAAGTTCCCATGAGACATAAGTGAGTGCATGTGCATGACGGGCAATCTGCGGACTTATCATGGTGCTGTGTGACACTACGTGCAACTTTGAATCATAAGCACACTCTTGACTATGACATGCAAGCAAACGAAAGAAACAAAGATAACTTGTGTCGCGCACGAGTGCTTGTAATGTAAGACTCCTCCAATGCATGAGCAATGGGATCATGTAGTTCGAGTGGAGGAAGAAAAATCAGAGTGTTAGATTGATCTTAAGTGCATATAGATGAGTGATGAGGAGCCTTGAGAGTTTGAACAATTTCCTGATCGGAAGTGAAACCAACCTCAGTACAGCGAGGGCTTGACACAACCATCAGCTCGGGCTGAAGTGCCTCGATGGTCTGTGGGGTTTGGACTTTGTTGACAAATGGATCTTCGTAGACTAGTGGCTTAGATGGATTAACAACGAGTGAATCAACATCGTGATCAGATGATGAGGTGAAAAGATCATGACAACGAAAATCAAAAAATTCAGGATGTTGGTCGGCATCCTCATGGTTTGATGAATCATACAGAGGGGTGGATGAGAAGGAAGGATGTTCACCCTCTGCATTTCCAGAAAGAGCAGATGAAAGATCAAGTGGATTTCCAATGAATGATTGGTCCTCTCTGTTGTTGGATGATGGGCTAACATACAGTGTGTCCTGCGAAAGATCAACAATGGGTGCATCCGTGGATGAAGACACACATGCGAAATCATGGATGGTAGGTTCACAAATGATGTTAGGAAAGAACGAAGGGGGCTCGAATGGAAGGGAGTCATCCTTCATCGAGTGCTGATGCTCAAGCTCCCATTCATACTCTTCATGAATGAAAATGCATGTTGGTTGTGCAACACCAAATCTGTCAGTGGGTTGTTCCTCATTCAAAACAAGTGAAGAGTCTAGAATGGACGAACACAAGATAAAATCATCCGGAGGAACACCCGGGTGCGAAGACGGAGGTCGAAGAAAAGAATGCATATGAGAACTTGAAGGACTCACAACCAACTCTGCATGAAAATTGAGTGGAGTGATGTTAGGAGAGTGTGAAGGTTGAACAAGTGTGTGAGCATGATCCTCAACATCACTAGGCAGTGGTGGAGCTGTTGAATGAGAGGGAGGCAAACAGTCAGTTGGGACAGTGCTTGCTCCCACATGAGATTGCACAGTTCCATCAATGAAGAATGTTGAGCGATGATTGATCTCAAGCTTTCTCTTGGGCTGGGAAGATTTCTTAAGGAAATACTCAAACCAGTCCTAGAGATAAGCGAACTTCATCTGGTTCCTCGAGCTTGAAACTGTAAGTCACAAAAGCGCTGCCAAAACTCAATAACGAATTCATGTGGAGCCCTCTGTTGCTGTAACAGTTTCCGATCAAGATGGTCTGGATCAAAATGATAGAGCGTGTCTTCAATAAGATCACAAAAGTGCTCAAATGAGTGCACGATGTCAGCCGATAGGCTGAAAACCCAACGAAATGGAGATTTGCGAAGTGTGAATACAAGCAACAAACTAGCATGTTTGTCAGTAAACTCATCTTCCCCATGAATCATGGAAAGAAAGTTATGTAAGTGCTCAGGCCAGCCCACTTCACCTTCACCATCATACGTGTGAGTGGACAAGAGATCAAAAAGCTTCCCCGAGATGGAGACATCTTCACGATTTGAAAAACACCTCGAGGGAAGAATAATGCAAGACTCCATGAAAGATATGCAAAGGTTCAAAACTAGATGAGAGGACTCTGCTTGTCATCAGGCCCTCCTATTAGCACCAGAAATGTTGACGGTGTTGGACCTGCCAACATGTCAAGGAGATTTCCCCGGGAAGAAGTCCCAATTAGACCTCAGACCGTTTGGTGTAGGAGTCCCAGTAGTGGGTCGTAAGGTAATGCCTTGACTGCGGTGTCGCACAGAGGCAAGTAGAATAACTCTGTTAGCAGCAAGGGTGTGAATGATGGAGTGAATCAAGGAAGGTGTATGAGAGGTTCCAACAATTCGAAAGGGGAAGGAGGTGAAGGTGTGTTCTAGGTTGAAAGGGATCAATCCAAACTCAGCTAGGAACACACAACACAAGGGACATGCATAACTTACGGCAGAGCAATCCACCTGGATGCGGCAGTCACATCATACAAAGTAAGATAATACATACAACACTCATGGATTAGTCCAAGAAGGGTGTGATGGTTGTTATAGCAAGGTTCAAGTGAAAGGTCTATCTGATGTCCGACAGAGCAATCGACACTGACGGTGACAACATTAACAACATATGCAACACATTAACAACAAGATTCATATAATTTCATGTGAATCAGTTCATACGCAAGTACGTAAGTTAAACAACACATATCATTAAAACAATCGGAGCAGTCCAACTAAAATAACAACATATGCACGAAAATGTGCTGGCCCTTATTGTATAAAGAAGTGAAAGTCACAATAATACAATACATCGATGTAAACATACTAGCCCCAACAGTGGAACGTTACAGCCACATCTGCCTGCTCCTCCAAAGAGATGTACTAGCTCCGTGCAGTGGAGAAGCCAAGGCTTGTTACAATACTGTCCAAGCCTTCTTCAAAATAGTCTTAGTAGAAGCTTTGTTAACCAAAAGCCTATACAATGAGTTATGAGGGACTATTTATAGCAAAGGGTGGGGTGACCCTTGACATTCCCCTTTATGATAGTTCAACTACGCTCATGACTCTTCACCTACTCTATGACTGTTACATCCAACTATTTCCACTTGACTTACACTTGACATGACTCAACATTACAATGCACATGTACTCATGTGAGACAACATGGCTTGAGAAAGCCTTGTAAGACATCAATGACACTTGGTCCACTGTGATGAGACCAATTCTTTGACATGTTTGTGATGGTGAAGTTAGTGAGCTGATGCCAAGCTTGGTCGTTCGTGATGGTGTGCATGCACCTCATGGTGCCATCTTGCTGAAGCGAACTCTTGCCTCCGTTGCAATCGATGCATTGGTTCGGCCCCTTCATCCAACTCATCTGCTAACATGCGCATGGTCTTCTTAGGTATGGTTGAACTGGAAACACACTGATGCATAGTGTTCATGCTGATCTTCAAGTGTGTGCTAGTGGTCATGCGCATCAACTTGTCGAAGTACATGTTCAACCCCAGTTGGACTTACTTCTTGTCTTTGCCTTGGTGAGTGTGTTGAATGGGTTGGATTGCATGCGTGCATTAAATGATATGCATGATGTTGAATCCCTCTCATGCATCAACAACACTTCTCAACATGTCTGCTCCGTGTCATCTGCTGGGATGGATCTTTAACTTGTACGGGTGCAGTTTCATCCGTGATTGCATGCTGTGCCAACTACTATTCCTGATCTTGCTGCAACTCATTCTTCTATCTGTGCAACTTCATGTTATTCCTTGAGTTGCTACTTCGGCACATGCAACTCCTTCTTCGTTCCATTCTCTATCTTCACGCGACCTTCATGTCCCGCCGTCACCTCATAGCCTGAGTCTCCAAAGTTGTTTTCATTATCAGTGGATTTGCTTGATCTTGCAACTTTGTTCCACCTCTGTGTTTTCAAAAAACTTCCTCTTGCATTCGCTGTATTCACTTCGCTGCATTTGCTGCATTCGTTACATTCAAAATGCTACCTTCAGTTGTTGTTCATGATGTTGTGATCCTGTTGCTTGATGTCCTTGTCTATGAACAAATTGATGTCTTCATGAGTAGGAAAGCTCATAAACACTTGATCGACTACATCTCCAAGCGTGCTATGAACGATGTCTTCATCTCTCCTCTCCTAGAAACCATTGTACCTCTACAGCTGAGAGGTAGATGAACACCTGCGATACCTGGATATATGGCAACACCCATGGAAAGCAATTTGTCAGCTGAAAACCAAAATGAACATGAGAACTAACTTGTAACATACTTGGGTGAATGATCATGAAGGTTGCACAATTTTAGTTGGGAGGTCGGGTGTTATGAAACCAGCTCAAGAAAAGATAGAAAAGAAAGATCAACGCCTTAGAATTCAGCCTCTTCGAGGGGGCAACCTCCTTTACATTACATAAATGAACAATTCTTGGATGATACAAATGACAAAACCTCCTTTCTATATATAGGAGTCTAAGGAGTCACAATATAATCCAGCCGACCTAACAATAATAATATAAAGCCACAAAAATAACAATAGAGGGATTCTATGGGGCACAGAAATAACAATATGGGGGTAATAGGGGCATGTTATAGACATTTTTGTGCCTTACAGCTATAAGCATGAAATGTCCATAAACCAAGGGATCCTAAGTCCCTAAAAGTGTTGTTCCCGCTCCTAAAGAAACAAGGTCAACAAATTACAGCTTCTCCCAGAAGTTCTCCACTAGAAACTGCTCAGAACTAGTCAAATCAGGATCATTTCAGCTGCTCCACTAGCTAGCTGCGTTGCAAAGCACCCAAATACACTGGCTAGGTGCGTTGCAATGCACTTGAATGCACTACCAGGGTGCGTTGAGCGGGAAATGACAAGTGGCAGAGTCATTCCACGAGGTGGAGAGACAATGGAAGCTTCCAGAATCTTCTCCAATGACACTTGCCTCACTGAATTCGACCAGTGATGAGTAAGAGGCTCTCAGTCTCCAAGTGGAAGCAAGAACTGACAGAGAGAGGCCACTAATCAATTCATGAGCTGACTCATCCTCTTTGCATACATCTATATATGGATCCCTCACCAAGAGATCCAGAGGCTGGAATTTTGTACATTGCAGAGAATTGCTGTTGGTTTTGAGATAGATATCAGAGTATTGGGTGATTTATGCTTTGTTGGAGGTGAAGAGGGGATTCTATGCTGGGAGGTTGATGCTGGATCAAGAATCATCGGTTGTAACTCCTCCTGGATCTTCTTGTTTTATCAATAAAACTATTTGAGTTTCTCCTACATGCTTGTATATCATTGATGTTTGTTATATTTGTATGTTTAGCTTAAATCTGATCCTAAGCTTTTTATGAACATAAATCCATGTCTTTGTGTAGTTTCCTTCTTCTGTGAACTTGCAGGAACTTTGTGACGCTGGGAAAGTAAGGGAGCAAGTAGCTGGAAGCTGTCAAAGAAGAGAGAGATTGGATCGAAGGACTAGCGCAAGACATAGGTTGGTTCATCCTATTCCTCTTCTTTTATAGTTCATAAAGGAGAATACAAGAGTAGTTTTCCCTATTTGTTTCTGAGGTCACTGTCACACCTCAGTGGGATAGGGTCGTTCTGAATAGACACTTTTCCCGATAACAAAATGGTGACTCCACTAGGGATCGTGTCTAGTTAGTTTGTTTGTGTTTCTCTTGTTGTTCGTCTCATAAACTTAGAAGTAGCGAATCGAACTGCATTTGCCATTTACAAATGCAAAGTAGACATCTGCTACTTCAATCCATTCACTGGATCTGTTTATGATCTGAACAGCTGATTCACAAATGATCTAATTACCCTTTGTGATAGATCTTAAACCTCTTTTAAATCAACCCTTTGATTGTGCATTACTGATTGCTTTTACTCGGCCAAAAACCATAGATTAAACTGCAAACCGTGACCCAGAACCCGGATAGAATTCTCGTTTCTGCCCCAGCGCAGGTGCTGTGAATAGTTCCTGCATTTCAGCGCAGTTCCCGAGAGGGCAACCTGCGTTGCAATCCAGTTTCTCTGTGTACCAGGTGCGTTGATCAGCTTAGCCCTGTGCAGCTGAGGTTCTTTACTCATTTTTTCAGTTTTGCCTCTGATTTTTGCAGCCTGTGATCAGTGTGTGTGTCTGTTTAAAAGCCCCTTTTCTTTGCCTTAATTCCGCCTCAGTTGTATAAAAGAAGCTGTATTTGTTTTTGTGTGTTTGTTACGTCATTTACAGTTTCCCATTGCAAAAGTAGAATAGTCATACCGTCGTCCTTTGATTTAGATATGTCGTAAGTGTCGATTTTGATCTTAGGAGAAAGTTTATTTGCTATTGACAGTTGATTATGCTTTTACTTTAGCCTTTGGCTTGAATTTGTGAATCTCTAGTGTCGAAACAAGTGTTTATTTCAAAATCATAAAGTGTCGTAATCGTCTCTACCTTTTGATTTCGAAAAGAAGCTTGTTTGTGTTTTTCACTTGAAAGCGAATTCAAATTTGTACAACAACTTTCTTTTTAGGCATCAATATTAAGAAAGTGAAAAACAAATACATGCACATGTGCATTTGCATATTGACAGTCTGTTTGGCTTGATTTAGGAAAAGTGCATTTACAGTGTGCTCTTTGCTCTTTGAGAAAAGATTGTGTCTTTCTTTTCCCCTTGTAGCTAGGATTTTCATTGCTGAAAAGAGATAAAAGCTTGCTTATCATCTTTAGATTGCATTTTAGGAATTACATCTACATCTCATGGTGAACCCAAAAGGCAAACTTCATAAGAAAGATCAACCTAAAATAAATTCAATGAAATTAACAATGCTTTGTAACTTAACGCACAACATTTAGAGGTCTAGGCTAGAGACGTATTCCGGCGTCGTAAAGCCTGGTAACTGTTGTCCTCGCTGATGGTTGGGTGATTCCTCCACTTTGAGACGATAAGTGCCAGTACGGACTTGTGCTCCCATGTACCGTCGAGTATATATTGGGAGACCCCTATAGGCATAAAACCTTTATCCATAAGAAGCCGTGTCGGCCGCCCTACTGATCGCAATGCACCGAACACAGCATTCAGGAAGATTGACTACCGTACCGTAAAAAGTATTCTGCAGTTTTGCGATTGGTTTGGTACTCCCTCTACCTAGACCTCCAGAGCAGTCCCTTTCGTTCCTTTTCAGACTCCTTAACGGAAAAGGTCCATCTGAGCACTTGTCACTTCAGGCTCATTAAATATCGAAGGAGACTAGAGTCATCTTTTGTTTTTTCTCGACTCTTTAAAACTGAAAAAACAAGTTGTGTCAAAGCGTGTTAAAATTTATTTTAAGCGAAATATTCATCCCCTTTTCCTACGTTGATCTTTGGGTTGAGGAAATGGAGCCTACCAACCAAGGAATTCCCCTTGGTGGAAATCCTAGTCCCTTCTCCTCTTGGGGAGATGTTGGTGCACCCCATATGGCCACATTGTCGCTTCCAGGATTGACAATTGGCTTGCCAGTATGGCTCTTCTCAACCAGTGTCGTTCAGAACACCATTATTCCTGAACAATCGAATCAGCAATTAGACGAGTCCAGAGTTACCCACCAACCTTCTACTTCCTCTAATTCTTCCTCTCCTCCTTCCTCTTCACTTGACGGGACTGGTAAAGCTAAAAGCCAAGTTCCTAAGGAGAAGAAGGAAAAGAAGAAGAAAGAGAAAAAGAAGAAGGAGCCAAAGGCGAATGGGGGAAAACGAGTGTCGTCCAACGAAAATCCACACACAGCACCGACCAGGCCTAAATCGCCATGTGTCATTTGCAGAGGAGACCACTTTCACAGAGATTGTCCTTGCATCCCCCGGATACTAAGGGACTGGTCTTCTCGTTTGCACAATCTGGTGTCATCAACCTCTGGAGATCATGTTGAAAGCACACCGTCAACTAGTGAAAGTGAAGCCCCAGGACAAAAAGGGAAAACTAGATTTCCTTGTAAACTATGCCAAGGCGACCATGCCCTCCACCATTGTCCCTTCTTAGACGAAGCTAAATCGTCCGGTTTCACCGTTACGACTTCCTCCTGGATATAAAAAACTCTTGCCGAGTCCGTCACTAGTTGAGAACCCAGCTGGCCCGCTCAAGTAGTTGGCTGAAGCGTCTATCATTGAGGATAAACCAACTGAATCCATACCAGACGAAAGTCAAAAGGTCGAGGTGGCAGTTGACCCGGTCTTGCCTTCAGAGGTTTTATCTTCGGATGATACAGTCACTGAAGAGAACAATGATGACACCATCCAAATTCTCTTCATCAACAAGACTCCGACAAGCATGGGGGCAATCCACGCATTCCTTTACCGCAGGAAGGAAGTTTGTTAGAGCCATACCCGGCCGTCTACTCGGTCCCACCTCCAAGCAACCTAGTGGTCTCCTTCGACTGGAATCAACTAGGCAGACCCCGTTTGCCAGCAAGCATACCATTTCGAATTATCGTTCAAATATATAGAATGGTCATGGCTAGTACCATCATTGATGAGGGGGCTTCTGTGAGTATCCTTTCCTCTATTGCTTGGAAAGCGCTTGGTTCGCCATCGCTGTTGCCTGAAATGAGAAATCTGACAGGCTTTGATAAAGGAACCAGTCGACCTTTAGGGATCCTTCCCGATGTGCCCATAACATTGAGAGGGAAGACAGTTCGCATGAACGTCATGGTTGTTCAAGGACCCTTGGATTATAACCTACTCCTTGGATGAGACTATATTTATTGCATGGGAGCCATTGTCTCCTCACTCTTTAGAGTAGTGTGTTTTCCGCACGAAGGAAGAGTGGTCAAGCTCGTGGACCAGCTTTCATTTCCTGGATCACGCATAGCAAATAGTTATATACTGTCCCTGAATGGTCTCTTCACGCAAGAAATGTCTCAATCCCCAGTCCGTCCTCCCGATGAGCGCGAGTAATTCGGAGGGATATGACTGAAACCCAGGGGGCATGCATCCTGGTCTGCTTCGACAGGAAAACTTCGGGTATAGAGAAGGTTTTCGCGGGAGAATATGACTAGTCTGTACCCCGTCCGTGATTGGAAGAGGGGTTATTCTAGAATAAGATTCTCTTGTCAAAGTTATGTGAGTTGGCAGAACTGAGTCAGTCGCCTTTGTTTATCTCGGTAGACATCGCCGAAGAAGTGTTTTGTTCGCACCGCAAATAGAACAATCTTTGGGTAACCTGTAAGAGGTAGGCCTCTCCCGATAGAACAAATGTTTTGTCTGCAAATTGAGGGGTAATCTTGAAACCATAATTTATACCTGGGGGCATGCAAACCTTTTGGCATGCAAGCGAAAGAGCGATTATTTATCTGTTTTTTGGATTAGTCGTTTCATAACTTGCATAAAGAAAGGATGTGGGGCAAAAATCTAAAAATTGCCGTTTTTATATGAGACATTCTTATCATATGACTGGATTAATCGAGCAGTTTTAGCACATAGTACAAGCTTGTTAAAAAATAAACATAGGTCCGAGCAAGTGTTTCCACCCGCATTTAAGCTCGTTAAAAAATGAACTATCCCCTGGTAAATAACCACCGTGAATGTAGTACTTCAGCCATTAAAGCCTTGGTCGTGTTTGCACCATCACCTCCTCTTTTCCATTGGCCGATCATTCACCTCCATTTGATTGTTTACCCATTTTGAGGAACAGTTGCGAAGAGTGATTTCACTAGCCATCCTTGTGACACTGCCATGATTGGAAAATTCCAAACCTTACCTGGAATTAGCTGCTACCCATTTTATCACTCGTTCCTCAAAAGACGAGTCTTCTTTAAGCTCTTTTCATCTGACTCGTAAAATATGAAAAGATTGCCGAGTTTTGGCCTTCTAGCTCGTTAAAGTGTCCGGAAGTGCTATCCCTCCTCTAGATTTTAATCTTTTTGGACCTGAGGGATTATTGCACAAAAAGATCGAGTGCTTGTTTTGTTCGGCTCGTTAAAACTATCGAAAACTCATCCCTTCTGTATTGTTTTATACTTTTTCGGACTTAAGGGATTAGATGACGAAAAAGGAACTTTGGAATTACCTTTACGTACCTTTTTCAGACTCTCTAAAAATGAAAAGGACCGAGTTATCTTTGTCGTTAGACTCGTTAAAAAGATCAATAGCGACAAACTTGTCTTTAGGCGAGAATGAGTTTCACTATCGCTAGGCTCGTTAAAACATCGCGATGGGTTTGCCCGAAGGGAAAATTATAGAACAAGCATATGTTATCCTCCTCAAGCTTGACAAAAATAAAGAGGTACTGGTCAGCAATGACTGGGGAAAAATTGGGAAGAAAACTCAAAGAAACTTTATTGGTAGCAAGTCGCTCTTGAACATGACACTTCCACTCCGTGCCTGAGTCGGGTTGGGTTGTTTCATTCACCGGTCACATCACCATGGTCACGCCATACCATCCACATTTGGGGTAAATGCTACCAATCCATCACATAAGTGTCGCCGACATGTTCAAGAGAAGTCATCCAGAGAAGTCACCCGTGTCCCATCCACTACCATACATTATACTTCATTCTTTCATGACCGCCACCCTGAACCATATATCATCAGATCGTTTTCACCTCCATCAAAATCATTTGCTCCGTTCCGTGTCATTGATGTGGGATTCATTAAGGCCCTCCTTTGACGGATCGCTTCTTGTCGACATCATCTCATTATCCAAGAAGTTGGTCTAGGAACACCCCTTCAGTACTTTGAAGCTTGCATGCCTCAATGGCAAGTTTCTCACTTCCGGCGACAGGTATACATCAATGACCTTCGACCGAAAGATTTTGCGTGGTGTTTGACGCCAAGTCATTTATTCACACCACGTGAATTGTACTGCAGTACCTTGAGGGTCATTATCATTATCGGTGATTCCTCTCGCGGTTGTTAACAGTTTACATCATTGACTGGTAATCAAGTGATGTCTTTCCATGTTCGACATCAAAACATTTCTCACATGGATCGACTTGTACTTCGAGTGAAGATCGGACGAGATTGAAGACCCCGGATCTAGTTTCATCCATCCGGGCTGCGATATAGATTCAGGAAAAATAAAGACATTGAAATGTACAGCATTGCAACACAGATGATCATCCTACCAAAAGGATGATGACTTCATCAGAATCATCAGTCTACCATCGGACGATTGTCTGTTCTATGTACATGAAAATGAATTTATAAAGCTGAGCATGGGAATGCCCGCCTCAGCTAGATCATGAAAACAGTATGAAGATAATGTATTGTATTGTATCTTATTACAGGTCTCCTCCCAGCATTGAAAGAACTTCGGGTCCTCCTAATAAAGCATTTCACCCGATAAACGGCCTCATACTTTAGGGGGCAACTGTTATAGACATTTTTGTGCCTTACAACTATAAGCATGAAATGTCCATAAACCAAGGGATCCTAAGTCCCTAAAATTGTTGTTCCAGCTCCTAAAGAAACAAGGTCAACAAATTACAGCTTCTCCCAGAAGTTCTCCACCAGAAACTGCTCAGAACTAGTCAAATCAGGATCATTTCAGCTGCTCCACTAGCTAGCTGCGTTGCAAAGCACCCAAATACACTGGCTAGGTGCGTTGCAACGCACTTGAATGCACTACCAGGGTGCGTTGAGCGGGAAATGACAAGTGGCGGAGTCATTCCACGAGGTGGAGAGACAATGGAAGCTTCCAGAATCTTCTCCAATGACACTTGCCTCACTGAATTCGACCAGTGATGAGTAAGAGGCTCTCAATCTCCAAGTGGAAGCAAGAACTGACAGAGAGAGGCCACTAATCAATTCATGAGCTGACTCATCCTCTTTGCATACATCTATATATGGATCCCTCACCAAGAGATCCAGAGGCTGGAATTTTGTACATTGCAGAGAATTGCTGTTGGTTTTGAGATAGATATCAGAGTATTGGGTGATTTATGCTTTGTTGGAGGTGAAGAGGGGATTCTATGCTGGGAGGTTGATGCTGGATTAGGAATCATCGGTTGTAACTCCTCCTGGATCTTCTTGTTTTATCAATAAAACTATTTGAGTTTCTCATACATGCTTGTATATCATTGATGTTTGTTATATTTGTATGTTTAGCTTAAATCTGATCCTAAGCTTTTTATGAACATAAATCCATGTCTTTGTGTAGTTTCCTTCTTCTGTGAACTTGCAGGAACTTGGTGACGCTGGGCAAGTAAGGGAGCAGGTAGCTGGAAGCTATCAAAGAGGAGAGAGATTGGATTGAAGGACTAGCGCAAGACACAGGTTGGTTCATCCTATTCCTCTTCATTTATAGTTCATAAAGGAGAATACAAGAGTAGTTTTCCCTATTTGTTTCTGAGGTCACTGTCACACCTCAGTGGGATAGGGTCGTTTTGAATAGACACTTTTCTTGATAACAGGGCACAACAATATAAATAAGTGGTATAACTACAATAGTAATGGGGTAATCACTAGTATTATAGGGACCCAACATGCCCCTCTCCTTCAAAAAAGTGTTGTCCTCAACGCTTGAGCAGTTCTGGATACTTCTGCATAAAATTCTCATCCTCCCATGTGGAATCTTCAGCGGATAAGTTCTTCCACTTGATAAGATACTCTGAAGTTGATCGATTTCGTAGCTGTCGAGTTCTTGTTTCTGTGACTGCTTCCGGTTCCAATATAATTTTTCCTTCCTCGTCAAGTTCTGGCAATATTGTTTGAACTGGGAGCTTGTCGCCTATAACCTTCTTTAAACATGAAACATGGAAAACTGGGTGCAATCGAGAAGCTGCAGGAAGCTCCAATTTGTATGCCATAGTACCAATCTTTTCCAACACCTTGTACGGACCATAATACTTTGGTGATAATTTATTATCCTTCTTAGCTTGCTTTAGGGACATTTGCTTATATGGTTGTAGCCGTAGGAATACCCAATCACCTACATCAAAACTTCTTTCACTGCGATGTTGACCTGCCTGTTGTTTCATTCTATTTTGTGCCAACACGAGGTTATCCTTTAAGAGTTGGAGGACTTGTTGTTGATGTTCAATGTGATGTTCCACTGCCTGAACCTTAGAATTTTCTCTTAAATATGATGTGATTGATGGTGGTTGGTACCCATAAAGTGCCATAAATGGGGTCATTTTTGTTGCTGTATGGAAGGAAGTGTTATACCACCATTCAGCCAGAGGCAACCATTTGACCCATTGTGTCTGTTTATCAGATACAAAGCAACGAAGATATCCTTCCAAACATTTGTTTACTATCTCAGTTTGCCCATCAGATTGAGGATGATAAGATGAGCTATGAGCTAATCGAGTACCAAGACAAGAAAATAATTCTGTCCAAAAATTTCCAGTGAAAATGGGATCTTTGTCACTTACAATAATCTTTGGGTTTCCATGTAGCTTTTGAACTGTTTCCATAAATGCAGTAGAAACTGTACTGGCTTTAAATGGATGTGATAATGCACAAAAGTGTGCATACTTGGTAAGTCTGTCAACTACCACCATGATGACACTCTTTCCCTCAGACTTGGGTAAACCTGTGATAAAATCCATTGAAACCTCCTCCCAACGTTGGCTTGGAATGGATAAAGGTTGTAATAGACCCGGTGTCTTAATTGTTTCAACTTTATTTTGTTGGCAAACCAAACATTCCGCCACAAACTTTTGAATATCTGATTTAAGGCCATCCCAAAAAAATTCCTTCTTAACCCTGTGATAAGTTTTTAAAAATCCTGAGTGCCCTCCTAAGGGAGAAGTGTGCAATTCCATAAGAATCTTTTGTTTTAGCTGGGAATTCTTACAGAGGTATAAGCGATCTTTGTACCATAACGAATCATTTTTCCAGCTAAATGTATCAGAAGTACTGGAATCTTGTTGTAGCTTTCGAATAAGTGCCCACACTTCTTCGTCATTCTTCCATTCCTCCTTTGCTTCATTTATCCAATCTGGTTGGATAATAGAAATGGCACACAAAAATGCTTCCATATCCTCATCCTTTCTTGAGAGTGCATCTGCCACCAAATTTTGCTTCCCTTTTTTATAGATGATTTCAAAGTCATAACCCAACATCTTTGTGACCCACTTTTGTTGCTCTTCAGAGGATAATCTTTGTTCTAAAAATTATTTAAGGCTATCATGATCCGTTTTTACCTTGAAGTGTCTTCCCATTAGGTAGGGTCGCCATTTCTTAAGTGCATGGAGTATTGCCAACATTTCCTTCTCATAAATAGCTTTGCTTAAAAACTTTCCCTTGATTGGACGACTTTCAAAAGCAATGGGTCTTTCATCTTGCATTAGAATAGCACCAATTCCATTTCCTGAAGCATCACATTCCACAATAAAGGTTTTTGTGAAGTCCGGTGTAGCTAAGACCGGTGCTTGGCACATTGCCTCTTTAAGATGTTTAAAGGCCTTTGTTGCTTCCGGAGTCCATGAAAATGAATTTTTCTTCAATAATGTTATTAGAGGTGCTGCTATTCTCCCATAATTCTTAACGAACTTGCGATAATACCCTGTCAACCCAAGAAATCCTTGCAGATGCTTTATGGATGTGGGGATTTTCCATTCCTTAATGGCTTTAATTTTGCTAGGGTCTACCTTAACTCCTTCATGAGATACAATATGACCCAAATATTCCACCTCCTGGACTCCAAAGAAACATTTGGATCTTTTTGCATATAATTGTTTCTCCTCCAATAGTTGTAGCACCTTGTCAACATGTTCAACATGATCCTTCCAAGACTTGCTGTAGATTAGTATATCATCAAAAAATACCAACACAAATTTTCTAAGGAATGGTTTGAAAATTGAATTCATCAAACCTTGAAATGTTGAAGGTGCATTGGTAAGGCCAAAAGGCATGACCAAAAATTCATAATGACCCTCATGAGTTCTAAATGCCGTTTTCAGAATGTCTTCAATCTTCATTCTGATTTGATGATATCCCGAACGAAGATCCAACTTGGTGAAGTAAATTGATCCATGCAATTCATCCAGTAATTCATCAATGACAGGAATGGGGAACTTATCTTTAATAGTGAGCTTGTTGAGCTCCCTATAATCTGGACACATGTGCCATGATCCATCCTTCTTGTACACCAATACTACTGGAGCTGAGAAAGAATTTTGACTCGGTTGAATTATACCAGCCTCTAGCATTTCTGCAACCATACGTTCAATTTCACTTTTTTGGACATATGGATATCTGTACGGCCTGATGTTTGGAGGAACACTTCCGAGAATCAGATGAATAGCATGATCATGATCACGCAGAGGTGGAAGACCTTTGGGAGTCTCAAATACCTTGGAATGATTGTCCAGGACTTTTTGGAGATCTGGAGAAATAGATGATTCTAATGTGGAAACATCTAGCGAACATAATTGTGCAATTACACCTCTTTGCTCCTTTTTTAGAAGCTTTGTCATGCCATTAGAGCTGATTATCTTTCCTGGTTTCCCTGCAATACCCCTTAATTCAACTTCCTTTCTTTCCACAGAAAATTTCATGAAAAGTTCTTGAAAATTAAAAGATATTGTACCCAAGGATTGTAGCCATTGGATTCCTAGTACAACATCAGCACCTCCCATTGGAATGGAAAGCATTGGGCTAGTCAATACATATTCTCCCATGGATAGCTTGATATTATGGCACTTTCCAGAACAATTTATTGTTCCTCCATTTGCAATCATCACTTGACACTCTGGTGCTGGATATAGGAAGCAATTCAATTCTTTTTCTACCCTACAATGAATAAAATTGTGGGTGCTTCTTGAATCAATCAACACTATTACCTTTTTCTTCTTGATTTGTCCTTCTATCTTGATGGTTTGAGGAGTGGTAATTCCCGCCAATGCATTACAAAATATGGTCGGATTTATTTTTTCTTCATCTAGGCTTTGTTCCTGGAATATATCCTCTTCTTTTGACCTTTCTTGCTCCTTTTCTTCTTCCTCTTCACAATCTATGTAGAATAATTTCTTCTCAGCACACTTATGACCTTTTGTGTATTTGCTATCACAATTGTAACAAAGCCCTTTTGCTCTTTTTTCTTCCAATTGTTGTGGTGTCAACCTTGTAGGTTGTGGAAGACTATGGGCAACAACACATCCATCTTTATAGTTGTGAATGGTATGCTTCCTAGTTGCCATAATTTTGCTTTCCATTTTTCTTGCTAACTTGAATGCCTTCTCTAATGAATCAGGTTCCCAAAGGCACACATCATGTTGGATATTATCCTTTAAAGACCCTATGAACACATCAATCCTATGCTCCTCTGGAATATCTTTTACCCTTATGTTCAATTTTTGGAACTCCTCAATGTGCTCCATTATTGAACCCTTTTGTTCGAGACTTATCAATTGGCTAAAAAAAGTGTTGCTTTTTGTATCCTCATAATGTGCTATCAATTCTTCCTCCCAAGTGATAAATTGTTTACGAGAACAAAGCCATTGATACCATACAAACTGATTTGGTTCCAAATATAAAGTTGCCATACGTACCTTTTGTGTGTTTTGCACATTATTGAGATCGAAGAATTGCTCCATCTGTAATATCCATGTGGCAGGATCCTTGCCATCAAACTTCCTCATATCGATTTTTGGAATGTGGTGATTCTTCGATCCAACATTAGCGTCTATGGAATTATGATTAACATTTCTTTTGTTCTCATCATGAGTTTCCTTTACTACCTTTTCACCATTAATAAGTATTTCTTGTAGAAAATTAGTCAAATCTGTCTTCAAATCTGCCATGCCTGTCTTCAAATTTGTGTTCAAATATATCTTCAAATTGTCCATCTTAGCTTCCATGCCATTCATCTTAGCTTCCACGCCATTTATCTTAGCCTCCACGCCATTTATCTTAGCATCTATTAACTTTTGTGAGCGTGACATTTGTTGCACTTGTTCTTGTAATTTTGATATATCATGTAGCATTTCTTCCTCTTCCTCATGAGTCATGCTAGAGCTTTCAGGTTCCTTACTAGGTGTTTGTATTTTCTTTCCTCGGGGCATCATTTACCGATAATAATGCTCTACTATGCCCTTTGAATTCCTTCAAAATAAATTTTCAAACCAAGCTTAAGCAAAAATTTAAAAAAAATCTACACACCTTTTTTCACTTTGTAGGAGCTCGATATTGCCTCTGATGTATCTCTGTACTTTCCAGTCATCTAGTTCTGAATTTGTGACCTATAGTAGCTCTCTGTGTCATCTTTCCAATGCCACAAGTCTGACCCAAATTGGATTCTCCAAGGAAGAGTTATGCGAAATCTCCCACAGTGACTTGATTATAGACTAGTTCAATAGAGCTAACTTGTACGACGTGCCGCGAGTCACTGTTTCGACCTTTGGATCTAAAAAACACCCACAAGAAACTAAAGTCCGTCCTATTTATGTACCTTCTTACGAAACTTCAATCCGATCCCCAGAGAGAAAGTTATGACGATTTTCCCCAGGTCACCTATTTTGAATGTAATTCAGGAGTCTGCAAAAAGACCAACTTCCTCAGATCATATCTCCACAAATATCCGCGAAAAGCTCTGAAAATCGGACCCAAGGTTTAGTGCGATTTCTTCTCAAATGGGTTTTTTTTGCAACTTCTGAAACATCACAGAAAAAAGTTATAGCAAAAATGTCACGATGACCTGTTTGGAGCAGCGAAAACCTAGAATCCAAAGCTCTGATACCAAATGTTATGAAACCAGCTCAAGAAAAGATAGAAAAGAAAGATCAACGCCTTAGAATTCAGCCTCTTCGAGGGGGAAACCTCCTTTACATTACATAAATGAACAATTCTTGGATGATAGAAATGACAAAACCTCCTTTCTATATATAGGAGTCTAAGGAGTCACAATATAATCCAGCCGACCTAACAATAATAATATAAAGCCACAAAAATAACAATAGAGGGATTCTATGGGGCACAAAAATAACAATATGGGGGTAATAGGGGCACAAAAATATAAATAAGGGGTATAACTACAATAGTAATGGGGTAATCACTAGTATTATAGGGACCCAACATCGGGATACTGACTGCCAAGACTGCATAAGGCACAGTTTGGGCTACTAGGAGACTGACTAACTACTAGAACTGCGTAATGGATAGTCCATTATGGCTATTGACTGTTGGGATTGCATAATGCGTAATTCCAGCTGGGAAGGACTGCTGGCCCATGGACAGATTTGCGCAATTTCTTGGGCCAAGCAGCCACTATCCTCCAGAAATGCACAAAACAGTCCTAGAGGCTAGTGCTGGGTAGGAAAGCGCAAATCTGTAGAGGAAGGTGAGCCTTCCTTTCCCAGATTGCGTAATGCAGCCTTGGTGAAGGCAGAGCCTGGGCTGAGGTTGGCCCGGCTCGCCGATGGGCAACTGAAAGAAAGTAAGTCAATGAATGCATGGTGACACTAAGTGATAGTAGAAGTGATTAACAATGCATGCAAAACATGAATGAAAGATTCAGCAAATAGATCAACATGCATATGGGTGAGACAGTTCGCCGGTTGGGCGAACGTCCATGCAAAATAGTTTCATGCATGCAACAACAATGAGATAGTGACGAAAACTGAAATAGAGTTAGGAAAAGCTAGTATACATGCAAACGACAACAAGCGTTCAAAGAAATCAAGAAAATGGTACTCCCACAAGAGAAAACAAAAAAAGCAACACAAATGCAGCACAAAGCATGGGAAGCGAGATTACCCCAAAACAACTGAGTTGAATGTGCCAACTACTCCTAGATATGATGTGGGATGTCAAAGCTACAAGGTTGATGTTAGGAATGAGCTCTCTAATGTCTAGTTGATGAGTTTTGATAACATCGAGGTTGTGACACACATGCCACAAATCTAGGGGAAGTGACACTTGGTGGGAGGTTTCTGAATTGTTCCTTACATGTAACCTCCAACTGCTAAATATTGATCCCTGAAACAAGGGATGCCTCTACATGTTGCCTTGGGAGAAGCAACCCATGCATGCAAGTTTGTTTTGCTCAGTCCCAGAGGGAACCGGTCAACTCAGCTGCATGTGCAAGATATTGTTCGACTGCTGGAGAAAATTGTGTATTTCTGGCTGGGAACTAGGATGACTGCCCAGGAGGTTTACACAATTTCTGGGTAGAGCAGCTGACTTCTACCCAGATTTGCACAAATCTTGGGTTGAATAACCTATTGTTTGGAAAATTTGCGCAAATCCTGTTGGGAGGGTTGGCTGGAAGGATTGCGCAATCCTGGAGCCCAGAAGGATGACAGAGAGGATTGCGCAATTCCTAGAGGGAAGGCTGGTTGCCCTCCAGGAATGTGCAATTTTCAACGAGAAGCTGCTCAGCTTGTATATAGACCAAGTATGGGTGAACAAAACGTGAGGGGAATGGATCAAGATGTGACCAACAGGCTGCCTTTGTGCAAGAAAGACACTGAATCTTGTGAACTTGACGAAGCAAGGCAAGCTGCTGTCACGGGGGCTTCATTGGGGGAGCAATACCATACCATGTGGGTTCATATTGGAGGATATATATTGAGGAAAAAATGGCATAATATATTGGGGGATATATAGGGGGTAAAGGGTTTTTATATTGGTAGGTATAAAAAATGGAGCTCAAAGTTAGTGAAAAAATATAAAGGGGTATAAAAAATGTTAATGAAAAAATGGATACCCACAATATCTAGTGGAATTAGGTGTTTTTAAATTGGGAAGGTTTATCGGGTTTGTATTGGTAGGGGGTTCAATAATGTGATTTTTAGGGGTATTTTCCAATATGTAGTCAAATTAGGGTATTTCTTAATATTCCACGAATGCATGTGATAGGTCAGAGGTTCATTGAGTGAAGCCCCCGTGGCTGCTGTGAAGGTTGGAAGGGAGGCTCCAAAATGAGGCTAAGGCAAAATTTTGGAGGGTGGTTGTAGTCGCTACAACAGAATCAATATTTTTTTATGAATACATAGTATTTATGATTTAACATGATCTAGGCTAGGGTGGTTGTAATTTAATAGATTTTGTTTATATTTCTTGCACTTCTACTTTCTTTCATGAATGCAATTTATTTCTTAGTTTTATATCAGTATTTTTATTATGCTTAAATTAATCATCTCCTTAATACTACTATCCTATACATCCTAGTTTCATTTAAACTCTTTATTTTATTTATTTTGTTAATGTTATTTTACTAGATAGTTAGTTGTTTTTTATTTTTTTCATCAAATAATTTAACTACAAAAATTTGGAGTTTGCACTACATTTTCATTCCTTGAATTTATTTCCATATGAAGATAAAATAATTTAAGAAATTATTATCTTTCATTTAAATCTTGCACATGAACATACTTTTTGATGAAATTTGAAAGGAGAATCCTCTAACCATGCCCGTTTCTTGTTTCCTAGAATAAAAATTAATTAGATAAAAAAATTAGGTTGGTTTTGACAAGATGAAATGTAAAACGACATTGTTCAAGGAATTCAACCAAGAAGAGAGGCCCAATTAGACTCTCCCTTATTTTGTATAGATCATCCTCCAAATTATATGGCCCAAAAACCAATTTCAATGGGAAAGGAAATCAATTAAATAGAAAATCCCCAAAAATTCTATCCTGCAAACAATGAAATAGATCTATAATCCACCTACAAAACCAATAGCCTAGATTTATTAAAGCACAATTCAATCACTAAGCTATAGAGAAGTAAAGAAAAAAGAGAGACAATTTATAAAACAAGATTAATCCAAATCCACATAATGAAAATTTGGAAATTTATATTAATTTTAGAGAGGAAGTGATTACTCTACTTTAGTATTAATGAGTGAAAATAAAGCTATAATAAGCTAATAAATAAATGTGTAACTAATATAAGTGTGAAGGAATATATACAAAAAATCTATTAGAACACTAATTCTTATTGTATGAGTCCACTAAATTCGTAATTCAGAGTAGTCCATAACTCAAAGAAAGATGTTAATGAACTAGAAGAAAAGGTGACAAATCTACTGTATACCAAGAAAAATAAATTATTTCCCACAAAATAGTCCAAGTAAAATGAAAATATCTCAACCAAAATAGCTAATATAATTAAGATGAGAAATATAAAATAATGAACTAAAATAAATTGTAGAATAAGACCATTGTATTACTAGAATAGTTCGAGAGGAAAATTGAATTTATCCACAAAATATTGGCTTAGCATTAAGAATTGAGCATAAATAGTTCTTACAAAAATCTTAATTTCCCTCAAATACAAGATTTCCCAACCCCTTATTCCTAGAAAACAACCCCTATTTATAACGTTACAAAAATCCCCCGCCCCCACCCCTCATGATGAGTCTGAGGGCAGTTTATTTATGAAACTGAAATTGGTTCCTAGATCTAACATGTAACTGTCAAGAACCACCTCGTCCAAATGAGAAAAGTGAGATATCCATGATGAAAATTCTAGTTGCATGGAATCCCCAACTTCTTTCGACCATTTTATTGCCTAGGCATGACAAAGATACATTTGACATGTCACTTATTCACATTATACCACACTTCAAGTGTTGATATTTAATTTTCAATATACGGATTTTTTAAAACTCATTCATTAACAAATTCTTCCACTATATAGATTGGTTTCTCTATTTGTACCTCCATTCTTTGATCATCCTCCTTTACCCCTCTTTTTTTTTTTCCCTCCGTTGTTCAAGCTACCACTTTAGCTTCCTTGTGGTCAACTTATTTTTCTTGTCTAGTTAGGCACTTGTGTGTCTTTGTGTGTAAACCTACTGAGAAACAATCATCGAAGTTTAAAGTTTAAATGGAATGCTATAGTTAGGGGTATGTAAAATAATTTTTTCACAACTTATTAAAGCTACCATCCAAAGGAAAGTGAATGAAACTGATGATGTCTTAGAAATCCCTAAAGTGTACTAAGCACAACTTCTCTCTTCTTTGCAACTAGTATTTTTAAGTGTATCAAGTAAAATTCACTCATAGAATGGGATTATTTATACTAGAGTGCAAGTCATTTTCCCTATGGAAGTTGCATTGAACTCCTAATTAGTTGGTTGTACTTAAAACCTGGGTGTCAACTTAAGTACTAGGAAACCCACTCCCTCATTCCCTTTTTTTGTGCATAGGAAAGTGGAGATTTTGTCTTGAGGCGAGGTGATAATATCCTACAACTTGTTTCTTAATTAATGAGAGCATGCTCAACCTTCCACTTTTTCCCATTTATTCTAATATTGATGAAGTTCTATCACCACCACTTGATCTTGTTCCTAGGCTTACCATAGCTTAGCATATTGGGGCAAAATTTGTTGATTTAACAAATGTGGACATATTGGGAGTATCCCTACAAGAAATCAAACAATATGTGGGAAATGAATGAGATATTGTGGAAGTTGACAAAAAAAAATTAGGTTCGATATTTGGTTTATGGAGTATGTCATAGTTTGAAGCTCATATCATGATATATTTCCTAGTACACTCTCAATTGGAATGAATATCTATCTCTCAACACCTATGAATTATTATAATCTTAATTTGAGTTGAACAAAAGGATCCAATGATGCAATTATTCACTTCTATAAATGTGTTTGGTATGGTCATTCAACCCCTTCAGGTGCTTCTAAGGTCATTTATCTCTAAGGGACTACCTAACACCTAGATGATATCCTAGACAAATATCAACTAATTCATAACCTACCACTTGTGGGATTTTGGATCTAAAGGTTGTATAATTGATACAAGGCTAGCATTGTTGGTCCTTATGGTGAGAAGGGAGAAGAGAGATTTAGCCTATGATATGCAATTAAGACACACTATGTGAGATCAAGAAAGAGAGGCAGGTGCCATAGCATTGATAGGTGAAGGGCACAAGGGTATCATAGTGCCATGTCATGGGGATACTTGTCTTCGAAACAAGGCAGGGAAAATTTTAAGGATGAAAAATTATCTTAAAGTGTCAAAATGTTGGAGAATATTACTTGTCTCTAATATGATTACTGTAAAAATTTCAATGATATTTTTATAAAAATATTTAAATTTGTAATGATTTTATATAGTGTATATGTATTTTGGCTATTTTAAGGTGAAGTAATTTTATCCTATAAAATTTGGGCGAAGAGTTAAAAAAATGGAAATTGGTGAATACGTTTTTGGAAAAAGCATGGAAAATTAGCCCATCTATGAAAATTATCTCCTAAAATTTTACTTGGACCGAAGCACTAGAAGAAACAAGGAAATAGAAGTAACTATTGCACATAAATATTTTCAAATCATTGAGATATGAAATCCATGCACGTGGGTGGTGAGGACTCGAAGATACGATTCACCAAAGGGAGAAGCTATGAAGAATGAAAATTTCAAAGTAGACAACAACAAGCCACACATCATTGACATGTGTCAATATAGCATTAGGCTAACGAATAGATATATCAAATATGGAAGAGTGGAGCACTACTTGGAAAACTCTAATAAATAGATGTTTCTAGCCATACACATGGATGGATGGTGGAGAAAAAAAAATTACACATCAAGTATAATTAATCCAAGTGATAGAATAATAACTCCACAAACCCTACACATGAATGATTAGTGGAATCTAGGAAAATAGGATAAATGGATTACTACCCTGAGTAACAATAATTTTCCTAGGACTAGAAATGTCATAAGTCGTAAATGTGGATGGAAACTAGAGATGCAAAGAAACAACTTGCTGAGGATAAGTGATATGCATGGGGATACCATTTTGATAAATGGATCCACCAACCATACTCGTGGAAGGCTAAATAAGTTAGGAATGGGTGTGTCAATAAATAAACACTCAGGGTGGTAAATGAATGTCTAACAATAGAAGCTCCACTAACTACCCATGTGGATGGTTAGTGGGGAGTCATGGAAAAGGCTCATAAGATGTTGTAAAATGCTTAAGGAAAGGTTTTGTAGAGGAAAATATATTAAACCTACGTGTGGGTGATCACGATGAATCAAAGAGTGAAGGAGTCAGTATCTTGAGAAAGACTAAAGAATTTTTCGAGTATAAGGGATGATTTCTAGGCTAATAGATGGATAATTGATGGGACAATGTATCCCAAGGAAAACAATCGATAATCAATGTTTATTCTACATTGGGGCACTTGGAGATGAAAGTTGACATAGTATGGAACATGTCTATTGAGGGAACATGATAATGATGAAGATTTGGGAACTTGCAAGTTAGTTCAAAAAATAAAACATCATTAAGCCCCACCATGGAAGGGAAATGATGGATAATGCAATACATTTTGAGAAATTATGGTTATCTAGAGAAAAATATCTAGTATAAAATATAAATATTAATAGCTCTACACAAATTATCTTTAAACATCTCAATGTGAATTGTTATCCCCTTGAATATGGACTCACTTGAAGTTTGAAACGTTGCGTTAATTTTTTTTATTAAGAACTTAATCCATATACAATTTCAAAAATTAAAAATTTCAAAAGGTGGCACTTAAGAAAATGTATATGTCACACAATTTTCTTGGGTCTATTAAGGATTTAACTATTGATGGCTCACTAGATAGATCCCCTAAAGCTTTGTGTGTTACATGTATTATGATCAAAATCTGTAGTGTAAATTGATGTGTTTCTAACATAGGAAGAAGAATGTTAAACCATCACAATCTCCTAGTTTTCACTCCTTGATCCAATCCAATCATTAGAAGTTTGTAAGTGCATATTGTGAGTGTCATCTCTTATGAATTTATAATAATTTCCCAGTGATTGGAATCCGAATGAAAAGTGCCATCCACCCATGGTAATTACACATGGTATCCACCCTTGGCATTTTAACTCAAGAAGGCTATAAATAACATGCCTCACTTTTGGAAAGGATAGATTCATCCACAAAATGTAGTTGTAATAGTTTCCTTATTTAATAGAAAGTTTCCTTGTGTGTTATATTCTTATCTCTAGGTGTTCTAAGACTTTTTCCCACAAGATCTAGATCAGTGGTATTAGAGTGAGTATCGATTCAATGACATTTGGGGTTTTATCTACTATTATCTCCCAGCATTGAATCTATCTTGCAATCCTTTGAGACATAAATGGAATATCCATAATGAATATAACGTTGATAAAGCCCAGATACCCTCTTATGGATATGCTCAGTTTTCTTTTTCTCTAAGTTTTTATATTGTTGTTAGGATTTAAACATGAGGGAATACATTATAATAGATGCATAGGGTACCATACCATACAATACATTCTGATATTTATTCAACATCACTTCCTGGACTCTTATGCGGCTTCTTAGAAACTTGCTCACAATATAGGTGACAAGATGGGTTTGTGGTGTAGGTTGCATGATAATAAGTATTTGGCGGGGTTGTTTGACATATCATAGCTCAGGGTTTCGTAGACCAAGCAAGGACCACATGAAACAATAAAAAATAATATTTTCAACTTATCTTCCTATGGTTTTACTCAAATTTCGAGTGAGAGAACCCATTGGATGTAAAATTAAATTCATCATCCAAGGAGTACCGATGTTGCATACTTTAGATGGATCCTGCTACATGAAAAATTAGAAATACCTGAAAAACATGATTACAATCATGTTTTTCATGCATTTCTAATTTTTCATGTAGGAGGGTCCATCAAAAGTGTGCAACATGGGTAATCCTTATATGAGGAGTTTAATTCAACATCCAATGGGTTCTCTTAGTTTAAATTTGAGCAAAACCGTAGTGAGATAAGTTGAAAATACGAGTTGAAAAAGCAATTTTTTATTTTTTCCTTATAAAATTTGATGATGTAATATAATCTTATTTTATTATTTTCACTATTATTTTATAATATTCCTTAGGAGGCCCATTTTAGACCTCAAAATTTATCTAATGTCGTGAAGCCCATGAAGAGATTGTGGATGTCTGTGAATATGCAAAGTCTATGAGGTAATTGTGAAACGACGATGACGATTTCTAGTGCTCAGATAAGTAGGTTCGGCGAAAAAAATGCAAGGAAACTTACCTAGGTTTGGTTGTTGAAAGCCCATCATGCCACATTTTGTGTCTCCTAGCTTGCATAGGGGTTGTGGAGCTTTATCTATGCCATAAAAGGAATATCAGCTTTGAGCAAAAGTTAAAATTGTGTGGTAGATGAAGACTTATTTGCAGATCTAGTTTCTTCACTTGGGCAAAGTTCTGCAGCTGCACATGTTTTTTCTTCTAAGGTTGTTGAAGATGCTACATGCTCAAAAGAATTAGAGACCAAGGAAGAGTAGTTCCACACCCTTTTTACAGAAGTTGGTTATTTGAATAAAGATGAAACAATATACTATTTTTCCATGCAACCTTTGGATGATCATTTTGTGCGTCATATGAAGTGATATTATCATAATGTGTTTCCATCAACTGTTAGGAAGGCAACCCGTGCACCTTATAAGGTGATTCAAACACCTAATTTAAATGTAGATATTGTTGATCTTGCATTAGTACAAAATCCATTTACTCCTCAACTCACTGAAGTGTTAGTTTCCAGTATTGACGATGTTTATGTTTCAAGTTCTTTATAGAAAAGTCACTTAATTTATCAAATGACAATGCTATTCACTTGAACCCTATTTTGTAACTATTTCTTTTGTCCTATTCAGTTCCTAGTTTTGCTAATAGGGTTGAAGCAGTATGCAACAACACAAGTTCAAAAACATAAACATAGAGCCAATGGAAGGAAATAGAAGGCTTGGCGATGCAAATGAACCAGTGCAAGATATTGTTCTAGTTCCTTTAACAATTTCATATAGTGCGCTAGTAACCACAACCTCAAGTTTCTAATAGTTGATGCCAGTTAGTGACGAAACAAAGAATTTGCAAGCAGAAACTCAGGATACCGTGAAGAAAAGGCATGGCCCCACAACCAAGATGATGGTTTCTGCCTTACCTTATTTTCCCACCTTAAGCATTCTTGAGGTGTTCATAAGGTTCATCTTGGAAGTATTATTTGCACCTGACATTGCAGGCTTAACCACAAGCAACAAACCCTTATTCATCAATCCCAGTTAATATGGTGGGTTTTCTCTTCATGGACTAGGTGGGATTAGTCCCGAAGAAAAATAATGGATATATCACCATTGTTGGAAATAGGTATGAGCATAGGCCTCATGGGAAGAATTAGAACATTTTCTTCATGGAACCATTAGTCATATCAGCCATCACCCATGGATATGTGATCTGAATTGGATCCATGAAAATTATCAGAGTTCCATGACTGTATCAAAATCATGACAAACTTCAAAACTTGTGAACAATGAGTTATCAGGAAGACCTCTGGACAATGGCAATTTGTAGCCAGTAAGGAATGACAAGGACCTCGGTCAAAGCACGTTGACTGAGGCCCATGGAGACCGCGTAGGATGCAAACCAGCAGTTAGGAAGGCTGGATCGAAAAACGGAGGTCGTTTCTGATGCGCGATTAGCGTTTAGCATTGTTGGGCAAAACCCCTCGAGAAGGAAAATCCTCGAGTGCTTGGTCGCATGGGAAGCCGGGAAACTGTAGGGAAAGTGCTAAAGAAAAAGGTGGGCCCTGCGCTCCAAAACCAGCGAAATATCGGAGGCATGTTGGGCGGTAAGCAGATTTGGCAGGAGAATGAGTGATTCCACACATTACACGATGCATGTCCAATGGATGAGAGGGAAATCGCCTCTCATCGCGGGCTAATGGTCGATCAAGTCAACCGCATGATAAGAGCGAACACCGTAGGATCTGGGGGCTCCAGATCTGATGGTAGAGATTGCGCCCGATGAATGACTGGATCTGGAGGGAGAATTATGTTGCGACATATAAAAGTTTGAAGTCCGATTTGACCCTGAGTTGGCGGATGAATCATTACACAGAGTAACCGAAATACCAAACCGTTTGAGGAAGAGCTAATGTAGTTCGTGAGAGGACAAGTGGCCACTTCCCTATGAGACGTTACACAGTGGTGATGACACAGAGGCTGGGAATTCTAAGCGAAAAACAGCAGGCGAACTGAAGAGGTGGAAGAGGAAGCGAACAATCATGAGCCGTATTGGCTTTAATCCATGAACACACAGACAAAGAAAAGAGAAGAGAAGTGAGCATTGTAAGAAAGAAAAGAGCAGTGAATAAGGAGACAAAAGAGACAGAAGCAGACGCAGAGAGCCGAGCTGACCTGCAGAACTAAGGCAACATCGAGCAGACAAAAGGCTTGAGAGGTTCAAGCAATCCTTGTGAGGATATCTGTCAGGAACTGAGTACCGAATTGGAATCATCCCATTCAGAGGTCAAGACTTGATAAGGAAGAGTTTGTGCACTCTAGTGGCTTGGGGAATCCAAGAACCACCCTATTAAGCATCATCTGTTTTTTAGGAGACTCAAATTGAGCTCCTCCTTGTAAAAACTCTGCTTTAAAGACACAATAAGAAAAGGCCACCACTGAAAGTTGGACTAGAGACCTAGCCCAGGAGGATTGGGTGAACTCCTTGTTAATTTATTGTGTTCTTGTGTTTGCTTACTGTGTTTCTCTTACTATTTTCCATTTTCCAGTGTCTGTGTATTTTGCAATCTGATCGATCCGTTGCCTAAGATAACATAGACACACACGAGCGCATGAGTCTGTAATACCTTCATTCATTAATTAAGTAACTAAGATCAAGGATAATTTTAGGGGCGAATGTTCGCCCTTTGGCGAAATTAAGGGGTTTTAAATTTTTAGTGGGCGAATGTTTTGTATCATAGTACATTTTTACAAATCACCTCAAATAGCCCACCTTATTTTAAGGGAGAGGGTAAAAAAGGTAAATTTAGCCCTTGAAATTAAGACTTACAACCTTCCATTCGCCCATTTTCAAGAATAGGTTTTATTTAAGTGAATCCACTCGCCCATTTTCAAGAATAGGTTTTATTTAAGTGAATCCTATGGGCCAAATACCATATTTATAAAAGAGGTATGGTAAATTAATAAAAATATAAATAAATGAGAGGTATGGTAAATAAATAAAACATTTTTTATATTTACTCCATAAGTCACCTTATATACATGTAAGGGTGTAAACAAATAAAAATATAAGTAAAGTGGAGGTATGGTAAATAAATAAAACGTCTTTTTATACTTACTCAAAAGGTATGGTAAATAAATAAAAATATAAATAAACTAGACGTATCGTAAATAAATAAAACCTCTTTTTATTTTTAGTCCATAACCCTCGTTATATTTATGAAGGCTCAAGAAAGAGGTTTTATTTAAGTGAATCCTATGGGCCAAATACCATATTTGTAAAAGAGGTATGGTAAATTAATAAAAATATAAATAAACTAGATGTATGGTAAACAAATAAAACATTTTTTTATATTTACTCCATAAGTCACCTTATATTTACGAACACTCAAAAAATGGGTTATATTTAGGTGAAACCTATGGCCAAAATACTATGGGACAAATACCATGGACTAGATTGTTATTAATACCATGCAAAAAACCATTATTAACCCTAATATAGAATTAATAAAAATAAAACATTTTTTTATATTTACTCCATAAGTCACCTTATATTTAAGGACACTCAAAAAATGGGTTATATTTAGGTGAAACCTATGGCCAAAATACTATGGGACAAAAACCATGGACTAGATTGTTATTAATACCATGCAAAAAACCATTATTAACCCTAATATAGAATTAATAAAAATAAAAATGGCACATGGTATTGACCCATGGTATTCACCAAAATGGCACATGGTATTGACCATGGTATTCACATGGAATGTAGCCTATTTAAATGGGGGAATTAAACCAGCATGTAGCCTATGCTAAGATTCACTAGGACTTTACAAAGTTTTATTATTTAGTGAAAGACTCACCAAGATCTTACAAGATTTTATAATTGAGTAAAATATTCGCCATGCCTGGCACCAGATTCGCCAAAAAATTATATATACATATTATATTATTGAAAAAATCGCCTTCCATTTTTCCTATATACGATGGAGATTCACTCATTTATTATATTTATAAATTTAGGGGGGGTTCTTAAAATTTTCCCTGACTAAGATCACTCATGAGTGATTTTCAAATGAAGTGGTATCGGAGCCTAAGGCTGATAAGGTTAGACAAGCTTGTGTTGGATTTAGCTATTGATTGCTAACTAGATCAAAACTCAAATTAGGAGAAGGAGAGTTGGTCGAAACTAATCCTGAAATTGGGAGAGTCTATCCTCAGAAGACAATTTCAGAGGAAGGTCCTATGGGACCAGACCCTCAATTCATAGATAGTTTCCTAGCCATAAAGTCCATGGTAGAGGAAATGTATAGGGACTTTAGAAAACATAAGGATGAAGATTCATCAGGCTCCAAACAAGATAAAGGAGAAGATGAGTCTCACTTCCATGACCAATCAAAAAGTAAGGGGAAAGAAGAAAGTTTTCTCACACCTCCTAATAGCCCTGAACATAAAAAGAAGGCATATTTGATTAAACTAGATGTTAAATTTGATTTACTTATATATGATGGAGAGTTGAATGTCGAAAAGACGGACAATTGGATTAGACAAATTGATGTTTATTGCAGAGTGCAGAATATAAATTCAGACAAGAGCAAGATTCAGCTGGTAAGCCTATGCCTTGGTTTGGTGGGAAGGCAGGACCCAAGCTGATATGAAAAGACATGGTAAGACTATCTTTGTCTGGAGTGAATTTGTTTCTGCAATCAAAAAACAATTCTATCCATTGGCCTACATGCAACAAGCCATGATGAGCTGGAAAACTCTTCGACAGTTGAAAGGGTAAAGTGTACAAGGTTACACCCAAGAACTTAGAAAGAGAGCATTGATTCTAGGAATCTCATTAAACTCACGTGAGACTCTGTTGAAGTATATTGGTGGTCTACACAACTACATGAGGCACACTATCCTCATGTTTAATCCCACTAGTATAGATGAGGTATCTGTACAAGCTACTCATCTAGAAGCTAGAGGAAAGAATGGAAGTCCAGACATTGGGGGATCATCCCAACCCACTGCAAGCAAGAATAAGGAGAAAATAAAGCAGAAATGGAAAGCAATGAAGGCTAACACTGCACAGAAAAAAAAGCTTCATGCACTCACTGTAAAAAGGATGGGAATGATGACGAGCACTATTGGATTCTGCATCTGGAGCTGAGACCTAAGAAGTTCGAGGGCAAGAAGAAGAAGAGTGCTGTAGCTGCTCAGAAAGATTTGGGGTCAGACTCAGGAGATGAAACAACTATTGCAGCCACAAGTATAAGAGGTAAGAATTCTGAAGCATCTACTAGTAATTTTGCACAATCTTCTATTGATGAAGAAAATGAGAGAAAAAGACATGATCTTTTCCATATTCGAATTATTTCCAAACATCAACAGATTGATAGTTTGTTTGATAGTGGCTCACAAGTAAATCTAATTTCTGAAGCAATTGTAAAGAAATTGGGATTAGTGACTACACCTCAAAAGAAACCATACCCATTAGGATGGTTGAATGATAAAGCACAACTACAAGTGACTAGACAATGCAAACTCAAGTTTTCTTTTGGGTCAGCATTTGTAGATGAGGTTGAGTTAGACATAATTCCTTTGGATATATGTGGAATTGTTTTAGGAAGTCCTTACTTGTATGACAGAAAAGCTATTTTCTATAGAGCTGAGAACAAGTATCTACTTGTTAAAGAGGGAATCGAATACTTTGTAAGAGCTCATAAGCTCAAGAATAATTACACTCTCATAAACTCAGGGCAGATGAAATGAATGATATATTCATGCAAACAATTCTTACTGATGGTTGTAAGGGAAAAGAAACCAGATAAAACCAATGTATTTGAGGGCTGTAATGCTAAACAGCAAGTTGATTTAGAAAAGGTTGTTTCAAAGTATGATATATTGTTTCAAGAACCTAAAGGTCTGCCACCCAAAAAGGAAATAGTGAATGATATTATTTTGCAACAAGATGCTCCATTGCCTAACATTGGAATGTATAGGTTGTCCACTTTAGAGAACACTGAAATCAAGAAGCAGGTGTGGGAGTTGCTCGAGAAAGGGTTCATCAGACCTAGCACATCACCATGTGGGTCACTAATCGTTTTGGTGAGAAAGAAAGATGGCTCGTGGAGAATGTGCATTGATTACCAATCATTGAATAAAATAACAATCAAAAATCGATATCCCCTTCCTCACATAGATGATCTTTTAGATCAATTGAAAGAAGCTGTTTATTTTTTCAAGTTAGACTTGCATAGTGGATACCATCAGGTCAGAGTTGCAGAAGAAGATGCATGGAAGACTGCTTTCAAAACAAAGCAGGGATTATATGAGTGGATGGTTATGCATTTTGGCTTAACTAATGCTCTTGCTACTTTCATGAGATTAATGAATGATGTACTCAGACCTTTTCTTGATGATTTTGTTATTGTGTATCTGGATGACATTCTAATATTTAGCAAAACATGGGAAGAACACTTAAAGCATGTTAAGCAAACACTAGATGTTTTGGAAAGAGAAAAAATTTATGTTAAGCTCTCAAAATGTGAATTTGGCAAAACATATTTGAATTATTTGGGACATATAGTAGGGGGTGGTGAATTGAAGATAGATCCCTCTAAGGTGGTAGTCATTGTGAACTGGCCCAAACCCAAATCTGCTATAGAAGTTAGAAGCTTCTTAGGAGCAGCAAAATATTGGAGGAAGTTCATTTCTAACTTTTTCTTAATTGCAGCTCCCTTACATGCTTTAACAAGATTGAACAAGGTGTTTCAGTGGGGAGGAAAACAACAGAAAGCCTTCGACACCTTGAAAGAAAATATTAGTACACCACCTGTACTAGCACTGCCTAATCTTCAAAGACCATTTGAGATCCAAACGGATGCCAGTGACTATGCCATGGGAGTAGTGTTGACATAGCACAGTAAAACCATATGTTATCATTCTGAGACATTTAATTCTGCAGTAGTTAACTATCCTACATGTGATAAAGAATTGTATGCATTAGTACAGAGTGTGAAAAAGTGGAAACATTACTTAATGGGCAAAGAGACAATAATACATACTGATCATCAACCACTTCAATATCTACAATCCCAAACTAAGTTGCAGCAATCAATACACTATAGATGGATGGGTTTTCTACAACAGTTTCATTTAGTCATCAGATATAAAAAGGGCATACACAATAAAGTTGCAGATATGTTATCTAGACCCATTATAAATGCATCTACTATACTTAAGCATAATTCTGTGTTACATGAGAGCTACATTGAACAATATGCTCAAGATATAGACTTTAAAGATGTATATGCAACTTTAAGTCAAGGCAAATGAGTAGAAGAATTGGATTATCATGTAAAGGACCAGCTCTTATATCATTGTGAGAAGCTATGCATTCCACAAACTGAAAGAGTAAAGATAATTTGAGAAGCACACACTTCTCTAATATCAGGTCACTTTGGGGTAAGTAAAATAGTTGCATACCTGCAAAGATTTTGTTATTGGGCAAAAATGAATGAGACAATTTCTAGATATGTAAGAGGGTGTGCCATGTGTGCCAAAAGCAAGCCTAGCAATAGAAAACTAGGCTTGTACACTCCATTACCAGTTCCTTCTCACCCTTGGGAAAGTGTTTCCATGGATTTTGTTGAGGACTGCCTAAATCTAGGAAAGGTCATGATTATCTGTATGTTATTGTGGACAGGTTCAGCAAAATGTGTATTTTGATACCTTGTAATAAACAGATTACAGCTGAACAAACTACAAAACTATTCTTTCAACATGTACGGGTTCATTTTGGATTACCCACTTCCATTGTATCTGATCGAGACACCTGATTTGTGGGGAAGTTTTGGTCAAGTCTATGGGAATTGATGGACACCAAACTAAAGAAAAGCACAACTTTTCATCCACAAACTGATGGCCAGACAGAAGTAGTTAACAGGACAGTAATCCAGTTACTCAGGAGATATTACAACAAGCATCCTAAGCTTTGGGATGAACATTTATATTATGTGCAACATGCTTACAACAGAGAAAAACATTCTTGTAAACAAAGATCTCCTTTTGAGACCTATTTTGGTTTCACACCAAGGTCTTCTTTGGATTTTCTCTTTGGTAAAGACACCACAGTTGAGGGACATAGTGATGTGGACAGGGCAACTAGGTTCATTGAATAGATCCAAGAGATCCACCAAGCAGTACAGGAATAGTTGGAAAAGAATCAAGCCAAATACAAGGCAAGGCATGACAAGCATCGGATGGAGCATAGTTTCCAAGTTGGTGACTAAGTCTGGCTGTATATCAGCAAGGACAGGATGCAAGGTGAAGGTAAAAAGCTAAAGCCTATCAGGCATGGACCCTTCAAGATACTTGAGAAGATTGGTGAGAATGCTTTTCGCCTTGATCTACCAGCTTACATTCACATCTACTCAGTCGTAAATGTAGATTGCTTGAAATTGTTTCAACCTTCACTAATTGAAGATACCGAAGAGCAGAGTCAATTATCTTCTGTTGATGACTTGTTACCTGAATATCTTAATGAATTGCAAGAAGACAAATTTTTGGATAGGAAGGTGAGGACGACGCGCAGGGGAGATGTTGAGTACCTTAGACTTGGGCTCAAGGGTTCAAAGCCGAGCAGTGCAAAATGGATAGAGATTGGACAAGTGAGACAGTTGTACCCTCACTTAGTCAATGCTTGAAAACTAACTTTTGGTGGACCAAAAGCTTTTTTAGTGGGAAGGCCGTGATTCGAATTGGATCCATGAAAATTATCAGAGTTCCAGGACTGTATCAAAATCATGATAGACTTCAAAACTTGTGAACCTATCAGGAAGACATCTGGATAGTGGCAGTTTGTAGCTAGCAAGGAAAAATGAGGACCTCAGTCAAAGTGCGCTGATCGAGGCCCATGGAGACCGCGCAGGATGCAAACTAGCAGTTAGGAAGTCCGGATCGGAAAATGGAGGCCGTTTCTGATGCGCAATTAGCGCTAATTGCGCATCGCTGGGAAAAACCCCTCGAGAAGGAAAAGCCCCGAGCGCTTGGTCGCATGGGAAGCCAGGAAACCATAGGGAAAGCGCTAAAGCAAAAGGCGAGCCCCACGCTCCAAAACCGGCAGAATATCAGAGGCATGTTGGGCAGTAAGCGGATTTGGCAGGAGAACAAGCGATTCCACACATTGCACGATGCGTGTCCAGTGGATAAGAGAGAAAAATTCCTCTCATCACAGGCTAACAATCAAGCAAGTCAACTCCGCGATAAGAGCGAACACCATAGGATCTGGGGGCTCCAGATCTGACGGCGGAGATTGCACCCGATGAATGACCGGATCTGGAGGGAGAATTAAGTTGTGGCATATAAAAGTTTGAAGTCCGATTTGACCGCTGAGTTGGCGGATGAATCATTACACAGAGTAACCAAAATACTGAACCGTTTGAGGAAGAGCTAGCATAGTTCGTGAGAGGACAAGTGGCCACTTCCCTGTGAGACATTACACAGTGGCGATGACGTAGAGGTAAGGAATTCCAAGCGAACAGCAGCAAATGACATGAAGAGGCAGAAGAGGAAGCGAACAGTCATGAGATGTATTGGCTTTAAGCCATGAACGCACAGACAGAGAAAAGAGAAGAGAAGTGAGCATTGTAAGAAAGAAAAGAGCAGTGGAGAAGGTGACAGAAGAGACAGAAGCAGACATAGAGAGCCGAGCTAACCTGCAAAACTAAGGCAGCATCGAGAAGACAGAAGGCTTGAGAGGTTCAAGCAATCCCTGTGAGGATATCTGTTGGGAACTGAGTACCAAATTGGACTCATCCCATTTAGACCCGTTGAGGTCAAGACTTGGTAAGGAAAAGTCTGTGCACTCTAGTGGCTTGGGGAATCCAAGAACCACCCTACTAAGCATCACCTGTTTCAGGAGACTCAAATTGAGCTCCTCGTAAAAACTCTGCTTTAAAGACACAATAAGAAAAGGCCACCACTGAATTTTGGATCGGAGATATAGCCCAGGAGGATTGGGTGAAGTCCTTGTTAATTCGTTGTGTTCTTGTGTTTGCTCACTGTGTTTCTCTTACTGTTTTCCATTTTCCAGTGTCTGTGTATTTTTCAATCTGATCGATCCATTGCCTGAGATAACATAGACACACACCAGCAAATGAGTCTATAATACCTTCATTCATGAATTAAGAAATTGAGATCACTCACGAGTGATTTTCAGATCAATATGTTATAAAGGGCCAATGTCCCTCATTTGTTGGGACTAAGCTAGCACAAATTTCCTTCTTAGATGACATGCAAACCACCATACTTCTGAAATAGTTGGCATTTCACAACAATCTACCACAAAGGAACTATGAAAACAAGGAATACAAGAGGATATGCAACTTTATTCTGGCTAGCTCACTGATGGGGGTAGGGTAACCAATTCTTCCTACTCTATATGTTCACCATCTAACAAGGAAAAAATTATGGATAACTCATGCAGTGGGGTTTTGGGGAACTTGGATGCACTGGTTTCTCTTAAAACTAAATAAATGAGGTATGAGGAGCTCAAGATTTTGCTGAGGTAAAAAAAATGCATAATTTAATAATAAGCACCTGTGTTCAACAAAGTTTAGTAATAATTCTTCAGGAATCATATTTCTTAATACATTATATGTTTTCAAGCAAGATTATGCATATTGGAGCTTTGTATTGTCTTTCTAGCTATGCATTTGGAAGCTAGGGGTGCCCATGGTGATTGGGATATATTTTTTGATTATCTTGAAGCATACTTTTGGTTATGAAAAAATATCCCCCTTGATGCCAAGGTAATTTCATGGTGGGAATATCAACTCACAACAATGGGAATCAAGAATGTGAAACTTGAATACTTGGAGGAAGCATTTACAACTTCTCATTAGAGAGTGAGAATCTACAAATATAAGCCATCATATTTCTACCAGGAAGACTAGCAAACGAACTATCTCGAGGTACATTACAGGGTATATTTATCCTTGGACCCTTGTTCATCATGTTTATGGGTCACACATAAACCAAAGATTATGGGTCAACCACACAAAACCCTTGTCGTCAAAGTCCATTTGCTAGGCCATACAATTGTCCCACAAACATTACAGGGTATCTCTATCCTTGAAACTCCGTTCATTATGGTTTTGTGTCACCCACAAACCTGTGGTTACGGGTCAACCACAAAAAATAATTATCTTCAATAGATCTTGGTTTTGGGACATCCACAAACCCGTGGTCATGGGTCAACCACATAAAACTTTTCTCTTCATTGGTTTGTATTCAACAAAATATTCTTAGGAGGGAACTTCATGCAATGACGACCAACGCTGCCTAAGGGGGGACAATTGATCCGAATGAAAAATGACAACGACCGATGGTAATTATACATGGTCTCCACCCATGGTAACCGCCCATGGTATTTACCCATGGTATTTTAACTCAAGAAGGCTATAAATAGCAGGCCTCACTTGGTAAAAGGATACATTCATCCACACAATGTAGTTGTAACAATTTCCTTATTTTAATGTAAATTTTATTTGTGTCTTATATTCTTATCTCTCAGTGTTCTTAGCTATTGGATCCCAATATCTATATCTATATCAGATTGGCAGCTCTAACAAACAACTAATATCTCACCTACCTTAGGGTGGAGTTCATTTATTTCCCTCACTATATCTTTCCAATCTCTTAGTCTTGCTCCACTATTACTCTTCAGCATCCATAGTCCCAATGGAGTCACCCTTACATCATATATATTTTCATTTAGTTGAGGCCTAAACATTTGCAACCTTTCCCTCTTTTCTTTTCACCCTTTTTATTCTTTTTGAGGCATTTTGGAAAAACAACCTAGTTGCTTTTAGATGTAACTAAAATGGGGGGATAGAATTTAAAACCAAAAAGTATGATGCTTGATAAGTGAAAAATAGATGAGTTGGATGAGGTCCACTGGTGTATCCTCTATGGTATGGAAAGATGATTTTCATGCACAAGAATTAATTTGTATGATATTTGAATATTTTTCAAGTTAACACATGATTTCTACTTTAGAGATCCTAATGAACTAAAAGGTGTGAGTTACTCATTGATTTTATGAAACAAAATATAATAAGGCCAATATTTATTTCCGATTTTATAAAACTTATTATTCTCACACCACTAGAATCTAAAACTTTTAAGTGTAGATTGAGGACTCTAGCTAGTTGGCACGCTTATGGATATATTTACCAACCCATGTAACAAGAACATCAAATGTTGGAATATTAATCTCAATCATTATACAAGTTGGATATATTTAAGAGATGTAAAAGAGCATGTTGAAAAGAATGAAAGTCCATATTTCTAGATAAAAATGGAAAGAACAAAGGTAGAACTAGGAAAATAACTAGAAAAAAAAATTATGGCACAATATAAATAGGGTTCTCACCTAGGCAAAGTATTTCTTAAAAAAAAAACCACTGAGAGAGAGAGAGTATCTAGGCTACCTTCAAGGTTTTGTATCTTGTATGTCCCATCTTCTATCCTTTCAGAGGTTTGGAAATGGCCCTATCACATGTAATGGAATTTTTAATGTTTTCATTTCTATTCATTAGATTTGTCCCATTTGAGGACCAATTTCCCTATTTTTAACTCTTTTGCATTATCTTTGTGTTCATCAAACCATGGCTTCACCACTTATTGATGGTTAGTGAACCTTCTTCAAGATTTATCTCTTTCTTCTTCAAGCTTGACTTTTTCATTGAAAAGGAAGTGGTATCCTTAATGGACTGTGCTAATTGAAACTAAAAAAGCGTAAAATATTCCAGGGGAGAATGGTTTTTTAGCATAAACCAAGTAAAAATGAGAAGCATCCAATGTTGAATTCAGGGTTATCTTTCATCCAATAATGCTTTGAACAATACATTATGCCAATTACTTTGATTATCTACCACAATCTTCCCTTAAAATTTTGATCATATTCTTATTTGAATACTCCCCAACCCCCTTCCCTCGTGAATAATAACTGGTTGTGTATGTGAGGATGATTCCCTTTCTGAGTGTGAACTTAGATAAGTAATTTCCTCAATTACATTCAATTCCCATAGTTGGAAAGGTATTTCTACTTGCACCAGATGCAATGGTATAGTGGGTTTATTTTCCCTTCTAGCTCTAGACTACCATTCTTTCAATTTCCTAGCATATGAGTAAGAATCCTTAGACAAGGTGAACCAATGGTAGCCATCACTAAATATCATATATTCCATTGTTTTTTCAATGAAATTTCCTTTAGTGGGATCTTCCTACATGTATTTTAGAGCCATGTATGTGTCATCATTCCCTAGACAATGCAATAATACTCTATCTACATTCCCTCTGAATGGAATTCAATTGATATAGTAGAAAGAGAGAGAAGAGAGTGTGTCTAGAATATGGTCCACAATTTCATTTTTATGTAGACATTTCAAGTCCAAAATAGGACCCATCATTGGGACATAATGTTTAGAGAGAAAGAGGAGAGGTGAAGATATATAAAAATAAAGAAGGGGATGGAAGATTCGAATCACATTAAGCTAAAAATTAGAAACCCGAAAAGTGACAAGCTAAAAACATAAAAAGTAATAACATAAGTATTTAATAGATTGATTAATAATGAGTTTTGAACATTATTAATATTAATAGTGTAAAATTATTATTTCCATAATTTTTTAAATATTAATAGTGAATAATAGTAATATGACCTTAATAATGTATAATTAGAATGAGTCCTATATTAGTTAAGAGGATTCTAGTTCTAACCACATAAGCTTACAAACAAGAATAATTAGAGAGTTTTCAACTGCAATGAACTTTTATCTTGGGTATGAAGGTGATATGGGCATGAACCATGGTCAAAGAGATATTTTGAATCCACATCTGATGAAGTCCCCTCAAATATCATGAAAGGGTGTGGATGTGTTGTGGCCACCAACAACCCCCATCTTTGTTTGGTATTAGCGATAACACCAAGCAAATGGGGACCCTTAATAAAAATCCAAAAAACATTTTATCAAAATTTTTGTATTTTAACTCCCTAAAGCTATATCGCATCGCGAGAAGAGAGTGAAACATTTTCCTATGCACATAATAAGTTGCGAAGAAGCGACGCGAAATTCATCGCATCGCATATATTATGAAGCACTCTTAAATGAAAAAACTTAAGGAATCTCCGACGGCCGATATGCGATGTCGCATATCGCAACATCGCATAAGCAGCACACAATAATTGGATGACTAAGCGCGATTTGCGATTCGCGATCTGTGATATTGCGATCTGCGATGTTGCGATCTGCGATGTATGCGATCATCAATTCCTGCGATGACACATCTTGACGACGCGATCCTCGATACTGCGATGCGAGTTGCAAAAATCACCCATCGCAAGATTTCCTCGGCACAGTATTCAAGGAAAGCTGTCTGTAGACCAAAATTGGGCGCCTGCCTTAAAAGAAATTAATGATTGTACGCCAAAGTATCCAAGAAGGATTGTGTTGTGTTTTTCGAAGAGTCAGTTCATTATGGGTGTCATGATTATGCATTCATTAGAGCTTAAAGCTTTCATGTCAATCTTTTCATCATTACTCTTTTCCTTTGCGTAAACTGTAAGACAACAAATAACATAAAGCAATGTGCAGGAAACATCTAAGGAAAAGGGGAAAGCATCAATTCTCGGAGAACAGAGAAGAGATGCCTTCACAAACGGATGCCGCATGCAACAGGACCACAGATTCCAGAGTATCACTCAACAGATACTGATGTCAATAGGCCATCCAAAACTCAGAATCAAAGGCGCACAAAAGCAGCATGTTTGCAAAAGATCCTGAAGCTTATGCTCGGTAAAGCAAAAAGAAAAAAAGCGCTAAAGAGGGAAAACACACCAGAAAATCCCGGAACAAAGAACAGAGGCAGTTTTCAATACAGAAAATTGTTCAGAGAGCAAAGTACCTAACTTATTCAGTCATTCGCAAGGCCGGAAACCGAAATAGCAAAAGCAGAATCAGTTTGAGAGAAATTTGGGTTATTACCAAGTATACACACAGTGAATACACCAAGCCAGAGGAATATTTTTGAAAATATCTTCTAGTTTACCAGAAAGTGGTGCCAGCACTTGTTATTTCTATTTTCGTAGCTCAAACGAAAGGAGAAGACGACCAGCCGACTCTTCCCAAGCGAATGTTGCATGCTTACAGCACTAAGGAGCAAATACAAAAAGGGTTAGGAATTAGATTCAATTTTTAGAAATAATTTTGCTTTAGTAGAAGGGCGGTCATTTAAAACCGTGTCCTAAATTTATGTAATTAAGATTAATTAGTTAGCAGTATTTAAACCCTTCTCAGGCATTTGGAGAAGGGTCCAGAAATTTGTCAAAAAACTTGTCCTCAGAACATGCACTTTTGCACCCTCGGAGGGGGTTTTTGATGAATGGTTGGATCGAGATTTATCAATGTTTGCATTTGATATTTGCTACTGATGTTGCACTTTTGTACTCTTAGTAGATGTTAGAACAAGTAGAGATAAATCGTTGTTGCTTGAAGCTTATGAGTGGAACCAGTCATAAATGGTACTTTAATCTCTTGACCATTTCTGCTTATATTCTTAAAGTGATATATAGTTTTCAGTTGTTTATATGTTAATGCATGAATGTGTGGGTTACCATTTGGCACTTCTATACGGTGGAGTCATTTATTTGTGTTTGATATATGAATAACTTATTATGCGATATGCTGTTCACAACTGTTTTGCTTAACTTTTTATGCAGAGTGGTTTATCTTAATTGATTTCTATTCTTATGATAGCTGAATGATCTTTATTACCAGTTATTGTTCGAAATCTCTTTAGATCGCATAATAGAAGAAATACACCCTGGGTTAGCGTAGATTAGATGTGTTGTTTCTCATTAGATTACAATAGCATAGAGTTAGTTTAGAAGTTTGAATTAAATTAGCTTTAAGTACTCCTAGATCAGCATCATCCAACTCTACACACATACACACCCCTTAGATTGGGAAACTGGTCCCATTATCCCCAGTCGGACCTGCTATACCAAACGGATAAGGAGCTGCCAACCAAGGTCCGGACCGGGTGGGTATCCCCCTTATTGTCGACCCGATTTTCGGGGCTTCAACATATTTGGCGCTAGAAGGAGGGCCCGAGCTATGAATGACACCTAAATCAAAATCTAAATACCATTCTGAGAGTAAATCGCCCTCATCAACTCCCCTGACTTCCCCAGTACGTTTAAATCCAGAGTCAGAAGTCGCTCGAGTATCAACCGCTGCTACATACCCTAATATTGCAGACCAATTTACCATTGAACCCCCTGAAGTTCAAACTCTGATTCGCAAACTCCAGGGATTTTCTATTTTTACATAGAGGTCTGATAAATCTCAAAGCAGCGTGACTTCACAGTACAATCCTGCTCATCCCCTGACCAGATTAAAGAGTGAAAAATTTGGCATCCAGCCATCTGAATTCCCTCTCCCCACCAGGAAAAGAGCAAGGAAAACATCACCAGAGTCTGACAGTGAGACTCTTTCATCTACGTCGTCCATTTCAACTCCCTCACCGCGAAGTCAGCCACACACATCTTCATTCCAAACCACTCATCCATCTTCCACAACCCCTCCTCTTCAATCATCAAAGATCATAATATCTTCATCTTCCCAGCTTCAGGGATCATCCTCTGCACTTTCATTTACTAGCAGCTCAACAATGGCCCAGTCTCCATGGAACAATCCTGGGGTAGTTTTAATGCCTCCACCCCTGAGCCAAATACCGGCCCATCTTGAGAAATGGCTACCCAAATTCAATCCAGAAGCAGGCATGCTAGCTGAAGAGCATATTAATAATTTCATGCTTTCTGTCAATCTCAATGGAGTTACCAACGAGGATGCTGTTGTCCGGCTTTTCCCTATACAATGCAAGGAACAGCCGGGTCATGGTACTTTTCATTACCTTCCGGGTCTATCACAAGTTGGGACATTTTTCAAAGTCAATTCCTTACCAAGTTTGGTGATGACAAATCAACGACGACGTTAATCAATGACCTATCCAATCTTAAAGCCGAGGCTAGAGAACCCATTAAAGATTTCAATTTACAGTTCAATAAAATCCTCAACAAAATTCTCGCTTCTTCCCAACCCAGCGAAGAAGTAAGATGTGAATGGTATATTACGGCCTTACCATCAAACTTGGAAATCTTCGTGGATAGGGCAAATAAGACAACCTTAGTTGAAAACTTGACAAAGGCGATAGCAGTAGAGAAACGCGTAGTAGCCCTGGAAAAAAGATCTGCGATAGAGGAACACAAATCTAAGAAAGTCTCCTTCAAGGAAGACCCCAAGAAGAAACAAACGAAAGACCCTTTCGATTTGGAAGGATTACAAAAAGTGTTAAAAACCATGTCCAATGAGATGATTGACATAAAAAAACAAGTAGCAGAAACTTCTTCAAAAAAGCCCTATAGAGCTTTTAAAAGAAGTCCTTCAATGGATGTGAAACCACCCAATGCTATCTCAAACGTCGAATCCGAAGAAGAGGAAGAAGAAGAGAATACCACTGAAGGGCAGACCGATGACGAAGAAGTTGTGGAACTACAAGGAATGTGGGATTTCATCCTCCCGCAAGAAGAAGATCAAGAAGCATTTCCAGTTAGCACACGAAGTAAAAATCAACTTGATCCTCCCCAAACTACCCTTAAGCAGAAGGGCGCAAGCCCTGCAGCAAAAGATAAAGTCGCAACAAAGAAAACGACCACTAAAGCGACTCAATCTAGCCCAGTCCAATCAGACCAAACACCTCCATCAAGAACACTGATTGTGTTGGATGAAATGGAGTACAATATTATTAATGACATGAAAAAGACTAGGGCTAATATCACTCTTTATGAATTGAGCAAATTGAAACATCAACAGAAGATAATGATGAAAGAATTACATGCCGTGCCTACTACATCTTTGCCTACAGCTGTAGCTTCCCACAACATGGGAAGACCTCCAACCAACACGATCAATAAGGTTGATCCAAATGACATCGCCTTGATTGGAGGAAGATCAAGGTCTCACACTCCCCCTTTTCTTCTCACTTATGAAATTTTCAATAAAAATGTGCACAATTGTTTGGTAGATTCTGGTGCTTCAACGAATATTTTACCCAGATCAATATGTGCCAAGTTGAGTGTTCAACCACAAAAATCCGCAGTACGCATAGTTCAGCTTGATCGATCTCAAGTCGAAGTGATTGGTGAACTTAATCAAGTGACCATAAGATTGTCGTCTAACCCGAAGGTATGTCAGGTTATCGACATTCTAGTAGCTGATATCCCAGAATTCTATGGCTTGATTCTTAGCAGGGATTGGTCCGAAAAACTCCATGGATACTTCTCAACCGACTGGTCGCACATGTGGTTACCCTACAATGGTAAACCGAATCAAATAAAGGTTGAACGAGAGTTACACCAGAAGTACATAGTAACGGAATTGGAGGGAGAAAATGAAGCAATAACATACAACAGCAGTATCATAGGCAATTACTCGGTAGATTCTTTCCTCGGCAATTTCAATGCTCATACCTCACCTTACTTAGAAAATTCAGTTTTGTCCCAAGTCGAAATTTTTTCCCAAACTGATAATTCAAAGTGTGTTAATTTTTTAGATAAACCTGTAAATACATCTTTGTTTTGGAAATTATATTTTGATGGCTCTAAATCTAACGAAGGAGCAGGAGCAGGATGCGTTCTGATTAGCCCAGAAGGAAATAAGACCATGCTTACGTGCAGACTTGAATTCGATTGCACAAACAATACAGCGGAATACGAGGCCTTGGTGCAAGGCCTATACAAAGCAATCAGGTTGAACGTTAAGTACCTTCAAGTCTTCAGAGACTCTGAGATTGTCATCAAACAGGTACGTAACACCATACATTGCCTATCAGGTCATTTGAAACACTATCAATCTTTAGTACAAGATCTGACTGCACATTTCATAGCATTCAATATTTCGTCAATCCCAAGACTCCAAAATGCGAGCGCAGACCTGTTAGCTAACGTAGCCTCTAGACTTATTCCCTTCGAAGATTTTAGTCTAGATAGATTCTCAATAGAATTAATCTTTAGACCGTCCATCCCTGACAACATTACAAACTGGAAAGTATTCAATGACGATCCTGACATTGTAAATTTCCTCACTTCTGAAGGATCCTACTCCAATCAAATAATTGATGAAGACCATCATGATCGACAAATACAACAAAATAACACTGATAATGTTATACCTAAATCGGTGGTTAAGTTAGAAGACTTATATGATTTGAAAATTCGGTTTAAAAGGTCTACCAATTCTAAGCTCTACAGTTCAACTCTGAACTACGAATTAGTAAACCTAGGAACTGATGATAAACAACAAAACGTTAATCTAGGCCACGGCCTAGCCCCTGAAGAAAAATTAGCGTATATCCGTCTTTTGAGACAATACAAAAATGTTTTTGCCTAGAATTACGATGAGCTGAAGACATACGACACTTCTATCATTCAACATACTATCCCTATGATTGACAATGAAAAACTTGTCCAACAGAAACTCAGAAAAATCCACCCCAATTTAGAAATCAGATAAAAACTGAGCTAAATAAGTTATTAAGAGCCAGAATAATTTTCCCCGTCAGACATTCCAAATGGGTCTCCAATATGGTACCCGTTAGAAAGAAAAACGGAGATATTAGAATATGTATCGATTTTCGGAATCTCAACAAAGCCTATCAAAAGGACAATTTTCCCCTCCCACCTATGGAGCAGATATTACAGGCAGTAGCAGGCTCAGAATTAATGTCTTTTGTGAATGGATTTTCAGGATACAATCAAGTGCTGGTACATCCCGATGATCAGTTAAAAACCACATTCCGAACTAAATGGGGCACATACGCATATCGGAAGATGCCATTTGGTTTGTTCAATGTTGGCGCTACATTTCAGAGAGCCATGGACATCGCATTCAAGGGTTTAGTCAATAAATCTGTAGTGATTTACCTGGATGATATAACAGTGTACTCCAAGAAGCGAAGCGACCATCTCAAAGACTTGAAACAAATCTTTCAACGATGTTTAAGGTATGGGATTTCACTTAACCCAAAGAAATCTTTTTTCGCATTAAGTGAAGGAAAACTTCTAGGATTCATAGTGTCAAAATCTGGTATTCACATTGAGCCTGACAGAATCAAAGAAATTTTTGAAATATCCATACCTCATAACAAAAAATCCATGCAATATTTCCTTGGTCAAATCAATTTTGTGAAGAGATTTGTCCCAGATTTTTCACGGATTGTTTCTCCTTTGCAAAACATGATTAAAAAGAGTTCAAATTTTAAATGGGGTCAAGATGAGCATGAAGCATTCAACCTGATCAAACAAGCTATCATTAACGCTCCATCTTTAGCAACCCCAAATTTTTCAGAATCTTTTATCTTATACACATTTGCCTCAGAGAAATCATATGCTGCGATTCTAACTCAAGCCAATCAAGAGAAAGCGGAAGCTCCAATCGCATTTTTTAGCTCGAATTTACAAGGTGCTGAACTCAACTATTCAGACGTGGAGAAACAGGCATATGTTGTTTTCAAAGCGATCAAATATTTCAGACCTTTCTTACTTAAAGCCCATAGTAAGGTCATAGTACTGTTTCCAGCGGTAAGAAATCTTCTAATACAGAAGGATGTAGGTGAAAAAAGAGCAAATTGGATCACCGCTTTACAAGAATACGATCTTGAGATCAAACCAGCAAGCATTGTAAGAGGTCAAGGCTTCTGCAAAATGTTGGCTGGAGCATCGCAAATTCTTGAGAATTCATCTGAAGAGGTACAGACATATGAGGTAAGCCTAAACGATGCAGAATCATTAATGCTGACACCATTTATTATCTTAAGAACGGGTATGCTCCATCACGCCTGGATCACACCAAGAAAAGAGGTCTGAGACTGAAAGCTAAACAATACCAGCTCATAAATGATGTTCTGTTTAAAAGGAATTACGATTCTGTGCTTCTTAGGTGTCTTGAGAAAACTGAAGCCGAAAAGGTTTTGCAGGAACTCCACGATGGACCAGCAGGTGGACACTATGCTGGAGATGCTACTGCACATAAAATCTTACGTGCAGGATATTATTGGCCCACGCTGTTCAAAGACTCACACAGTTACGTGAGGAAATGCCAAGTCTGCCAGACTGCTGCAGGGAGACAAAAGAAACCGTCCATGCCACTACAGTCGGTAAACATCGAGCAACCATTCAGTCAGTGGGGCTTGGACATAATAGGTGAGATCGTTCCTCACTCTTCTAAGCAGCACAGGTACATCCTCACAGCAACAAATTATTTAACTAAATGGGTAGAAGTAGTTCCTCTCAAGACAACTAATTTTGAAAACATTATTGAATTCATAGATCAATTTATAATCACTAGGTTTGGATTGCCAACGGCTTTAATGTTTGATAATGCCTCATACTTTTCTGGAAATACAATGACTGAGTTTGCATTTAAAAGAGGGTTCAAGCTGAAATATTCGGCCAACTACTATCCGCAAGGTAATGGATTGGCTGAATCGACAAATAAAAACCTGATCAGGATTATCAAAAGAACAGTTGACCAGAACCAAAAGAATTGGCACAAAGCATTGGTAAATTCTTTATGGGCAGATAGAATAACGAAGAAAGCTTCAATCGGCACTTCTCGCTTTAATTTAGTTTATGGGAAAGAAGTGGTTCTTCCAACTCACTTAGTCATCCCCTCTTTGTCTTTAGCACAACACATCGATGAGGTATCTACTTCCTCCATACAACTAAGACAAATGGAAATAATTAAATTAGAAGAACGACGAGAACAAGCTAAGAAAACCCATGCTCATCACCAAGTGCTGATAAAATCCTCTTTTGACTCAAGCATAATGACCAGAAAGAATTTTCAGATGGGAGATTTAGTTTTGAAATGGGATAAGGCTCATGAAGAAAAGGGCAAACATACAAAATTTCAGAAGATGTGGCTTGGTCCTTTTCAGATTGTAGAAGTCATAGGCCCATCAACGTTTGTGTTGCAGGATTTAGCAGGTCGAAGGGATTCTTTGCCTGTTAATGGACAGATCCTTAAAATATATTTTCCATAGAAGATCACTCTTCTATTTTGTAGGATAGTTTTAGTTTTTATTTGTTTTTCTCTTTCTTATAAATAAAACCAGTTGTAGATGGTTACTAAAGGGGTTCATGAAAAAGACACCAATTCTCTATCAGATTTTGAGCTTTTTCGCTTGTACAAGTAGCAAATTTTTTTGAAAAATCTGATCTTTATTATTGACAGGTAGAGTTAACTTTAGCCTAGATATGATACTAGTTTCAACTTCAAAAATTTTGATGAAAGCAACCTTTGGTAAAAAATTGTTTTATATCAGTACAATGAAAGGTATCAATAATAAAATAAATATTCTCTGTAAAACTGCTGTTTTCAAACTCTATTATTGTCGTCCAGAGCTTTCTTAAGGAAAAACAATGACTTCCTCACTGCTAAAGGAAATCGCAGCATTCAGAGGAACAATCCGAGAAAACACTGTATCTCAAAGAATAAGAGGTCTCATCACGAGCCGGCTTATCATGATCACAGATATTATAACTTGCTGACTTTGCCAATACTGTCCACCAAAACAGGGAAACGACTCAAGATTGTTGCAATCAAAAGACAAGGGGTCTCATCACGAGCCAGCTTGTTCAGCAAAAGTGTAAATCAAGTGAATGACTGTGTCATAATTTGGACACCAAACCAAGACATTGTTCTTTAGAGAATAAAAAAGGAAAAAGTGTCAAAAGGGGTTTTTCTCTGAAAAGTTGTAAATAGCCTTAAGCAGGATAAAGGATCATTGATGGGTAACAGGTAACCCTGTCGAGGCTATGGACGCTTGCAGGCAGCAGAGGCTCTACCTACGACAAATGGGCATATTTTAAAAGCCAACACACAGAGAAGACCTTATTTTTTCTTTAAAAGATGAAGTAATGTCTGATGTGAATACAAGGACTAAGCCTGAGGAAACAAACAATTGGAATATGAAAAGGTTGAGACAAAATATCATTGATAGGATAAGGCGTAATGTACTCTATCTGTCCATAACAAAATTTAGACGTATGAAAATTTTTTCTGCTTTGGAAGTGAAAATTCAATAGAAAAGCAGAGATAACTGGTTCTTCACAGTGAATCACCATTGTTGTGGCCACCAATAACCCCCCTCTTTGTTTGGTATTAGCGATAACACCAAGCAAATGGGGACCCTTAATAAAAATCCAAAAAACATTCTATCAAAATTTTTGTATTTTAACTCCCTAAAGCTGTATCGCATCGCGAGAAGAGAGTGAAACGTTTTCCTATGCGCATAATAAGCTGCGAAGAAGCGATGCGAAATTCATCGCATCGCATATATTATGAAGCACTCTTAAATGAAAAAACTTAAGGAATCTCCGACGGGCGATATGCGACGTTGCATATCGCAACATCGCATAAGCAACACACAATAATTGGATGACTAAGCGCGATTTGCGATTCGCGATCTACGATATTGCGATCTGCGATGTTGCGATCTGCGATGTATGCGATCATCAATTCCTGCGATGACACATCTTGACGACGCGATCCTCGATACTGCGATGCGAGTCACAGAAATCACCCATCGCAAGATTTCCTCGGCACAGTATTCAAGGAAAGCTGTCTGTAGACCAAAATTGGGCGCACGCCTTAAAAGAAATTAATGATTGTACGCCAAAGTATCCAAGAAGGATTGTGTTGTGTTTTTCGAAGAGTCAGTTCATTATGGGTGTCATGATTATGAATTCATTAGAGCTTAAAGCTTTCATGTCAATCTTTTCATCATTACTCTTTTCCTTTGCGTAAACTGTAAGACAGCAAATAACATAAAGCAATGTGCAGGAAACATCTAAGGAAAAGGGGAAAGCGTCAATGCTCGGAGAACAGAGAAGAGATGCCTTCACAAATGGATGCCGCATGCAACAGGACCACAGATTCCAGAGTATCACTCAACAGATACTGATGTCAATAGGCCATCCAAAACTCAGAATCAAAGGTGCACAAAAGCAGCATGTTTGCAAAATATCCTGAAGCTTATGCCTGGTAAAGCAAAAAGAAAAAAAGCGCTAAAGAGGGAAAACGCACCAGAAAAGCCCGGAACAAAGAACGGAGGCAGTTTTCAATACAGAAAATTGTTCAGAGAGCAAAGTCCCTAACTTATTCAGTCATTCGTAAGGCCGGAAACCGAAATAGCAAAAGCAGAATCAATTTGAGAGAAATTTGGGTTATTACCAAGTATACACACAGTGAATACACCAAGCCAGACGAAGATTTTCGAAAATATCTTCTAGTTTACCAGAAAATGGTGCCAGCGCTTGTTATTTCTATTTTCGTAGATCAAATGAAAGGAGAAGACGACCAGCCGACTCTTCCCAAGCGAATGTTGCGTGCTTACAACACTAAGGAGCAAATACAGAAACGGTTAGGAATTAGATTCAATTTTTAGAAATAATTTTGCTTTAGTAGAAGGGCGGTCATTTAAAACCGTGTCCTAAATTTATGTAATTAAGATTAATTAGTTAGCAGTATTTAAACCCTTCTCAGGCATTTGAAGAAGGGTCCAAAAATTTGTCAAAAAACTTGTCCTCAGAACATGCACTTTTGCACCCTCGGAGGGGGTTTTTGATGAATGGTTGGATCGAGATTTATCAATGTTTGCATTTGATATCTGCTACTGATGTTGCACTTTTGTACTCTTAGTAGATGTTAGAACAAGTAGAGATAAATCGTTGTTGCTTGAAGCTTATGAGTGGAACCAGTCATAAATGGTACTTTTATCTCTTGACCATTTCTGCTTATATTCTTAAAGTGATATACAGTTTTCAGTTGTTTATATGTTAATGCATGAATGTGTGGGTTACCATTTGGCACTTCTATACGGTGGAGTCATTTATTTGTGTTTGATATATGAATAACTTATTATGCGATATGATGTTCACAATTGTTTTGCTTAACTTTTTATGCAGAGTGGTTTATCTTAATTGATTTCTATTCTTATGATAGCTGAATGATCTTTATTACCAGTTATTGTTCGAAATCTCTTTAGATCGCATAATAGAAGAAATACACCCCGGGTTAGCGTAGATTAGATGTGTTGTTTCTCATTAGATTACAATAGCATAGAGTTAGTTTAGAAGTTTGAATTAAATTAGCTTTAAGTACTCCTAGATCAGCATCATCCAACTCTACACACATACACACCCCTTAGATTGGGAAACTGGTCCCATTATCCCCAGTCGGACCCGCTATACCAAACGGATAAGGAGCTGCCAACCAAGGTCCGGACCGGGTGGGTATCCCCCTTGTTGTCGACCCGATTTTCGGGGCTTCAATAGGATGATATTTTGGTTTCTAGTTGGCATAATCCATGCTCCTTGACCATATTAACTGACTTGAACTCAATGCCATACTCGTGCATGATGGACATCCAATTTCGTTGTCAATCTAAATATTGTTTTGCAAATAGGGTTCTAATAGTAGGTTGAGGAACTACAATTCTAGTATGATTCTAAGGATATATGACCAAAAATGTTTCATGTCCTTAAAGATAATGAAATCCTACTTTAGCTGGTAGTTAATTAAGCTTGGCACCTTAAAAATTTGTCCTCATAAATGATATTTTGTGCTCATGACCCTCTTCATCTATTTTCACTAGGACTATGGAAATGGATAGGTTGGAAGCAAAGGCATATTATATGTAATTGACATCTAGCTTAGGAATCCTCAGTACGGTCATGTTGGAAATTACATATTTTTTTCAAATGATTGATTTTCAAGATGACTTTATTTACGCATGGGGTCCTTCTTTATCGTATTTTGTGCAAGGAAGATGATTTTAGTCAAATAATGGTCAAATATAATCACAAAGTTGATATTTATAGAGAAATACTACATTACATTCTTATTAAGAGGATATGTTAATTGTTGGATGGCATGGACTTACCCTCTCATATAAAAAATATGCTCTTTATGGTTTATGGATATGCCATAATTATGAAATTGCACAAATATATGGGTTAGATGTGTTGGAAAAAATGTTAATACTAAGAGGGGGGTGAATCAATATTAAGATTGATTTAAGATTTTATGCAAATTTTCCTTTACTTATTCAAACTTGGCATCCACTAAATGAGAGCAACCATTAGTCAAACTTTAACAGTAGTCATATCAACCAATACAAGCATACACATCATGAACAACAAACACATGAGACATAGAGGTTTAACATGGAAACCCTTCTAGGAAAAAACCACCAAGCTTGTTTTTGTTATTGATGTAAAAATAAGAGCACCTACTATATTACATCAATATTTGTAAGAAACCACTCACATGAATCACCAACTCCCTTTAATTGTTTTCTAGCACCCACTAGTAGGAAGCACCAAGTCCCTCCTTTGTAGACACTTGATCAACTTACTAGAAGCAACACGTGAAGCACCAAATTCACAGATTTGTTGCAAGCACCAACTTACATCTCCTTGGATTTATGCAAGCACCAACCTGTAGGACACATGGAAAATTTTAGGGGCTAATATTCAGAGTTGAGTTAATTTTCCATAATTTTTCCAAAAAATTATTCGCCCACATTTTACAATATAAAGTTATTTTACCTTAAAAATCGCAAACATTATATAGAGAGTATATATAAAATCATTATAAATTTGAATAATTTTACAAATACATCAATAAAGTTTTTATATTTTGCATATTAGGGACTAGTGAGATTCGCCAATGTTTTTAAACTTCAAGATAACTTTACATCTTAAAATTTTCTCGGGTAGGGCGCACCAACCCCCAAGCTTTCTTCAGACACCCACTAGAGATGGAATTATCAAATTCTTGTATGCAGGCTCCAACCCATATTCAATAAGGAACTAATGTTCTCTGTAGATGGAAGCTACTCTGCCTGATATCATCTCTTTGTTCTCCTCAATAACCTTTCAACGCATGCAACACTCTATCATCTGCACACTCTAAAGCAGCCCACTGTTCCGCGCAACAACATTCACTAACACACTGCCCACACAATACTATATTATTCTCGTCCCTCTACTCTCAGCAACATACATTCATCAGTCAGCCCCTTCTTCTGCTATGGCACTTTCGACCTCTTTCCTTTGTATAAGCACTCTCAGCATCTTCTTTGCAGCACAGATTCACTTGGCCTCACACAAAAACACCAACCCGCTCAACCTCTTTTCTCTGCAACATAGGCATAGATAACCTCTTTCTGTAGCCCAAGCATGCTTGGCCTCTACCATTCACACTATCAATGTGTACCTCTACATGGCTTTTCCAACTTGTTGTTGTGTCTCATTGCTTGAATTCTATCGTTGTGATCAATGTTGTCTCTATAAGCCACCACTCTGTCATTCACACTGCCCGAGTGTACTCCTACACTTGGCACACCTTCCTGTTGTTGCGTCTAATACATAGGCACTATTGCCTCATTAATCATTGAGAATGGGATCTGTTCTCTCACCAACTATTGTTGTAGTACAAATAATGCAAGGAATGTCCACCTGAGTGTTCCCATGCCGAGACATAAATCTTAAGTCAATCGTGCACACTCCAACAAGGATCTTGTTCTTTCTATGAACAAATCTCCTGTACCTGAGGCTCTAATCTTCAGTTAATTTCTCATAGCACGGAAGTAAGATCATGGATGGCTTGTCTGAGATCATGACATACTCATTTAAAACATCCTGCACAATTATGGTCCTTGTTGCCTTGACTCAATGATCTCTACAATCATTATTACTCTTGTGACACCAACCTTACTATGAAGATTTACTTAGATTTTGACTCATTCATCCTTCATACACCTCTATGATGCAATCTCAGAACCCCACATTTTGTAACATTATTAAAGCATGATATTGTGAAATCGCGAGATTCCGATATTAGCCTTTAGCCACTTTTACTTCGCCTCTTATTGTTTTTCCACCATAGGACCGGGTGTTGTGACTGGTGGCATAACACTTAGGTTCTAATCCCTTCAGTATCCTGCAGGGGACTTATCCCTTTGTGTTCTTTCTCTTCATCCTTGGTTATTTTGGCTCCACGACCAAACACAAATCACATCAGAGCTCCCTATATCGGAACTTTCTTCAAAAAGAAATTAGGAGGAGTTAAGAAATCTTCGAGCTCCAAAATACCCACGTGGCATCTCCATAACACTTAGATGCTAAGTCCTTCACCGCACCCTTGGTTCTTTGGGCTCTGTTAGTGCTTGGAATTCACCTAGGCTGAGATAGACAAACTCTCAAGGCTACATCAAACCATTTCACCTCGTAGCTAGCCCTACGAGGTATGAGAAGGCTCTCTCGGGTCAGATTCGGTAGATCTTTCAATATGATAAGCTGACCAATTAGGAATAAAGATTTTAGGCTAGTAAATTGATAGGGGGGTTGATTTAATGATTTTTGGGGTTTTTGGTGGCAATTGGAGGGAGTGCAATTCAGGGTGCAGGGATTGAGCACAGTTTTTGCAGGGGGATCTTTGGGGCAAGGTAGGAGTGAGTGCTGATGCCTTAATCTGAGATGGATGATCAGGAATGATAGAGGAGGAGCTAAAGAGGGCAAACAACAACTTTGAATCCTCTTTAGACAGTGGAAAACATAGATATTGAACAAACTAAAAAGCTGAGCATGTCAAAGCATGAATTCAAACTTTACCACTTCATCTGTCCAATTAGAAGCAAAAGAGAGGTGTGGAATACATAAACAAACTTACAAGAACATGTAGAGAACACACCATCAACACAACAATCCACAAGAATCCACAATGATGTCTGCAAAACCCTGGCCTTCCTTTTCCTTAAATTGCAGAGATAGATGTACAATATACAATAAAGCTTTCTCCCACAAGAGTCCAACCATGAAAATGAGAAGGAGAGAGCATAATATAGACCATATAGACCATCTAACTCCTTTCCCCACCTCTAGGGGTCGAGCTCAGCTTCCTAGGAGCTGTTGCAACTAATTCTAAATCAGTCACTAGATAATAGGCCAGCACAACAACTTGCCTCTAAAAGTTAGGAAACCTATCCATGCATTAAATATTAACTTTTTACATCAAAGAAGCTTCTAGAAGAGGTAAAGAAGAGTAAAAGTATCTAATGCCATGAAATTTACACAAGAATCCATCAATTACATGCCTAAATAATCAACCCAAGTGAAAACTGTGCTTAGCTGGCCGAACTGGTCAAAAACTGGCAAATTTTGCTTGACTGGTCGCACCTCTGGCTTGACTAGTCACACCTTTTGGAAGCGCTGTTTGAGGGCCTTCCCGGAGTCCAAATCAAGTGCAGGATAGCTCGTTGGAAAGGTATGGAAGTCTACTTTCCAACCCAACCGGAATTTCTGAATTTGGAGTTGATTGGCCCCCTAAAAAAGCAAATCTCCCAAGACTGCTTTCTGCAACTCAAAAAAGGGGCAAAAAGTCAAAATTTGGCTGTATTTTGAGCTTTTGGCTGCCCAAATCTTCACAAAATTTGAAACCCTTCCATAGGCAAGTGTACTTTTACAAGAAAAATCCAACCATGTAGAGTTTTCCCCGTTCTGAGCTGTATCGACGACTCGTCTCGTACGGGGTGAGACGAGTCGAGTGGCCAAAACCTGTAAAATGCCAAAAATGCCTCAAAATCCTCAAAATTTCTTGGTTTTGCTGCTAGAAGAAGGCTAGTTAGTATCATGGTGAGTAAGAGAGGCCTCAGCCAAGATACGGAGCGGGTTGGTCTTTTTCCTCCTCTTGTGGGCCTTGGACAACTTCCTTTGGAGTATCTTCATTTTTGCCTTGCAAACGTGCAACCTTGCCCAGTAATGGTTCTTCATGTTTCGTAGTAGCCTTTTGTCCCGGTTGGCTTTCTCTAACAGCCTCTCCAAGTGGGCATTCACCTGAATGAGCATGGACTCCCGGTCAGCAGGCAATGGGTCCCCAGACCTCCTACGGTTCAAGCCTCTATTACCACGGATCCTCCATAGCTCGTCAAGTTCTTTCTCCGCCTCTAATTGTCTGTTGCGCTGCTCCAGATAAGTGATGGTCCATTGAGCCATTTCGAGCTTCAACTGCAACATGAGGTTCTCCTCCTCTCTCTGTCTGATAAGCTCATAAAAATCAGAAGAAGGAGAATGAGCATCAAAATCAATGAAATCATGACGTGTATCGCTAGCTCTCTCATCCTCAATCATGGGCTGCTTGCCCCTCTCTGCTACCTGTGCTGCTGTCAGCAACGAGGCCCCTTCCACCTGGTGTGGAGATAACACTCGCTGATCTGATGATGACGACGAGACCCCTTCCACCTGATGTGGAGAAAATACTCGTCGAGCTGCTGCAAACAAGGTCCTATGACCCCTCTGATATGTACACTGTAGTGGGGAAACAGCATGTGTAGGCACAATAATCTCTGCCTGGCGTGATGGATCTCCCTCCTCATGAATGATCTGTGGCTCTGGCTGACCTCTCTGTGGCTCTGGCTGTGGCCGTGATGTCGCTGTAAAAACCTCATGAGAAATGAAGTCTGCCCATGAAATGCCCTGCTGCCTCAACTGATGGGAAACAATAAGCTGAATGAGACCATGATGGCACAGACTCCTATGCTGCTGGGCTGGGGTCCACCTCTGAAATACGGATGACATCCTCTGAAAGTCCTGGCAGAAGAAAACCGGGATGTTCATCATCCTCACCCTGGTAAAGTGCATCAACATGCGAATATGACAAGTGGAGACCAGTGAAAATCTTCTGTCACATGTAAAGTATTGCAGCGGGTAGTGGGTGCCTCAAAAATGTCATTGTTAGATGGATACTCCGGCTACAATCAGATCTTAGTCCATGAGGATGACCGTGATAAGACAGCCTTCACTACACCTTGGGGAACATTTCACTATGCTAAAATGCCTTTTGGTTTGAAGAATGCAGGTGCTACATTTCAGCGAGCTATGGATATGGCTTTTGCCAATGAAAAGGGCATATTCTTAGTTGTATATCTTGATGACTTAACAGTCTTTTCCAAATCCGATGAGGAGCATCTATTTCACTCAACTAAAGTGTTCCAAAAATGCAGAAAATATGGCATTTCTTTAAATCCAAAAAAGAGTCTTTTTGCCATGAGTGAAGGTAAATTGCTGGGACATATCATTTCCAAAGACGGTATACGAATTGATCCCGCACGGGTGGAGGCAATTCAGCAGCTAGAGCAGCCCCGAAATAAGAAGGAGATACAATCTTTTAATGGTAAATTAAATTTTCTGCGCCGCTTCATTCCTAATCTTGCAGAGCACCTTAGAGAAATGACCAACATGCTTCGGAAGGACAGCGAGATCAAATGGACCGAGGAGGCAGTCAAATCCTTCAATTTAATCAAGGTAATCTTGTCTTCAGCCCCGACCTTAATCAGCCCTGATTATACTCAGGATTTCATTGTGTTTTCTTTTGCTTCCGAGCATACATTAGCAGCCGTATTAATGCAAAAAAGAGAGGGTGTTGAAAAGCCAATTGCATTTTTCAGCCGGATTATTAGAGATGGGGCATTAAACTATAATATCATTGAGAAACAAGCGCTGGCCCTGATTAAGGCATTGAAAGATTTCCGGGTTTATATTCTTCACTCTCATGTATTAGCTTATGTTCCTAGTGCAGCGGTAAAGGATGTCTTGGTACAAACAGAGCCGGAAGGTAGGAGAGGTAAATGGATTGCTGCTCTCTTGGAATATGATGTTGAAATCAAGCCCACCAAGCTCATTAAAGGACAAGGACTTGCTAAACTAATGGCTGAAACAAACCTTCATGCCCTTGATATCAACTTGATCGCTGCCTTATCCGATGGTGAAAGAGAAAATTCAGCGGTTCAGGTATCAGATATTTTTATTAATTCTCCTTGGTATGCTGATATAGTGTATGTACTTCAGAATGTGTCCGCGCCTCCTGGAATGTCGAAAAACAAAGCTAGGACTTTGAAATTAAAGGCTGCTAAATTTTGCATTATGAAATCAGCATTGTATTGGAAAGATCTCGGGGGCATCTTGCTTAATTGTTTGGTTGAAGAGGAAGCAAAAGCGATGGTAGAAGACTTCCATAAAGGTGACTGTGGAGGTCATTTATTTTGGAAAACTACAGCCAACAAGATTTTGCGAGCTGGTTTTTATTGGCCTTCTCTTTTTTCTGATGTGTACAAAGCAGTAAAGAACTGCCATGAGTGCCAAATATTTCAAGGAAAACAAAAGTTGCAGCCATTGCCTCTCAAACCGGTGGAGATTAGTGCACCATTTCAGCAGTGGGGCCTTGATTTCATTGGTGAAATCCACCCAGCTTCGTCCGGGCAGCATAGATGGATCTTGACTGCCACTGATTACTTCACAAAGTGGATAGAGGCAATTCCTACTCGGCAGGCCACAGATTCGGTAATTATCGCTTTTCTTGAAACTAATATCTTGTCACGTTTCGGCTGTCCATTCAAAATAATCACAGATAATGCAGCTGCCTTTAAGTCCAATAAGATGGTTGATTTCTGCTATAAGTACAACATCAGCTTGGGTCACTCCACCGCTTATCATCTGCAAGGTAATGGGCTGGCCGAATCATCAAATAAGTCACTAGTGAACATTATCAAGAAGATGCTGGAAATTAACAAGAAAAGTTGGCACAAGAAGTTGGTCAATGCATTATGGGCTGATCGGGTGAGCCAAAAGAAGTCTATTGGAATGTCGCCATTTGAGATTGTATACGGAGTTGATGCAGTCTTTCCAACATCACTTAGTGTACCGGTCGCGAAATTACTTCAAGAAACGGGAGAAGATATGGATCCAATGCAACGGAGAATCAATCAAATGGTCCACTTACAACAAACAAGGGAAGAAGTTCTCCAAAACTCTTTAAAGCTGCAAGAACGTATCAAGAAAATCTATGATAAGAAGGCAAAGTTGGAAAATTTTCAGCTAGAGGATGTTGTTTTGAGATGGGATGCTCGAAACGAGGACAAAGGTAAGCACAGTAAATTTGATAATTTATGGAAAGGTCCTTATAAGATTGCTGCATATCGTGGTCCTAATGCTTTCATTATCAAAGAGTTGAATGGTGATGAATGTCCCGGTGGGTCGGTGAATGGCCGACTTCTCAAGAGATATCATGCTTGAACAATGCTGCTCTAAGTCATCTTCATTGTATATATCATTTTACTTTACTACAACAAGTGTGAACTGATCTCTCAACCTTGGTTTGGGGCCTGCAGTGAAGGCTATAATTCCGAGGATGAAGATTGGTTGGTGTGAGGTTTTCAGTTTGTTTATTTTCTGCAAGAATCAGTTTGTTTGAGTCATAGTCCTTTGAAAGTTTTCAGTTTATAATCCAAGTCAAATAAAGTCTGTTCGAGTATGGTTATATTTGTACTAGTTGACTCCATTGCCCAATAAGGCACTGGTCTGCTCTCCCAAGAGGTCTGAGGTTCTTGGCACCTCCAAGGAGCTGCCATCCCCATTGGAGCCAATGTTAGTGTCGGTCTTGAGCCCTCCATCAGTGATCAATAGCTCTTTGCATATGCATAGGTAGGTGTCTCATTAGTGTCAGTTTTGCATCCCGCTAGGCATGCCATAAAACTGAATGGAGGGCTGGTCTTTGTTCCCTTCTTGGCTTTGCTGGAATCAGGTCATACCATTTGAAAAAACCTTGTGTCACACTTGTTTCATTTTTGTCTTGAAATTCCAAGTCTAGGTATAGGGTTTCGGTCAAAATCATTGCCATGTCATGAGTCAAAAGTCTGATGGTCTTCAGCAAGCCAGAAGGAGGTTTGTAATTACGTTTTATTGATAGTTTTCATCTGCTACAGCTTATTTTTACCTTGGTTTTAAAAACTCTGTTTTTAAACCCAAGGTCATGTGAAAATGGCAACAATAAAGGAAATTTTCAAAAATCTTCAGAATGCCGGCAACAACCCTGGTTTCTTCCTCAGAATCCATCAGAGAATCAACCTGCAAAAAGAACCAAGTGAAAACACTCAAAAAATCAATTTCAGGCAAAGTGCAACTTAAAAAACAGTGTTAAATTAAATGCCAAAACATGCAACATTTGAAAGTGGGTTTGATGTTTTAATTTTTTTTAAAATGTGGACCTATAAAGACCAAAAAGCCCTCTTCATGGCCTCATTATGCATTGACAAACTTGCAAGACACAAAGAGAAGCAAAGAAAGGCGATTTGGCTGCGATTTTAGTCATTTCTGGAGGAGCGACTAGTTGAGTTGGAGGTGCGACTAGTTGGGCAGGTGCGACGAGTCAGAGCTGCTCTCACAGTGTAATTTTTGAACTGGAGCGACGAGTCAGAGGGGTGCGACTAGTCGAGCTGGGTTTGCCAAGAAACGTGCCAAATCACCCAAATCGCCCTCCCAAATTGCTAAATCGACCAGGTAAGCTCCAAATTCATCTGTGATAACAAGGAATAAGTGAATGATGACATGTCTCATGGTTTTCTTCTTCAAAAATTTGCAAGATAAATGGTGAATTTAAATGTTGTCAATGTAGGCAAATCTGCTAGGGTTTTGTTTGTTTTTCAAGGTAAAAATCCCTCTTATCCCATCCTTGTTCCCTTGGCAATTAAATTCACAAATGTTGCTGCATGTTTATCTTATTATTTCATTTATATCGTTTGCCAGAAATACAAGGTTTCCATCCCATATTCCTTCAAAATCTTTCCCTTCCCAAATTTCTTCGCTAAACCCTAATATCCTTCATGTTCCCACAAACCCTAAATTGCCCTTCTCCTTCCCCACAGCAAGCAAATTACATGGACTTGCAGCAAGAAAATAAAACAAAAAGAATATAAAAAAAATATATATATATATAAAAATTGATATGAAAAGAAAAATAAAAATAAAATGCCAAAATGACCCAAATATGAAAAACAAAGATATTATTGGGTATAAAAAAGAGGCAAGCTGCTGTTATGAAATTTATAAAAAGAAAAATCAAAGATTGCAGTTGTGTATATATTCATAATGGACATATTGCTGTGTTTTTGGTCTATAAAATCGTGTTGCTGTGCTGCCCAAAATAAACTCTGTTTTCCCTTTTTTATCATTCCCTTGAAGTTGTCAAATCTCCTTTTGATAAAAATACAAGTGAAGCTCTCTTTCCCTTATCACTAAATGCATATGAATCCCGTCCAGATAGCAGAGTTTGCTTCATTAAAGGATAAAAATCAAATGGATAATGCTGCCCCATACCCCCTGTCATATATGTTCTTTCCCTTGGTCCCTATCATACATGGTTTCGTTGCAAATGATTTCTTAAAAATGATAAGATGGTATGTGTTACATTTTGTGAATTTTCCCTAAAAATCCCTGTTTTTATTTCCCATTCCTTATTAAAAATCCCTCCCCTAACAGTTCCCTTATGATTTTTCCCCTTGAAAACAGCATACTTCTCAGCATTTTGCAGGCAGAGGCAGCATTCTATTTACCTTTCAGCTTGCTCATCTGGTTCCAAAACCATGTCAGACACCGAGAGTTATGAGCCTAGTGATGACCATTCATCAGCTACAGAAGTGGTGGTACAGCAGAGGGTTCCTAAGAGGGGTGGTCATCATAGGAGACAGGAACCTACTTCTTTGGCAGCATTGCAGGCTTGTCCTTTGGCAATGAACGGTTTTCGGTACATGTCATGTTTTCAGTTCTGTGAGAGGCTTGCTCACATTCAGCATCATAGTGAGTTGGCACGTTTATTTGTTTTGCACCTTCATGATTGGCAGGTCACTCTTGCAGGGGTGAATTTTGTGTTATCTCCAGAGATGATTTCAGAGGCTACCGGGATACCGAATGTGGGAGAAGTGTGGCCCAAGCGCAAACTGCTCGACTTTATCTTTTTTGAGCCATATGTCAGGCCCTCATTTGTGAGCCACTTGTCAGGAATCTTTCCTTCCAGATTCCTCCGGGCGGAGTATGTTTCGATCATGAAGCTTATCATGCAATACTTTACATGTGACAGAAGATTTTCACTGGTCTCCACTTGTCATATTCACATGTTGATGCACTTTACCAGGGTGAGGATGATGAACATCCCGGTTTTCTTCTGCCAGGACTTTCAGAGGATGTCATCCGTATTTCAGAGGCGGACCCCAGCCCAGCAGCATAGGAGTCTGTGCCATCATGGTCTCATTCAGCTCATTGTTTCCCATCAGTTGAGGCAGCAGGGCATTTCATGGGCAGACTTCATTTCTCATGAGGTTTTTACAGCGACATCACGGCCACAGCCAGAGCCACAGAGAGGTCAGCCAGAGCCACAGATCATTCATGAGGAGGGAGATCCATCACGCCAGGCAGAGATTATTGTGCCTACACATGTTGTTTCCCCACTACAGTGTACATATCAGAGGGGTCATAGGACCTTGTTTGCAGCAGCTCGACGAGTATTTTCTCCACATCAGGTGGAAGGGGTCTCGTCGTCATCATCAGATCAGCGAGTGTTATCTCCACACCAGGTGGAAGGGGCCTCGTTGCCGACAGCAGCACAGGTAGCAGAGAGGGGCAAGCAGCCCATGATTGAGGATGAGAGAGCTGGCGATACACGTCATGATTTCATTGATTTTGATGCTCATTCTCCTTCTTCTGATTTTTATGAGCTTATCAAACAGAGAGAGGAGGAGAACCTCGTGTTGCAGCAGAAGCTCGAAATGGCTCAATGGACCATCACTTATCTGGAGCAGTGCAACAGACAATTAGAGGCGGAGAAAGAACTTAACGAGCTATGGAGGATCCGTGGTAATAGAGGCTTGAACCGTAGGAGGCCTAGGGACCCATTGCCTGCTGACCGGGAGTCCATGCTCATTCAGGTGAATGCCCACTTGGAGAGGCTGTTAGAGAAAGCCAACCGGGACAAAAGGCTACTACGAAACATGAAGAACCATTACTGGGCAAGGTTGCACGTTTGCAAGGCAAAAATGAAGATACTCCAAAGGAAGTTGTCCGAGGCCCGCAAGAGGAGGAAAAAGACCAACCCACTCCGTATCTTGGCTGAGGCATCTCTTACTCACCATGATACTGACTAGCCTTCTTCTAGCAGCAAAACCAAGAAATTTTGAGGATTTTGAGGCATTTTTGGCATTTTACAGGTTTTGGCCACTCGACTCGTCTCACCCCGTACGAGACGAGTCGTCGATACAGCTCAGAACGGGAAAACTCTACATGGTTGGATTTTTCTTGTAAAAGTACACTTGCCTATGGAAGGGTTTCAAATTTTGTGAAGATTTGGGCAGCCAAAAGCTCAAAATACAGCCAAATTTTGACTTTCTGCCCCTTTTTTGAGTTGCAGAAAGCAGTCTTGGGAGATTTGATTTTTTAGGGGTCAAATCAACTCCAAATTCAGAAATTCTAGTTGGGTTGGAAAGTAGACTTCCATACCTTTCCAACAAGCTATCCTGCACTTGATTTGGACTCCGGGAAGGTCCTCAAACAGCGCTGCCAAAAGGTGCAACTAGTCAAGCCAGAGGTGCGACCAGTCAAGCAAAATTTGCCAGTTTTTGACCAGTTCGGCCAGCTAAGCACAGTTTTCACTTGGGTTGATTATTTAGGCATGTAATTGATGGATTCTTGTGTAAATTTCATGGCATTAGATACTTTTACTCTTCTTTACCTCTTCTAGAAGCTTCTTTGATGTAAAAAGTTAATATTTAATGCATGGATAGGCTTCCTAACTTTTAGAGGCAAGTTGTTGTGCTGGCCTATTATCTAGTGACTGATTTAGAATTAGTTGCAACAGCTCCTAGGAAGCTGAGCTCGACCCCTAGAGGTGGGGAAAGGAGTTATATGGTCTAGATGGTCTGTATTATGCTCTCTCCTTCTCATTTTCATGGTTGGACTCTTGTGGGAGAAAGCTTTATTGTATATTGTACATCTATCTCTGCAATTTAAGGAAAAGGAAGGCCAGGGTTTTGCAGAGATCATTGTGGATTCTTGTGGATTGTTGTGTTGATGGTGTGTTCTCTTCATGTTCTTGTAAGTTTGTTTATGTATTCCACACCTCTCTTTTGCTTCTAATTGGACAGATGAAGTGGTAAAGTTTGAATTCATGCTTTGACATGCTCAGCTTTTTAGTTTGTTCAATATCTATGTTTTCCACTGTCTAAAGAGGATTCAAAGTTGTTGTTTGCCCTCTTTAGCTCCTCCTCTATCATTCCTGATCATCCATCTCAGATTAAGGCATCAGCACTCACTCCTACCTTGCCCCAAAGATCCCCCTGCAAAAACTGTGCTCAATCCCCGCACCCTGAATTGCACTCCCTCCAATTGCCACCAAAAACCCCAAAAATCATTAAATCAACCCCCCTATCAATTTACTAGCCTAAAATCTTTATTCTTAATTGGTCAGCCTAATCATATTGAAAGATCTATCAAATCTGACCCGAGAGAGCCTTCTCATACCTCGTAGGGCTAGCTACGAGGTGAAATGGTTTGATGTAGCCTTGAGAGTTTGTCTATCTCAGCCTAGGTGAATTCCAAGCGCTAACAGGCTCCACGACCAAGTGCCAATCAACATCGAAGCTCCCTTTATCGAAACTTTCTCAAAAAGCAATTACAGATGGATCCCGGTTTGGATTTGAAACGTTGGCAGAAAATGGTTCTTACTGTGGATTCTCCGGTGACTAAGTCCAAAATAATAAACCATAGAGGTCTTAAATCCAGAATCATTTCCCTATACGGAGGGGATACCTGGAGTGAAATCAATTTACTCGAAAAAACTAGAGCTAAGATAGCAAGAAGAGCTGCTCCCTCAAATAAGCTCTTCTTCTATCAAGCATTCAAGTTGTCCTGATGATGGATCCCGGTTGGGATTTGAAACGTTGGCAGAAAATGGTTCTTACTAAGTCCAAAATAATAAACCACAGAGGTCTTAAATCTAGTTACAAAATCTCTGACCTCCAATATACTCCTAGGATGACATCATGCTCGTGTCATCATCCCTACATGGTGTCTTCTTAGTGGTGACACGTGTCACCAAGATTTTCCCCATTAGCCCACTTAATAATGTTGAATCTGACTACCAAGTATCCTCTTTACAACCATGTCATGTTGATGTCATCTACCACCGTCATCTCCTAAGGGCCAATCAACTATTTCCATGTGCCATGTTCCGAAGAGAGAGAAAGGGTCCCTCGATCCTTTACTTTTGCAAAAAGAATTCCTTCGTAAATCCCCACTCCCCGCAACCCTCAACTCTTTTAAATAATTCAATATATAAGAAGTTACAAGGTCTCGAGGTTCTGAAATTCAGGGTCTGAAATTCGGCCTACTTTTGATTGATTGAGACTCCAACCCTCTTAAACTTCAACCCTCCGAAGTTTTGAGGTTTAAAAATTTGAGGATCTCATATTTGACCTACTTCCTATTGACTAAGACTTTGACCATTTGAGTCTTCGACCCTCCGAATTTATGAGATTATGAAATTTGGGGATCTGATATTTAACTTGCTTCGATTAACTAGGACTCTAAAATTCAGCCGACTTCCCTGTTCCAAAATTCTGAAATTCGGTATGCTTCCCTCGTTCTGAAATTCAACCTACTTCTAAGGACTTCAAGATCCTTACTTCAGCTATCAATAAATTTTGATCTCGAGATCCATTTATGGACTTCCATATACCATTGGAAATACTTTTCAGAGCACTTTCTGGTGGATAAGGTCTGATGTAGTTCTTGAGCCCATTTTCTACTTGAAACATGGCTAAAAACTCTCTTCCATTCTTTGCACCTTGACCCCTTCTTATGCTCTAGAACTTTCAGCCTCTTTCCTCTGCATAGGCACTCTCTGCCTCTTCTTTGCAGCACAGGCTCACTCATCCTCACACAACAACACTGACCTGCTTAGCCTCTTTTCTCTCAACATATGAACACATACCCTCTTTCTGTAGCCTAGGCATGCTTGGCCTCTCCTCAACAATGCACTCACGTACAAATTTATCCACAAAGCTCACTGGAAATAATGCTACTTTCCCCCACATTTCTCAACTTTAATCCTGGGTTTTGTTTCACTTAAACACAATGATCGATGTTGTCTCTATCAACCATCACTCTTCCATTCACATTATTAGAGTGTACCTTTTCATGGCTTATCTATCCCATTTTTTAATCTCATTGCTTGAATTCTGCCATTGTGATCAATGTTGTCTCTATTAGCCATCATTTTTCCATTCACACTACTTGAGTGTTCTTATGCACTTGGTACTACTTCCCATTGTTATGTCTAATACATAGGAACTGTAGCTTCATTAATCACTGAGAATGGACTTCTTTCTCTTACTAACTGTGGTACTAGTACAATTAATGCAAGGAATGTCCACCCGCGTGTTCCCATCCTGAGACATAAATCCTCAGTCAATCTTGCACATTCCAACAAGGCTATTGTTCCTTCTATGAACAAATCTCTTGTACTTGAGGCTCTAATCTTCATTCAATTTCTTGTAGAATGGAAGAAAGAACAAGGATGACTTGCCTCATATCATGACAGACTCCTTTAAATCATTATGTGAAATTATAGTCCTTGTTGTCTTGACTCAGTGATCTCTATATTCGCCATTAATCTTGTGACACCAACCTTACTATGCGCATTTACTTAGTTGTTGACTCATTCATCCTTCATACACCTATGTGTTGCAATCACAGAGCCCCACATTTCATAACTTTATTAAGGCAGGATATTATGAAATCGCAAGATTCCAATATTGTCCTTTAGCCCCTTTTACTTTGCCTCTTATTGCTTTTCCACCATAGGACCAAGTGTTGTGACCAGCGGCATAACATTAGGTGCTAAGCCCTTTAGGATCTTATCAGGGGCCTATCTCTTTGTGTTCTTTATCTTTACCCTTGGTTCTTTGGGCTCCATGACCAAACACCAATCAAATTAGAGCACCTTGTATCAGAACATTATTCAAAAAATAATTATGGAGGAGTTATGAAATCTTCGACCTATGAAGTACCCATGTGGTGTCTCCATAGCACTTACGTGTTAATCCCTTCACTAAAGCCTTGGTTCTTTGGGCTCCACAACCAAGTTCCAATCAACATCGGAGCTCCCTGTATTGGAACTTTCTCAAAAATAAATTACAAAGGAGTTACAAAATATTTGACCTCTGATATACTTCTAGGATGACATCATGCTCATGTCATCATCCCTATATGGCGTCTCCTTAGTGGTGATACGTGTCACCAAGATTTTCCCCATTAGGCCACTCAATAATTTTGAATCTGACTTCCATGTGTCCTCTGTACAACCATGTCATGCTAATGTCGTCTGTGACTGTCAACTCTTGAGGTCCAATTAAATGCTACAATGCGTCCTATCCGAGAAGAGAGAAAGGGTCCCTCGATCCTTTGGTTTTGCAAATGAATTCCTTCGTAAATCCCTGCTCCCCGCAACCCTTGACACTTTTAAAGAATTCAATGTGTAAGAAGTTACGAGGTCTCGAGATTCTAAAATTCAGAGTTTGAAATTCGGCCTACTTCCGATTGACTGAGACTTTGACCCTATGAAGTTCCGAGATTCTGAAATTCAGGGATCTGATATTTCACTTGCTTCCGACTGACTGAGACTCTAAAATTTGGTTTGTTTCTTGTTCCAAAATTCCAAAATTCAGCCTACTTCCCTAGTTCTGAAATCCAATATGCTCCTAAGGACTTCAAGATCCTTACTTCAACTATCAATAAATTTTGATCCCAAGATCCATTTATGGACTTCCACATACCGTTGGAAATATTTTTCAAAGAACTTTCCAGTGGAGAAGGTCTGATGCAGTCCTTGAGCCCATTTTCTACCTGAAACATGGATGAAAACTCTTTGCCATTCTTTGCACCTTGACCCTTATTGTTGTGCCTAGAATCCTTGACTCCCCAACCAACACCATGATCCTTTTATGGCTTTTCTAATAGGCCTACTAGTATGGTGATTCTTTACTAGAGACTGCAACAAGCATGGGACTCCCCCTAGAACAAACATGCTAGCTCATACATCCGTACTAGTTTGGTTGACATCAATGCCAACATACTTGCTAATTGTTAGGAAATACCAACTTCCCAACACATCTCCTAGCATGGGTGTTGGCATCAATTCCAACACACTTACTGCAACTAACCATCCAAACAATGCCAATTGTCCAACAAGATGAAAGATTTGATTGCCTTTATTCTTGGAAAAAATTGTTACATCATGCAAATATATGACTACACTCTTGTTTAATAATCCCTTAAATGCCACATCCCTAGCTATCTGAAATGTTTACCCTACATTGATCAACCCAAATGACATCCTCCTATATGTGAATGCTCCCCATTTAGTGTGGAATGTCATTTTTAGGCTATCTTCCTCAACAATTAGAAATAGGTTGTACCCTGAAAAACCATCTAATAGGGAAAATGCTTGTGAACTAAAAACGTTTTGGAGGACTTGTTCCATAGAAGAAACTAGGTAATTTTCCTTTTCAAACCCTCCACTCAAGTTCCTAAAATCCATTCAAAAATTAATCGCTCCAATTTTTTTTCCAAATTGGTAACAAATTAGCCACCTAGGAAAAGTGTCTAACTTGGAAAATGATTTTGATATATAACAATTGTTTTTTTATCTTCTTTTGCACTTGAGTCTATAGAAAGGAAGGCATTTTATTGATATTTTTCTACAAATGAGTAGTGCCTAGCTTCAAGGGAATGACATGTTGAATTATATGAGTGTCATACATCTTAATTTTGTTGTAAGTCTAGGAAAACACATCTTGGTACTTCTTAAAGAGCTATCAAAATGCTTCTATTTCTACCCATTTACAGTTCATTTCAAGATTTAAATTCGTAGGATTCTCTATAGCTCATAAATTAATATATTAGCAATTTGGGATGGAACTATGTTTCTTGGAATTAGTTGGATTTCTAACTTGTTCTTCAAATCAAAGAGTTGTTCTAGATATGTAAATTTCTGGGTGTATAATTGTTTGATGGGTTTGGATATTCATTCATTTGAGAACCATGCAACCCATCTTCAATTAAATAGTCTTTGAAAGAAGCTATACTTGTTAAAAACTAAAATACCTAGAAGCCATCATCAAATACCCTCTAGTTAGTGAAATTATATAGTATTGAAACTATGAATAATACCTCTACATACTTCATTTCTTAAAGTCTTCTAATAGAAAACGTCCATATGTGGTTGTAGAAAATGGGTTGGATTCTTGGTTCTAGTTCCAAGACACCACATTAATGTTGAAATCCAAGAATTCATTGATTAGGTTCAAATCCTCTTGTTGGTATTCCTTAAGGTGACGGGAATCACAAAAGATTGTTCTTTGAATGTTGTGCATTTTTATTTTTGAATCCATGAATACTTTAAGGATTCTGGCTCCCATATCTAGGAACTTCTTGATTCCTCCAATCATAGTTTTGAATTCATCGGTATTGTTAGTACATTCAAATTCAAGCCTACATGACATGAGCCTTATTTTCATTGAAGGGTTTATAATGAGTCATCTAGCACCTACTCCCTCAACAAATTTTGATTTGTTAAAGAAAAGTGTCAAGATATAGGGTTGGGACTTAGTGAGGTGGTTGGGATCAAAACATCAATATTAGATCAGGCATTTTCTAGATTTTTTATTTGAGATTAGTGTTTTTTAATGTTACACTTTGTGAGAGTGATTTCATAATGATATGGATTAAGGATAGGGGATGGTTAAGCATTGAATATTATGAAAAGAGAATCCATCATATAGTTTCTTAGTATTGTGCATTCTATAGAGAATGGCTAATTTGACTCATTTAGGAATATTCATTACATTACTGTAAGTTATAATTTCATGATTTATTTAACAAAATTTTTAGCAATTCATTTAAAATGTGCTATGAAGACTCCTCTCACTGAGTCTTCATTATTAAACTAGGATTTTATTCTCACAAGATATTTGAATTTCATTTGGACTATCTATCCTTGAGTAACATATTAGTAACTCCTTTTCTCATGGATAGTGCAATAACAACGCTCTGATTTAAGACCCATTAGTAGTCTTCCATGACATGCTAGTCATCAAGGCTATCCAAGAAACCGACAACAATAATTTCTCTATCATTCTAGCCATAAAATTCTCTTTCAAAACACTTTTTAAAAGTGAAGATATAAAATATATCAAAGCATCGATATTTTTTATGAGTCCTATTATAATTATATTCATTAAAAGTTGTTGGCATTATGACTTGGTTGGTTGGTTGTTATTGATTTCAACCTAGTAGTGTTGGTGTTGGAGGTTGCATTGTTGATTTTTGGCATTGATGTCAACCTGCTAGTATGTGATTATGCACATGGTCTCTGGTGTGTGTGTGTATGAGATACTACATAATTTATTTGTATATGATTGGGCTTATTCTAGTGTGATGGTACTTGGCTTATGCATTGGTTGCAAAATTTGGCTTTATGGTTGCATATGATTAGTGGAAGATGTTAGTGCAAGTTATTGGCTTGTGTGTGGATGCCTTGGCAGGCTATGGAGTTTCTACACCTAGTTGAGAATATTGGATATTGTCAAGCATATTTATTGTAATTGGTGAATGTATGTATAGATTTCAACATGTATGGTTAGTCGTAGGGTCTGTCATTGATATTTTAAGATGTTGGAGTAGTTATCGTGAAGTTTGATGACTTAAGTGTTGGAGAAACTGATGGACGACATTCAAGTCAACCTAGTTTGACTTGTAATGATGATGGAGTTACTATAGTGGATTGCTAAAGTTTTGTAGTGGCTATAGTGGGCCCCTGCAGTCTTACAAAAGGTGATTTAGTAGTTGAACAATTTTGATCAGGTTCTGAGCTGACTTGGGATGAGTTTTCCTAATCCTCTGCCCCAGTCGCATGGAATATGGGTCATGGGAGAAACTTGAAAGATCCAGTCAATTGGAGACATGCCCCATGAGAGTGAATGAGGTTACAGTCACATGGAGACTGGATTATGCATGTAACTGGGTTGTTTAACGAAAATTCCTCTGCATTCCTCATGCTCTTCAGGTGTTTAATTGTTTTTTTGACAAGTCTTGTACGAGACTCTTCATGTAAAGGTCATAAAACGTTTGTTGGACTTCTAGAATATGAATAAAATGGAATATTCATTAGTAAATGAAGTTATTGGATTGATTGAGTCAAGAGGCATTGAACCAAACCACTTTCAGCATATGGAAAAATCTCCACTACAGGATTGGAAATAATTGATTTAATCATTTTTAGAAACTACAAATATGTGGAGAAAGGTTGCTCATTTGGTTGGTTCTCTTGCATGAGAAAATTGAAATATTGTGTTGAAGAGACATTGGTGAGGAGAGTGAATTTTTTGTATTAGAGTGTTCATGGAGGTATAGCTGTAGATGGGACAAAAGTATGCTTCAACCGAAGATCTTATGCAATTGTATGGTGTAGATTGATTGTGTGAGGGTATGGATGGAGTGAGTGAGTGTTGCAGTACTTTTTATTAGATAATTATACATATGTAGCTATGTTGAGTTGTGTTTATACTTCAGTTTATCATTTTTAGATTCAGATCAGAGATAGGCTGTTGGGTTGCTCATGTTGAGCATGTTTGAGAGCCCAGTTTGAAAATGTATGAAACATGGTTCACATGGAGTTGTTGAAGGTGTGAGGATTAATTATAGACAATGTGTAGACAATGTGGGAGCCTTCTAGAAGATAGATTAGAATGGAAAGTAGATTTCTCTAGAGTCCAATCGGATTTGGGCAAAGCTCATTGGTTGTGGTGGCCTCCAATGAATGGTGGTTCGTAGATTCATGTGAGAAGAGTATTTTTGTTTGATGTTATTGGGAGAATGTCTTAGTAGTCGAGTCTCCAAACTATTGGGTGGTAGATCCTCTATGTAAAAGTTGTTCAACATAATAGAAGATTTGAGTAGTAGGTGGATTTTTTTCCCTGGAGAGGGTTTTCCACCAGAAATATATGGTGTTATTTTGTGCATGTTTTCCTTGATTATCTCTTATGGTTCTCATATGTTTTCCTATATAATATATTCTACTAATCAGCTAATGAAGATTGTGTTGCAGTAATTGAAAAAGAATTTAAAAGTTAATAAACATAGTAACTACGGATTCACTCCCCCTAGTAGTGAATACATTTCCAACAAATATATGCATAAAACCACATCTATACATCACAAGATACATTTATATCTCAATAGGAAATGATATAGATGTTGCACAACCATAAATATCATTTTCATTTTGCAACACCCTCCTCCCACATTTACCCTAGCTAATTGGTCCACCGGGGTAAACATTTGACGAAAAGTTACTATGATATGATTCGACTCCCCATGTATAGTTAAGAAAGTGGGATCGGCATGAAAATACCAATCTGACCTTCCTCGGAAGCTATAGAAACTTCAGGAGCCAAACAACTCCTTTAGGTGTCCAACCCCTGAGAGAACTTGTTTTTTCACATACCTAGAGCCTTAGGCACTCCCATGACAAGGCATGCATGCAAAAGGAACCCTCCAATCACTCCCATAACAAGGCATCCATGTGATTGTGGTTTTTTTCATGCAGTTCAGTGCCAACAACTGTAGAGCCTCTAACTTGCACCTAATTATCTATCATTACCTACAGCTTTTTCCTCACTTATCCCTCTCTTTTGCCCTATTTTCCTCATAAACCTATCCAGATCATTACATTTGATGTCTTTAAGCATGATTGGTTAACTTTGCTAATGTTTGACTGTTTGTCTAGATTTTTGACATATGCACAGAGATTCCGCAGCTGTCTGGCAATTCCGCAGCCATTCAGCAATTCCGCAGCTATCTATTCATTCCGCAGCCTTTTCATTGATCTCTATGTTCCACGTGTCATTTTAAAAAATGAATCACATGGGCACATGGGAATGAAGGTGTTAAAGGTTCCTATGCTATTGGTTCGGTCAGCAACGCCACGCACACCTCCGGTCAACGTGGATCAAACTTCGGTCAACAAAGCCAACTCAAACGGTGCTGCGTGAGCTGATAGGTCACGTCACTCCAGATGGCGATTCCTCCACGCTATGCAGGTTATGGGAGACAGGATCCAACCTTGGATTCAACCTCCATGACGATCATACCCTCCAGATAACACACGGACCTGTTTACGTGTTGCTGTACCATTTAATTAGCATGACTGTCAGTTAATTTCTAGTTTAATGTTTTACGCAGTAGGCAGTTGTTCATACGCCTATAAAATCTAGCGTTTGCACACGCTTAAGGATTAGGTTTTAGTTGCTTTGGTTATGTAATTGCTACAATTTTAGTGTGTACAGAAACTCTGTTTTGAAGCTGCTGTTTCAACACTTTTTACTGTAATTTCTGCATATGAGTTAATAGAAGACTGTGCTGTTTTGACTCCTTCAAGTAGCTGATCTTTCCTTGGGTTTTGTGGATGGAGGGCCCCCATTCATAAAAACCTTTGTACAGTAAATTTACCTTTATGTTCTTGCCATTTCCTTCTTTTGAATTCAACAATTTTCCTTTTCTTTAACAATTTTCCTGACGATGAACCACACTGGTTGGTTCGAAACGCGTCGACAAAATATTGATTATGTGATTTCGCTGAAGATTATCTATACAATGTTATGGATCACAGAAGTCTAAACTCCTTAACATGTACAGTTTTGATTTACTTTCACTGTCATTTCATTTCCAGCATTTACTTTAACTGATCAGGATTGTTTTCTGCAGGTGTTAGCCCGAGATTGTGTGTCTTTGTTGTATTTGCTTTATCTCTAATGGTATTTTCAGTTGTCATATTCATAGTTGCTGCCTTTACTCTGTTTTTCTAGCTTGATTTCTAGTTTAGTTTCTCAAGTTGTATGCTAACATATTGATGGTCTCCTTATCATAAGTTGTTCATCTTTAAGAGATTAGAATACTAGTAAATCACAGCTTGCTTTGAGTAGTTTTTGACTTATATCACTAACTCTTTCTTCACTTGTTACACATTACAATGTATGTTGAAAGCAGAATGTTGGAGAGAGGCAAAGTGGTGTTATAATTTGTCATCTTAGAGCTTGATTACTTTTTAGACTTATATGTAACTACTTCTTAATCGTGTTTCACATAGTACTATATGTTGGAAGCAGAGTGTTAGGAAGAGATGAACATTATAATTGGTCTTTAAAGTGGTTTTTCTTACCTTTTTATTGCAGCAGCATGAGTAGTGACTAGTGCCATTAGAACGTGGTTTTTATGTTTTGCTTTCAGTTTCATTTCAAGTTATTTCTTTCAAGCTCTTTCTTTGCAAGTTTAAAAGGTAGTTAGAAACCACCAGTTACACACACTCACTCATTTAGAAACCACCATACACACACAAATCACTCATTTGTTTATAAAATCATCACTCCATCTTAGGAAGTTAAATTGGCCACAACACCCCCAAACGACAAAAAGATCTAAGAGGTTACTTAAGTATATACTGTACACCTTCACTTCATCAGCTTACGAGCCCCGGGTTGACAATTTATGATAGCAATTTAGACAACACTAAATTGACTAAACATTTTGGCACCGTTGCCGGGGAAGTGAAATTAAGTAGCCATATTCTTAGGAAAAAAAAACATAAAATTTCAAGAAAAGAAGTTGATAACCTATCAAAGTATGCTCTCCTCTTGCACTTTAAAGTGATCTGGAGGATCAGAAAAGAGAAAGTTATTGATTTAGTAGTTTCTTGAGTATGCTCTCTTCTTGCACCTAGAGTGACCTGGAAGATCAGAAAAAGAACTATTAACTTGACTTGAAGAAAAATAATAAAAAAAAAATGACATGCATAGAGCTAGAGATTCTAGGGGAAGGTTTTTAGCTAGAGCTCGAAGTTCAATTTTTACAAGTCCATCTGCTTCAAGGAATAGATAAGATACACCTCCCTCATCTCCAACCGACACTCCTAGCCCTAGAATTCCTGGAATTCAAGAGCCAAGAATTGACTCTCCCACACCTTCTATTGAATTTGAACCAGGAAGAGACCCTTCTCTTTCTCCTACAGAAAGACCAATTGTAATTGAGGAAGTAGAATCATCTGAAGAAGAAGGAGAAATCTCTTCTCATTCACCCTTTGTAGAAGAACCAGAAGATTTTGAAATCCCTAGGGGAACCATCATGGCAGAGGAAGAAGGAGGTGGTAGAGGTAGAGGTAGAGGAGGAGGAGGAAACAACAATGGAGGAGGTAGAGGTCCCCTTGGAGGAGGAAATAGAGATGGGGATAACTCATTTGGGTTTCCTATTGTTAATGAGGATTCTCGGGCTACTATGAAAAACATATCGCCATCTGTCCTCCCAAATTTCCATGGGTTAAGAACTGAGGACCCTGAAACATTTTTATTTGAGTTTGAAGTTGTGTGTCAAACTTATGACTATCTGGATGACTCTCAGAAACTCAAATTGTTCCCTTCAACATTAAAAGATCAAGCTTTGAAATGGTTCATGGGGTTACTCACTCAATCCATTAGGTCTTGGGATGAAATGAAACAAACATTTTTGGATAGGTATCTGGACTATTGTATGCCTACTAATCACAAGGACGAGGTATTTAAAATGATACAAAGAGAAGATGAGAGCTTAGAAGATTTACTTGAAAGATTTCAATATAACCTCAAAAGAGCAAAAATGAGTAACTTGGATGAAGAGACCTTAAAAGCCCTCCTATTAAAAGCCATTAGAGATGAATGGATAGATATCTTGAACATGATGGGGAAAGGGGATATATCTCAACTTTCACTCAGTGATATAGCAGAACTATGTATCCATCTCTCAAGTGGCAAATCAAAAACTCAAAAAGGGCCTAGAGATCCTTCTCTCCTTAGAGCAAATAAATCTGCAACGGGATCAGTAAGTAGGGCTGAAATCGGCAATATGCTTGATGAATTCAAAACTGACATCTTAGGGAGTCTTAGTGAACAATTAGATACCCTTAAGATTCACAATAAACAAAAAGCAGAAGCTGAGGCTTTGGCCATTTTTTGCCCGAAATGTAGAAAGAAACATGCTTTAAGGGAATGTCCCTTGGATGCACACGTTGTAGAAACATGCGTAATTTGCTCAGAAACTCATGAGACCAAGGATTGTCCTTCAATTCCTGGCCTCAAAGCAGTCTTTCAAGAAGATCCAAATACACTTGAATCTCTCTGTTTTGTTGCAAGGAGACCTTGGCAAGGGCAACAGAATCAAGGGTTTAACAACTCTATGAATTTTCAACCCCAACCAATTTGGAATCCTTGGCAACAACCCTGGTCTCAACCTCAAAATCCTTTTCAATCATGGATGCAAAGCATGCAAAATCCTTATGGGAGATTTGCTCAATTCTATCAATATCCTCCATCTTTTCAGAACCAGCAAGCTCCACAACTTCCAAATCAAGGTCAACAACTATCATTGCCATACCCTCAACAACAACAACCTCCTCCACAAAATCAAAATTCTCAACTCTTGCTTCAATCCCAACAGAAGTCAAATCAACTTCCCTCTCAGCCATTACCAAATCCCAATAATAGGAACCCTCAAAATGCTTACATGATGGAAGGTCAACCATTTCCTACCTATATGATTGTTCCTCTCAATGAAGTACAACTCAGATCAGGTAGAATCCTAGATCAACCTTCTATAAATGTTCAACAGCCAAGCATTTCTGAGGAAGAATCTCTTAAAGTCAATAAGGGTTCTGAAGTATCACTTCAAAACCAAAATATCCAAAAAGAAAAAGAAAAAGAATCAACCCCCACAACTCCCATAGTTGAGCAACCTACATCTTTAGCTACACCTCCTTTTCCCGAAAGATTACAAATTGACAAAGGAGTGGAAAAGCAAATTTGGTTGCCTGACTATAATTTTCTAGATGAATTGAAGAATGTCTGTATCAAGATCCCCTTGTTACAAGCCATTAAGGAAATTCCCATTCTAGCAAAGACAATAAAGGAGTTGAGTTTGAAGAAAACAGGAAAGAGAACCAGAGATACCAAAAGGATACATTTGGTTGGAAAAATTGCAGACATTATGATGGGTAACATTACCATGCAAAAGTATGTGGATCCCGGTATCCCTATTGTCAAAACTCATATTAATGGGGTTGAAATCCCAAATACTTTGATTGACTTAGGAGCCGCTATCAACATCATGAGTAGACAGACCATGGATCAGTTAAAGCTTCCTAACCTTCTCTTTACACCTACTTTACTGCAACTTGCAGATCGATCAATCATTAAACCTGATGGTGTATTGGAAGACATTCCAGTCTCCCTAGACTCTTGGGAATATCCAGTTGATTTTATGATTTTAACTCCCAAGAACAATCTAGGAGGACATCCTCTTATCTTAGGAAGACCTTGGCTAGCAACAGTTGATGCTTTTATCAGTTGTAGGTCTGGGGACATGTATATATCAGATGGTAATTCCACCAAGAAATTCAACTTGTATCCTCCAGCAAAGGCAATAACAGAAATAGGAGAAGATGAGTGGGTCGATGATGAGGATACTATACAACCTGTTCTAACCATCTCTGAGATCAGTGAAGACAGTCAAATCCTAAACACATTAGAAAATTTTGAAATATCTTTAGAATATGACTCTACACAGTTTCAGTTAGATGCGGACATTGAATATCTCTCCTCTAGACAGATGTCTCTCTTCTCAATGGAAGAGTTTGGTAGTTCTACAGTTGAAATCCTTCCAGGAAAAACATTGAACATTAATAGAAACTTGGAAAGACCACAACAAGAAAAATTAACCAAACTTTTGCAAAAACATTCTACTGCATTTGCATGGGAATACACTGACATGAAAGGAATCGATCCTAAGACTTGTATTCATCACATCTATATTGAAGAAAATAGCAGACCTATTCGGCAACCGCAGAGAAGGATGAATCCAAACCTTAGGGAAATCGTGAAAGAAGAACTCCAGAAATTACTCAAGGTAAACTTCATTTACCCCATTTCAGATAGCCAATGGGTTTCTCCCTTGGTTATAGTGCCCAAAAAGAATGGTAAATGGAGAGTTTGCATTGATTATCGAGAATTGAACAAGGCAACCTTAAAGGATCATTTCCCTCTACCTTTTATTGATCAGGTACTAGACACTTTAGCAGGTAAAAAGTATTTCTCATTCTTGGATGGTTTTAGTGGGTATAATCAAATTCAGGTGGCACCTGAAGATCAAGATAAGACCACATTCACCTGTCCATGGGGAACTTTTGCCTACCGAGTACTCCCTTTTGGATTATGCAATGCACCTGCTACTTTTCAAAGGGCTGTATTAGGTATCTTTTCAGATCTAATCCATGATTGTGTAGAGGTCTATATGGATGATTTTACAGTTTACGGTAATACATTTGAAGAAGCTTTGGAAAATTTGGAAAAAGTACTGATAAGATGTAAGGAAACAAATCTTTCTTTAAGTCATGAAAAGTGTTTTATGATGTTTACTAAAGGGATTGTTTTAGGACATCATATTTCAGGAGATGGGATTAAGGTTGATAGATCCAAAGTGGAAGTCATCTCCAAGTTACCTGTTCCAAATTGCCAGAAAGATGTTAGAAGTTTTCTTGGGTTTACTGGATATTACAGAAGATTTATTGAAAACTTCACTAAGATAGCATCTCCTCTTTTCAAATTGCTTACCAAAGACTGTGAGTTCAAATGGGATCCTGAGTGTCAGTCTGCCTTTGAAACTTTAAAGACTAGAATATCTTAAGCACCCATCTTAAGGGGGCCAAATTGGAAACTCCCTTTCCACATTTCTACTGATGCTTCAGATACGGCTCTAGGAGCTGTCTTGGGACAAAAGGATTTGATCCCTTATGCCATTTATTACACTAGTAAAAATTTGACTCGCACTGAGTTAAATTACACTGTGACTGAAAAAGAATTTCTAGCCGTTGTTCATGCAATTAACAAGTTTAGACATTATATAACCGGCTATGAAACTTTTGTCCATATTGATCACTCTGCAATTAGATATCTCATGAACAAACCTGTTACTAATGGCAGAGTTACAAGATGGCTTTTACTTTTACAAGAATTCAACATTACTGTGTTAGATAGACCTGGGAAACAAAACACAGTAGCTGATTTCTTGTCTAGAATCCAAAACACTAATGAAGATTCTCCAGTAGAAGATAAGTTTCCAGATGAATACTTGTTTGCAGTAACTACCAAGACTCCTTGGTATGCAGATATTGCTAATTATCTAGTTACAGGGAAGCTACCTCTACACTTATTTCCTAATGAGAAAAGGAAAATCATTCAGGAGAGTTCACATTATTCTTGGATTTCTAATGAATTGTTCAAAACAGGGCTAGATTGTATAATCAGAAGATGTGTTCGAGAAGATGAAATGCCTGACATCCTTAAGGCATGTCATGATGAACCATGCGGCGGACACTTTGCTGACAAGAGGACAGCCTATAAAATCCTTTCTCTAGGATATTATTGGCCTTCTCTCTTTAAAGATGCAAAGCAGTATGTTAGAAGGTGTGACAGCTGCCAAAGAGTTGGGAGACCAACTCCTTCAAATGAAATGCCACTACAGCCACAGGTATGCATCGAACCCTTTGAGAAATGGGCTCTAGATTTCGTTGGACCTATTAATCCACCATCAAAGCAAAAGAAGTATATATTGGTTTGTACTGATTATGTTACTAAGTGGGTAGAAGCCAAGGCATTGCCTTCTGACACTGAAAATTCAGTTGTTCAATTTCTTTTTGAGGATATTTTTACTCGTTTTGGTGTCCCAAGAGAAATTGTGACAGATCAGGGAAGCCAATTTACATCTAAATTGATGGAGAAGCTGATGGAGGAATATAAGATCAAGCACAGAACATCTACTCCATACCATCCGCAATCAAATGGCCAAGTGGAATCTACCAATAAAGTTCTTGAAGGAATTATCACCAAGACTGTTCATCTTCATAGAAGAGATTGGGCGGAAAGGCTTCCTGAAGCCTTATGGGCCTATAGAACTACATGGAGGAACACAACAGGACATTCTCCCTATGAACTTGTTTATGGGAAGGAAGTCCTGCTCCCCATTGAGTTCCAAATCAAGACCTTCAAGATGGCAGTCCAATTGGGGATGAGCCTCTCGGAAGCCCAAAAACACAGAATGGACCAGCTAAATGAGCTAGATGAAATAAGACAAGATGCAATTCTAAGGACCGATCTAGTTCAGCACCAAAGAACTAAATGGCATGATCGACACATCAAGGAGAAGAAGTTTCAGAAAGGAGATTGGGCTCTATTGTTTGATTCAAAGTTTAAAGACTTCAAAGGAAAATTTCAAACTCATTGGCTTGGGCCATATGAGATTGATGAAGTCTTTAGCAATGGAGCAGTTCGAGTGAAAACTATTGATGAATTTCATACTCCTCTTATTGTGAATGGCCATCGCTTGAAGATCTACCAGAAGCCACTCTCAAAAGAGGAATTTGTCAATTTGTTTAAAGAAGATTCTGCAATCAGGTTGGTGGAGAAGGATTCTTCTCCTCCATCAACCTAATCTTTGGTTTTTGAAAAAAAAAAAAAAAATACAAATGTATAGGCCTGAAAACCAGTCTCTGATTGGCAGTCCTATGCAGAAAATCTGAGGTGAAAATCAGGGTCACCTGACACCTCACATTTTCCAAAAATAAAAAAAATCTCTCTCTCCTCCTTGTTCCATCTCATTTCGCCCACTTCATTCACCATCTCATTCATCCAATCACTCTCACTCCACCTCATTTCTTTCCATCCATCCATCCATTACATTCTATCTCACCAATAAAGTCATTGTCAGATTTATTTCACACAGCTAAAGTTGTTTTGTGCAGACAGAAGGTATCACTACAGTTTCCGCAGCTGAGGAGCAATTCCGCAGCCAACATCCCAATTCCGCAGCTGATACACTCTGTGCCTGCACATAAAAAATACACTCTGTTTCAAGAAGAAATCTGCAGTCAGAAAAAAATCACCAGCATTATTAGAAGGCAAGGTCATGTAGCAGCAATGAACAATTAAAGGTTAGCATCATATGAGCAAAAGGAATCAAGATGCGGATACACAAGGTATGTTCTAATTTCTGACCAACAGTTACATCATTATGCATGGTTTTCGGATTATGTTTTGAGGCACCTAATGTAATGATTGCAAAATCCTTCCACTCCTCGACCGAAAATCCACGTAACCCTCATCCATAACGGTCCTTGCTCATTACAGTTTCAAACCCAAACACGGCTGCTCTTTCATTAAAACTCTCGTACCAGAGTGACGTATACAACTGTACTACGACACTCTGAGTTATAATTCCGCAGCCAGATGTACACCAATGACCGACGTTTATGGGATTTAACCGTTTTCACCCATTACTCGTAACCCTCCTACGCATACATAATTCCATTCCCGCTGTTGATTCACTCCCTCATTTCCATTGTTCTTCACTGCTCTGTCTTATTCACTATTCTGTCCACCGTAAGCACTCTCTGTTTCATTTTCTTCTCATTTCTCCACTAAACCCTTGACCACTGTTGTAAGTGCATCACGACTATTTTGCTGTAGCCATAAACCCACTGTCCAAACACTTTTCTCCCGTATAACTCTTTCACCAAGTGTTAAAACAGTGCTGTTAAGGCAGCCAGAGAGCTGATGGGTAAGCTATTGAGGGCAGAGCCTGAGGGCTCTAAATTTTTAGAAGGTTATCCCCAAACTAAAGACGCTTTGCAAAAGGCCAAATGGCTCCAGTTCATTCAAAAATTCCAGGGATACCATAAGGAAGTCACAAAGGCTTTTTCTCGTTCTTTCGAAGACAACAAAGTGGAGATTGGAGATCTGAAATTTACAGTTATAGAAGGCAATTTAGCACAAGCAACTTCATTACCTCAAACTGGGGAAAGGTGGTTCAAGAATCGATCAGTGAAAGACCAGGAATGGAAGCAAATATTGAAAAATCCAGGTATGAACACTAGTATTTTTACAAAAGGAATCCCTGTTAGTCTTGTCAAAGAAGAATGGACAGCTTTGCTTCTGTTAGTACAGAAATTCTTTACATGTGAAGGAAGATTCGGAACTTTGTATGTTTACCATGCTAAAATTATGATGCATTTCCTGGGTGAGCATGACATTAATCTTCCTTATTTTCTACTATCTAGCCTTAGAAAAATGTGCTCAACAGTCCAAAGAAACATAAATAATATTGAGCCACATTTATACCATCACGGGCTTGTCAAAATGCTAATTGAAGAACAGTTAAAGGCCAAAAGGGATACATGGGAAAGATTTCTTGTGAGGAACCACTTCCAAGAGGCAGGAGAAGCCTCTGGTAGTTCACCTAAAGTGCCCAGAAAGAGTAGAAGAAGAAGAAGAGAAGAGGTTACCCCAGAAATTGCTGTCCAAGTAGAAACTGTCCCTGAAATTGTTGTCCAAGAAGAAACTGTCCAAGACCTTGTTGAAGAAGAAACTGCTGCCCATAACTCTGAGGAAGAAATTGACCCTGAGCTTGCTGTAGATATTGACCAAACAGCCCAAGAAATCATTACAGAAACCCTGCAAGAAATTGTACAAGAGGCTGCTCAAAAGAAAAAGGAGAGTAGGAAGAGACAAAAGAAGGATAAAGGAAAAGCTATAGCCCAAGAAACCTACCTTACTCCTGAAAATTCCAGTGAAGAGGACACTCAGCCATTGGCACATAGATTGGCCCAATTTCATGAGGCTGCCCTTTCCAAGAAGATGCAAAAACAAAAACAGAAGCAACGAAAGGAAAAACAGAGCATCACCACCGTGAGGAGGAGCAGCAGGCTACAAAGCAAAGTGGGGGCCACAAAGAACAAAGAGTCACTCTTTATTGACTTGAGCACACCTAAAAAGGTTGCTACAAGACTTGACTTTGAAGCAAGCCCACCACATGTTGAGGTTACTCCTCCACGAGAGGAAAGCCCTTTTCAACAGGAGCATGAAATCGAATTTGAGCATGAGCCTAGTCCAAAGAGGTCACCAGAGATTGACCCAGATCAGCAGAGAGTATATAACTACTTGGAGACATTAGAACAAGCTGCTGCTGGTCCAAGCACTGTTCTACCTCTTGAACAACAAGTTCACTCACTTAAACAAGAAAATTTTGAGCTTGAAGTTTTAAACCGCCACATCACACAAGAGAATGAAGCATTAAAGGAACGAGGTAAAGTGGACAAAATGGTCCACGATAATACCATGCTTCATCTGGGCCTTTGGCAAAGGAAAAACAGAAAGCTAAAGAAAAAATGTAGGAAGCTAAGCAGAGCTTTGGTCAATTTAAAATTCAGATGCTTGATGAGGAGACCAAGAGTCAATGTGGCTACACAGAGGAAGAGGAGAAGACTAGATGTCTTAGCAGAGGCATCTCAGCAGGTGGATTAAACAATGTTTTCGTTGCATGAGGACATGCAACACCCTCGTAGTGGGGGTATGTAGAGCCTCTAACTTGCACCTAATTATCTATCATTACCTACAGCTTTTTCCTCACTTATCCCTCTCTTTTGCCCTATTTTCCTCATAAACCTATCCAGATCATTACATTTGATGTCTTTAAGCATGATTGGTTAACTTTGCTAATGTTTGACTGTTTGTCTAGATTTTTGACATATGCACAGAGATTCCGCAGCTGTCTGGCAATTCCGCAGCCATTCAGAAATTCCGCAGCTATCTATTCATTCCGCAGCCTTTTCATTGATCTCTATGTTCCACGTGTCATTTTGAAAAACGAATCACATGGGCACGTGGGAATGAAGGTGTTAAAGGTTCCTTTGCTATTGGTTCGGTCAGCAACGCCACGCACACCTCCGGTCAACGTGGATCAAACTTCGGTCAACAAAGCCAGCTCAAACGGTGCTGCGTGAGCTGATAGGTCACGTCACTCCAGATGGCGATTCCTCCACGCTATGCAGGTTATGGGAGATAGGATCCAACCTTGGATTCAACCTCCATGACGATCGTACCCTCCAGATAACACACGGACCTGTTTACGTGTTGCTGTACCATTTAATTAGCATGACTGTCAGTTAATTTCTAGTTTCATGTTTTACGCAGTAGGCAGTTGTTCATATGCCTATAAAATCCAGCGTCTGCGCACGCTTAAGGATTAGTTTTTAGTTGCTTTGGTTATGTAATTGCTACAATTTTAGTGTGTACAGAAACTCTGTTTTGAAGCTGCTGTTTCAGCACTTTTTACTGTAATTTCTGCATATGAGTTAATAGAAGACTGTGCTGTTTTGACTCCTTCAAGTAGCTGATCTTTCCTTGGGTTTTGTGGATGGAGGGCCCCCATTCATAACAGCCTTTGTACAGTAAATTTACCTTTATGTTCTTGCCATTTCCTTCTTTTGAATTCAGCAATTTTCCTTTTCTTTAACACATGTACAGTTTTGATTTACTTTCACTGTCATTTCATTTCCACATTTACTTTAACTGATCAGGATTGTTTTCTGCAGGCGTTAGCCCGGGATTGTGTGTCTTTGTTGTATTTGCTTTATCTCTAATGGTATTTTCAGTTGTCATATTCATAGTTGCTGCCTTTACTCTATTTTTCTAGCTTGATTTCTAGTTTAGTTTCTCAAGTTGTATGCTAACATATTGATGGTCTCCTTATCATAAGTTGTTCATCTTTAAGAGATCAGAATACTAATAAATCACAGCTTGCTTTGAGTAGTTTTTGACTTATATCACTAACTCTTTCTTCACTTGTTACACATTACAATGTATGTTGAAAGCAGAATGTTGGAGAGAGGCAAAGTGGTGTTATAATTTGTCATCTTAGAGCTTGATTACTTTTTAGACTTATATCTAACTACTTCTTAATCGTGTTTCACATAGTACTATATGTTGGAAGCAGAGTGTTAGGAAGAGATGAACATTATAATTGGTCTTTAAAGTGGTTTTTCTTACCTTTTTATTGCAGCAGCATGAGTAGTGACTAGTGCCATTAGAACGTGGTTTTTATGTTTTGCTTTCAGTTTCATTTCAAGTTATTTCTTTCAAGCTCTTTCTTTGCAAGTTTAGAAGGTAGTTAGAAACCACCAGTTACACACACTCACTCATTTAGAAACCACCATACACACACAAATCACTCATTTGTTTATAAAATCATCACTCCATCTTAGGAAGTTAAATTGGCCACAACACCCCCAAACGACAAAAAGATCTAAGAGGTTACTTAAGTATATACTGTACACCTTCACTTCATCAGCTTACGAGCCCCGGGTTGACAATTTATGATAGCAATTTAGACAACACTAAATTGACTAAACAACAACCCTAAATTTTGTGCTACTTTTTCAGGTCCAGGACTTAGGCCACTATCCAAAACTTCATGAAACTTCCAGAAATGATAAATAACATTGAAACAAGGTTACTAATGTAACCACTTGAATAAGGAATTGATTTGAACCCTACTATCCATGGCATAGATTCCTTCAAACAAATCATAAATAGGTAATCTACAGGTCACAACAACAGATCTGAGCATAGGGATCTCATACTTATATGAGAATCATTAAAGTGGACTAACATCTCCTCACAATAGATGCATTTTTATCGATTAGGTAATGTCTCTTTCATCCAATCACCCACACACCATATCTCAAGCATGAATGTAGGATCTCATGAAGCAAATCAAAAGAACCAAACCAGGGATTCTAGAGGCTAAACCACCTCAACCCTCAACTAGTAATTCCACCTCACAGTCAGACATCACTAAGCATCACCAAATCAGTCTCTACCCAAGCTATCCAAGGCTCTAGAGCATTTGTTCCAACCAAGGTTTCCAGGACTAGTAACTCAACCCACAACTGTTGTCAGGATCCACATCGTTTTTCCAACCAGGGCTTCTAGAACTAGTATCTCAACCCACCAAGGGATCCAAATCATTTTTCCAGCCAAGGCTTCCAGGACTAGTAACTCAACCCAAGTTGTTACAGGGCTTCCAGAGCGTTTTTCCAACCAAGGCTCCAAGAACTAGTAACTCAACCCACAACCATAAGGAACATGAGAACCAACCATAAAACAAGAGGAAAGAAACCCAAAACACCGTGGCTATCCAAGAAATGGAAAATCTAGTAAAAACCAATGTCAATCTAGGCAGTCCTCCATGCCAATAAAATATCATAATCAAGAAACCACATGCATGTGCAATACATGCCAAAACTAGCAAGGAAATCATACATGAAACTCGGTACCTACAATAAAACTAGTTGTAGCTGCTGATCTCGATGTCCTCTTGGACTTTCTTCCTCTTCCTTTTCCTTCTTGCTCCAAATCCCAAGTATGCTCCCTGAAAACTTTAAGTGTCCAAGAGTATGAGAGAGAGAAAGTAGAAAATGAGAGCTCACAAATTGAACTGACAAAAACTAACACTGACAAAATCCATGAACTGATCCTCAGAAGCCTTTTTATCATTGAGGCCTCTATTTTCTTCAATTTCAATTTTTTTCCTTCGATTTCCTTCTGATGCAAATTTGTGACCTTTCACCTTCCTTTTCTCCTAATTTCTATTATTTTCACAAATAAAATGCCAATTAATGCCTCTTTTCCTTTCCAAAGCCTTTGTCAATTTCCTTAGCCATAATAAATCAAAAGTGACACCCACTAGGATGTTTTTCCCACCATTAAACTTGGAATATGTGTCTCATGATATTGGTCTTATACTTTTTTTTAGATGGAAATTCAACTAGAGGCTATGACAAAACCCTCCCCCTTAGGGGAACACTGTACTTGGTCTTCAATGACACCTATAACCAACAAGACCCCTCACAACTAAAACATACTGCCCATGGAGCTTTATAACATAGCTCATTGCAGTATTTACAATGGCCAACTACTGAAAACATGACATTCACACCATTTACTGGAGCTTTATAACACAACTCAGTACGATATTTACAATAACAACCACATATACTCATGCACATTTTCTTCAACGAACAAATAACCATTTTTTTTATGGAGCTTTATAACACAACTTGATACAATATTTACAATATCATACACATATACATATATTCACATTTTCTCAACCAAAAAATAAAAGGATACGATGCCCACATCAACAACAAGGGAATCTAGAGGCTCACACCTCCAACCTCAAAAGTAGTACGAAGATTCACCTCCTTCCCAGGAAGTCCAGAATCCACTACCAAAGTCAAACTTGCATCTAATGTCAAACACTACAATCATGTGCCACTTATCCTCTCAATGAATAATTATCAACTCATTGTTCCAAGGCACACTCCCATTGTGCATCTGATTCCATCTGGAAATGTTAATTACCAAAAAAAATCCATCCCCGAACTTCCATTCATTGGTATAGAGTCACTTGGGAAATTCGGTCACCCCCTTTCATGCAGTCACCCACCTTCCAAGTTCCACGGGCATCCCCTTCTTTGCTATATAGTCCCTTGGGAGACCCCTCCCTTGGTAAGGTTTCCTCACATCGGAAGGTCCAAAAAACAAGGCATATCCCTACCACAAAACCATCATACCGGTCATATAATGCTCATGAAAATCAATGGACACTATTGGGTGCCAGTGTCCCACAATGGCCCTTCTCCTAAAGTGCTTTACAAGCATAATTTTGCCTGTTCCAATTCCTTTCACTAAGGCTCCTAATTCTTGCAGTCGGTTTCAAACACCCATTCTGGGAATTTGCATGCTTTCCTATACCAAGCACATAATTCCCATTAGATTCAAAATGAATTGAAATAAATCCAAATCATACCTCATTGGTGGCCCGTCAATGTACACTTTCACTTATGTTCACTTCCTGTCGTAACAATCCAAACCAACTGTTGAACAAATCATCATGTGTAAACATATCTCATTTGGTTAGCTCAAAACACAACCATCATAGAAAAAAATCATGAATCTCATGCAATAATCATAAACAAAAATCATATATCACATGTAACCATCATAAATCAAAATCATAGGTCACATGCATAATGAAATTGAAATAAAATTTTGATATTTATCCTTTAATCTATCCTTTTCTTCTACCTTTATCCTTTTTCCTTTCCGTACACACATCGGATTGGTTTCCACACCCAGCAAGCACCTAGTGCATTCTCTCCTCTTCAATCATATACACATACACATAGTATAGATAACAACACATACACTTACACCCGGTGTACAAAACAACACAATACATACACCTATAATCGTCGTACAACACAATACATATACGTACATAGAGTACAACACAACGAATACACAAGTCATGATACAATGACTGCAAAATCCATGTAACACAATAATATAGTACCACACGTGCACACCACAACATGTACGACATGTACACAATACCACAGGTACATAGTGCCACCTACACAACGTGTACACAACACCACATGTACACAAAACCACCTACAAAACGTGTATGCAACACCACTTGTACATAGCACCACATGCATGATGTGTACACAACAACATATGCACAACATGTACATAGCACTACCTACACACAACACTCCATGTACAACATGTAAATGACACGACATGCATCTAGCACCACATGTACAATTATGCACAGAACACCACATGTACACAACACCACATATACAACATGCACGCAATGCCATATGTACACACAACTTCATATGCAACATGTAAAAATCACCATATGTACACAACACTGCATATCCAACATGTGAACAACACCATCTGTACACATCACCACATATCCAACATGCACACAACACCATCTATACACAACACTGCATAAACGACATGTACACAACACCACATGTATACAACATCATAGGTACAAAATGTACAATATGTACAACATATAGACAATAATAGTACTGCACATCCAGAGGCTACATTGCCTCTACCAAGCAACCTTGCTTCCAATGTATTTCCACCATCTCCATGCTTGTCCTAGCATGTCACAGATCATACTTCTTTCATTTCACTGATGTATCCCTTAGCATAGCATGTCCATAACATAAACATAGAAATAGTATAATCACATACTATCAATTCATATCCATGTGATACTGACCTCATATATTTTTCAGGGCTATTGTCCCCACTTGATTCCTCATAAGACCAAGAACCTATTGATGTCATTCACCTGCATAAGCAATCATTCCTCCACAAGCATGATCCCTGATGACCCTATCAGACAATGACATACATACATATATATAAACATTAGCATAAAACAATCATGATCATGTCAGACAACGACATACATACATACATATATACATATATAGACATTATCATAATCCTGATCACAACATAATTACTAGCTATCATAGGGTCAAGGTTAAGAGAACTCCCTTTATCTATACACAACATTGAGAACAATAATTCCCAACATAGCTAAGGCATATGATGCCTCAAATCCATTTAATTTACCTTTCCTGATTACCTTTCTCATGATTGTCCTACCACCATCCATTTACCCCAATGGACTTAACCAATCCAACTAGTTTTCATACTCTTTCCTTTCGTTGCCTTTATACATGCACTAAGCTTCATCCAAGTCTTACATTACCTGTTGAATTTCGTCTATCTCTCGTGAGCTCCATTAACTTACCTCTTTCCCAACCAATTCCTAAGACCTTCAAAACATAAAAGGCAAGAATAAGAAACAAACAAGAAGAAACCATGAAAAACCAATAGCAAAACGACATCACAAACAAAGTGGCAAGGCCTTTCCCTAGGCACAATCAAAACCCATAAATCAAGATCAAACAAATCACAAAATATCGAAGACACAAATCTCCCAACAAACACCATGACTCAACCCCATGGGTTCCCAATGCTTTCAAGGGAAATCTCAACTCAAATCTTCTTCAATATTTCATGGCAGTCTCATTTGTCATGCAATCCATGCATCATACTCCGATAAACACATAATTGTTAGTGCATAAATAAAAATAATAATACACTAGTTACCTTACCTTGTTGTGAAAAGCATGCTACCTTGTGATTGAATGCATACACTTCTCAAGGAACTCTAATTCCTTGACGAAACCAGCTATAACTAGAAGCCAATTTCTATACCTGTCAAATACATGTTCATGGATATAGCACATACCCACATAATGTTAGACAAAATCAAGTTTAAGAAGACTTCATGTGTTCATTCAAAGCACTCATTCATTTGGAATTGTGGTTTCCAAACATAGCCAAAGGAATTCTCACCCAATTCCTTTCTTTTACCTTTTTACCTTGATGCAATTGAGTCTTACTATGTGCTATGACATCGCCTAGTGGTTAGTTACATAAAAGAATAAAATCTTACCTTGTCATGCTAATACCAGACATGTGGCCCTACAAATTTTCACATATGTCAACCACACATTTCAAATATCAATACATCATATCTATTAATATGAAATTAACCTTTACCAAGACTAACATCCATGCCTTAATCAACTCACAATCATATGTCATAATACTACAACTATCACCCACTTACACTCAAGTACATATCAAATGTTTCAACACATAATGTGTTAGTACAAACATCTTAAAACAAAATCATTCCTTCATGCAATCCTATAGAAACATACTCATATCATGCAATTAATCAAACATTCAAACAAATTCAACGTATCTCAGGGGAGGCTATCACATTTGCACAAGTTATTCCAGATTAGTGTGACACAATATCACAATTATATCAACTCATACCTAAGTATCATAACCACAATCATCTACATAGACCAATCCATATTAGCATGATACATATAACATCAAGATCTTAAGTACAATGACCATAACCATCATGCATACTACCCCAATGCATATAAAAACAAGCTACTATCCTTCATGACTAATCAACACATGTACACATGATTACATTGACTAACTAACATCTATCATACATGTAACCATAACAACTATAGACTAATAAACATGTACATAACCCTAATACTTATAACAACCATTAACCAACGTACCTTAATATGGCACCATACAAACCTGTATGATGACCTACTCTTACCCCGAGGTCCAGTGCTGCAACCTCGCTTTGATGATCTACATCACTTACTCTATCTCAGCCAACACATTAGTGTCATAGCAAGAAACAACATCATGATGACATAAACTACATACAATGACCTAAAAATGCATGTATGACCTACTATACATGCATAACTATAACCATGACAATGCATGCATAACAACATACAGACACGGACATACATGACAAATGCATATAAAAATGACATGCATTCATGAAAAACACATCCCAACAACAACATCATCAACTTCTACATGTCAACACAACTATAACAATGACCAATACCATGCATACATAACAAGCACATAGAAAATGTTAGTATCAGTCTTTGCAGCCTTCCACCAGCAATCAAACATGCTCTTACTAAGTGGTCTTAGGGTGTCAAAATCAAATTTTGTCATTTCAGTGAGTCTTCAAGTAAAATTTGGTCACTAGGTATTAGGTGTAGGATTGTTAGATTTCAAGCTTTTGTGGTAGTTTTTTGGAGTAGCATGATCCGGATTATCCACAATATTGTGTTTATTCTGTCGACATTTCAAACCCCAAAGGGGGTCCATCATTAGGACTAAGATAGAATATGAATGATAGTTCCTTGAGAGAAGAATCTATTGACCATAGTATAAATAAACCTAGATCTTGATTTATAAAGAAGCCGACCCTTATATATGAATTCTTTTTTATTTTTATTTCAATTTATTATAATAATTCTAGTTTAATTATTTTAATTCAGATTATTTTTGTTAATTATTCCAATTGTTTTACTTATCTGATTAATTGTAAGTTTATTTATATAATGTGATGAAATTTTATTATTTTTAAAATTATTTTTATTTTATTAAAATTAATTTTATTTTTATTTATTACTAAATTAGTTAATTACATGTATAATAGAGATTAGGTTAGTTTTATCGTTTTTAATTATTTTTCTTATTTTTATTTAACCTAAGAATCTAAAAATATTTTAATTGATATACTTAATTCATAAATTAGCTTAATTAATTAATTAATTAATTTATCATTCTTATTGTTTTTATTTTTATTTTAGTTAATTAATCCTAAGTATATAATAAAATTAATTCATTAATTAATTTAAATTTAATTGATTAATTAATTAATTTAGTTTTAATTAATTTAATTCATAATTTCTTTTTAATTTTATTATTATTATTTTCTAATTTTTCAATGTTAATTTTATTTAACCCTAATTTTCTAATTGATAAGTAAATGAATTAATTAATTAATTTATAATTTTTATAATTTTATTTATTTATTATTTATTATTTATTATTTATTATTATTTTTAATTATTTTTAATTTTTTAATTTTTAATTTTTTATCAAAAGCTAATTTTGGTTATTATTAATAATTACTTTTCAGTTTAATTAATTGACTAATTATAATTAATTTTAATTAGAATTAGTTTAATTAATTAAAATTAATTTAATTAATTAAATTGATTAAACTAAATTAATTTATTAATTTTAATTAATTCAATTTAATAAATTTAATTTAATTAATCTAATTAAAATTAATTAATTTTATTAATTTTGAAAACCTCTGATACTATGCTTCTAAAGGCTTGGACGGGTTTATTTGTCTAATTAGGGGAAGCCAATTTCCACTAATCTCACTCCCATTGTCCCTGTTGAGGTTCTGAGGAAATTTCATAATTTCGATGGCCTCTCTGATTTTTCTTTTTTGATAATTATGCTCTCTTGCAATTATTTTAGCGTCTTCCAAACACACATGACATTTGGTTTTGGATGAGTGTTCCGCAAGGGCTGATGTACGGGATCTCTCATTCTTTATATCAGCTCCGTGCTCTTTAATTCTTATTTTCAGAGACCGACCTGTTTCCCCAATATAACTCTTGCCACAAGAGCAATCAATCTTGTACACACCCTTGAGTTGTTGACGATCGATGTTATCCTTTACTGACCTCATCATTTGCCTTATTGTTCCACATGTTGTAAATTGGGTGTTTATGGTATTCTTTCTTAAATTTTTTTCAATCTTATCCGTAATCCCTTGGATGAATGGAAGGTAAACTTTTCCACAATTTTCTTTCTTGTTTTCAGGAGGAAGCTAAAAGAGGACCTTTTCCTGAGCTCTTCTTATAACTTTCTTAATACTCAACTCTTTGTATCCTAGGTTTTTGAAGACAGAGGTTAAGTGTTCAATTTCTTCATTTAGGTGATCAGGGTCAGAAATCCTGAGAGCCCTAATAGCTAGAGTGTTTAAGATGCCAGAGAGGTTTTTGTCCACCATAGACCCAAGAAGAAAAACCTCCTTTGGTTTTTACACAGGTCTCATGGTTTTGGAGAAATGTCCAAAACATCATTTGCCTCAGGAGAGTTGATGCACTTCTGGAGTGACCTTGGGAAAATCAAGGTTTCTCCTAGCAGGAGTGAACAAATGACTTTCTTGATGCGTCAAATGATAACTAGACATAGAGAGATTTCCAATGACTTATCATGATCTCAATTTGGAGTTGAGGAAGACCTACAAAAGTTGAATGAAACAACACTCTGCATTTTGGCAGCCTCATTCTGCACATTTTGTCTAGTCTTGGAAGATTGAGCTTTTGACAGGGAAAATGAGCTCCAAATTGAAAAATTAAAAATGTTATGGAAAATAGACAGGACAAGATTTCCAACGGGCTATCCCATGACTAATTTTGACACTGGGAAGGCAGTCAAAAGTTGTCTTGAAGTGGCGTTGTGGGTTCAGGAGGTGGCTCAACATGGTGCTGCGCTTTTGCTAGGGGCACCGAATGGAAAAATGTCTTGCATTTTTGGATTCAGAGCGATGACTACATGCACCCTATGGATTTTCTAAGTTTTGGGGGCAGAACTGGTCCACCAAAAGGTCAAAAAACACCCTAAAAATGACTTTTCTGCCACTTTTTGGACACATAGAAGAAGTCTTGGGAGAATCAAGTTTTGAGGGGTCAAATGAGCTTCAAATGAAGAAATTCTAGGTGTTTTGGAAAGTATACTTGAATTCCTTTCCAATGAGCTATCATGAGCTCAATGTGGATTCTGGGAAGGCCTCCAAAAAGGACCTGAAAGTGGCACTGCGTGTTGGGCTAGTGGCGTTGCGCGCAGGGAAAATTTTCCACAAGATTGCCATCTCACTGTGTTTTGAATGTGATCTTGGATTTTCTCTCATGGAAGATGTTTTACTGATGTAAATGATAACTTGGCTTGTAAACATGATGGATAATTAGTAGTAGACGGTAGATTCATTAGATTAAAAGTCAATTTGAGCTCAAATGAATCAGTTTTTCACTTTTAGAGGCAAGTTGTTAGGATGCCTAGATTCCAGTTTCTTGTTCAGTGTTGGTTAGATTAGCTCTTCATCTTAGGGATTTGACCCTTGAGGATGGGAGGAGGTTGAAACAATGCCTATATCTTCTTCTTCTTTCTCATTGTAAAGAGTTGGACTCAGCTGGATGCTCAGACCTTGATTGTACATCATTTTGTAGCATTTTAGCAGGAGATTAATAAGAATTGCAGCTATTTTTATGGGATCCATGTGGTATGGAGTTTTAGTATAGTTTCTTCTTATGTGATCATATGTTAATGTGTTTTTTATACTTTGTTAATCATTTCATTGCTTCTAAGTGAATGCTTTCAAGTTTGATAGGCAGAATTCATCACATCAGTGCTTTGCTTTGGGAAAACATTCACCATTTCATTTTTTCTACAGTCTAGGAAGGATCCATGATTTTCACATGCTCTTCTTAGCTTCTCACCAGTCTAAAACATCTCACCTCATCAAGCCGTAGAGTGCTAAACCTTATGCCTACCTTGCCCCATTGAACACCCTGCAATTCTGACCTAATTCCCTAGCCGTAAACTATCCAGCTCCTCCTAATTCGACAAAACCCCCTTCAAAATCCAATCAAAACTTCGTGCTACTATACCTAGCCTAATATCCTTTACTTGATCTAGTCATCTTGGCTGAGATCCTTACGGAGAGAACCCTCTCCTGGTCTAGTAGGGCTAGCTACTTGGCTAAGCGTGGTTTGTGGTTACCCTGGCATTGCCTTCCTTCAGCCTGAGATTCAATCCAAGTGATAATAGAGAACATACATGCATGCATGACAACCACATTTCTCCCATCCATTCCAAGGGTTGAACCTTGCTTTGATACCACTCTATAATACCCTCCTCCCACATTTACATAAGCTAACCAATACATCAGGATAAACATGTGACAAAGAGTTACGATGATATGATTCAACTCCCCATGTACAATTAAGGAAGTGGAATCGACATGACAAGATCAATCCGACTTTCTTCAGAAGCTACATAACCTTTAGGTTTCAACCAACCCCTTCAGGTGTCCAACCCTTGAGATAACTCTCTTTTTCACTGACCTAGAGCCTCAGTCACTCCCATGACAAGGCATTCATGTGACTAGGACCCTCCAATTTCTCCCACAGTAAGGTATCCATGCAACTGTGGCCTTTTTCAGGTAGTTCAGTGCTAGTGACCCCATATTCTATGCCACTATTTTAGGGCCAGAACTCAGGCCACAACCCATAAGTCCATGAAACTTCTAGAAATGATAAATAACTTTGAAACAAGGTTACTATTACAACCACTTGAACACGCAATTTATTTGACCCCTACTAGCCATGACATGCATTTTGCCAAACATATCATAAACATGTAATCTACATGTCACAATAACATATCTGAGCATGGGGATCTCATACTTATATGAGAATCGTCAAAGAGGACTGGTATATCCTCACAATATCTGATTTTTTATCTATTAGGTCATTCATTCGTTTAACATTTCATATACTAACCAAAATATGATGAGAGCTATACATCATAACAGTCGTAAAACATGCTTATAACCAACAAATAACAAGAGATATATCAATGGGGAAACAACCATTAATGACACATAATGACAAGCACATTCACTCATAAAATACAAAAGGAAAATGAGCTCTCATTAACATATGCAAATCCAACCAAGTTAGGGACGTCCATGTACCACTCAACCATAAATTGGGCTAAACCAAATCTCTCTTTCAATGAATCACCCTCGTACCATATTCCAAGCATGAATGTTGGATCTCATGAAACAAATCAAAAAGAACCAAAACCAGGGCTTCTAGAGGCCAAACCACCTCAACCCTAAACCAGTGATTCCACCTCACGGTCATACATCACTAACCATCACCATATCGGTCTCTACCTAAGTTGTCTAGGGCTCTAGAGCGTTTGTTCCAACCAAGGATTCCAGGACTAGTAACTCAACCCATAGTTGTTGTCGGGCTCCTGAGCGTTTGTCCAACTAGGGCTTCCAGAACTAGTAAATCAACCCACCAAGGGCTCAAAAGTATTTTTCTAACCAATTCATACAAGACTAGTAACTCAACCCAAGCTGTTATAGGGCTTCTTAAGCATCTTCTCAACCAAGTTTCTAGGAACTAATAACTCAACCCACAACCATAAGAAACATGGGAACCAACTAAAAAAGAGAGAGGAAAGAAGCCCAAGACACCATGGTTATCCAGGACATGGAAAGGATAGTAAAAATCACTGTCAATCCAAGAAGTTCTCCATGCCAATGCATGTTAAAAATAGCAAGGAAATCATACATGCAACTTGGTACCTATGAGAAAAACTTGTTATATTTGTTTATCATGATGTCCTCTTATGATTTCCTAATCTTCCTTTGTCGTCTTGCTTCAAATCCCAAGTACGTCACACTCCTCCAAGAGTGGTCCCAGAAAACTCTAAGTGTCCAAGAGTATGAGAGAGAGAGAGAGTAGAAAATGAGAGCTCCAAAATTGAACTGACAAAAAATAACACTAACAAAAGCCATGAACTGAACCTCAGAAGCCTTTTTACCATTGAGACCTCTATTTTCTTTAATTTTCATTATTTTTTCTTTAAATTCCTTCTCATGCAAATATGTGACCTTTCACCTTCATCTTCTCCTAATTTCCATTACTTTCATAAATAAAATGTCAATTAATGCCTCTTTGCCTTTCCAAAGCCATTGTCAATGCTTTTGCTAATTTCCTTAGCTATAATAAACCGAAAGTGACACCTAATAAGATGTTTTTCCCACTATTTATCTTGGAATACGTGTCCCATGACCTTGGCATTATATTTTTTTATGGAAATTCAACCAGGGGCTGTTACACATTTCATTTAATAAAGATCACATTATATATTAAAGTTCACAGAGGCACTTATATTGTTGAATTAAATAGCTACCCACAATTGATAAATGGCGAGCCGTTTTCCACCAAATGATAGGCACATTTTTTTATTTATTTCTCTTACAACTTGTGAACCCCCTATCCATACCATGATTACATAAGGGGAATTATCTTTGTTAAGATACAAATGGTAGAAAAATGGATGCTTCTCTCCTTCATCACTAAAAAATCAACAATTTTCTCTTCAAACCTTACTAGGCCATGGTCCTACTCAAATTGTGGGTATCTTCTTAGCTAAATTACAAAAGGGAGACCCTTTTTTTCTCCAATAGTCCTGTTATCACTTAGAACTAAAGAAAAAAATTTATGCATATAGTTGTTTGTCCTAGTCCAAGTACAAAGGTCTGTGTCAAGTTGATTTCGTTTTATATGTCTTACTTAGGATTTGAGTGTTAAAGTTCTTAACTTAAACCATACTCGACTCCCATTGGTTCTAATTCATCCATCATTGTTCCATAGTCATGTCTTATCCATGTCCAAGTCATCGTGTCTTTTAGTGATTTCGCAGCATAAATCCCATTGGCCAGTTTCACAGCGCAATTATGGTTTAGCAATTTCGCAGCGCGTTATGATTAGGCCGTTTCGCGGCGCATTATTAGAATTTCAAACTAACAGCACTGCGAAATCATGGATTCGTGCTTTTTGCAGCGAATCTTTCCTAAAAGGTCAAGTCTGTTATCCGAGTCATCAGTTGTGTCCACTCATGTCAGTGTTTGTACCTCTCGTATCACGTTTGAACACTCATTTGCCACTACCCACTACTAGCTCTGTCAACATGCACAGAAATATCATTCCTAAGGGATTTTACCGTGCATGTACTTAATGATAGTCGTAAGTGCTGCATGAGTGACAAAGAATTTGGATTTCAAGCGAGGCTGTTTTCAAGCGAGGCTGTTTTAGAAGGAACTGAACTACCATTGCAACTGAAGCTGTTAGACTCTGTGTGTGTGAAGATTTTGAAAGGAAAATGGAGAGAAAAGAGCACAGATCCGGTAAATGCCAGAGGAATGAACCTGAGGGATTGGATATAGCGTTAAGGGATGAAGGCGTGAAGAAAGCATTCAAAGATGCCGGCTGCTGGAACTTTTGCAAGAAGCTACAAGGAGGACATGCGCAGGTAACCAAAGAATTTGCGCTAAATTTCACTGGTTTAAATTCAAAGATAGCTATGCTAGAAGTCCAAGTTTCTCCAGAAGCCATAGCTGCTGTGACAGAGATCCCAAGAGGATGGGAAGAATGGTTTAAAAATTTTAAATTTGATATGAACCCTTGTAAAGAGTTTCTAAAGGAGGCATATGTAAACGAAGACTTAACAAAAGCAGTGCCCAGAAATTATGTAAAGGAACATTATGCTCTTCTTCTCACCTGCATTCAGAAATACTTGACCTGTGAAGGAAGGTACAATAAGGTCTATTCTTACCATTTCAAACTGCTTTTGCATTTCACTGGGAAAGTCTCCATAGATATTCCTTTTTATTTATTTCGCAGTTTGAGTAAGATGTGTGACAAGGTGCAGTTAAGGAAAGAGGACTGTGAAACCTCTTTGTTTCATCATGGTTTAATCAAGTTGTTTGTTTTGGATGGCCTCCAAACGATAGGTAGAGACTGGAATTCGTTTATTTTCATGGCTGGATTCCAAAGCAAGACTGGCCTTACTCCACAACCAGTCAGAGAACTCACAATAGCTGAACTTCAAAAAGAGGCAAGAGCCAAAAAGCAAAACAAGTCACAGCCAAGAAAACCAGTGAAGCCACTAGTCATTCAAGAACAACCTCAGAATAAGAAGACTGTACCTGAAACAAGCAAATCTAAAGCAGTATCAAGGGTAAGGACAAGAGGTCAAATAAATAAGGAAAAGGGTAAAGCCATAACTGTGGAAGAGAGCCCAACATCCAAGGCAAGCTTGAATGATTTATTATAGGCCATTGAATTCAAGCAGTTTGAACCAGTTCATATTGATTTGACACAGTCATCACCAGAAACTGCCAAGAAGTCTAAAGCCTCAAAAAAGCTCAAGTTCGATGAGCCGGGAGAAGAATTCATTTTAAAACCCAGAAGACCTATTACAAGGAAGCAAGTAAAAGATGCGCTGTCAAAAATAGAGGCAATCGAGAAAGTTAGGCAAAATAATGCAAGCAGAACAATCATCACATCTCAAGAGGATAATATAGCAGTCATTAAGAGCCAATTAGAAGCAGCCAAATATGAGATTGCCAAATTGAAGCAAGCAGTTAGAAAACATGCAGATGTGTATACAAAATATCGTAAAGCTCTGTGGGGTGAGACTAAAGCTTTTCAAGACCAGATGAATTCAGTAGTTGATGGCCATGCACAATTTCACACATGGACAGTGCCAGCTATCAAAGAGGCCCAGTTCGTTAGAAAAATAAATATGCAATTAAGAGCTGAGAATAAAGCTCTGAAGAAGAAGATTGAAAACCTGAAGGTACAGCTAAGCCAGTTAGCTGCCAAATGAATTTTCTTTTTCAAAGGGAGGTTTTGTTCCAAGTTTTTGTCAAATTTGCTTAGTCTTACTGTTTTTGAAGACATGTAAATCCTTGCTATTATATGAAAAGTCGAAGGGAGTTTGGGCAATCAAATGTTTTGGTGATAAAGGTCTCAGGTAAAGGCATGCTGTTTTAAATAATTCAGCAGTTTCGTAGTGCTGTAGGTGTTGATTTTAACACAGAACAGGCAGTTTTGTATTTTGAGCGAAAATTTTGAAAAGGAAACGCTAAAAGGATATACAAGATATCAGCGGGAACGACAATAGCCAATCAAAACAAGACAGGTGGAGGATTTAAAAAGGTGGAATATTTCAACCCATTTTTAAAGTTCTGTGATATCCCCGTTGTCACCGTTCAAGAGGTAGCAAATATTTTGCATACAAGGACCTTTTTCTTGCACACATGTCAATCGATGCAGCTCACAACACATCCAGAACATGGCAGTGTTCCATTATGGGTTATTAAAGGCTAGAAACATGCTTGGTACATTCGAGCATTTTGAGGAAAACTAGAGCCGAGAAGTAAGGGAAATCTCCTAATACTTCTGAGCAGTTGAAAGGTTCAGCGTTCAAGATCACTATGGAGTATTAAATATCCAGCTCAGCCAAGTCGAAAGAGGACCAGGTGTCAGAGAATAAGAAGAAGTCATTATGCATGCAAAATGGAGTTAGAGTCATAGTTAATTTACTCTTAAACACTACAGTCAGTTCCTTATTGTAATTATTAGTTAGTTCAATAGCTAATAGGTGTCATTAGAGGCAGTTATCGAGTTCCCCTCATGCTGGAGGAGGAAGCTCGAAGTAGTTAGAATAAGGATTCTATATATAGCTGGAACATCTATGTAATGAGGGTTGGAGATTTTATAAAATAGAGTATTGTTTTGGCTTATGTAGAAAGACAGAGTTCAGTAATATAATAGAACTGCTTTTCTTCTCAGGATTCATAAAGTGTTTCTATGTTCAAGATGTGTGGTTTTACTTTATCCTTGATTTATTTTACAGTTGCATAGATGTGTAATCACTCAGAATTCACTTACGCTGCTTTGATTTCCTGTACACATTCATGAACTGTGGTTTTATAAGAGTTGTGTTTTGAACATTTAAATGCCACATGCCCTGACTTCTATGTAAAGGCTGTATCATTATTTGCTGAGATTTTATTGACTCCATAGGCCCAATGGAAACTTATGTAATGTTTGTCCAACCTTCATATTTGTCACTGTTATTTAACAAGAGTTAGCCCTCTTATTTTTAAATCAAAATCAATAACCTTTTGAGAGAGCCCTCTCAGGCTAAGGAGGCTAAACCTTAGTCAAAAGATTGGTTTGAAACAGTTACTTGAAGTCTTCCTGGTCAGCAGCCTTCCAGGGTCTGATTTTGAGATAACAAGTCCCTCAATGACCTCCCCTCTCATTTCATCTATTCTTTTCCAACAAGCACTCAAAAAATAACTTTATATTGCAACTTAGGTTTAGAGAACTTGTGTTTGATTTTCTCAACCAGAAAAAAGATCTAACATTCTCAAATGGGCTTATCATCAGTTATACAAGTGTTTTTCACATATTTTCTTCTATATTTCATGCATAGACCCATTTGTGTGTATCCTATTCTCTCTTCACATGAATCCCTTCATTGTCTACTATTTAGCACGTGATTTCATGGGTCAAATCCAAAAAATTGCGGGTCAACTTAGAATCTTCTAGATAGGTACTCTGTCGATATATTTGGGTCAAGTTTGTACAAATCCCAACCACTATCATAATTGTGGGAAGATGGTAGTTTAATTCCCAATTCCATTCTAACCAATTCTTGGAAAATACGAAAACCAGACTTTTAAATTTTCATTTCTAGAAAATAGTTTTGGGCTAGGATTATTTTAGTAGACAATCATTTGTACCATTTTCCCTTGCTAGCTCCCACTCATGGTTCATGGTTATTATAGATTCTACACCTATCCAATTAGTTTCTTTGAATGTTCACTAATGGTAAAATGCAATATATAATATTTCCAGGTTTAAACATTCCACACACAAAAACATATGTATATATCTGTATATGTTTATGTATACCCATATAGGAAACAATAAGATAATTTCAATTACAATATCAGTAAGGATGAAAAGGGGGTGTTATAGGAATACTCATAAATGTAGTGTGTCTTACTTTTCATTTGAAAATTAAGATGATATAGTATACAAGCTTAACCAATATTTGAAGTGATCCTTGAGGATTAAGTCAATTGGTCAAGTCCCAGTCGTTAAAGCACCTTTGATATTGAGAGGTCATGGGTTTAATTCTCTCGACACTCTTGAAATTAGGTTCCATAGTTAAGCCGACAACAAGTGATCCCTTTGGGTGGATATGATTGGTACACATATTCCATGGATATAGCAATCATTGATATCCAAGGTATGTGAACCACATAGAGAGAGAAAAAAATACTTGAAGTGTTCCTTTCAATTTATACAAGCATATCATAATGGGTTTAATTGTTGTGAATGTTAAATAAATTGTTCCAAATAACACAAATGAATTGAATTGAATTGTTTCTTAGCATTGGCACCACAAGCAAACAAACTATCCTTGCAACCAAAACAAAACAAAGCCATATTTTCATGTCAGTTGGAGAAGAGAAATCAAAATAGCATGTTATTATCTTGAGAGGGAAACACTATAACTTCCATGATATGAATATATGTTTAGTGAATTATATGGGTGCTCAATCCATCAATTAAAAATCATTCCCCCAAGTGTGAGAAATTGGTTTCAATGAAATGTAAATGATAATCTATTAGTAGTTTGCACTATAGGTTAGATTCATGTCTCTAGCCTTTACATGTAATGTTGAGAAGATGCTTAGCTATCAAGATATGAATTCATTAATTTCACCCCATAAGGTATACTAGATTCCGTTATCTCATTACATAGGTGAGAGTTGTATTAATTATACGCATACAACAAATAAAAAACGAATTTGTTTGTATCTATATTCAACCTTACAAATATCATTGTTTGTATCTAAAATGAATGGGACATTTTTCCTGATCTTAATATCTAAGTATGCATATATATATATATATATATATATATATATATATATATATATTAGTGGATGTTGGTTAATAAATTTATAAATAAAAATAAAGTAAAAGTGAAAAATATCCATTTAACTTAGAATTAATATAAATATAAACTACTATTATCATGAAAAAGAGTGAAATTAAAAAACCTCTTTTTAAATTAGAATTAATACAAATATTAATAATAGAGAAATAAGGAATTTGAATTTTCTCATGGGCTTGGATTGATGGTGAATGGGTGTATTTTTAAGGCATTGTTATAAGCCACATTTCAAATCTCCCATAAGTACTAACTATATATATATATATATATATATATATATATATAGATAACTTTATATAATTGTTTTGAGAATGAATAAGACAACAAAATCCCTTCAAAATTAGAATCAATATAAATATAGACCGTAGTTTTGAAAATGAAAAACAAGAAATTTGACTTTATGTATAATATTGTTTGTATTTAAAAGGAATGGAACATTTTCCTTTATCGTAACTTTATAAATAAAATAAATTTTAAAGAAAATATAACTTTCTTTCAAATTAGAATTAACAATAATATCAACAATTGTTTTAAAAACCAACCTAGATCCATCTTAAATCTCGATCTACCAAGTGTCGAGAGAGATCAAGTCCAGAGTTAAGATAGATCTAAGTTGGTACTATTACATTCCATAATAGATTTCCTAAAGCCTTTAAATCGGCTTCACATAAAAAATACCACAGACAAATACTATGGGCTATGCAATACCATGGGCCTGTAAATCACCTTACGATGATGCTTCTCAATTTAGAACCCCCATTGCGTAACCCCCCTACTTATAGTGAGTGTAGTAATGTATCTTTATAAAGCCAAATTAAATATAAAATAAGTAAAGGAAGGTTTTATGTCTTCTTACATACCTAGGAAGTAATGTCAATCAAGCAACGATGTCAGAATTTACATATAGGTAGAAATGGGAAAGTCTGGCTTGAAAAATGCCAGGAAAGAAAGTATAGTGTGTTCTTGACTGATAGTACTCACTTTACCAATCAATATGGTCCTTAGGCGACTATATTTCTAGGGAGAGGCAGGAATCCACATTCACATATATAAAGATATAGTGAGGCAACACCCCACTCCAAAGTTCTTTTGGCTCTCACTCCCTATTACAAGAATAATACACCCTAGGGTATGGGTTGAGCACCCCAACAGAGCAAAGGGCATACACCAACAAGAATCAAACAAACAAGCAACCTTTATGCTTAAACTACTAAAATAAGAAGAAGAAGTATTACTCGAAGGTCCTACATTTGAGGTCGTTCCCGTAGGGTCCAAACCCTCTGCTTCCTCCAATGCTTCAAAACCTGCAACTTGTTATCACTCAAAACTTTTCCTTAGAAGTTTTGGAAGAAGGGAAGGCTTCGAGGTAACCACAAACCAACTTTTAAGCATAGGCTCTAGCCAACCTATGGCTTAGAGAGGGCTCTCTCTATATAATTAGCTATGTTTGCTTAGATATTAGGCTAGTTCTAGAGTTCGGGGGGGGTTTTGATTTGTATGAAGATTTGGTGGTGGAATCCTTAAAACAGGCAGATAGGTTGATGCCTTTAGGCCATTGGGAAATGGAGTCAAAGAAGGGGAAACAAAGCTGGAGTTAACTCACTAAAGGGAATGTTCAAGGGGCAAGATAGTAGAGTGAAGTACAAATCCTTGGACTAAATGGTGAAATGAGTCTTAACGGAGGTGAGAGGGCAATCAAGAATCCTCAGACTGAGGCTAAGATGGGGGAACAACAGTGAATCATGAGTAAAGGGAAATTAAGAATCCTTTACTATAAACCAGAGGAGAAACTACGGAAGCTAAGGAGCAGTTAAGAATTCCCTAGCTAAGATAGTTTAAGAGAAAACATTAAGAATGTATAACAGTAAGATAGAGTGTTGTTAAGAAAATTTTGAAATAATATTCAAGTTAAAAAATTCAGACTTCTGAAACATTTAAGATTATGAAACAACTTTAAGAGAGATAAAAAAACACAAGAAAATTACTCATTTGTACTCCGCTTTACACATGAATCCCTTGAAATATCTGATCTTTATTCATCAATCCAGCATGCTAGCCCAGTGAGTGATACAAAATCTTTACAGTCTTTGAACAAAATTCTATTGAATGTATAAGAATCCACCCTACATACTTCGATTTATGAAGTATTTATACAAAATATCCCAAACTAACTTGGGAATTAATCTAGGAAATTCAAAATACCTTTTCGCAAGAAGATAGAGACAACTATTGAACTATTTTCTTGTTGTCCCTTTTATTGTGGTTTAGCTGGAAGTTTATGGTTGTTATGCTTTGTGCTGGCCAAAGGATGCTATCTTCTATATTGATACTCTTTGACATGGATACTCTTGACTTTGTAACCTTTGACTCTGATGCCCTTTTACCTCGTTGACTACACGTTTTACCTTTAACTGTGTTCTGCTATAGTAAGTCAGTTAATTTTTCCCATTCTTGATCTGTTGGCAACCAGATACTCAACATTCTCTGGTAAGTTTCATTTGCCTCAGTGTATTTGGAAAATGAAGGCTTATTTACAAACAATTGTTTTACCTCTTGCTGGAGGTAAAATAGATTTTCAAAAGCACTGTACAATACCTTTCTTGTTGGTACTCGTGAAACCTGTGAAGTAGCCACTTATTGTCTTGCTACATCCATGAGTTTGTCATTGTAATCTCCTTGTTCCATAAGTTTATCATGAATGACTAAGGGATTAGGTAATCCCTTTTCCTTTAGCTTATCAAACTTAGCCATGAACCTGTCAACAACTACTTGCATTTCCTTTCTCTTTTCCTCTAACTTATGCATAAGGTCCCTCTTGGTGAGGACTTTCTTTACCTCCAGAATAGTAGTAGTATTGTCTTCAATTTCCAGTTCCTGTAGTTGTTACTTGTTCTTTGAATTTAAGAATTGGATGAGCCTGGTAGCATCTCTAGGCCTGTTGCCTAATTCTATCTTCACTTTCTCGATAGCCTATATTATTAATCTTATGAGATTAATCTGCTCGAATATGACCTTTATGGATGGCCAAATATCATTGACAGAGTCAATGATATTGGCCCACATTTTTTCCTTGGCTTCTCCATGTGGCTTCTTTAGTGTCAAGTCTCTTTCCATTAACTTGAGATTTTCCTTTATCCTTGCATCCTTCTGTTCCTCCTCTTTCTGCATAATCTTGGCAAGCTTATAGTCTATTTCTAAGCTTTCCACCTGTTCCTTTAGCTTGTTTATCTTGTTTGTCTGAATAGACATTTCTTCCATGGCATGAACAAGCTTGGTTGCTTTATCTGTTGCTTTACTTGCTGCTATTGTAGAAGCTGCTGATGTAGATGCTGCAATGGTGATGGGCAAGGCAGTGAGTATAGGAGTTTTTGGAGCCAATGTAGATGGTATTGCAGTAGTCATTGTAGCGATTACAGTTGTTGGTGTGGTCTCTACTTCACCTTGCTTCAATTGGATTAAGGCATCCAATTCCTTCTCCGTGATACTCCACTGATCATTTAGCTTGAGGACTAAATCCATTAAGTCCTCATGCTGAGTTTGAGATTGTAACACCTCCCGTGTTTGTGGATGATGCAAGGAGGGTATCTTTAGTTGCTTCTTCAGTGAAGAAATGTCCTTGTTCTTCTGTTTTATTAACTCCTATGTTTCTTTGATATCTTTGGGACCATGTCCCATCTCTATGACCAAGTCTTCCAAAGACTTGATTCTATTATCCTTGGCTTGTGATGAAGCCTATTCAAGCTGATATTGAGCTGAGATGTTGTTCAGGGAACTTTGTAGTTGATGAACAACTATGGACTTCCCTGTCAAGGTGGAGTAGATCATTTCTCCATCCTGCTTGTGAAACTCTATTTGGTCCACAGGGTGAATATCCCTGGCCAACGCCTCAAAATCAACTTTCTTATAGTCAGTGGGTGTCCTTGGTTGCTGCACAGTTGGTTGAATGAAGGACACCTGCATCTTCCCCTCTTTGATGTCAAAGGCTGACATCAATCTACTCTGACCTGGAGTAGAAAGTTTGAAAAGCTGAGCATATGTCTCAGCTTTCAACCTTTCATTCCTCATTTTTATCTCTTTGAATCTGTCTTTGATACTTTTATCCTGGTCTGCTGGCCTACTGAAGGATGAGGCCTCTACACTCATTTGTCTCTGTATCATCTGGGTTCCTGAGGATGATGGGGGTTGTGTTTCCTCTGAAGGAACAGTACCTTTACTCCTTTCTGGCTCAGAATCAGTTATTTCAACTGAGCCATTGGTGTCTTCCTGCTCTGACACAGGATTGAGTCTAGGCCTTTTGCTTTGGCCTCTTTCATATTGAACATTGAAGGCTTGTGTCCCTAAACTTGATCCTTCCTCCTTGCCCCTTTTGGGATTTTTCTCCTCATTCAAAGGAGTCTACATGATAGGGGGAGTGCTCATTGTCCCTTCCTGAGGTGGTACCTACAGAAATGAATTTTCATCAAGTTTCTTTTCTAGATCTAATAATGTGTTTTCTACAACAAGTTCAGTATTGTTCCTGTCCTCTAAAGTGTTTTCCAACCATTGCAATTGGTTGGCATACTTTTCTATCTCAGGGATGCGGTGATGGATATAGGGAACCATCTCGTTTTTCTGCCTTCTTTTGCAGATGAAATCCAAGGGATCATATCTCCATATGAGGATTTGTTTTAATTTTAATCTCTGAAGGATCAGGTCTGCCTCCTTTCTAGCTTCTCTGCTATTACAAGTAAAAGGACCCAATTAGTCTTTGATCTTGAGCTGCGCCTTTTTTGGATGAGACAAAATTTACCTCATCTAAATTTATTATCTGCTTGTAGTACTCCAGGGAAAATAACCTCATTGGGAGGTATTTAGGTAGTTTGTATGGGGCAAGCTAGCACCCATAAATCCCGATTTCAGTGTGGTTTTGGTACAAGTACCAATCTCCCACCTGATGATTGATGTTTAGTTGAAGGACTCTCCTGATCTCAAAACTGATTCTTGGTGGAGGGGTTCCACTAAGCATGGTCATCATAGGATGGAAAAAGGAATCTATGAATTCATTGTATGAATAAGGGGAGGAATATTGATGAGTCAATGGGGTCTAGAAGATGACTGATCTTGGTTGGCCCTTGGTGTCCAACTTTTGCAAGGTAAGTGGGAATTTATCTGCTTGGAAGTAGAGGAACATGTGGTATAGTACTGAGGAGTACTTGAAGACTCTCTCAGTGGGTAATCTCATAAGTTGTTCATGCATCTTGTCTGCAATGAACTGGGCATAGTCATAGATTACTGCTGGAGGCTTACCAGGGCTAAATATAGACATGAAAGCAAGGACTGTTTCATCCACCTGTTCATCAGTGGTACAACCCAGGATAGAAGAAATCATGGTGATGATATGTTTACCCCTTTCAGAAAAGATGGCAGAGATGTATGGTGGGATACCAGTGGGCATATGTGCTTCTTCCAAAATGAAAGTTTGAAGAATTTTAGTGAGTCTGGTAAGGCCCAAGGTGGGGTATTTTTCCAGCAAGTCTCCAACAACTAGTGGGGTCAGGTTTTGGCTTGGCTGCAGTTTCATCATCTCGTTGATGAACTGGGAATTGATTTTGAAAAGGATTCCCTCATGAGGAGACATAATAGCCCTGGTGCTGGGAATGTATTGAATTCTGCATTGGTGAATGATCTCAGGAAAACAATGGACTTGTGGGAAAACATACTTGGGTAAGTTAGATTCCCACAATCCAATTTCATCAGCATGGTTAAGGTGGGTGTCTCTCACAAGGCAATATATTTTAATCATTAGGTTGTTGGTGACCGTGTCTTTTATCTGGAAATCTCTGTCAGCTAGGGGAAGGTAGTCTAGGTTCAGATGAGGTGTGAACATAGGCTTGATGTTCAATGCAGTAGGGGTAGCCATAATTTTGTTCTTGTGGATTCGAATTAGGCTTGCTCAAGGTTGAACTGGGGTTTTCAGAGGTAGCTTGGCATTTTTGGGGTTTGAGTATTCAGCAAGGTGCAATATGGAGTCTATTGGAGTAATTTCAATTAAGTTTTAAGTTTAACAAAATACTCAATGACTGGTCTAACTTGAAATTGACAGGGCACTTGGTGAATTCAGGTTTAAATACCTGAAACTGAGGAAAATTGACTCTGAGCAGGGTAATTGGTAGCTACAATTGGTTGAAGGGTACTTATGGAGGCTGCACGGTTGACTAGGTGGTATGTGGCATCCTCTGGAGAAAAATTTGCACGTGGGTTGACGGCTTCGATGTTTTGTAGGTGTTGTGCATGCATACAGAAGCTTGCAGGAGAAAATTCAATGAAAAAGACATTTTTGGGGCATTTTGGCATTTATATGGAAAAAATGTTTTTTGGCGGGTACGGGTCAATAGTGATTGATTTGTCGCGTAGCGGGGAGGCAATAAGCAATTAATTTCACATCACTTATGGGCGTCGGGTGGTATTTTGGAGGGGCTGACTGATTCCACTTAGCGACTGATACATCGCCAGGGCGGTCTCGTGGAAAATAACTCTTTTCGAGCGTGTATCATACAACGAATGATCCCGCCCGATATGGCTTCTGGGGCGTTGGATCTGGAACTTCAGAGCAAACGGTGGTCGGTGCGTGATTGCACGTGGAGGTTAATGGGGGGCCTGGCGGGCACTTTAAATATGGCGGTATCAGGATTAATGGTGGATTAAGGCGAGATTAGGCCATGAGGGTTGTTATCAGAGGGCTTAATAAGGTTTTTCCTAACTTAATCGCAGATAGATTAGTTAGTGGGTTTTTGTGGAGTTTGATGTATCTTATAGTTTATATTTAAACTAGTGTATAAGGATAAGTTTATATAGCAAATTAATATATACGGGAAAAGGGTTATTAATGGGAATTAATATATAATAGCTAGAAGTTAATATGAAAAATATCGGAAATGAATAGCGCTAAGCATAATGTATTTTCTATGATTTGTTTGTTTTTCATATATATGCATTATAACTTAGGCTAAAGTGTTTTTGTGGGTTTTTTATATGAAAGGGGAATTTACATGGGGGTGATTACTTTCCCTAGGCAAATAATGTTTTAACCTTAGGAAAAGGGGTTTTATTAGGGAAATGAATGAAATGAAGGGGGCATGAAGTTTTATGAGGGGAATTTGGTACTTGGTATCCATAAGTCATTGAGCCAAGGGTTCGGTCCCTCCAGAAGTCAGAGAAATGCTCTGAGCCCCTTTGACTTAGAGTTTTTCAGTACTTAGAACTTTATTATGGGAAATTAGTTAAGTAAATAGGTAAAATGAATGGGGGAAGTTAATCAATTGACCTTGAAATCCATCTTCATGCTTGATTGACCATTTACATTTGAAACCTATGATGAGATGATAAATATGCTTTTTTCCCTATCATCATATTTCTGCAACCTTTCTTCTACTTACCCATCTACTTGTCCTACCATTTTTTCTTCACTTTATTAGGGTGCATTTTAGACTAGCAAACCCTTATAAAAACGTTTTATTTTCTTTTTACAAAGCAAACTATCTAATTCTATCACTATATCATCCAAGAGCTTAGATTACACAGATGAGGTCCTTTTATTTTACTCTACCTAATCTAATGATCTACCAAGATTAAACAGTTTGGTTAGATTTTATTCTCTAACTATCAACATGAAATTTAAAGCATGGCATAATCAAGATTAAATAGTTTGATTACCCTCGATTGTGGCATGAATCACAAGCTGCACACAATCATTATTTTTCATAAAGTAAATAGTAGTGGCATTTAGACTTGCACACTTTCATGACCTCTTTTTGTTTTTTGAGTTCATATTTTCCACTTTTTTGGACCTTTTCCTTTATTCTTTTTGTCCTTTAATTTTTCTTTTAGGACATAACCTCTTTTCATTTTTTATTTTTCAATATGGAAAACATTTGTAGAAAGCAAAGGTATGTACATATTACAAGGCTTAACCTTATCCATTCAAAATTATGACTCCTATTGGTATAGGAAACTAACACAACTCATTCAAGGAAATCACATATACTAGAAGTAGTTCAAAGCATCTTCATGATATAGATGTTAGATCATATAAGCATATAAGTATAAAACATGAAATCATACATAAGTTAGATTAAAACATGAATTAAAGCATTAAGATCATAACATCAGGAACAAGACAGAGCTTCTTTATTGATGACTGCAAAAGAATGTGGAAGAATACAACCTAATTCATCCATGGCTCCAAGCGAAACCTTCCTCCAAATCCGTCCAGCCCAAGCCTCAACAATCCTCTTTCAAATGCATACACATGGATGCCATATAAAGGAGATGGACATCACAATGAGGAAACATGGGTTTCCTATAGCTGGGAGTGCAGGAGGCACAAGGATAAATCAAACTTGATTAGGGACTAATTGGATATAATGTCAATATCTTATCTTTATCTCCCCTTTGGCTTTCCCCATGAGGTGTATTTATATCACCTCATTTATTTATTTATTTATTTTTTTCAGTTGGGATACAGTTAGGCCATGGGCTCCTGTAGGTAGGCTTCTGGTGTAACTTGTAATTTCCACCCAAAAAATAGGGATTTTATATTTTAAATCATATACACAGGTTGGGTATAGTTGAACTCACGTGTGCACGTGTTTTTTGAAAGGCAAAGTCGCATATGGAATTTAAAATAATGTCTTTTAATAAATGGACCAAGTCTAAAGGGAAAGGGTTGCCCAAGGCCATGACTCAGAGCATCAAGTATATAAAGGTGATAAATTATGCTATAAAAGATGCCCCCTAATATATGAGGTCATAAGGGGTACATGATGGCCGAAATGTATTAAGTGTATAGAAAAAATCATGTGAGGACTTGGGAGGAGATCACCAGATTCCATCCTGCCAAACCATTGGAAGAGATCAGAAATAAATCTCATGTCTAAGGTGGGCATACCTATGCTCAGAGATAGTAAAGCATGTCTGCATATCAAGTGTAGAGCGGATCCAATATATATACAAGTACAAAGGAAACTAGAAAATACATAATGGATCATTTGATCATAGCTGCAAAAATACATATCAAGGCCATGTCACAATATTACATATAGAATAACTAAGTAATGATGCCGAAGTAGATATCTGATCACTGAAGTCACACAATTGATCCTCAAAAGTACTAAGTCAAAAAGTGGAATAATGGTACTGCATGCAACTCGGGTGCCAACATATAAGATGTTGTTGTGATGAACTGCAACATAAAACTTGGTGGATGGTGTCACTGGAAGCAAAATCGAGTGACTGAAAAGTGATGGGATGATTTGATAACCAATGACGAACTAACAAACATATGTAATATGATAACATTAGCTCCCTTAACGAGCTAACATATTATGAGTTCGATCGAGCCAGCTAATGTATGTAAGTAATCGTATGGATCTAGTATGAAACATGATGGTTTAATTCCATATCAATTGTGATGCATCAATTCTACATCCATCCTTCTTATCCATATCATAATATGTATACATGTAACCTGACTTTAGGGATAACCTTTAGGCAGGCCTCCCTTGCTTAGGTCAAGGTCAATTACATGCTCTTATGGATTTATTGGGATATGTTATTAATCTTCTCCAATTACATCTATATATCTTACCATGGTTATTTATCAACCTTGGGCACCACGAATCCGTCGAGTTACTACTTAAGAACATTCAACTTAGAAAACTTTAAGCAAAGGCTCCCTCCTTATATTTCATTTCAGAACATTGTCATGATCAAGAACCTAATCATTCATCAATGTATCATTGATGAAGGTGCTTCTACTTGTATAATGTCCACCATGGCATCATTTGGTGGAAGTTAGTATCCCCTGAGCTAGTCCCCTCCATAATGACCCTCCAGGCCTATGATAACCACACATCGAATACTAAAGGGTTCTTTCTAAATGTCCCCATTGAATTGGGGGGTGAGATAGTTGTATTTTATATAGAATTTGTAGATGATCAACTACACTACAAAATTTTACTTAGGTGTAATTACATGTACACCATGAAGGTGGTTTCCTCATCAGTCTTCTGCACTATGATGTTTGGGCGAAAGCATGGAGTTGGGTTACACTTTTTGGCGAAAAAGGGTGCATTTAGGTGGAAAAAGCAATGGCTCGATCGATCCTTTTTTGAGCGCTTGATCAAGATTCTTGGGTGCTAAAACAAAAGCTAGATCGAGGGATAAAAAATAACCCTTGATTGAGATATAACGCTTGATTGAGCCGTAGCACTCAATTGAGCTTTAGGGCTTGATAGAGCTTTAAAGCTTGATCAAGCATTAAGTCTCGATTGAGCCATAGGGCTCGACAGAGCTTTAAGGCTTGATCAAGCAATAAGTCTCGATTGAGCCAAAGGTCTCAATCGAGCTTTAAGGCTCGATGGAGCGTTAAGTCTCGATCGAGCCCTATATATATATATATATATATATATATATATATATATATATATATAGATATATATATATTTCACTCATGCAGTCTACGTGCAACATTTGCACAGACTATAGGAGCTCAACCAAGAGTTTGATAGTAGCTCGACCAAGATTATTGGAGCTCAATCGAGCAATGGAGCCTTCAAACTAATCTCGCGAACCACTCCGTCAAAACTGCAGAGGATCAAACGAAGGTAGGTATTCTATTATTTGTCTTTCTTATTTAATTTATTTTGCAAAATGTAACAAATTAATTAAAAAAAAAACAACCATGTACAAAAACCAATAAACCATACAAAAACTACGAAAACCACAAAAAAAAAACCCTTCAAAAAAGCTTAGAAAATCACAAAACTGACCAAGAAAACCATATAAGAAAAAAAAACCTTCAAAACATGGACCAAAACCAAAAAACCAACCCATAAAACCATAAAAAAAATCTTCAAAACAACCTAGAAAGCACCTCAAAACCACCAAAAAACTATAATTTAGGTTTTAAATTTGTTTTTTACTTGCAATGTTTTGTGTATTAAATGCATATTTTCTGATTTTGAATGGTAAAAACATTTTTTTTCTAATTATTTTAGGTTCTAAATTATTTTTTTCTTTAGGATTTTGTGAAATAAAATTTCAACTTTTTTTATTTTTTTTTATTTTTTGTTGTTTAAAATGCATTTTAAATTTCTAGAAAATTTGACCGATAATATACCCCAAAAAACTCCAAACTCCAAACAACAAAACTATAACCAATAAATAAATAAATTAGGAGCTTGTGATTAACATGATGAATATGGTTACTCATAGTGAACCTCTATTTATAAAATAAGAAATTTTATTTTATTTTATTATTTTAAATTTAAATTAATTTATATTTTAAATAATTTTTTAATAATAAATATAGTATGATTCTAGTTTTAAAAATAAAATATTAATCTTTAAAGTTAAAAATCTAAAAAGATAAAATTTTGTTATATATATATATATATATATATAACTAACTAAAAACTATATAACATCAAGTCACTATATATAATTATAATATTATAATTATATATAGTGACTTGATGTTATATAGTTGTTAGTTAGTATATATATATATATATATATATATAACATCAAGTCATTATATATAATTATAATATTTTAAATAACCTATATATAACTATATAACATAACATATAACTATATTTAACTATAACATCACATAGCGATATATTATACTTCTATATATAAAATATATAACATAACATAGTATTACCACTATATATGTTTTAATGAGTTATTTAATATATATATATATATATATATATATATATATATATATATAGATATTTGACATAACACACACATATATAGTGTACACTATGTATGTTGTGCATAACTATAACATAATATAACTATGACTATAAGATTTAGCATAGCATAATATATATATATATATATATATTTCAACAATGCATAATTGATAGATAAATTAAATCCATCATAAAAAGTGCATTTGGTCTAGTAAATAAAAGCATTTAGACTCATTTCTAATTTGTGCCATATCGGTTCATTATGTAGTGTGTTATACAAAAAACATTGTCTTCATGTGCTTGCACCTAAGACATGTTATGTGTCAAACTCAAACATTAAGAACATAAAGTCTATTGTAGTACCTGGTTGGCATGAAATTTTATTAGTTTTTTAAATATGTTTATTTTATTTTTTTACATATATATATTTACATATAGTTGCACTATGAATAAACTATATTATTTAGAAATAAGAAAAAGTGTGATGGTAGATTTGATCACTTCTTTTGATTTTGTTTATATAGAACTCAATGTACTTTGGTTGAAAAATTATAAAAAAATGGACTCTAACTTCAAGCTAGATTATTCGGCTTGAGTTTAGAAATGTTTTTTTTGTCAACATTTTTTTCCTGGATTAGTTTATATGTATTATATGTAATACGCTGAGGCATCCCATATACATGCCCCAACTGTAGGACATCTTAGTGCGGGAGGGTCTATTATACGTGGTCAGGCTCATGATCACATAGCCTCAGACACCAGTGGTAGTGTCAGAGGCAGTGTTTCTATCTCTATTGATGACCATGTTTGTACATCTAGTGGAACGTCTTTGCCCATTTCAGGTACACCTCCTACATTTTTAAATCCTCTTCAAACTTTATGTGTTTATGTCTTGAAATTTTCTTTAATTTTTTAATTATATTCAACTAATGTGTTTGAATTTAATGTATATGTTATTATGCTTCTAGTTGGTTAATTATATATATGTTAAATTATGTTTATGATTTATTGGTCCTCAGCAGGTTGGAGCTGAGGATTAGAATGCAACATCGATCCCTTTGTGGGATAATGTACAACTAAAATCACATTAGATGATGTTACGACCCGTCTTACATGGATCAAAACAGAGATAAAGAATATCGCTACCAATTCACCAACTCACCTTGCATTGTCTTTGATGTTGGATAGGATGACTAGGTTGATCGAGACATACCAGAGGTCATGCCCACATAGCCACATATTACAGTTCATACATAGGGTCAAGATGCATGAGGTTAGAGGCCCATATTATTGGGAGGTGGTGAAAGAGGCCACTAGGGACATTGATGTTCGTGGGGAGTTGTTTGACATCCTTCTGAATCACCCTGCTAGACATAAAGGTCCAATCCCACTCAGACATTTTAGTAGTGTTCATGAAACCCCTTTCATGTATGATTGATCCATGCAGATATTGGTGGCCACCTGTCCATTCCACCTAGACCTCCAGTCAATTTCATCAGTTTGCTCGTTTATTTCAAAATTTACTATTTTTAGCAGTTTTTCAGGTCTTGAACTTCCGGAGCAATTTTGACCCCCTAAATGGTGTTTTTTGAGGTCCACTGTAGGCCCAAAGGCATAGGCAAGGGCTTGCCACAAATCCTGTAGTATTCAGAGAGACCTTTCCAATAAGGTATCATATGCGCTAAACAAAGATAATATGACCAAGTTACGACCCCGGGAAGTTGGCTACCCAACTAACCCCAATGGGGCCCACAAACTCTTGGTGTTACATCTCTTGGGGTTAGGGTTTTGGTTGTTTAGGGTTTTCTCTTATTATTCAATAATAAAGAGGCCCTTGAGCCTCCTTGTAATGCTGTTCGGAGGCATGTAGCCACCACATCTCTTCTCAAAGATAAGCTACCATCGCCTGAGCTAGTTTATTTCCATTTTGTTTGTAAATATATTTTAGTGTTTTGATATTAATGAAATGAAGTGTTATTTCCGCTACATCTCTATATTTAATGGTTATATCTATATTTTGTTGCATTCATGTTTAAGTTCGAATCAATGATAGATTCATTGGAGCTTGGGGCAAGTTCCCCAACCATGACCAAGTCACAATTTTATTTTGCTAAGTATTTATATGCTGAGTTTGTGTTACATATGAGGTTGGATTACACTAATACCGTATCTCATTTTTATGGTACCATTAAGGGATGTACCTATGAGTGCGAGGGGGCTCGTAGGGACCCTGGGCATGTACCACGACCTCTGAGATTCTTTCCACTACCATCTTGGAGCATGGTATTACTTGGAGAGCTATAGGAGTTGTAGCAACTCGGTGGCGAGACGCGGGAGACTATTGCAGACAACATGCAGATGCCATTTGCTAGTGTGCATGTTGCATTGCATGGAGAGATACCGAGACCACCACCACTACCTCATGACCCACCAATGTCGTTATATAATGAGGCATTTCTTGCGAGTTTACCCTTTGATTAGCTTTTGACACATACATGTATGTATCATGACGTTGTTCGTGAGACTTGGAGCATGCATGGCTTGCGTGACACAAACCAGGTACATATTTCTGCGAAACTTTTGACTCTTATTGTCAAACTATGCATAATTATTTATGTTAAAATTTCTAGTTCACATTAGACTGCATAATTTATATTAATAAGTTCATGATAATATGTAGACACGTCCTAGCTATGTGGATGAGCTTACCAGGTCATCCGAGGGGATAGTTGATCAACCAGGGCATCCTCGACCAAAGCACATTTCCATGGATTCTTCTCCACCTCCACCTCCACATTATATGTTCACTAATGTTGAAGAGATTTAGTATGTACAACCACATGGAACACCATTTGAGGTAAAATTATTTATCCCTAAGATCTCAACATTTTCTTTTTCTAAGTTACATAAATATGTTAATTAATTTGTAGACTAATTATAATTTTTGCTTGTCAATGTGTGCAAAGGACCATATGTGGAGTGACGTTGATGCAACTATTATGTGGAGACATAAGTGGGATGTTGGTTTTAGAGGCACTGTGTTGCAGGTCCATTGATGCAGGCCCCAATCATCGAGCCACAAGTAGGGGAGCACCAAACCCAGATTCATGATCAGACCCCCATCCTATCAGACTTGCAATTGGACTCGACTGAGGTTAGTAGATTAATGTATATATGTTTTCAATTAAAAATGTGGTTAATTTATTTCCATATTTTTTATTTTGTATAAATAATGATCTAATTATTTTGAATTTGAATGTGTTATATTTCAGTACTAGCTTATGGACACTTACCTTGTGCGACAAAACTCACCTAGGAGTTATGGTGGTACTTAGAGTGTCATTGTTTGTATATTTGCAGGCTCATTTCATAGGGCATATTGACACGTGATATACAAACTTTATATATTCTTATACATGGACAATTTATGGATGTGCATGATGGATATTATTTTAGTTTATGGATGTTCATGTGATATTTGTAATTTGTATATATTTTCATATGGACAGTTTATTAAAACATGTATTCACTATTTCAGTTTATGGATTTGTATTAATCTATTTTATGGATACTCATTAATTTTTGAAGTTTAAATGGATTTTTTAAAATCATTTTGATAATTTAATAAATTTTATATATACTATAACTTTTATTAGTAAAATATATGTTCAATTTTGATTTCCAGTTTCATAGACTAAGCAAATAAGTACAATCCTAAAAGTTATGATGCAAGTCACCTTGATACTTAAAATGAATTAAAATATAACATGTATCAATTTAATATTGAACATGGAAATAATTTGATTCATGCTTTATATTGGCTTGTAGAAAGTGTATTTTAGTGTAATCAACATGTATGTTATTACAATTCAATTTTAAAAATAAGTTATTTGAATTATAAAGTCATAAAAAAGAAATATATATATATATATATATATATATATATATATATATATATATATATATATATATATATATATATATATATATATATATTTCTTTTTTATTTCTCCTGACCCACCCATATACCACAATGCATGGACACATTTTTTAAGTATTTCAATCAATTTCTTATCTTAAGGTTTAATTAAAAAACACAAATATGTTTGAAATAAGTTTTATTCAATTTTAATATTAAAAGATGTCATGTAGACAACAGATAGGTTTTATTCAACACTATTTATTTTGAGATTATCTACAAGAGCTTAGCCATAACATGATATAAGTCAATCATATTGAAATTTAATATATAGGTCAAACAACAATATATGAAAACATTTCTCTAATTTTATATAATGTTATCAACTTTCCTAAATTTACTAGTTATCCAAGTATTTCAGTTAATTCCCTATGACGGAAATTTAAGTTTTATTCAATTTTTAAAAACTCAATATGATTGAAATAACTTATATATTCAATTTTAAAAGATGTGGAGATGTAAAAGTTACAAATACAAGTTTTATTGATTTATTTTGTTTGGGGTTATCTACAAAATATTAGTCATAATGCACATCGTCACTAATTTTTTTGTGCTTACACCGAAACCAATGCACAATGTTAAACTAATTACCTTGAAATTAATGTACACCATATAGTTATTTACATCATTTATCATAAATCAACATCTTCACATAAATCAATGCATCTAATGCAAACAATCAAATAAGATTAAAAATTAACATCTACACTGAAATCAATGCATCTAATGTTGCAAGCAATCAAATAGGATTAGAAATCAACATATACATTGAAATTAATGCATCTAGTGCTAGCAATCAAATAGGATTAGGAATCAACATCTACATTGAAATCACTGCATCTAATGCAAGCTCAATAAAAAAATATTATAAATTAACATATTTAATGAAATGAATGCATCTAATGCAAGAAATGAAATAGAATTAGAAATCAACATCTACATAGAAATCAATGCATATAATTTGCAAGAAATCAAATAGGATTAAAAATCAACATCTGTACATTGAAATCAATGCATCTAGTGAAAGCAATTTTCTTCCCTTTCTCGCCCCCCCTCCATCTATATTTATCTCCCCCTCCATATCTCCTGCTCTATCTCTCTATATCACCCCCTAGAAGCAAACACACTATGTCTTCATACCTACCTATCTCTCCCTCCCTCCCTATATCTCTCTCTTCTTCCCTCTCTCCCCCTTTCATCTATATCTTTATTTCCCTTTGTCTCTGCTTCTTCATCTCTCTATATCACCCCACAAACATACACATTGTTTCTCCATGTCTATCTATATCTCCCTCCTTCTCCCTCTCCCCCTCTCTCTTTCTTCCCCCTCTCTCCCTCTGTCTCCCCTACTATCTCTATTCCCTCCTACTCTCCTCTCTCCCTCTCTCTCCATCTCCCTCGTCACTCCCTCTCTCTCTTTATCTCTCTCTCCATCTCGATTTCCACTCCCTATCTCTCTCTCCAACTCTCTCTTTCTATATGTATTTATTTTTACATCCCTCTCTCTCCCACTCCAACTCCATCTCTCTCTCTCTCTCTCTCTCTCTCTCTCTCTCTCCCTCACAATTCCTCTCTCTCTTCCTTTCTCTCCCCCCTCCCTCTGTCTCTCCCCCACATCACTCACTCACTCTCTTTCTCTCTTCATCTCTTAAGCTTCGTCTTGCAACTCTATTGATTATCTCCTTCCCTCTCTCATTCTCTCTCCCCCTTCTCTCCATCTCTCCTTCTTTGTCTTTCTATCTCACCCCCAAACATACTCTCTCTCTATCTCTCTCGCTATATCTCTATATATATATATATATATATATATATATATATATATATATATATATATATATATATATATATATATATATATATATATATATAGATATATCTTGAACTTATTCCTTCATTATCTTTTCTTCCAACTCCATCTCTCAAGCTCCCTCTATTTCTCGGAGACTCTCTCGTCCTCTCCTCTCTGTCTTTGTGTCCCCCCCCCACCCTCTCTCTTACCCTTTTCTCCCACTCTCTCTCACTCTATATTTCAAAAATTTTAAAATACTTTGACAATTAAAATATTATGTTTAAATATTTATTTATTTATTTTGATGTTGTATATTAGTTTTTTATTTTATTTTATATAATACATATTTCAAATGTGTATTGTACATTCACATGGAGGGAAAATTATAATTTTCCTTGGAAATATTATCTAAAATTTCCAAAATATTAATGTTCTAGCTACCTCCATCAAAGATACATAGAGCGCTTCATGTCTTCCAATTGAAATTGTTTAGGTTTTATTTCTTTAAAGGTAGCTTTAGGTTTTGATTACTTTAGGATTTTAAAAATATTATATATTTTATTATGTTAGATTTATAAAAAAATTAGGTTAAATAAAATTAACATATATTGAGTGAGCTTGTATGACTCTTTTTATGTTAATGGTAAACTCTTTTGTTAATGCCTATGGTGTATATCAACCACATTTATTAATGTGGTTGTGCTAGTATATATTATAATATAAGAAATTTTATATTATATTAAAGTTAATAATATTATATTAATCTAAAATTAATAAATTTAATATTAACATTAAAATATATTAATATTAAATTTAATGTATTAATATTATTTCATCATTTAATTTAATAATAATAATAATAATAATAATAATATATTAATAGTAAATTTAATAAGGTTTTTACATGACATTATAAAAAAATTTCTAATTAGATTTGGAATTTTAAAATGTTTAATTTTAGATATTTTTTTTTATATATATATATAAAGGCTTGATCAAGCATAATAGCTCGATCGAGCCATAGCACTCGATCAAGTTCATATTGACCACGTAAATGGCTCGATCGAGGGTTTATGAAACCCTTAATGCTATTTAAATTTCAAATTTAGGCGCTTAATTGAGTGCTTTAAGTGCTGGATCAAGCCTCTTAAGTCCTAAAATTAGTAATTTCAGCACCCCTTCTGCAAAATTTCCTGCAACTCCATTTTGTACCCTAGCAGACTTAGGGCTAAATTTTTCCTCAGGTGGCAGAGTTGATCACGTTGGATTCATGAAAGAATCCTCTATCCAATGATATATGAGTTTGACATTTTCGAATCCATATGATATTTTTCATCTAATTTCATCTACTTTTTATTTTATGAAATTAGAGGGGACAGAGGGCAACCCTGTCTCACGCTTATACTATTTTGAAAGAAATGGGTTGGTCTTTCGTTTAAAAATTTGGCTATTCAAAGGCACCCTATTCACGCTTTGATCCACAAAACCAAATAGTATTAAGAGGAGTAAACTCAAACTTATTTTAATAATTTTTTATTTTATTTTAAATAATTTAACTAAGTCAACATAACATTATATAACATAATTTTTTACTACATCACTGCCATAAGTGACAAGGAATTTGACCTTAGAAATATTATTTATATTGAAAATAATTGAGATGTTATTTATTAAGATGGGGACTGTATGGTTTATAAATATTAATGGCGTTGTTATAAACAATTGTCCATAGGGATTGTAAGATTTATAAAAGTTAACATAATGTTGGTAAGATCTATATAGATTATGATCATAAGGATTACAAGTGATATTAGCTAAAGGTATAGATTTTATTAACATGATTACCATAGAAGGTCGATAAATTCTTAATTTTGGCAATTTCATGTCGCAATGAGATAAACCATGAAAAGTAAACCTACTATCATATGTCAAGGTTATCATAATTAGAAAATGACATAATTCAACAATTTTAAAGCATTTGAACTCATCATGGCTCAATGAAAAACAGATGTGTTGTATGACTATTCACATATTTTGCAATTACTAACATACAATTGTCCCATTTTGATTAAATATCTAAATAATGTTTTAAAAAAAACCATGTAATATTTTCATTTGATACTGAAATAATAAAACATTAGGGGAATTTTGAGGTCTAAAATAGGTCTCTTAAGGAAATTAATAAAATAATAGTCAAAATATGAAATAAGAAATGAATATTTGATGATATATATATATATATATATATATAGTATTTTCAGCTTGTCCACAGTGTGCAACGCAACTGTCAATCACCATGATATGAAGTATTATGTAAAATAAGAGATTCAAGGTTCAAGTTCCCCCCTGAAGTAACTCAGTCTATGGAGAGAGGACAAGTTGTAGGCCCTAAAGGTATAGTGGTACCAATCGAAATCAGCACCATGTCATGCAAGTACAAACCCGACCTAGTTGACAATTCCTCTCGTTATAAAAAAAATTGTATTTTTGACTTATCTCTTTATACTCATATGTCAAGTGTAGGCACTTGTTTGATCCAAAATTAAATTCCACTTCTAGTGAGTACCTACTTTGCACAATGTTGAGTAGACCCACATCGAAAAAATTAAAAATACATGGAAAAAACATGTTCAACATACATGTTTTTTCCATGTATTTTCAAATTTTTCTGATGTGGCTCTACTAAAAAAATATGTAGAGTGGATACTCGATGAATGTTTGATTTAATTATGCATCTAATGGGTGTCTACACTTGACATTTGAGTAAACCCGTAGAAATTCCTTGTAGATTCATCATGCTTACGTAATTTTCTAAAACAAAAGATTTAAATCTACTCTACTCATCAACGGAAACAATTAATCGATTGAGAAATCATGAAACATAAAAGAGAAATAATTCAATAAACACATTACACAATGATTTACTAGGGAAAGCCACAACTAACAAACCACTGCTATTTGTATACTGCATTAGTCAGAAAATAGAGAAGCTTACAATGCTTTGCTCAATTTCGAGAAACCTCTGCACTATCTCTATTTGTCTCACTACTTCCTGGACAAGCCTAGGCCAATACTTAACCAAATTTTGGCTTTCACAAGTCCCTATCTCCTTGCATTGTTTCCTTGGGAATTATCCCCCTATTAGTTAGGAAAATTCCTCAATATGAACTGCACAATCCTCATAGGCCTTCCTCTGGCTGCATGCACCACTTGCACAATTGAGATGATTATACAACTGATAATACACTTCCCTTGAACTCCAACCTCAACTAGGTAACTTTGAGATCTGAAATGCATGAGTTATTTATGAGTGAATCACTAGATAACTGGTTGAACAAATGAAGCAGCACCCCACCGTCTGACCTCCTACTAGTTCCTCCATCATTTGGAACTAGTTTAACTGACTTTAACTCAGTTAAAATGAATTAATCAATTACAACTCAAAATAAACTCAATTAGGGATCCTATAAAGTAGGCGACACTCTACATGACTCAAGTTAGACCTTCAACTTGAATTAATTGAGCCAACTAAGTCAAATTAACTTACTTAACTCGTACAAGTTGTCTTGTGATGTGGAATTACAGTTTTATTCCTAATTTAATTCAAGGAAAAAATTAAATCAAGATTTTCTTGTTGCATTTTAAACACTCACTCTCAACAAGAAAGGGAATATCAGATACCTGAATCTTGCCTCTATGGAACTCAAATTTTCCTCTTAACAATGCCTCAGTTAAGATGTCTGCATCCTATTCCTCTGTAGGAATGTACTCCAGCAACATGATTCTCCTCTGTAGAGAATCTCGTAGATGGTGATACCGAATGTCGATATGCTTGGAATGATAATGAAAAACTGGATTTTCATAGAGTTTTATACACCTTTTATTGTCATAGTAAATCACTATAGGATCCATCTGCTAACTGAATAAACCAATAAGGATCTTCCTCATCTAGATAGCCTCACAAGCTGCTTGACTAGAAGCCATGTATTATGCTTCTACCAAACTGAGTGCAACTGATATCTGCTTCCTGTTGTAGCAAGAAACTGTTGTTGAACCAATACTTAAGATTCCCCCTCACGTGCTCTTCCCGTTGGATGGACTCTTTGCCCAATATGCATATGTGAAGCCTTGCAACTTCAATCCCTTTGTCTGTATGTACCAAAGACCAAACTTAGTGGTGCCTCTGAGGTATCTCAACACATGTTTAGATTCCTTCCATTAGAGTTTGGTTGGATTAACCATTTCTTGACTAATATGGTTAACTGCAAAACATATGTTCGGTCATGTGTTCACCAGATACATAAGTGAACCCACAATCTACCTGTAAATAGTAGCCTCCACTACTTCACTTGAAGTAGCATCTTCCTTCCTCCAATTTCTTTCCAGAGGAGTCTCCATGGGTTTATTTCTCTGTGTGTGGAACTTATTCAATATCTCGTTTGATTACATGCCTGAGAGATAAACAGTTCCTCATCTCCTTTCCATACATCCATACCAAGGAAATAATGGATGAGCCCAAGGTCCTTCATCTCAAATTCTCTTACAAGATCCTCTCTGAAATATTTGACCAACTTCTCATCACCAATTATAATTAAATCATCGACATATAATGCTATAATCAGTAATTTAGCTTCAACCACAATATGGTAAAGGTTTGCATCTGCTTCACTTTTTGTGAAGCCCAACTCGGTGAAATAGCTGTTAATCCTAGTGTACCAAGCACAGAGTGCTTGTTTCAATCCATACATCGCTCGCTTGAGTATGCACACATGTGACTTTTTGTTGAAGGTCTCAAATCCTTTAGGGTGCTCAATGTACACCTCTTCCTCAATCACTGTGTTGAGGAATGTTGTCCTCACATCCATATGATGTATCTTCCATCCCATCTGCGCTAAAAGTGTTAGAATAGATCTTATTGAAGAGTACCTTACTTCTGGAGAAAAGGTCTCATCGTAATCAATTCCCTCCACCTGAGAGACTTTTCGACATTCCCATATGTTGCTTTCTTTACCTTGTAAAGCCATATGGAGCTCACCACTGACTTGTCTGCTGGTCTTGGCCAGACCACTTCCCAAAAACTATTTATGATAATGGAGATACTCATCTACCATGGCATTGACCCATATTGGTTGTTTCACTGCTTCCTCGAATGAGGATGGCTCAATCTCTATGCTATCGCTCATCAGAGAGATGTAGCCAATGTACTAATCTTGTGACCTCCTCTACCTTTGCTGTGATGTGGGTGCTCCCACATTTTCTCTAGCATCATGCATCAATATGTCAGCTTTTCTAGTGTGCTTCCTTCCATCTCTAGAATTCTCCACATGTGTGGGTTCTTCCATTCTTTGCTCCTATGCATGTGGCTACTCAACATCATCCTGAGGTTCTTCCTTTGGAGCCAAAATATCCTCATCTAAATGTAACTGAAGCTCCCTATCAAGGGAATATATCATGGCCTTCTCTTCATCAAACTTCACATCTCTACAAACCGTTGTCATCCTATGAGATGGCAGGTACATCTGATAGTTGTGAGGTGTATTAGTGTACCCCATAAATATTCCCAATTCAGCTGTTGGTTCTAGATTTTTCCTTGCATCCTTGGTAACATGATAGTAAACTAATGAGCCAAAGACACTGAAGTGTGCCGCATCTAGTTTCTTACCTGAAAAAAAATTCTTTTGGTGTACTCATCCTGAGAATCCGATGAGAACTCCTGTTTTGCACATATATAGTTGTGTTTCATGCTTCAACCCACAAGTGCAACGATAGGCCCTGATATTGTAACATCGGCCATGCAGTTCCCACAATAATTATGTTCTTCCTTGCAGCCACCCCATTCTGTTATGGGTTATTGGGTGCTATTAACTCCCGTCGAATGCCTTCTGATGCACAAAAGTTCTTAAATCTATTCAACACATATTCTCCACCATTATCGCTCCCAAGAGCCTTCACTTTCCTATTAGTGTCTTTCTCAACAAGTGCTTTAAATTCATAAAATTTAGAGAACGTTTGATCTTTCTTCTGCATGAAGAACATACAACACTTACATGAGAAATCATCTACAAATATTACATAATACACGTGCTTGGCCATGGAGGTTGTTGAGAGCGATTCACACATATGAGTGAACTCTTTCAAGGATCATTTTCACTTGAATTTCCTTATCACGAAAGGTGGATTTGGTGTACTTCCCCAATCTACACCCTTTGCATGTATCTCTCTACTCTAGTGCACCCTTGGGAAGTCCTGTAGAAATTTGTTGCATGATCTTCAAAGATCCATGGTGAAGATGACCTAATATTCTATGCCATAATTCACTCATATCTTGGCTCTGCACCTTCTCTACTTTTGTGATCAATGTTACACAATCTTATTCATCCAATTTGTAGATGTTCTTCACCTGAACCCTGATCCGCTTCACTTGTCCTGAGGCTATGTGAAGAAGGAAAGCCTTTCCTTTGCTAAATATCACATCGTAGCCATGGTCCTCCAACATAGAAACTGAAACCAAATTCTTCTTCAGAACTAGAACATACATGACATCTTTTAATATGAGAGGAGAACTAGACTCCCTCTGAAAAGTAACAATGCCGATGTCGGTCGTGCTATACCTTCCATCATCTCCCATCTCGATGTGAAACTAGAGGTCCTTCTCCTATAAGTCACTGAAAAATTATTTGTTTCTATTCATATGGAATGAAGCTCCCCTATCTAGATACCACACACTACCCATCATCGATGTCACCATACAAGCAATGAGGGTGAAATCCAACTCGAATTTTGAACCAAGAACTTCACCTATCGCTCAGCCTTCTTGTGCGGACACTTCGTGGCATAGTGTCCTAGCTCATGACAGTGAAAACATTTACTCTTCGACAAGTCATTATTCTTGTTACCCTGACTGGAATCTCCTTTGGATTGGAATCTATTTTCTTTCCCTTTCTTCACCTTTCTAGCTAAGGCACCATTCTCCTCATCATCATGCTTTGATAAGATTCTATCTCTGGTGCTTCGCCTTATCTCTTCTTGTACTAAGTCGGACCACAAATGCTCCCACTTTGGTAGAGGCTCACTCCCATTTATTGAATCCTCGTAGTTGATCCAGCTCTTGGGAAGGCCTAGAAGTGTTAGGCTAACCAGATTATCTTCAACAACTGTAATACAGGCACTCCCAAGTTCATCCCAACATTGGGTGAACCTACTCAAGTATTGTGGTATTGTGTTGCCCTTTTCCATCTTGATCTTCTGAAGCTTGTCCTTTAGGGCTAGCTTCTTATGGTCACGGTTGTTCTAAAAGAAGTTGATCAAGGCTTGCCACATTGCATATGGTGTATCCTTCCCATGGAGGTTCGAGACAATATGATCTTGAACTCCTTCTAGTATGATCCTTCTCACCTTTGCAACACATTTCCTCCAGTCTTCCAAATCTTGAGCATATGTTTTTGGAGGCTTAGGAATATCATTTTCTATGAATTCCTTTAGCCCAATGTCTTCCAACACTACCTCCATCCTATCCTTCCAAGCAATATAGTTCAAACTACCCTCAAGGGCATATTCGAGTCACAATCCATAGAACGACATCTTGCTGGCTCTGAAGAATGATACTGCAAATTTGATTTCATATGCAAAAGTAAAAGTCATATTCTCCTCTTCTAGAGTGATTTCTGCTCTGGTACCATGTATAAATTCCTTGTAGATTCAACTTGCTTATGTAATTTTCTAAAACAAAAGACCTGAATATACTCTACCCGTCAACGAAAACAATTAATTGATCGAGAAATCATGAAGCATACAAGAGAAAGAATTTAATCAATGCATTACACAATGATTTCCTAGGGAAAGTCACAACAAAAAACCCTTGCTATCTGTGTATTACATTAGTCAGAAAATTTGAGAAGATTACAATGCTTTGATCAAGCTCGAGTAATCTCTACACTATCTCTATCTGTCTCACTGCTTCCTAGACAAGCCTAGGCCAATACTTAACAAAAATGTTGGGTTGCCCAAGTCCCTTTTTCCTTGTGTTGTTTCCTTGGGAATTAGCCCCCTATTAATTAGGGAAATTCCTCAATATGAATTGTGAAATTCTCATAGGAATTCCTCTAACTGCATGCACCACATGTACAATTCAGATGATTATACAATTGATAGTACACTTCACTTGAACTCTAATCTCAACTGGGTAACTTTGAGATCTGAAATGCATGAGTTCTTTATGAGTGAATCATTAGTTAACTAGTTGAACACATGAAGTAACACCCCACTGCCTCACCTCCTACTAGTTCCTCCATGAGTTGGAACTAGTTTAACTGACTTTAACTCAGTTAAGCTAAATAATTTAATTACAACTCAAAATAAACTTAACCATGACTCCTATAAAGTAGGAGACACTTTACATGACTCATGTTAAATCCTCAACTCAAATTAACTGAGCCAACTAAGTCAAATTAACCTAGTTAACTAGTACAAGTTGTCTTGTGATGTGGAATTACAATTTTATTCCTAATTTATTTCAAGAAAAAAAATAAATCAGGATTTTCTTGTTGCATTTTCAATAAAACTCACAAAAAAATAAATTGAAAATACAATTTCAAAAATTAGTTTTCTTCTTTTCCCTCCAAAATATTCTCCCCTAGGAATGACATCATCATTATCAATCTTATCAATCTTATTAGTTCTTTTAAAGTAAATTTGGTTAGTACATTTTTTAAACCCATTTTTTACTAATACCAAAAAAACCTATATTATATTAAATTACATATAATATTTTTATTTAACATTGAAATAATAAAAATAATAATGTGAAAAGATATTCTAAAAAGTGAGAAAAAGGGCAGTAAGTTCCTTTAGGGGATAAAATATGACTAATAATTTAACCTTCTAAATGTCATGGTTTGTTTTTAAAACTAGACAAATAACATTTTTCCTTCATAATTATTTTTAATTATAATAATTTAAAAGAAAATATATTATATAAATTTTAATGGATATTAATTATCATTACCATAAATTATTAATATCAATATTGGTAATTGTTTTATAAATAAATAAGGAAGAATTTATTCCATAAATATCAATATTTAAAAGAACTGAAACAATTTTTTTCTTTTAATTCTATGAATAAAAAAAAAAATCTCTATTTAAATGAATATAAACAAGTGTAATATGCAGCTTTGATTCCTGCTTCTTATGTAAAAAGTAATCGATAACTAATTTAAATTAATTCAAATGTTTAGAGTTAAAAACCTTCAAAACCATGTAGTTGATAGCTAATTTAGATTAATTTGAATGTTTATAAAGTTAAAACTCTTAAACCACACACACACACACACACACAGATATATATATATATATATATAAAGTATGCTACATAGTAATCATGAACCCCAATTTAAAATAGCCTTACATGTAATATCATATTTCATATAATATCATATTTATATCTCTTAAAATTAAAGTATTATTATGTAAAAAATTGTATTAAAAATTAAAAATATATAAATTTTGAATTGCAACATCAATATTTTTCATTTAAAAAACATAAAAAATAAATAAACTAAACATTGTCTAAATAAATTATATTTAAAAAGAAATCTAAATAGTTTAGGCGAATAAATTAATTTAAACGACTATTGTAACTAAAAAATATGTGGTTATTTATTTTATATTAAATTCATTATGAAATTATCAAACTAAAAATAATATAATATAATATGTCTGACTATATTTATTGTCTTGAACTTTTTTATTAGTAAAATATATAGTGAAAATAAATATTTAAAAAGTGAGATGTACAAATAAATTATTGAGCATAAATATTTAGATTTGATAGGTGTACTCCTTATTAAATGTTATGACACTTGGTTTACTTTATACAATGACAATTCATTTTCATAAATATTTAAATTCGATAGGTGTACTCTTGATTAAATGTTATGACACTTGGTTGCATACAACAATTTTTTTATTTTTTGTTTTTAATTTTTTTTTTCACAATTCAATTTTAAACACCATGAAATTAGTCATTTCATATAAATGAACCAGAAAATAAAAATTTAAATTTCAAAAATTTCAAAATTTATTTTTGATTTTCAAAATATTTAGTTTTTTCAAAACTTTATTGAACTTTATAAAATCTATTTAGAAATTTCAACTAATTGAAAGTCAAGCATTTTTTTACTAAAACAAAAAACAATCTATCCTTTTTTAATGCAGTTGAATCCCAAAATGATATCTGATATAATGCACTGCGAAAACCCCCAATACTTAATACAAAAGAGTGAAGGGAACTCTACTTGAATGGTTCATGAGGCACAATTCTTGCTAAGGTTTTGCAAATGCGGTAGCGAGCTAAGTGGGCTTGATTGTGGGGAAAACTCCACAGTTAGAGGCGATCTGGGATGGGTAACCTCCCGGGAAGTCCTGGTTACCGGGTGCAAGCCCCAAAAGTCATGATTGACGCTATGTGATTCATTTCACTAGTTTCAATCCCACTTCTTCACGTGGACTATTTAAAAATAATGAGAAATTAGTCAGTTACGACTACGTCTCATGAAAATGGACATAGATACAATGAGTGTTAAGTGAACTATTCAAAAATATTGAGAAATTAGTTAGTTACGACTACCTCTCATGAAAATGGTCATAGATGAATGACTTACTTAACGCAGTTGAATCCCAAAATGATACTTAATAAAAACTTATATTTAATTTAATATAAATAAAAACTTCCATTTAAATCAATATAAATATTGAAAATTATTGTGAAAATAAGTGAAAAGAGAAAACATCATTTTAAATAAAAAATAATACAAATATCAAGAATAAAATTTCATTTGACTTTGAACATAAAATGGATATATTGTTAAGAAGTCATGGATGTAGGTCCCAAAAATACAAGGAATTTGACTTTATGTATAATGTGTGTGTTTTTTAAGGAATTGAGCAATTTTCTTTTTCTTTGTCTTAACTTTATAAGTGAAAATAAAGTGAAAATAAAAAAATCATTATTTTTCAAAGTAGATTTTATTTTTATTATTTTTTTTTTTTTCTGAATACGACTAATTCTATTATCATACAAAAATCAAAAATACATATGAGTTACAATGGACAAGGCTATGGAAATCTGCCTGGAAGCCCTCTTCTTGCCCTGATTACATTCCCAAAATTGAACGTTATCAAAGTTTAAAATACGATAATTTGCCAAAGGCTCGACACATTGACACTGAAGATACAAGGACATTGAACAGACCAAGACACAGACAGACAGACACATAGACAATTACAGCCGACACATTGACATAGATGCTGATGCCGCTTGGCCGAATCATAGACATAAAGATAAAAACATAGAAATGCTCTTGCAGCAGAGGTAACCAAGAGCAAGCTCATTCTTCATCAGTGGTGTAGGGCGCCTCTTCTACTCGACACCCAAATAGGAGAGAATCATCAGAGTCTGAGAGAGGGATGACCGCACCAAAGGGCCCTTCCTGAGCCGGCTTGCTAGGACCAGCTAGCGCCAAAGGACAGGCTGAGGGGACACATTCCTTGGCCGGGCGCTCAAGGTCAATTCCAGACCCTCGTCCATGAACCAAATGACTTGTTCCTGCCCGAACCGGATGGCACACGATGGGGGATTCTTCTCTGCTGTGGCGTTGCCATTCCGGTATGGGCTCTGCCCCATGCACATGATAGTCTGCTGCATGAATTGCCTCATCCTGTGTGCTCTGAGTAGCACCAGGTTCAACCGTAATAGAGATAATAAGGGTTGAATTAGCCTGAGGGCAGGGAAGCCGATACCTGAGCGTGGGAGATTCCTCCTGACCTCCTTCCGCTCTTGCGTCTCTACCAGCTCCTCTGCCACCTTCATCATTGCTGCCTTGGAACCGCTGTGGCACCGACGTGACTTCAATGGAGGACGAGGGAGAAATGTGACCTTGCCTCTGCGTGTAGGCTCTACCTCTGGTGCCCCCTCGCCTGCTACACATTCTCTGCCTTTCCCTTTGCATCGCGGGATTTGCCAATTGCAGTCTCACGCAGGCCGCAGGAGCTGCTTCTGTGCGGAGGACCTGCGCAATTGTAATGCAGTAGCAGGGCCTGCTTTTCCCCGTCTCTGAAACAGGCTGAGTGAACTCCAGATCCCTTCCCCCTTCCTCCGCAGAGCGCATCAGGGATTTCAACTTATGCCAAACCATATCCCCCGGATGAACAGGCCCTCCAACGTTAATACCTTCCATTGCATTGGTTGCCAAGCAGCTCACTCGAGCTGAGAGGACTGGCATTAAATTCCTCTGCCATCGGATTTCATGCGAGGTTTTATCATTCCTTGCAGGGTACCGTCTGTCACCTCTAGGCTGCCACCTACCCACGTGACCTCCCACCCTCTCAACACGTCCTGCCATCACTCGCATCCGGGAATTTTTCAAAGTAGAATTAATATCAATATCAATAATTATTTTAGAAATAAATAAATAAAAAATATTTTTTTCTCATTAAACTAATTTTCTTATACAATTAAAAAAAATTATATTAATTTTAATGAATATTAATTATCATTACCATAAATTATTAATACTATATTAATAATTATTTTAAAAATAAATAAGAAAGAATTTATCTCATAAATATCAATATTTAAAAGAAATGGAACATTTTTCCTGCTTTTAATTTTATGCATTAAAAAAATAAAAATAGAATCTCCATTAAATGAATATAAAAACCTCCATTTAAATTAATATAAATAAAAGCTTCCATTTAAATCAATATAGATATAGTTGAAAGACATGCGTTCTGGGAAATACGAGGAGGTGAGGAGGCCAACTTCTGGGAGGAGAGATGGCAGCAACAAGAAAGGATGAACAGAATACAGAGTGTCCAACAGTTGCAGGACAGAATAGGGAGAAATCGAAAATGTGTTAAAGACTATTGGAAGGCAGATGAATTAGATGGAATCTGGAGGAAATGGGTAGATCCAAAAGAATGGGACAATGAGCTAAAACAAGAGCAGCAAGAAGCTTTCATGAAAGAGGTGAACTCCAGGAAGATAAAAGCTAGAACAGGAAAAGACATTCTGAGGTGGGGAAACTCTGCGAAAGGATCCTTCACAGTCAAAGAGGCATACTACTTAACTGACTCCCAGGTTATAAATGAGGAGAATCAAGAATGGATGATAATCTGGAAAAGCAACTGGTGGCCGGAAGTATCCCTATTCACATGGCTTGCAGTAAAAAATAAGATCCTAACATGGGACAGAATTCAAAAAAAAGGTTTTAGCGGTCCTTCTAGATGTTGTCTCTGTAAAAAGGATGAGGAAACGCGAGATCACCTCCTTATTAATTGCATGTTTACCAGAAAATTATGGCTGGACACAAGAAAGATATTCTGTAAAACCGAGCTAGTTCCCGGGGACATTAAGGCAATAATCTTTCAATGGCATAAGGAGAAATAGCAGTGTAGAGTGGTTCGCAGAGCTTGGGACCTTATTGCGGGGTTTGTGTTATGGATGATATGGAAGGAAAGGAACCGGCAGATTTTCCAGGACAAAGTGAAGAAGCCAGAAATTGTATGGAGAAGAGCGATTAATCTCATGAGAGAAACAATACTATCAGAGAAATGGGAGGTGGAAGATTGGAGGACTGATCCAATAGAGGGAGTAATCCTAAACAATTTAAGTTTAAATTATGAAATGGTTTATCAGAAGCAGGAAAAAAGGCATGGAGAGCGAACTCAGAGTTCAGACAAATTCAGTTATCCCAGGGAAAATTTTATCAAATTGAACTTCGATGGTGCATCAAAGGGGAATCCGGGTAATGCCGGATTCGGAGGAATTTTCCGCGATTACCAGAAGAAGGTTAGATGGATTTATGCTGAATGGGGCGGGGAGATGACGAATAACGAGGCCGAACTCTGGGCGATTCATCAGGGGTTAAGGATCGCAATCAGAAATGGCTATACAAACGTGGAAATTGTAGGCGATTCGCAGATGGCGATTGAGATCATGAAAAAATTAAATAACGGAAGAGACTGGGAACAAATTACCAGCAGTTGGAGAACTGCCGGAATTGTCCAGGAGATAGCGGAACTGCTAAAACGATTGGATTACAAAATACTCTACCACGTCAGAAGAAACGGGAATCGTGCGGCCGATTACCTGGCGAACTGGGGCTGCAATGGTCAGGGTAGCTTGGTGGACAACCAATGGACAGCGATGCAAAACAACAGTGATTGGGTGGACCTGGCAAACATAATAAATGATGACCATGATCGAGCCACGAATGAGAATTCTGGGGGTAATCAATTGCATTGATGACTGGGATGAGAGGTCCCAGATAATAAATGTAGGTAAGTATAGTCAGAGGAGTGGTATGATGAAAATGCAGTGGACATCTCCCCGGCGGCCCGTGCGAACGGTATTACTGGATCAGCACTACCGCACAATAATTAAGCAGTGCGAGTGGAGAGGGTGGTCGAACGGCTTGTCAGAGCCTCAGATCAGGATAAGAAATCTAAGTAGGATGGATAGGATAGGTAACAGCAGGGACAATAAATGGCGATGGTACAACGCCAATATAGAAACTCACCCCGAAATCGGAAAGAGAATAAGTATTCAGAGTGTTAAGGTAAGGCAGCATTTCAGCCTGTTTGAAACCCAGCGAGACGAGATTATAACAACGCAGAGTTTTCGACACAGGAGAGCTTCTATATCGCTGTGGTGTATTCCTTGTGACAAAATTAGAACCGACATGGAAACTAGAATGAGATCCAGGGTGGCGGAAGAGCAGACGCTAGCTGATGAAAGAAACAGAGATAGAAAGGGTAAAAGGATTGCAAAAGAGGAAGGGCTGGCAGAGATCTTTGAGATTACCGACGACTCGGAAGACGAAGAACCTCGTCAGGAAAGGAACAGAGACTATACAGCAAAAGGCAAAGGCACAGGAGGCTCGGTTAACGCTCAGATGGCGGAGGATCAGCCAACATTACCAGTTGAACGGGTCAGGCGGTATGGCAGAGGAATGGGTAACAGAGGAACGGGTGGCAGAGGAATGGGTGGCGGAGGAATGGGTAACAGGAAGGTCGCGGGCGGCAAGAGAGGCCGGGGTCAGAGCAGAAGCGAAGGGGGCAGAGAAGAAAAGACGGAGCAGGAAGCGAGGCCAGCAAAAAAAGCCAAAAGGTCGATAGAGAAAAGGATTCGCCAGGCTGAGAGAGCCTACCAGCATAACACTAACCCAAAAGTCAGGCGAATCATACAGAATTTGGAGGAGGAAGCTCTGCAGGGCCAATCCGACTCCGAAAGGGAGGATTGGGAATTCCTGCTGCATGATCCCAGAAATACCAGAGGAAGGATGTCTTTGTTTAAACAATCTCTCCATATTTACTGGGTTATGAAACGGGTATTAGCGAACACTCTTGAACAAGTTGCTACTGAAATGGTGGAAATAGCTCAGGGAAGCCCAGAATTGAGAAGGGAACTGAGATTCATACACATTTCCTTAGAGAAGCAGGAAAAGAAGTTGGATGAATTACAACAGATGCTGAAGGGAGAACAACGAGGCGCAGATGGAGGAGCTAACCAACAACCTGGAGCCGAAGGCGATTGAGGAAAGATATGTATAATCCTGAGAATGAATCTCCATAGTTTAGTTAACTGCAGTTTTTTGAATGCTTTAGATAAAGAAAAATGTTACCTGCAGACTAGTAGAATCAGGAACTCTCAGGATTGTATAGTTTATCTTGCTGAGATATTTAGACTATGGACTTTTTACTTTTGGTCTGCCATAAAAAACTTAAGATGGAAAAATACTCGGTTTCCCCAAGAGGGCGAGTTATTATTTTTTGACAACATGTACTGCTCTGATTTTATATAAGTAATAGAAAGAGAACCACCCCAGCTTACAAAAAAAAAAAAATCAATATAAATATCAAAAATTATTGTGAAAATAAGTGAAAGTAGAAAACCTCATTTTAAATTAAAATTAATACAAAGTATAATAACATGTGATTCGACTTGGACATAAAATGGATATATTATTAAGAAGTCATGGATGTAGGTCCCAACAAAAAAAACGAAGAATTTGACTTTATGTATAGTGTGTGTGTTTTTTTTAAGAAATTGAACATCTTTCTTTTTCTTTTTCTTTGTGTTAACTTTATAAGTAAAAATAAAGTGAAAGTAAAAAAATAAATGTTTTTCAAAATAGAATTAATATCAATATCAATAATCTTTTGAAAATAAATAACAATAAATTTATTTTTTTCTCTTCTCTAAATTAATTTTCTTATAGAAAACATGTCAAGTAGTCTCCTCACTATCCTCTCATGACATGATAATCTAGTCATGTAAAGCACTCTCCTCACGGTAACAAATATTCAACATACTATAGGGCATTAAATGAACAATTGGTGTATATTCTTACCATTCGATTTTGTCAAGGCCAAAATTGAATGGTGGGCATATACAACACCCAGTAATTTAACGCCCTATGTCATGACATTGGCATTAAATGAATGGCTATTGTATATTCCTACCGTTTGATTTTGCCAAGGCCAAAATTGAATGGTAGGCATATACAACCTCCGCTAATTTAATCCCCTATGACATGACATGACATGGCAGGTTCGTCATGTAAAGGAGTCTCCTCACGGAAACAAATATTCAGCATGCTATAGGATGGTGGGCATATTCATGCCCCGCTAATTTAATATATGCCCACCGTTTGATTTTGCTAAGGCCAAAATCTAATGGTGGACATATACTTGCCCCGCTAGTTTAATATATGCCAATCATTTGATTTTGCCAAGGCCAAAATATAATGGTGGGCATATACATGCCCCGCTAATTTAATTCCCTATAGCAAGCTGCTTATTTTCTTTAATGCCCTATAGCAGGCTACTTATTTTCAGCCATGAGTCGATGGGCATATACAACCCAGCTCATTTAATGTGCCATAACAAGCTACTTATTTTCAACCATCTCTTCATTATCCTAACATGTCACGAGAGACAAAGCCAACGACAATTACAAAATTTAATACTCTAAACCTTATTTCTATTTAAAATAATTAAGACATTTTTCCAAACTAATTATTTATATTTAAAATGATTAAGACATTTTTCCAAACTAAATAACTATGGGGTGAATCGTATTTATATTTAAAATATATGAAATATTTTTAAAAAATAAATAACTATTGGGCGGGCAGCCGATCCCCCTTACATCGGTATCCGGAGCCAACGAATCCCTCTGATCCGTAAAATCTATTCTTTCTTATGATGGTTTTTTTAAATGAATGAAAAACAATTTAACATTATAAATATCATTGTATTATTTTTTTGGCTGAAGTAAGAGTAGGACCTTCTTTACCATTAATAATATACAGAATTTACAAAAAGCCACTTAGAAAAGTGGCGAAGGAGAACTGCCCCCCAAAGGAACCGAGAACGGGCCAAGGCAAAGGACTCGGCACAAAAACCTTACCTTTCAATACATCAAAGCTGAACAGGAAAAATCCAAAATGAACCTAAGAAGTGGATGGACCTGAGCCAAAGAAACAAAGGCCCCACCAGCCTTCCAAGACCTGAAGAGAACCGTGCCCCAAAGAAACCATACAACAAGGAGGGGCCCGCGCAAAACTCGCTGAAAAACGAATCTCTCATCAGAATCTACAGTGAAGAACCATCGGGCCCAATCCAACGGCTCTGAACTAAATCACAAAGGAAAGAAGCACGCCCCTTAACTGGCAACGCCTCCAACCTGCTCGACCCATCGCCGCCGTTGCTTAACAAAAGTGGATCCAACGGTCAAGGGACAAAACACACCCACCAAGAAAGCCGGAAAATAGCGTGCGATGAGGGCCCCACCAATCAGCACGTTCGATCCCGAGCGTTGATTTTCCTCGCTTCATCGGACAGCTGAGCCTAATATCTCACATCCAAAGTAATCGGCCTTTAGGGAGTGGGGAGAGTGGTATTTGTAACGGGCCCAAAATGAAAAAAAGTTTGTTTTTGTTTATTGGAAAATAAAATTAAAATTAAATATTTTTTTTTATAAATTAAAATTAGTATAATTAATAATGAGTAAATGATTGTGAAATTTTGGGCTTGGAATATGTTCTAAAATAGTTTTTGTTTAGTTAAGAGGTCATTTTCCTTGAATATAAGGAAACATGTTAATGACTCAAGACCCATAGGTATTTGGCAAGAGTGAAAGTGTGCCCTCTTAGGGACCACTACCAGCGGGTTATTCCATAAAAATGATGAGTCCACATGCATTCGCAGATAACAACTAGAGATAACTGTCCTCACTACTAGTTTGACCACTGAATTATGATAGGTTTCCCACATGTGAAAAAAATGAATGTGAATTTTGTTTTTAAATATAATTAATAATAAATAAATGAGTGTGAATTTTGTTTTTAAATATAATTAATTGTATTTAAAATAAATGATGTATTGGTAGTGATGTATTTACGATCTCTTTGTGGTAATAATTTAGGGTGATGTATTTATCATCTCTCTGCGGTAATAATTTAGGGTTATGTATTTATGATCTCTCTGTGGTAATAATTTAGGGTGATGTATTTACGATCTCTCTATGGTAATAATTTACGATCTCTCCACGGTAATAATTTACGATCTCTGTGGTCAAAATTTACGATCTCTCTGCGGTAATAATTCACGATCTCTTTGCAGTAATAGAAAAAAAATCTGGGGCATGTGTGTCTAACGTCTGGATTGCTGATATTAGGTGCACACATTCATTATATTTTTCTAATACATATCTACTCATATATTTTCAAGTATGAATAATTCACCACACTTACCAAAGATTACCAAAGGTAGACCTAGCACAGTTACTCTACAGAGCCCCCATGAGTATATAGAGTCTTTAGAGAAATGTATAGAAGAAAAAGAAGTCAAGCTACAAACAGAGTTAGCATCCATGCTGGAAAATAAATTCACATATCTTGAAGACAAGATCCAAAAACAAATAGACAATAAAATAGAAGTATTGGAGAATAAGATGGAGGTATTGAAGACTAGTTTGTAGGTTATAGAAAAACAAAACTAAGATATGAACCAAACATCCCAGCAAGTAGATGTTGATACTTTAGAGAGTATTAAAATGAAGGACATGATTAAAGAGCTAGAAGAAAAAATTAATAGCCGCCTCACCCTAAGTAGTGTGGTAGGTAAATTAGATATCAAACCAATTAAAGATGAAATGAAAAAATTGATAGAATTAGACCATGAGCGTAACAAAAGGGCCTTTAACCTTATAATCTTCGGTTTGAAAGAGGAGGTAGACGAGGATAATTTAGCCATATCCCAGATATAATTACATAATAGATTACAAATTGAAACAACGTGTCTCACAGAAGCAACGAGGTTGGGGAAACTAACTGAGAATAAAGGAAGGCTAATCCGAATAAAGGTGAGCTCTACTGACCATAAGTATGACATAATTAGTAAAACCTCAAGTCTAAAAGGAACGGGAATATTTATAAATGAAGATCTCATTCCAAAAGATCAAGCAGAATTGAGAAAGGAGGTTCATAAGGTAAAGGAATCTAGGAAGGAAAATGGGCAATAATCAGAAATAGAAAAGCCGTTATTCGAGATAGAAACAAAAAATATAATAATAAATAGAAATTCAACATGCTCCAGATTCTTTCTTGGAACTGTCGGGGCTTTCCATGGAACAAAGGCCCCAAGCTAAGTTGGATCTCGAATGATGTTGATATTATTTTGCTTGTTGAAACTTAGGAGCATGAAGAATCTAAGGTCCCTAATGTTATAGACATATTTGGGCACATCAACCCCAAACTCATATGTCGATGTATTAGGGCTCATCAACCCCTAAAAGAGTTGCTTCATACCTTAAAGGAACATAGTCATCTAAATACATCATTCCCCAAAAGTTCCATCTGAGAAATCATCTAGAAATTGCCTAAATTGAACCATACTGACTACTACACTGTCAAAGTGTGATGGATACTGATTGCTACACTGTCAAGGTGCGATGCATACTATTTAGGCCTTCTATAGGGTGTGATGGGCGAGGATGGACAAATTTTTGGGACAGTTTGTTAGTTGGTTGCTCATGAAATCTTCTAGAAACCTCTCCTGTGCCACTTGCCTCTCTGAATTCACCCAAGGATGAACAAGGAAACTAGGAAACCATCTCCAATCCCCTCCCTTGTGGAACTAATTGTAACAATTGGAATGATACTAATCAAACCCCATGGATGACTCACACCCTTGCAAATATCTATAAATTGATCTCCCATCCAAGAGATTAGAAGGCTGGAATGTTGTGAATTGCAAGTAAGTGCTGATAGTTTGTAATTGAGGAGAGAACATTGTATCCTTGTTGGTGTGGTCTTGCTATTTTATGAGGTGAAGAAGGATCGAAGCTGGGAGGATGGCACTGGATCAGACAACTAGGTTGTAATTCTCCTTTCTATTAATAAAGTTCTTCAAGTTTTCTCCCATATGATTGTGCAATTGTGAATGCTATCATTTGTTCATTATATATCTGATTCTGTAATGTTTATGTTGTAATAGATCATGATGCTTTGACAGTTCTTTGTTGCTATACTTGTGCAGGTACTCTCCAAGTGTATTAAGTACGGGGAGGAGTTGCAATATCTACCAAAGGAGAGAGGGATCAAGTGGAAGTTCCAGGTTGGTTCTACTATCTTTCTCTTATCTGTTACACATAGGAAAAATCATTGAATTGCTTTAAATTATTGTTTCTAGGGTAGCTGCTGAACCTAGAGGGTTAGTCATTCGACAAGACACTAATTTTCCCAGAAACAAATTGGCGACTCTGCTGGGGAATCAACAGATGTTTGTTTGCTGTTATTGTTTGTTTTATGTTTAGTTCTATAAACTATAGACAAATTCAGAAGGCATCTAGGTAGCTTTCGAATTGCTCTTGCTCTGCGATTGCATAGTAGATAAATGTTGTTTCAGTCAATCTTTGGTTTAGTTTATGAATTAAACATTTGACTTGCAAGCACATCTAGATGCCCTTTTGGTAGCTCAGTAACCTCTCAAGACATTCCATCATACTTTGCTCATCATTGTTCATAAAAACCAAGCTTGATTTCATTGAAAACTGCTCTTCATTTGAGCCAAAATCTTTCTCAGTTGCGCTCTTTGGACCATCGCACTGTCTTCCATTGTGTTCCAGTATGCATCCTAGCTCCCAAGTGTGAAAAGTGTGATGCATCCAAATATCTACAAAGGCTAAGTGTGATGATCGCCTGAGCTCATTTTCCCATCTAGGACTTGAGGGTTTTTGCCTTGTTTTCAGTTTTGTTTGGTTGTTTTGATGCATATGAACAGTGCCTCTTCACTGAAGCTTCCTTGCATCACTTAGATCAGCCTCAATTACATTAGGATTAGTGAAGTTTTTTATGTATTTGTTCCTCATTTACAATCCTTTGTCGAAAAGTGTTTTAGTCGATTTGTCGCTTTGATAGAAAAAGTGTCGTAAATTGTCATTTTTTGTCGAAAAGAGAAGTGTCGTAAATTCTTCCTTCCCTTGATAATCGATTAAAATTTTCTTGATGCATTTGATTTGATTTGTTTACATTCAAAGTGTCGAAATAATTTTTATTCAAAATTGAAAGTGTCATTTTGAGTCTTCCTTTTCCTTTTGAAGAAAAAATTGTCGAAAATGTCATTTTGAGTGCAATATTTTAGATCTTTCCTGCTTTTAGTTTTCCTTTTTGCATCTTTCAAATTAAGGAAAGCGAAAACAGATACATGCATTTGCATTTAGCATTTTTTGATTTTTGTGCGAAAAGATGATATAGGGAAATGCGCTAGTGTGTGCTCTTTGCTCTTTTCTTAAAAGAACTTTTATCTTCTTTCCCTCGTAGTTAGGATTTTCATTGCTCAAAATAAACAAAAGATTGTTTATCATTGTAGATTGCATCTTAGGAATTTCAGATCATCATTACACGGTGAAACATTGAAAGGAAAACTCTAAGAAAGATCAACTTTAAAATGAACTTCAATGAACCTAACCACGCTTTGGAACTTAACGCAACATATCTAGAGGTCTAGGCTAGAGACGTGTTCTGGCATCGTTAAAACTAGTGGCTATCATTTTCATTGAAGGTTGGGTGATTCCTACTCCTTGACACGAAAAGTGCTAGCATGGACTTGTGCTCCTCGTACCGTCGCGTATATATTGGGAGACCACAATAGGCTTAAATCGTTTATCCATAGGAAACCGAGTCTGCCGCCATATTGATCGCAATGCACTGAACATAACATTTGAGAAGATTGACTGCCGTACATAAGTCATTAGTAATTTCTCTTTAATTTATCACCAAGGTGTATATTGCAGTTTTGTGATTGGTTTGGTAAACCCTTTGTCTAGATTCTCCAGAGTAGTCACTTTCATTTATTTTCAACTCTCTAAAAGAAAAGGTCCATCTGAGCACTTGTCCTTTCAGGCTCATTAAAAATCAAAGGAGACTAGAGTCATCTTTAGCTTTCTCTCGACTCTTAAAAATTGAAAAAGCAAAGTTGTGTCCAAGTGTCGTTAAAATTAATTGAATTCGGAATAATATCATCTTCCCTTAGTTAATTTTTAGTTGATGAAATAATTTGCAATCATGGAAAAAAATCAATCAAAACCCTGTCGTTCGAGGAGATTAGCGAGTCAACTATCTTTTCCTCTGGAAGCGAAGCCAATTAGGACAAAGCGGTCTTGTTTAACTGAGTCCAGTTCATCTGGTTTATTTGAAACTTTTGTTTCAACATCGTCAGAGACTCCAGTTACTCCAATTATTTATGGTACATCTGCCTTTAAAGAGGAAGTTTCCCAGTTACCAGAGGACATTAGAACTGATCCTAGTGTAACGATTAATCCTTCTGAACCTGAAACAACTCCATCTAGAGTTGGTCCAATACCCATCCCAATTCAAACCAAGATTTCACTTGAACCAGGAGTTGTTCAAGAACCTCCCTTTGAGGCTGAAGTTTAGTTACCTGAACATCTGGACTTTGGATTTCAGTATCCAGAAGTTACTACCCCTCCAGCATCTGTCACTGCACCTTCTTCGGCTCCAAAAATCTTTTATGAACCCGATGGTCAACCTCTTCCACCTGGTCTAATTGCTATCGAGGAGATAGTAGAGGATCCTCCATCTGATACCTTGTTTCATTTTGAAATTGGGATTAATTTGTATCCTGCTACTCCTCAGTTTGCTTCATTTAATCTCGCTTCATCGCGAGTTCTTGTCGAATCGTTAGGAGAGATTTTGGATAAATTAACCATGTCTGAACAACCGTCAACATCTAGGAATGTATAATTTGATGTAGCTGCGACAGAATCTATTGTTGCTACTCCTTTAATGTTTACTGGTACACCCGAGTCACATTTATATGGTGCATCATCCGTTCTGGTTGGTTACCAATCACTATCTAGAACCCACTCAGGGGTGGCGTCAACACCATGGTCAACTCCTATTTACTCGCCTAGGTTTCATTCTGGTCCTTCTCCCATGGAAACTCAACAATTTGTTCCTGCATATCAGTATCAATTTGGGCAAACTAGTTATCAACGACCGATATATCCGTTAAAAATTGGACTGTCTCCATATGGGGAGCAATATTCTTACTCACCGTTTCCTCCTTTTCCTGGGGGACAGCCATATGAGAGTTTCCAACAATATTCAGGTCAAACTAGAGTTAGAGCTAGTGGTTGGCAACCAGTACTGCTAGATCAACCAAGGGTTGTATATCCAACACAACCGATCCAACCTGTGTCGAATATTCCCACTACACCTGCCATTATGACTGTGCCACAGTCACAAGCGCAATCTATTGTGTCTCAACGTTAAACTGTTCCTTCTACCTCGCAACCTCAGGTTTCAAGGCAAAAGGCTCCAGTTTCCCAGGTTGTTATACAATAGCCACTTGTTTCTAGGGCTCAACCGCAACCTCAGGTTAGTGCTCCTTTATCTAGAACGACTCAGGCACAAATGGGTATAGTTAATCCACAACTTGGTCAATCTTCTGGTATTGGGCAACAACAAACGATCCAACAACCGTGGCTAGCACAATACCAACAACCTCAATTCCAGCAAACCCAACCCTAGTTTGGACTTGGTTCACAGGCTCAAACTGGATTTGGTCAATATCAAGCCTACCGAGGATCTGGGCAGCAAGCCTTTGCGGGTTATGGACAACCTCATTTCCAAACTAGTTATCAACAACTGCCCTATACAGGTTATGTCCAACAACCTTATCAAAGTTACCAGCAATAGATGACTTATGCTGGTATGCAAAGGCCTATTGCTCAAGCGATTCCATCTTATCCTGGGTATGCTCCACCCAACCTGAATTAGCAGTTGCTGTTTGTAGCAACTCTAGAACTTCTAGATTTGAACCGGCTAACTAATGATCCAATTGCTTACTCCCCTTAGTGGCTGGCGATTCCACATAAACTCCCTTCTGACATTCCCAAATTCAATGGAAATCCAGGAGAAGACCCATCGAATCGCATAATGAATTTTCATTTATGGTGCTTATCAAGCACCATGAATGATGATTCGATTAGACTTCGTCTTTTCCAGAGAACGCTTACTGGTCCAGCAGCGAAATGGTATATTGAATTTCCTAGAGCTTCTTTTGATAACTTCACTATCCTTGCCACTACCTTTCTAACCCACTTTCAATTACCTCTCAAGTATGAAATTGGAATAGAACTTCTTACCAACTTTAAACAGACTACCTCCACTCACATATCTGATCATATTCATGAGTGGCAACGTCATAGTCGAATGGTAAAGATGTATGTTCCTGATCAGCTCTTAACTGAGTGGTTTATTAAGTCCTTATTGCCATCTATCACTGAGGATGTGGCGAAAGAAGGAGTTTTCATAGAAGAGCAAGTCATTTCTCGAGCCTAATATTTGGATCTGATTTATATGCAATCTGGCACACTTTACGACAAGATTCCTGATGCTCCTAGGTCAGATTTTACCGTTCCACCCCCTCCAAAATTGAGTAGGGACTCTCATGCCGACGATGGCATGATCGATTCCTTGAGCACACAAACCACAAGAGGTCCATCTGGTCAAGCTCTTACTATTTCAAATCAAAATGAAAATCAATCTAATAACACTCTTACCTCTGAGATTAATACCGTGTCATCTGACAAAGGCAAAAATTCAAAGCAACCAGGGGGTAAGAAGAAGGGGAAAAATAATAAGAAGAAATAGGAGAATTCCACTCCTGGAAAATTTGAAACCCCTACTAGGTCCAAGAAACCTCGTTATCCGTGTTTAATATGAAATGACGAGCATTTTACGAGAGATTGTCCACATCGATCTGAAGTTTCGAAACTGTTAAAAGCTTCGAATACCTCAGCGGTGCTGACAGATCCATTTCGGAACCTAGAAACACATTTGGTTGCCACTAATAATGCTTCTACATCCCAAGTGCTTATGCTATCCATCGCGAATAAGAAAAATGATGTTTTGGTATCGACAAGGAATAAAGATTACGGGAATCCATCGTCATTGAACAACGAGGCTATTGATCAACCTAGTATTTCGACAACGACTTCGCCATAAGTTGTTCCACCCATTATTCCTTAATTAACCATAAAGCTGCCAAAGGGAGTTGTACACAAATCAACATTTAATCCTTGTGCTCGAGCAGTGCAAAATTATAATATAGTGGAGGCTTTGGCTCAATCGCCATCCACTATGTCGACACTTGAGGTATTGCAAAATTGTCCCTCCCAAAAGAATGTTTTGTTATCAGCGATAGGTGGGATCGATCCTGCGGATTCCAATCTTGTGGTCTTTAATCATACTGGATATACACCACAGTTACCGGCTCAACTTGCTTTCCTTATACAGGTAAAATCCCTCAAAAAAATGTTCTTCGAACCATCATTGATTAGGGGGCATCTACCTGTATTATGTCAATGAGTTGCTAGAAAACTCTTGGTTCACTACCCTTGTCACGATCACCAACAACACTAAAAGCTTTCGATGGACGAACGTACACTCCATATGGGATTTTAAGTAGCTTTCAAGTAGAAATGGGGCAAAAACAGTAGATATTGAGGTCGAGGTCGTTGATGGACTCCTTGATTACAATATTCTACTGGGAAGGCCTTGGGTTTATGCTATGGCTACGGTTGTGTCTACATACTTTTGAACGATTGCATTCCCCTTCAAAGGTGGAATCACAGTCGTTGACCAACTAGCCTTTTTTGCTAATAGTTCACAAGCTACTAGAAGCATTCCATTGATCCATGGAAATTCACAATCACATCAAAATGTTGGAATAGGTCTCCTAAAAGATCCTTCCTTGATGGGTACTTTTACTCTACCGTCACCATCTGGTTTCATAGAAGTGGCAGTGGTGGAAACCTGCAACATGATCTCTTCTACATCATCTGAGTTTAAGAAGAGTTCCGACAATTTTGATAGTGATTTTTATTTCGAGGCGCTGCCACCAAGCCCCATTGAATGTTTGTAGCAATCAATCTACTGGGCTTGTGCGGCAAAGCCGAATCCGCACTCAACGAGTGTTTGGGTAGATAGGTCTTTAGAATATGGCACCTCTTTTGATCCTTGTTCTCGTATACATTCTACAAACAAAGGAATAATCCAATAAATGATGATAGGAGAGACGCCATGGGAAGATTATCATCATCATTCTCACCTTTGAGATGACAATGAAGATTATTCAAACAACCTCAATCACCCTTCAATTGTTTATTTTTTATTAAATTCTGTAAATACAGTGGCTTTCGAGTGAAATGTGTCTAACATTGAAGAAACTATCTCCATTAATATTTCGACCAAACAAAATATTGTAGAGAATATTCACGTCGGCAAATCTTGTTTTCCATCAGAACTAGATAGTTATTGTGCTCCTTTTCGCGAACTCATAGATGTCTTTGCATGGTCTTACGAAAAAATGCCAGGCATTGACTCTAGCATTGTTGAACATGAAATCAAGATGTACCTGGATATTAAACCAATACGACAACGGATTCAACTTGTTCATCCGCAGAAAGCCGCTCCCATTAAAGCAGAGGTTGAGAAACTTTTGCATGCTGGCTTCATTTACCCTATACCTCTCACTGATTGGGTATCAAATATGTTAGAAATAATACTGAGAGGGGGGGTGAATCAATATTATCAGATCAATATAACTTTTTCAATTTCATACTCAGAAACATATACGCTACTTCAGTTAAGTGAACTAGCGTGTACACGCTACTGTGTCTAAAGCAACCAGCGTATAACCAGAAAACTTATGATTTAGTTAGCTTATCTTCAGTAAATGTATCAGGACCTTATTAACCATATTAATAGTAAACAGGTGCAGTATAACAGAACAGATCATCACATAAAAGCCACACACATGAACACCATGATATAAGGTGGAAACCCAATGTGGGTGAAAACCACCTGCTGCAAGTCATCTCTATCTTTCTTTAATAAAAACTTCAGTTTACAATCTTTTGTACTGGTGCAGCCTTATACCAGTACGCAGGCTACAACCTGCAGAAGGCTACAACCTTCTCTCGTTTTCCAGACTCTTCTGAAAGGGAGCTCCAACCCCCTTTGCTCTTGTACTAGCCAAGATACTAGTACGTAGGTGCTGGCCTACAATCTTCTTTCCTTCAGGTACCACTTTTCATACATTTTCAGACTGGATATTCCTGAAGCACAACATTACAATCTGAAGACCACAATTCATCAATTTTCATAACAGATCATTGAAGCACAAAACAACCAATACTAGCATCATCAATCGCTGAACCACTGAAACCCTGTCAACACCCAGTCACCAGAACACAGAGTAGACTACAAAACTCTGCAATAACAGTCAGACCCAACTGCAACCCCAAAAATTAAACTTCGGAAGATATACGCTACTTCAATGAGACCAACCCGCGTATACACGCGCTTTTACCAAAGACAACCTGCGTACAGATCTAAAAATAATTTCTCATAACTTGCAGCTGTACCAGACATCAGTCATACCCAGAACATAACATTGCGTCAGTATGCAGATCTAATAAATATGCATAATCAACCATATACCGATAGTTCATTTCAAGCCATTTGATCCCGATCTATCCTTAGATCTAGTCTTCCATCACCCGGTGTGATCTCTCCTTAGCTTAGATCAAGCAACCCAGAACCTGCATACTAGATCTCTTTCTTTGTCAGATATTCAAGACTTTCTCAATACAATTGTCTAATGATCTTCTTCTCCTTTTATAGTCTTAGGCCTTGCTCAATACCACGGGCCAAAACCATAGTAATCCAATACCAACAACTTCAAAACTACGGATCAACACGCCTGTCGAGATACCTTGGTCAAAAACATAGGCTCAAGTACCGAGGACTAACTACCACGGACCAAAAGAAAGCTTCTCAACATGTACACCCTTTTCTGTTCATGAAACTGCGTGTATACGCGACTTCGTATATAGAGAAACTGCGTATCCGCGACTTAGTATATAGCGTACCAGTGTGTATACGCAACTTGGGCTTAATGAACCTGCGTATATGGAATTTCTCTTCATTCTTGTAGTCTGGACTGAGATCTGTCATCAAAGAGAGTTGCCATCAAGGACAACACCTATACCATAGCGCCACACCTGTGCCAAAATGCTAACAAAATATTGTTCCTGTGATGAAAAAGAAAGTAACGATCAGAGTGTGTGTTGATTATAGGGATGTAAATCAAGCATGTCCGAAGGACAACTATCCTACACCTTTTATTGACCAGAGTATTGATGAATGTGCCAGATGCGAAATCTTTTCATTCATGGATGGATTTTTAGGCTACAATCAAATAAATATTGGCCCACAGGACCAGTCAAAAACTGCATTTATATGTCCGTGGGGCACATTCACATATCATAAATTACCTTTTGGTTTGAAGAATGCAGGGGAAACATTTTAGAGGGAAATGAATATTTCCTTCCATGACATCAAACACATCATTCAACCATATCTCGACGATATGCCTGCTCATTCGTGAAAATGGACTGATCATCCACAACATTTGAGAGCCATATTTTTACGTTGCCGACACTACAAGATACGACTCAATCCGCACAAATGTGTGTTTTGTGTTGGTTTTGGTTGACTGCTTGGTTTTTTCGTTTCTAAAGACAGAATTCAACTTGATCCATTAAAGGTTCAAGCAATTCTTGACATGCCTCCACCTTCAAATTTGCTTCAGATTCAGAGACTCCAAGGGAAAGCTAACTTTATGAGGTTCATTCCAAATTATGCTGAGCTCGCTAAAGGTTATACATGTCTTTTGAAGAAAGGGGTACACTTCCATTGGGATCAGGTTGCACAAGCTTCCTTTGATACTCTCAAAGATTCCCTGATAAAAGCATCATTAATGTATGCTCCTAACTATCAAAAAGACTTCTACCTGTATCTCGTCGCTACAGATACAACCATCGGTATGGTTTTAGTGCAAGAAGATGACATAATTGAACATCCTATATATTATTTAAGTTGTAATCTTAATGATACAGAAAGAAAGTACTCTTATGTTGAAAATTTGGCTTTAGCAGTTGTTCAAGCAATACAGAGATTTCGACATTATATTCTCCTTCGCAAAACTACCATTATGTCATATTGAAACCCTATGACATACACCCTATCACATCAATTGCTGGGGGGGAAATATTCCAAATGGATAGTCATCTTGTAGGAATTTGATCTAGAATTCATCAAATCCAAATCAAAGAAGTCTCTCATCTTTGCATAGTTACTTTGCGACCTTCCATCGTCCTCCACTGATTTAACATTAGAAGCATCAATTGTGGATGACACTCTATTTCTGATATTATCAAGTGATCTGTTGTATCTGGATATACTGGTCTATATCCAGACCTAAGCTTTTAGGCCTAACACCTCTCTCTCTAAACAACGACATACTCGATACCAAGCCAAAGATTATCTGATCGTTGGTGATACACTTTTATCGTCGTGGTGTCGATACGATTTTACGAAGGTGCCTCATGCATGAGGAGGTCAAAAAAGTTTTGAATGATTGTCATTCAGGTGCTTGTGGGGGGAATTTATCTGGTTATGCAATTGCACAAAAAATCTTATGAGCTAGTTACTTTTGGCCAACCATAGTCAAAGATTGCATACTTGCAGTCCGAATTTTCCATGCTTGTCAGATTTTCGATTGCTAAACCAGATTACCACCTGCACCACCGCATCTAGTCGTTGCTGTTGGCCCATTTGTGAAATGGGGCATTGATTTCATGACATGTAACCCCACCTCGGCTAGGAGGCATGGGTATATTATAGTTGCTATCGACTACTTTACCAAATGGGCCGAGGCGATGCCTACATTGAACAACAGCGGTGAAACAACTTCTCTTTTCTTTTTCAATCATATAGTTTCTAGATTCAGTGTGCCACAAGCTATATTCACAGATCATGGGTCGCATTTTCGTAATCACATGATGATTGATTTAACTACCAAATTAGGACTGTCCCATGATAGTTCTACTCCATATTATCCATAGGCTAATAGACAAGTTGAGGCAATCAAAAAAATCCTTAAGCGCATGATGCAAATAATGATTGGAGTCCATAAACGGAATTGGCATTTAATCCTGTACCAAGCTCTATGGGCATACCGTACCTCTGTGAGAAATGCAACCGGATTTATGCCCTTTCAGTTGGTGTATGGTCTGTAAGCAATCTTACCAATTAAGTGTGAAATCTCATTCCTCAAACTCGCAATCGACCTGATACTCGAAACTTATAAAGAAGAAGCTCGTTTCTTGGAAAAATCCATTTGGATGAAACTCGTCGTGATGTCGCATTGGTTAATGAAGCACATAAGAAATGTATCAAGGCGCAATATGACAAAAATGTTAAGCCTCGTGTCTTTTCAGAAGGTGACCTGGTCTTTCTTTACGATCAGGACTCGGATAAATTAGGAGCAGGGAAATTCGAACCATTATGGATGGGCCCTTATATTGTTAAACGTGTGTTGACAAAAGGAGCCTACTAGTTAGTCGATTATGATGGGATTCCACTGTCACAGCCCTGAAACGGGTTGTATCTCAAACATTACTATGCTTGATTAAGTGTAGTAAAACTCATTGTACATATGCTTTTATTGCATTTTTGAGTGTTTTCTTTTAGAGTTGTCATTTTAGTTAGGTAATCCACTTCACATTTGTTGTAGATGTCAAACTTTTTGGAACCATTTGTTGGGTATGCCGACGGAGCTAGTCGTAGCACGCAAAACCTATCTTCTGCAGCTTGGGCCATCTTCGCTCCAAGCGGTGAGTTAGTGAGTTTTAGAGGGATATGTATCGGTTGATCAACCAACAACATCACTGAGTATAGCGCGTTGATTGAACTTCTCTCTGATGCCATTTCACATGGCATACATGGGATCATTGTCAGGCTAGATTCACAACTTGTCATTCTATAGCCTACTGGCATTTATTCCGTTCGGAACCTAGCTATTCATCACATGTTCCTAAGAGTTAGGATTTTGAAAAGACATTTTGATTTTATTCAATATCAACACATTTCCAGAAACTTAAACACATTGACTGATTCATTAGCAAACTATGTGTTGAATAGACATTTGCAGCTTATGTAAAGAAAGCGTTTCAAATCAACATTTGCATGGGATTTCATCACTTAGCCAAAATAAAACTCCAAAAGTCAAAATAGATAGTTGTTTGTAAGTTTTCAAAATGTTTTGTGTCCAAAACAAAATCGTTCATCTGACCCAGAAACTCAAAGTAAATGCAGAAAAAACATCCTAAACTAGTGAATGCTGGTGATAACAGGTCACCGCCTATGCTATCATGTGCAGGAGCCTAGTCTAATGACTCCTTACACCAGTAGTATGGCACTGTAGCCTCATAGGTTGCTCATCGGTCCAGACAACTGGAATCCCAAGGGGCAATCCCTCTATCTGATCTTGCAGCTGTGCAACGGTCTTTGCTATGTCTAGGTCCCTAAGGACTGCGCTCCCTACAGCTTCTCCCACTGGAGCATCCTCCTCTCGTGGGCGTGCCACTGGTCAAAATGGTCCAATATCTACACACACATATGAGTTTGTGTAGTCTTGGTAACATCAAAAACACAAAAACAATAGAAAATTGAAAAAAAAAATGTGGTCAAATCATTTTACCTATAGCACTCCAATTCTCACCAACTCGTAATGCCAAATCCGGATCGCCTCGGAAATCAATCCCAATATATGGATACTTCACAAACACCATCTCCTGGTGGTCTAACCACTCAAAGAAGGCAGATGTGAAGGAGATCTGTGACTGGCCAGCATGCCTAGCCATAGGTCCACCCATCTCTGTATCCGTGGTTCTCTCTGTGCAGGCAATCCCAGTGAAATGTTTTAAGGTTGCATCAGTGGAATTCTTTCCAAAGAAAAGGCAGTCAATATGGATCCATAACCAAATTTCTTGGTTCTTCCAGCCTTTACCTTGGATAGTTGCTCTTTTATGACAGAAAGTACCACCTCACACCAATTGAACACCTTCGGTTCCAGGCATTCCAAGGCATACTGCATGTAGGATCTGTTCGCTAAATGTAAGGCTATGGTGCCAATCAATCTAGAAAAGGTAAATAGGATGGTCCTCAAAGGTCGATCAGTAACATCCCAGATATTATTCTTACCATCTATACTCGGTTGGGATCCTTCCCTGAAGAACTGACGAATGTAATCTTTCACCGATTCGCCTCCTCGGGAAAATCTTGATAGTGAAAGAGGGGCACCACGCCTTGAAAAACCTGTCATAAAATAAATATCCTCGACCATGAAAGGAATGGATTTACCTCTGATCTAGAATACCTGGTCAATAGGATCCAAAGCATGAAGGAGATACTGCAACAAACTTATCTGTTGTCTCATGCTGGATATGCGGAAAAACTTCAGTAAACCACAGTTCCTTAATGCATCCACTGTGCCCTGGTCATGTAAAGCAATCATATCCTCCTCTTGATGTTCTATTTCATGCCATGTGACAACCATCTTGATCCAACAAATATCTGAAATACAAACATTAGATGAGTTAGGATCCATTTTTGAGAAAAAACAGGTATAAATTTGATGAGAAACACTGTACAAACTTGCCCTTCTGCGCCCATCGCACCTAGCCTTTGAGCAAGGTGAGACACATATTGTTTTGCCTATTGGTAGCCCAGTATGCATTGCACTTTTCGATGTAGACAAGGCGCGATGATTGGGGAGCGAAATATTCACACCCTTGAGGCCCAGAAAAGTAAGAAAACTTGCCCAGAATTGAAAAAAGATGGAATGAAAATGAAGAGCTTGAGGATGACTCCTACCTGGTCTTGACAGCATGGGAAATGGTCCAGAGGATCTCTCGCAATCCACTGGTGAAATTTGAGGGGGAAAATTGTTTCAGAGCTCCAAATCCAAAACTTGAAATGAAATGATGAAAATGAAATGTTAAAACTACTTTTTATGTTTACTTTTCTATGTACTTCAAGTAAAAGTTAGTTTTAGCTCATTTTTCATCCATGAATATGTATTTTTAATTAGTTTGATGGAGTTTTGAGCAGTTTGAACAACTGTTGACGGAATCTGATGTGCTAAATGGTGAATTGAGCATCTTTGACCACCAAGAAAACTTTTTGTCTTCTTTTTTAGCTTTGATTCAAAAATGAAAAGAAAATTATAGAGTCCTCTTTAAACCCTTTTCAGACTCGTTAAACATGAAAATATTATTGAGCGCTTGTCTTTTCCGGCTCGTTAAAGTACTGGAAACATCATCCCTCCTGTATTATTTTATCCTTTTCGGACCTGAGGGATTATTTTACGAAAAAGAACTTATGGAGTTTTATTTTCGTCCCTTTTCAAACTCTCTAAACATGAAAAGGACCGAGTTATCCTTGTTGTTAAACTCGTTAAAATAATAGCAACAAACTTGTCCATCTAGACAAGAACGAGTTTCACTATCGCTAGACTGTTAAAACATCAAATAGCGACGGGTTTGCCCCAAGGGTGAATTATAGAACAAGCATATGTTATCCTCCTCAAGATTGACAAAAATAAAGAAGTACTGGTCAGCAATGACTGGGGAAAAAGGGGAAAAAACTTGAAGAATTTATGGTAGCAAGTCGCTCTTGAACATGACACTTTTACTTCATCTCCATGATTGAGTTGGGTTGGGTTATTTCGTTCACTGGTCATCATACCATCCATCTTTTGGGGTTAACGCTACCAATTCATCTTAGTGTCGCCGACATGTTCAAGAGAAGTCATTCACTTGAGAATTCATCATCTAGTTAATGTCTCATACATGACAATACCTCTAACCTTCATTTTTCATGACCGCCATTCCTGAACCTTATGTCGTTAGTTCATTTTCACCTCCAGAAATCATTTGATTCGTTTTGTGTCGTAGATGTGGGATACATCAAGGCCCTCCTACGACGAGTCACTTCTTGTTGACATCAGCTCATTATCCAAGAAGTTGACTTAGAAACAACCCTTTCAGTACTTTGAGGCTTGCATACATCAATGACAAGTTTTTCTCTTCCGGTGACAGGTTGACATCAATTGCCTTCAACCGAAAGATTTTGCTTGGTGTTCGACATCAGATCATGTATTCAGACCATGTGAAATGTAATGTGGTACCTTGAGGATCATTATCATCATCGGTGATCCCTCTTGCGTCTGTTAACAACTCACATCATTGGCTGGTAATCAGGCGATGTCTTTCCATGTTCGACTTCAGAACATCTCTTCACACGGATTGAATTGTACATCGAGTGAATATTGAACGAGTTTGAAGACCCAAGATCTAGTTTCATCCATATGGGCTGTGATATATTCAGGGATATAAAAACATCAAATGTACAGAGGCTCTACACATATGGTCATCCTAATCATGGATTGCGACTCTATATCTGTAGAATCACAAGTTTGTATCTGCAGACGACTATTTGATCTATGTACATGAAATGTAATTTATAAAGCTGCACATGGGAATGCCTCCCTCAGCTAGTTCATCAAAAATCATATATTATCATGTATTGTATTATAAATTGATGCAGGTCACCTTCCAGTTTGAAACTTCGGATCCTCATGATAAAGCATTTTAACCTGATATGATTTTTTATGACCTCATAATTTAGGGGGCAACAGTTATAGACATATTTGGGCACATCAACCCCAAACTCCTATGTCGATGTATTAGGGCTCATAAACCCATAAAAGAGTTGTTTCATACCCTAAAGGAACATAGTCATCTGAATACATCACTTCCCAAAAGTTCCATCTGAGAAATCATCCAGAAATTGCCTAAATTGAACCATATTGACTGCTACACTGTCAAAGTGCGATGCATACTGACTGCTACATTGTTAGGGTGCGATTCATACTATTTAGTCCTTCTATAGGGTGTGATGGGTGAGGATGGACAAATTTTCGGGACAGTTTGTTAGTGGGTTGCTCATGGAATCTTCTAGAAACTTCTCCTATGCCACTTGCCTCTCTGAATTCGCCCAAGAATGAACAAGGGAACTAGGAAACCATCTCCAATCCCCTCTCTTGTGGAACCAATTGTAAAAAGTGGAATGACACTAATCAAACCCCATGGATGTCTCACACCCTTGCAAATATCTATAAATTGATCTCCCATCCAAGAGATCAAAAGGCTGGAATGTTGTGAATTGCAAGTAAGTGCTGATAGTTTGTAATTGAGGAGAGAGCATTGTATCCTTGTTGGTGTGGTCTTGCTATTTTATGAGGTGAAGAAGGATTGAAGCTGGGAGGATGGCGCTGGATCAGACAACTGGGTTGTAATTCTCCTTTCTATTAATAAATCTCTTCAAGTTTTCTCCCATATGATTATGCAATTGTGAATGCTATCATTTCTTCATTATATATATGATTCTGTAATGTTTATGTTGTAATAGATCACGATGGTTTGACGGTTCTTTGTTGCTGTACTTGTGCAGGTACTTTCCAAGTGTATTAAGTACAGGGAGGAGTTGTAGGATCTGCCAAAGGAGAGAGGGATCAAGCAAGGGATCAAGCGGAAGTTCTAGGTTGGTTCTACTATCTTTCTCTTATCTGTTACACACAGGAAAAATCATTAAATTGCTTTAAACTATTGTTTCTAGGGTAGCTACCAAATCTAGAGGGTTAGTCATTCAACAAGACACTAATTTTCCCAGAAACACCTAACATAGATGGCTTTACATTATGGTCTACCTGGAATAACCGATCCTCCCATAGAGGCATTGGGGGTATAGCTTGTTACATTAAGAAGAACATCTCTCCCCATGCTAGGATTTATAGAAACGACCCTTACAACCAATATAGTTGGATAGAAATTACTGACATTTATGATAAAAAGACCTACATAGAAATCTGTTATTCACCCCCCCATTAATTGTAACTTATATAAGAAAAAGAATCTAGATAAAAATAGTCCTTACAATGGTTGAGAGAATGATATTTCTAGCCTAAGGAATGAAGACAATATCCCTTTAATGGGTTACTTTAATGCTCGAACTTCAAGCAACCAAGTTGTTAGACGAAGACCTTCCTCTGTCTAGCCAGTACAAAAGGAGCTTTGAAGACCTCGGGGAGAATTTGTTTGGGTCAGAGCTAGTCAAGCTCTGTAGTGCTCAGGATCTCATAATTTGCAACGGTTTAAAGAAGTGGCCCAATTCTAGCCAGATGACCTGCATCCATGGGCTTGGTAGCAGCATGGTAGACTATGGTATCTCTGATCTCTCTCTATACAATGAAATAAAAAAATTTGACATCTTAAACGACCACGAGCTTGACTCTGATCATAGGCGTTTACTTATAACTCTCAATTTTGTCATGCATAGAGATCCCATAGAAGATAATCCTTATAGCCAAAAGAAGTTGATCTTTGATAGAAATAAAAAAGGTCTCTTTCTAAATGAATTAAAAACTATTTTGCTTCCTTTATCTAGTATAGACAACATAGAAGATCTCTATCATAATTTTACTACAACCCTCTCATATTTTGTTCACAAGTTCTAAATTGAAGTTTCAAGTAATAAAATAAATAGAAAAACCAACCCATGGTATGACAAAGATTGTAAAAGTGCGAGGAGAGCAATTAAGGAAGTTGTTGATGAATTTCTTAAAATTGGCAAGATAAAAATACACAAAGCCCTAACTAAAAGGAAAAAAAGGCAATATATTTGTAAAATACAAGAGAATCTCTTACACCTCTCTAAGGTAGCTCCTAATAAATTTTGGAGGCAGATTCTAACTAGGAAAACTAAAGATAATAATAAAATTGCTTTACACGACTGGAATTCTTATCTTAAAAAGCTTTATGAATCTCCAAATGTCATGGATAACTTTGAAACCCTGCTCATAACAAAAGAAGTTTTCTCATTAGAAGACATTGATTTGGGGGTTAATCGCTTTGCTAATGGGAAAGCTAAGGACATTGAAGGTTACTAGGTGGAAATCTTAAAAATTGGAAGTCCTGTCCTCATCCCCCACTTTCACAAGATTTTCAATCAAGCGGTCAAGCAAGGGTTTCCTAAACCATGAACTCAAAGTCTCATTATCCATATTTTTAAAAGTGGGGATACATATAACCCCTCTAATTATTGGACAATTATGATTAGCCCTCTCCTAGCCAAGTTATATGGTATTATTTTGGAAAGGAAGTTAAGCATATGGCTTGAAAGTGAAGGTAAGCGGGCTAAAGGCCAAGCGGGTTTTAGAAAGCAACACTCAACAATAGACCACCTCATTATGCTTAGGATCATGTGGAGGAATCCTGCAATGATAAATCCAATTCCTTTTGTTGCTTTGTGGACTTTAGAAAGGCTTTCGATACGGTTCCTAAAAACAACCTTTGGAACAGATTAGAAGAGCTAAAGGTTCCTTTTGAGTTGAGAGCTGCCACTATAAGGTTATACGAGAATGTAATTGCCAAGTTAAAGAGCAATGAGGGGTGGTCGAAAGATATTAAGTGTAATATCGAAGTTAAACAAGGTTGCCCCCTCTCCCCTAACCTATTTGGCATTTACATCGACAAGCTAGAAGGTTGTTTAGAGGAAGTAGGATGTGCTGGCACGATTTGTTGGGATAGTCATCATCCTTCTTCTCTACGCTGACGATATTGTTCTTCTCACAAGGTGCCCATCTGATCTTGATAAGCAACTTATACTTCTTAAGGATTTTTGCTCTACCATGGGTATGATTGTTAACACTGACAAAACAAAAGTTATGATTATCAAATCTAAGAAGGACACTTATGCTAATTTTATGTATGACAATAGTAACTTGGAGGAAGTGTCTTCCTACAAGTACCTAGGAATTGATATTCATCACAAGCTCAACTAGAACTATGGCATTGAGAAAAGGATTAATGGGGAATGGAAAGCTTATTTTGGTCTTGAAAATAATTGTAAAATGGAAAACCTCGTAATGTGGGATAGAAAAAAGTTCCTCTTTGAAACTTTAGTCACTCCGGTTATCTTATATGGATGTGAGGTTTGGGGTTGTAGCATCTCTAGAGAATCTTGGAAAAAGATTGAGCAAATCCAGAAGTGTTTTATAACGTATAACCTCAAAATTAAAAGCAACACACCATATCATATTCTTCTTATAGAAGTGGGTCTTTCCCCTATTGAGAGCCTAGCTATGACTAAGCTTCTATTGTATAAGCACAAACTCAATAACATAGGAGACCATAGACTTCCTAAGCTAGATTTAAATTCCATCCAAAACCACCTAAGGCTCAAACGAGGTTGGTATAACGACACTAGGGTGTGGTTAAACCATTGGGAGATTGACGAGAATGTTGCATTGCAAAACATTAATAACATTAAAAATATTGTTACTTCTAAGTTCAAAGAAAAAATGTGGTGTGAGAAAGATTTAGCAGCTAAAAGAAAATTAAGATATTATAAGGAGGTCATCAACCCCACCCTAGAAGATCAAAAGTATCTCTCTGTTTTAACTAGCTCAAAGAAGAAAATTAATACAACCAAGATTAGAATGAACTCTTATGAGCTCCATAGTGAAACAGGTCGTTGGGTAGTTCCTAAAACACCATGGATGGAAAGGCTCTGCCATCTCTTTGAGAATACGAACATCAAGGATGAAAATCACTTCCTCTTAGAGTGCTCCGCGTACAACCACATTAGATCTCAGTTTCAAAATCTTTGTTGCGATACTGACCTTCCTAGCCTTTTACGTTGTCAAAATTACAGTGAGCTCAGGAGGCTTCTCTCCAAGCTTTTTGAGCATAGGAATAAAATCTTAAATCAAACTAAATAATTTGTTTCTTTAGGTCTGATAGACCAAATTTTGATCTCAGTGGACGTTAACCACCACCACCATCATCATCGTCAAAAAATAAATAAATATTAATAATTGTTTTGAAAATAGATAATAAGGAATTTGACTTATAAATGTTACTTGTGACTGAGGCATTTTTCTTTATCTTAATTCAATAAAATACAAATAAAATTTCTCAGTAAATATTAACATCGATGGAAAATATTTGGTCATAACTTTTTTAATAATACCATATCAATATCAACCACTCACGAAATGGAGAATAGTGGGCCATAACTTGTTGTGTAAGATGGTTTTTACGCAGATATATCAATGTTTATATTTAAAATGAATGAGATATATTCTTTTATTAAATATTATAAATAAAAATAAAGGGAAAATAAAGCTTTTTATTAAAATTAGAATTAATGTTAATGTTGATAATTATTTTTTAAATAAATAATCAACAAAAATATTTTAATATTAATGTTAATATCTAATATATAACGGAATAAAAAATTATACATTTAAAAATATGTAAAAATATTTTTGATTATGATTATTTACTCTTACTTTATCATGGAGATTTTTGGCTTGTAAATAATTTTTTTGCAATACCATAGACCAATATCATGACTTAGTGATACCATATGCCCAAAAAATCATAACTCATTTCATATGACATTTGTTTATATTTTTTTTTTAATAACTCATTTAATTAAAAAGTGAAAACAAATATAACTACTTTTGAGATAAATCTTAAGGTTTGATCTATGAATGTTATTAAGAATAATCTAAAATATTCTGTGGAGGTTAAATATTTATCATCCATCTAATAATTATTGTTGATTAAATTAAAATTCTGGAAACCTATTCCAAATTAGATTCAATATAATTATTATTTGTGTAAGAATAACACTAAATTGAAAATAAAATTATTCTTTCTAAACTAGAATTATTATCCATATTAGTGATTGTTTCGAAAATGAATAACAAGAAATTTAAATTTATAAATATCATTCTTTCTATTTAAAATAAAAAATAAATTTCCTTTTTTCTAATTTTATAAATAAAAATCCCTAATTGAGGTGTTTTCAAAGAAAAAAGTTGTTTCACATGGCCAAGAGACTGAGAGACATGACAACACATCCCTATAGAGAATGTTTAAGGCACCAATGATCCCAAGGTGATGCCACATGTAGACTGCAATCACAATACTTAATTTCTTGTATACACCACATTGCCATATAATCCTCTAGACTATTTACTGAGTGTTCACTCATGTGAAGCATCTACTAGGCATATTGTTGTTTATTTCATTCCTTATTATGGCCCAAAATGCTTATTGCTTCATCGTTACTAATTGCCAAAGCTTCTTGTCTGACACACATGCCTAGGCTCTTGTCGATTTCAATTGGGGTCTTTAGTCAGCCCATCCTCTTGAGCCTTGGCTTGGTATTAACTTACTTTGGTATGCCTCTAGAACTCTAGAAAGGAATGTATTTCCATTTTCGACTGGAACTATAATGTCAATCAGAGTTATCATATAATAGCTCGAAATATTGGGTTCACCTTGCTATCACCCTCTCGTAGGTTTGGTGGGTATGTTGCAACTCTTATGTTTGATTTCATCTTCATGCAAATAACAAACATTATGTCAATGGACACCTTTGTAGTTGTGTACTTGACTTATTCTGGTTCGCGCAATGTTGTGTTGGTGATTTTTTTATAGAGACCCAGGGTTCTACCTTAGGGTGCCAACAAAAGAATCTGTTGTAGTATAGCTTAACATTGACATATTCAATATTTAACAAGGGAAGGAGGTCTCACGTGAGGTGCTACCAAAACTTTAAAAGGTGAAGGGGATTTTATAGATAAATGTGAATATAATTAATAGTTCTATAGCCCATCATTCCTCTAAGATAACTAATTGACAATTTAGAATATTATATAGACATTTAAAGAAATAAAAATTTAAAATAGATCCAGACACACACGCATCACATGAAATTCCCCTACAACAGATCTCCTTTATTATATCAAAAGAGAGCAAGAGCTCAGATTACATTCTCCAACATATAGATCATTAAGATTGCGGACCAATACAGTAAATCTCGACAAATTAGACTTATCAAATAGAATACAATAGATTTAGAAGTGCAATACTGAAATCCAGCTGCATTTTGGCCTCTTCTCTCATCTTCTCCTTCTCGCATTTTCCTCGCGAGTTATTTTATAGTTTATGTCTGTTGATAAGGTCCAACTTAGCTTTGCTTTGATAGGATCAATCCTTCCTTATTCATACTCAATTTATTTCCTCAATCTACATCCACACTCGCTTGATGATTTCCAAAGCTTTAACTAAATTTCTTGGCTATCATTCTTTCCTTTCTACTGCTAGTTTTCGACCAAAATTAACCATTCAAGAGTGGATTATTTTTGTCTTTTGCTTTCTCCTTTTTCCGCCACTAGTTTCTAGCCAAAAATTTACCATTTCAAAAATGAGGGACCCAACATGCCTCAACCATATCCTATTGACTCTCCCTTAAGTCAATTTTACACCTGTACATATTATTCTCCTTCAAATGAAGGACCCAACTCTGGAATAGTGATGAGCACTAACTTGCATAAAATATCGTAGCTAGAAAATTTCTCTTGTTAGTTCTACAATAAATTATTTTCCTAATCAATAAAAGTTTGAGCATTGGTGGCATCAGGTACCTTAGGCTAGGCTTCAAGGACATTACTCCATGAAGATCAAATTTATACAATTGGAGATAATGTTGCTAGACAATTTTTTAAGATCATGAACGATCTACTTAGATTTATGGGACTCCTCTTCTAAGGTAGTAATTTGGATATCTATTTCCTTAGTCTGATCAAGAAATTTCTAGCACATAATATGATCAGTAGTAGCAAATGCATCTTCCATTATTATTTTTACCCTATTCTTGTAAATTATACAATGGATAATTACATTTGGATAACAATCTAGGCCAATCTTGTGCTTGTAATAGATATCTTAAGAATCATTTATTTGTCGCTAAATATTAGATCTAAGAGTAGACCATTGCTCAACAATCTGGTTCAACTAGTAGACAAACTATTATGTAGGCTGAGGAACTTGTTACACAACTTGAAAATAATATTTTGTAAGGCTTTATTATCAGAGGCTAACCCTGTGCAAACACCTTCAATAAATTCTATACATTCCATGGGTTCATAGGAGGAAACGTCCTCCAGTAAAGTAGATTTGGTCTCCACAATAGTTGGCCACATTTTCATAAGGGAGACATTAATGTCTGTAACATCTTGTTCAAGATTTTCCTTCTTTGTGCATAGTTGTTCTTGCTCTTCTGTGACTTGGAGTTGTTGTTTTTGTTTTTGTTCATAAGCCTGGGCTAAGTCACTTTGTCTCTTATTTGCAAGACTCAAGTGGTCTTCCAAGTGCAATGATGAAGCTCTAATGAATTAGAATAACTTCCCAGAGAACCAATGTTGAAAATATTTAGTAAAAAGAGTATCAATCGAAAAAAACCTAAATTGCAATCGTTGTCTACTGATGACAAACTTCTCTGATTATGCTTGCAGAGAATTCTCTGAAGCCCCTCAAATTTTCTTACTAAAATTCTTTGTGGAATTTTGCAACTACTTCAAGAGGAAGTAAAGGGACTATGTCTAATGACTGGGCATAGAGCTACAAAACCTCCTTGCAATGATTAGGATTGTTAATAAAAGTAGATAATTTAGCTAAAAAAGAACTAGTTCTTAGCTTAGGATGACTCGATGTACCAGGAAGAGGCTAAACATATTGTAGAACCTTGTTTTTAGGAGCATTAATTATATCAATCCAAGCTTTAGGGCCTTGTTATGTGTCTAGATTCTGATCTTATTGGAATGAATAGATGAAACATCTAAAATAATATATAAGGGAACTGTTGACTATGGTGAAGAGATGGGACTAAGTGGAATAGAATCAAGAACCTAAGAAGTGTATAGTTACTCAGTAATGGTTTTTCACGGAATAGGATCTATAGGTTCATCATTGAGAGTATGAACAATAGTTGAGGTATTTTAAATAGAAGGAAGGTGTTTTGAAATCAATCGTTACAACCAAAAAATAAGGGAAGGTTTGTCTAACATCCAGCAGAATAGTCCATGGATGATGTGACAGTGATTATAATAAATAAGGAAAGATCTACCTAGTATCCCGCGGAATATTCCACAAGGATGGGATAGGAAAAACAACCATTACAACACATTCACAACAAGATAAGCACTAAAATAGCCAAAATAGTTCAACTATCTTAGTACATGTTAAAGAAAGCATGAAATGAAATTGTCCACATAATAGTCTTACAAAAATTCATAAGTCGTGCATGAAGAATGTGATGGCCTTCAAAGGCTTTTGTTATTAAGAAAAAGTTCCAAGACACATACTTACATTGTACATCACTAGCCGCAGCAGTGGGACATTGGAGCCACTCCTTGCTCCTAAAAGAAATAGCTGGTCTCTCTAATGCCTTGCAGGAGGATCCAAGATGAAAAGTCATTTTCTCATACAATGAGGGGGTATATATAACCAAGGGGTGATGCTTACCCCTTGTGACTATTTGACTACCCTCATGACTATTCAACTTCCTATGACGTTTCAACTTACATGACTCTTCATATTCATGTGTGTCCATTGGACTTCCACTTTACAATACATTTGATTTACAATATACATGGCCCACAATAGCGATGTCGCTGACATGGACTCGCTTGATGATGTGGCAATTTCAATTCATTATTGTTGTTGAGTGGTATATGTGTTCTTGGATATGATCTCTCTTCTCCTCCACATATCTTGGCAATGCGGGGTCTTCAATGATCCCCAGTATTGTTAGGTGGTTGCACACTTGTGTTCCTTCAACTGCTCTTGGTATGTCCCCTTGTCCATTCAGCTACAAGTGAGCATTTAAGCATGCTTCTCTACTTCTTCATCATCTCGCCATGATTTAATAGTGTACATGTTACTGCAATTCTCTCATGACGAGACGAAATCAATACGAAAACTCCCTAGTCTAAGATGATGCATTATTATCCATTAACTAAGCTCAGGACAAGTAACAAGCTGGGAGAGAGGGTCCAATAACTACGTATTGCACAGTTCCAGGTGATAGGGAGAGAACTTGATCACTGAGACTGCGCAAAGCATAGCTCAGGTTTGACCAAGGAACTTTTCAACAAAGTCCCCACTCGAGAGAGAAATTGTGCTGTGGCCACTGGGATTCAAAATTGCACAGTGGAATCTAGCAGTAGCTAATGTGGGATGAGGCCTTGAGAGGTTAGTTCTACGTATTTTTCAGCGGCAAGGGGGACTAAGAGAGGCCTGAAAGACAAATCTGCACATTTTTTGAGGTGAGTGAGATCTAGCTGAGGGAAGGAAACTAGAGGACACATCTGCACAATTTTGGAGGCCAAGGGAGTTTGGGCTCTCTGTGCATTATGGTGTTCCAATAGGCAAGGAAAAAGATTGAGGACTAAAAGTGCGAAGTGCGTAGTTCAAGGCAGATTGGGAGGAACAACTGCGCAATTCTGTGGGTGAAGGAAGCCTGTTGGGCTTTGGAATTGTGCAGTACAACTGCCCTAGAGGAAAATGACTGCAACTGCATAGTTCCAGGTAGAAAGGTCCATCAATGAGGTTTGAGACTGCGCAGTGCATAGTTTAGTCAGGGTCCAATGAATTTGAGTTTCCCAGTCGAGAATATTTTCCGGAGATGGCCAAGTACAGGAGGAAGATAGACTTGTGATGAACTTGAACTTGTGATCACACACTTTTCCTACTTCGATGACATGACAACATAGACCACCTTCGTAAAAAATAAAGCATTACGCTCTGGGTGATTGTCTCATGGCAAGAAATGAAAAGTGCAACACTTGAGATAGGCTTTAGGATGACCGTGATGACACTTGTACGACAGCGCTCAAGACTTTGTGTATGAGTACAACAGGCATTTACATGGCTAGGACAAATCGTATACACAAAGACCAACCTTTGAAACCACCAGAAAATGATCGCAACATTACATATCAGTCAAACATGCCAAAATATGACAGTTAGCCCAACATACAAAAGGGAACGAAAAAATTAGTGAAAAAACATGGAATGACTTTTAGCGTTTGCGACCATACATTGCATTGAAGACATAATGATATGACAATGGTAAGAAATCCTTCATACCATGCTAAGAGGTGTATTTCATGAAAGACGTGCTTTGTTTTTCGTACCTACCCTCCAAAGGGTTGTGAATCAAATGGAGCCTTCATGCAGTCCTGATCTTCTATCATATCCCCGAGTTCCTTGGTCTTCTTATTTGATGATTATATTTTCTCCTAAGCTTCTTGAGTGTAATCGACTATGTCCTCCTTCTTCATCTCCTTCTTTATCATATTTCCATAGTGTAAGAGAGTATCTGCGTCTACAACTCACTCATGATGGGATGACATCAGTCTCAAACCCCTAGCCTAAGATAGAGCACTTGGATTCATGAACTAGATCAGGATTGAGTGACAAGGTCAAGGAGAAGGCCCAGTGATTGCGTGATTCTGTAGTTCAAGCAGCTAAGGGTCAATCTTGATCACTGAGACTACATAGTGTGCAACTCAGGCTAGTTTGAGGGAAATTTCTGCATAATCCTCACTGAGGGAAAAATTGCGCAGTGCCCATTGAGAGACAAAATTGTGTAGTTCAAGAAAGCAATGGCTGCTATGGGATGGAGCCTCGAGAGGAAAAACTATGTAGTTTTAGGAGGCAAGGGGGATTGGGTAGCTGAGAGGCTTGAAGGACAAAACTGTGCAGTTTTTGGAGGCAGTGAGTTCTGGCTGAGGGAAGGACACTGGAGGAAGCATCTACACAGTTTTGGATGCCAAGGGAGGCTAGGATTTCTATGCATTGCACAGTTCCAATAGGCAAGGAAAAATCTTGAGGGTTGTAGATGCGAAGTGCGTAATTTAGGAAGGCTGGATGAGGCTAGGTTGCTAGGAATCCTCCAAAATTTGGCTAAGTGTGGGATTAGTGGAACCGATGTGAAAAATGATATAACTTGACTGTGACCACACACTTGGAAACTTAGTGATACAACATAGATCATCCAAAACATATGAAAACATACTTCACTTAATGAAACAACCTTTCTAGCAACTTACAACAAGTGTGGCTTCGATGATAGACTTTGTGAGGATAATGACGACAGTTGTGTAATAGTGCATGAAATTTTGGAAATGAGTGCGAAACATGTCTATATGATGAGAAAAACTCATTTTCACAAAGATTGCCCCTTGAAGAAAACCAAAGCTCCTCTTTGCATGAAAAGCGATGATTCCCATGCCTGAAAATGACACTTTCTATATAAAGGTAAAAGTGTAAACGATTCTTGAGATCCAAGAAGGGAGCTTGAAATCATCAGCTAAACAATGAGTGACTAAGGAATGACTGATCACAGGATCAAAAGTAGGCTCCAATGGGCACAACCTGTCATCTAGCCCTCTTTCTAGCACCATTTCGTTGACAATGTTGAAAGTCTGTCAACCAAGGGGATCTCCCCGATATGAAGTCCCAATTAGAACTCACACCATTTGGTACAGAAGTCTCATCCGGTATAGAGGCCTGGTTTCTGAATCCTTAAAGAATTTCCCTGGATCTATCTATCAACACAAGAGAGTGATGCAATGGTATCTTTGAAAAGCAAGGTGAGTGTGCCTAGTGAGTGTGTAGCGCAAATGTGTCTAGGTTTTCTTATTGTAAAAGGGGAAGAAAAGTGAGCCTCTAAGTGAGAGGTAATAGTACCACCCAGGAAGAGACACATATGAAATATATGGATTTGTTTATCATCCATCAGAATAGTCCACAACAGATGTGAAAATGATTACAACCAATAGCCAAGGGAAGGCCCATCTAATATCCAATGGAATAGTCCATGGCAGATATGATGGTCGTTATAACCATGTTGACAGTGCTATACACACCAACATTCAAGGGGATCTCTCAGATAATAATTCCCAACTATACCTCATAACGTTGTGAGTAGGAGCCCCAACAATGGGTAGTAATGTAGTGCCTTGACTGTGGTAGCATGTAGAGGTAAGTATGATGACTTTGGTAGGAAGAAAGTGTGTGACCTTGTAGCGAGTCAAGTGAGATGAATGGGGGTTCTAACACACAAAGGGGAAAAGGAAGTGTGGCCCTTAGAAGCCTGTGATAGTACGCATCCTCAAAGGAACACATGAGCGGAATGAAATCACAAGCTGGAATTGGAATAGTCCACAGACCAAAGTGACGGGTTAATCCAACAACATGCCTTCAACCAGATTTATACAATTGCAAACAAAATAGTTCATAAGAAAATGCGTAAGTTAAAAGACATACATTGCCAAAGTAACTAGAATTATCGAACTACAATAACAATATATGCATGAAAACATGCTGGCTCAGTTATATTATTATTAAGTGAAAATTCCATCAATACAGACACCATTGACAACTACTGGCCCTAATAGTGGAACATTACAATCAACATCGACTGCTCCTCCAAAGAAGTGTACTCACTCTGTGTTGTGGAGAAGCCAATGCTTGTCACAATGCTCCCAAGCCTTCTCTAAGCCTAAGCCTAGCCAAAATCTTGGCTCCCAAAATCTTGGTCTATGAGTTATGAGGTTCTATTTATAACAAAGGGTGGGGTGACCCTTGAAATTCCCCTTTGACTCTTTTACTTCCCTCATGACTCTTCAAATCCTTTACAAATAACTCTTTACATTACATAGTGACTATTCACATTCCACTAATGACACTTGGAATTTCACTTATAATATATTTACAAATAATATACATTTTCCACATATACCCATGTGGGAAAAAATAGGCTAGAGTTAGCCTAACAAGACAAACACTATGACTCGGAAGCCTCGGGAAAGACCAACTTGGCAACATCCTCTTGATGATATTCGGTGACGAATTGATACCAAGTTTGGTACTGCACTATGGTGCCCCCATATCATTTGGTGATGTCTTTATGGAAATAAATTCTTGCCTCCATGGCTTCTGGGTATATGGTCGTGGAACCTTTGTCCAACTCATCTTGAAGCATGCACAATATTTGCCTGAGTACGACGGGACCACCAATGTACTTATGCATGTTTACTGTGCTCAACTGTAATTCATCGCTAGTGGCCTCTTGCATTAACTTCTCCAATGCACTTGAGTCAATCAACCATGCCTCATGATATACATGTGTACTTGAATAAGAAGCCAAGTACACATCCCCACCTTCATATGAGGTGATTTTTGCCTCTGCAGAAGGAGCATCATCATATCCATTTCCTTTCTCAGGAGCTTTAGATCTACAATCCTTTTTGAAGTTCCCTTCCTTTTCACATTTCTAGCACACATTTACAGGTTTTCCTAAGGATTTAGGTCTCCCTCTAGATTTAGATATCCCACTCGAGGACTTATTTTTGTTTCTGTTCTATGACCGTATTCGTATAGAAAAGGCCTCTCCATTCTGGCCCTCCATAGATTTTCATCTCATCTCCTCTAATAAAAAGGATGAGGTTATTTCATCAAACTTCAAGGTAGTTTTATTGCTACCTATTGCGACAACCATACTATCCCACAAATCAGGTAGAGAACACAGTGAACTAATGCACTTATCCTCATTTGAAATTTTAATATCAATAGATAAAAACTAGCTTACCATAGTATTAAAGGCATTCATATTCTCTGTCATCAAGTCTCGATCCTTCATCCTCAAGTTATAAGACTTTTTCCATAGGAACAATTTATTCACCAGAGACTTAGATTGGTACAAAGTCCCTAACTTTTCCCACAAAGCCTTCACCATAGCTTCCTATGATACATTCAACAATATTGAAGATGTGATACGCAATCGTATTGTTATCTTTCCTTTCCGATCTAACTTCGCCTAGCCTTCATTTGACATTGGCGTTGGTTTAATACCTGGATCTACCATGATCCACTGATCTTTATCCACTAGAAGATCCTCCATCTTGAGTTTCCACAACTCAAAACTTTGACGATTAAATTTCTCAGCCTCTGTCTTTCCACTGTTGACCATCTTCTTTCACTGCAAGAATCAATCTTGCAGATCTCCCACTGAACGGGGTCTATCACAGGCCTGCGAAAAACCCCTCAGCAGCAAAGGCGCCCCCTTGAAACTGAAACAACTCTGATACCAAATGTAGGTTTTAACTCTCTACATAAATTACATGCAAACGGATTCTAAAAATAGAAAATAAACAATGATGAGAATATAAAATGAATACACAGATATTTTCCCTAGATCCCAAAACCGGGACTACTAGATTTATTTTTCATTATGTTCCTTTCAACGTTACAATACATATATATACATGTCGAAGCATTCATAAACCCCAATCCATTAACCCTAGATTAGAACATAACCATAGTTTCCTTTACCAGATCTACAAAATACCATGGACAAAAATCCATCATGTCCAAAATCATGTGCAAAACCCATGCACAAAACCATAGGTATGTCCATGGACCTAATGTAGGGTCCAAAAATTTTTGTAGGGCCGTTGCCCGGGATCCCATACACCACTCTCGTGAAACTCCCTGTGACTTCCCTGTTGCGCTAGGCACAACAAAAATGGGAATTAGTAGTGTGACCAAATTATACAACTATTTCCAAATTAATCTTTTCAAATAATTTATCAACCATTCATGTAAGAGAAACAAGAATTATATGAAGAACATATCAAAAGTTTCATTATCATACACATATACGACATGTAAAGACACAAATCCTGTTATTCATTCCTTCATCCAAGGAAATCCACAATTAACTTTTACATCACTACCCCACAAGCTTCTACTTGTAGGTTTGTCAGGCTACCAGTTGAAGGAACCTACCAATCCCTAATTTTTCAACTACCACTGAAAAGAACTACCACCTCTAATTTTATCAGCTACCACTGAAAGGAATCTCCTACTCCCTAATTTATCATCTACTATTGAAAGGAGATACTACCCCTACTTTTATCAGCGACCATTAAAGGGAAGCTCCTACTCTCCAATTTATTACTTGTTACTAAAATAAGCTACTACGCCTGGTTTTATCATCTCATACTGAAAGAAGCTCAGACCTATGAATGTTTTCCAGTCACTACTGGAAGGGCCTACAACCCCTACACTACATGCCACTACTTTATAGCCATGTTAATTGATCTTTCATTGATTTTCAAACATAGATCAACAAGTCTTTATTGCTTCAAAAAAAAAATTCCTTATTGTTATACCTCAATGTATACCTCAATGCCTTGAATATATAAACTCTTTTCTTTTCTTATAAAACACCACCTTTCTATATACATGCCTAAACCACCTCAAATCATCTCTTCCAACATCTCATCCATCATAATGACACCTTCAACAAATATTATTCATTGATTTCTGAAACACCATTAAAAATAATATCACCAATGCATTCTTTGGATCTCTAAAACACCTCTCAAATACCAGATTTGAACTCTGATTCACCCATGATGCATACAAACATTATGCATATTGTTTCACCAACAACCACCAACTTGGTTATTTGATTCTACTCATAAATGATTGAGATGATATTTTTAGTTTTTTAAATGTTAGTTAAGTTAAGCTCTTAATCATGCATAGATCCTTATTTTCAACTCATATACCACTTCTGTTAAGTATTTTGGTGTGTACTAATGTTTCTCCAAATCTACTTGGATGTCCTCATCTCAATATCAAAGTTATTCTACTAATTTCAATAATTCTGGAACTTTTTACAAGGTTTAGAAGACGTTTGTCCGTAGTTCCAAATCTAGAAAATTTCTAGATTTGGATAAAACTACCAAATATGTCGTGTTGAAGTTGAACAATCACTAGAATCCAAGGGACCTTGTAATATGAAACCCATGGTCATAAGGATTGTATAAATGTATATATTTGTGAATAGAAATGTAAATAATGATTTATCTTATATCTTGTGTTCACCATTCCATGTATTTGTTTAACATGGTATCAGAGTAGGAGAATTCCTGCCTGCTCAAATTTGAACCACTAGTTTAATGGTCGTTCTCATAAAACTTGGGCAATATTTATGAAAATAATGTTTGGTTGGGAATTTCATGTCATTGTCTCTAAATGTCCAAAGTTTGGCCTCTCAGCTACTGTAATAATCTCCAAGAATCTATTTCTATCTACTACTTCTGCTATATCTCTTTTTAGACAATGGGTTGTGGTAATTATTATACAATACACGATTTGAGTGGCTACTCTTCCATTTTGAATAATTATGAGCATTTATTCTATGTTTAGTTCTTGTTTCTTTTGTCCAAAGTGTTATCTCATATTACAAGCAGATTCGTCACTCCTTTCTATGCATTGTCCTTCTATCATGTCAGGCTTGTCAGTGCCTTTCCCTCACCCAGGATTTATGATTAACAAGGAAAACACATGTACCTTAAACCCTATCATTGGCATCATCGACTAAGCATATTGACCTGCTAATAGACAATCACACCATAAACATGGCGTTACTATGTGTGTACAAAATACCAGTTAAGTCTACCAAAGCCAGTGAATCTAAATAAGCGTTTCTCTACCCACTACAATTTGAGTAACAATGTACACTATCGACTCTGAAATTCGTGCAAAAAAATTAGAAACTAATACCATTACAACAATTATTTCAAAATCCATTATGGTCATGGGAGCTGAATTTGTAACATTCATGGGAGTTGAAGCAGTGGAAAATGGAGCAACTACGCTAGATTGGTCACCATTATCTACCAATTCCTTTTGAAGGATTTCAAACTCATTAATGGTGTTGATTATGAGGATATGACATTCGACTTTATCGTAATGTTTTTTTTTATCTCAGGGTCGCTTCGATAGATCACAGAATAACTGTGACAGGGACTCCTCACCATGAGGTAGATGTCCTAAAGTGTCTTAGTAGGACGGTCATGGTAAGCCACAACATCCAGGGGTAGCATTACTGTTGTGGAGTTGCAGAGAGAGCAATATATAAGTTTCCTTGGCATGCATTTAAAGGCTTGGCTGGAGATAGGAATGCGTCATAAAATTCTTTGCTATGACTTTTATGTCATAGAGTTTTGATTTGTTGTCCAGAGAAATGACGAGAACTGACTGTTGTTGTGAAATGTATCTAAAGACAAGTTAGTGTGAAATCTATTTACATTGGCCCACATAGAAAGAAAGTTGCAAGCATACACAACAGATTTATAGATGCCACAATTGCTAGGAAATGAGATCTATTCTTTTCTTTTTTTGTTGTTAAAACAGTTAGTTTTGTGTAGCATATACTTCTCTCCACACACAAACTCTATACTCTTTGACTATCATTCAACGAGATATACATCTTCAATTTTGTGTATCTAAATTTCATTCTTGACCGACGGAGGCTCTTCAATATGATTTTCCTGCTTTGTTGCACTAAGTCTAGCTGAGGGAATAAAACCTTAGACTACCTGAAAATTCTAGAGGAAGAGTTTCGAAATAAAATATCAAAAAAAAATCCATAACACAAATTGTTTTCTTCTAGCAGTGGCACAACAACTTCTTCGACAACAAATTCCAATATCTATTCTGCGGCTGCTGACCCTACGTCAGGGGCTCTGGAACCGAGGTGAAAATAAACCACTATCTGTTGGCATTATATTACTTTATTAATGGACGACATTGTTTTATCTGTTAATGTGTGGAAGAAGGTTTCGTATACTACGTTGACCTTTTGTTTTTGTAATAGTACTATAATCCTAGGAAGTGTATTGTTATGAATATTTATAGGGGTTGATTACATTTGCTGCTATCATAAAGAAGGTAGACCATTCTAGTGTGCCCATTTTTGTTTTAGTTACAGATGGTACCGATGATCACATTAGGTTAACTGGTAGTATTGTTCTCACCAATGTGAATGGGTTAGCATCTTCATGCTCTACTAGCATCATCGTCAAGTTTGTAGTGTAATCATATTTATGCTTTGGTCTTATAATCTTCCATAGGCATTTTAGTTATTGACAAGGATGTTGTAGGTGCAATGTCTTCTCTATTAAATTTTTAGTTTCGTATCATCACTATAATGTCATCATGGAGAAGTAATGTTAACATGGAATTTATTTTTTCATAAGCTATATAATTAGTACATGGTTTTTCAAAGAAATATGATTAATTTGTTAGCGCATAATAGACAGTAATTTCATTATCATGAAATTATGTTAATATGGAATGTAGTTTTTCACAAAGAAGTTACATAATGAGTAAATGGTTTTTCAAAGTAATATAATTGAAGCAATCATGGTGATGATATGGGCATTTTTAACACATTTTTTTTTAAGGAAAAAAAAACTTTTGTCTTAAAAATTATTTTTTTTATTTTAGTTATTTTACATTAAAATTTAATATCAATTGAATTGTTTTAGATATAAAATTAAAAAAATTTGAAACAAAAATATTTTAAGACAACTTTATATTTAAGACAAAAATAGTTTGAGACAAAAATATTTTAAGACAAAACTTTATATTTAAAACAAAAATAGTGAGACAAAAATATTATAAGGTAAAATTTTATATTTAGATGATGGAAATTAAGATGAAACCCATTTAAGACAATTAACAATTAAGAAAAAACCATATCAATTTAAGAAATATTAACTAACACTTGCAAAATTGACTCTGACAGTGTGCCCTAAGTTCACCAACTTGCAGGCTACTACTGTCTCGCACCTATAGCACCTATACCGAGGCTTCTATTTCACTTACCATTCACGTTATTTTATATAAGGACAATGATTTGTTGGGCTATTCGTTTTGTAGGGGTAGCCGACTCTGAAGAACGTGACAAGTTTTCCTAGCAAGGTTTCCTAGACATCAATTTCTCTTATGACTCTTTGATCTTTGCTATGATTAGAGACAATTTATTTGTCGTTGCATTGGGTAAGTTTGCACAAAAATTCTATTAGTGAATAGGGGATAATTATATTTTTTATTTTTGAAAATAGATATTCAAAACACATGAAATTTAATCATATCAATTTTTTTTTTTTTTTTTTTATATATTATGTTTTTCCGTTTTCATTAATCTTTTTTTAATTAAATAAAAAGTTAGAATATGCTAATTATATTAAATATTTAATTAATTATAAAATTAAAATATAACATTTGGAAAAGTTAGAATATTTTTAACTAATTTTTAAGTATTTAATTTGATGTATATTTATTTGAAATTTAAAATTGTATAAAAGTAATAAATTAAAGATAAATTGATTTCAAAACAATTAAAATATACATACCACATCCTAAAAACATAATAAATAAATAGAAAAAAAAAAAATTATCTTTTGGTTGACCCAACTCACAGGGATTTGAATTTTGAATCTCATGTTTTTGCATAATACTTCATAGCAAGGTGATTACCAATTAAATTAGACTCTAAGAGCTATTTTTTTTTAAATATGTGAAAAAAATTATATTACTTCAACTAAAACTTTGAAATAAATTTGCAAGAAGTTAGATACAATTAAGGATTCAAAAAATTAATCTCTCTCTCTCTCTCTCTCTCTCTCTCTCTCTCTCTCTCTCTCTCTCTCTATATATATATATATATATATATATATATATATTTCAAAAATATACATAAAGAAAACCAAAAAAATTAAAATACAAATTCATCAATATATGCATTTTAAACCTTCATTTTTTCACTTTCTACTTGAAAAGTTAGAAATTTGATTCTTGCATATGTCTTATACTCACATCTCAATTTTCTTTTCACTATTAAACAAATATATCAAAAATATAAATACCAATAATTTAATTATTTCTTAGATGTATTTAAGAAAATATATATATTTCAAAACTATACATAAAGAAATCCAAAAAAATTAAAATACAAATTCATCAATATATGCATTTTAAACCTTCATTTTTTTTTCTTTCTAAATTAAAAGTCAAAAATTTGATTCTTGCATATGTCTTATACTCACATCTCAATTTTCTTTTCACTATTGAACAAATATATCAAAAAGATAAATACCAAGAATTTAATTATTTCTTAGATGTATTTAAATTTTTTCTTATTGTAAGAAAAATTTCTACAAATATTGTAAACATATATATACAAAATGCAATTTAGTATTTTTTGATATTAATTTACTGTTATGTATTAAGATTTTGGTAAAGATTTTCATCTCGTAATTAGAAAACTATGAATGCATTATTAAGAAACCTAGTAATATTAGTGATTGATATCATTTCAAACTAGGGAATAACGACTATGTAATTTATCTTCCTCACTTAATATATATATATAATGAAGGAGGCTGAAAGAGTACCTCTAGCATAAACTTTAATTTAATCTAAAAAAACCATTGTCATGCCCCTTTAGTCACCCACATGGCTAGATTCACACACCCAGATGGCCCATTACTATAGCTTTGTGGTGCATCGTGACTCATTTCATCTCATCGATTTCTCAATCTGAAACTACATGATTCCATACTACACCTCACTTTTTATATTTCACGATTATTAAAATTCATACGTTTAACATTTATTGTAATATGTAGATAATCATTCCATACAATTATGCCTTAACATAACCAATATGCAAATGTTATGAATGAAACTAATCTTATACAATCAACAACCCAACTTTCCTAACAGTTGTCAAATATTCAAATGTGTTACAACCAAGTGAACTCTAGTCTCTTATAACAATTTAAAAATTATAAGAGCACACAATTCATACAAACCTATCCTCAAATTTCCTATTTGATTTACTCCCATTGATTGCAACTTTGTCATAGATCAAAATCGTTTCACTTGATAGAAATAGTAAGTAGTCTCGTAAACATGCAATGTATGAAGAGTTAAGTTAAGTGAAGGAAAGCAAGTTAAGTCTAAAATTAGAACTCAAGTGAGCTATAGTTAAAAAGTTAATTCCTTGTCAAGAAAAGCCAAGATAAGGAAAATAAAAAATGTCAATTTATGTTAAAGTGAGGTTAGGAAAGTCTAGTTAAAGCGTCAATTCATAGTTTGCATGAGGAAAAGAAAGTTAGAGTTTGCAGGATTCCATATTTAGAAAGTTTAGTTCTTATATACTCATGGTTGGGTCATTGTAATGTGAAGTAAGAAGAGATAATATCACAAACACAGTGGATGTGTATGAGAGAATAATTAATGAATAGAACTTATTTATTCAAGAAGAAGCTTGTATACTTATTTGTCTTGTGTTTACTTGTTTATCTCTTCCTCTAAATGACAAGTGGTATCGTAGCAAGGTTCAGAAAGGTTTCAAAGAACCAAAGGAGTTAAGAAGGTCATGAGCTACTTCCACTAAGAGCCTGGGCTATTGTGAGTAGCCCACAAATCGAAGTTTACATCCACTGGTCCATAAGTAAAAAATAGAGCTTGTTGAGAGTTTGTAAACATAACTACTAAGAGATTAGGGTGAGTAGCCTACAAAGCCACCACCATATCAAGAGGAAAGAGCCACCACCACTGACCAAAAAAGGAGTCTCCACTATAAGTTGTAGCCATGAGCCTCCATAGGAATCTTCATAGAAGAGCTTAGCAAAGTTGCTAGTAGTTTTTGGGAGCCACCATTAAAGTGAAGGTTAAAATGTTTAGTGTTACAGATAATCGAGTGTATGCGACGTTCATTTCTATAAACCTAATACAATAAGGAAAGAAGAAATAAGATAAAAGAAAGACAATAGTTAAGGGTCACAAAGCAAGACTGAAGAAAACTGAGAAGAGAAACTTAAATGAAGAACAAAAGTATTTCAAAGAGCTCATAGAGGTTCTCGCTACAATTGGGGCATGCAGAAGACAAGTATATGAAGTAGAACAATTCGAGGATGAATGGATAAGGATAGATCTAGTAACGCTTCCAAAACTTATTGGTAAAAATTTTGATTTTTGGGAATTGTCAAAATGAAAACATTTCTTTGATGTAAAGAGTTGATTGAGTATCGGTCTAATAACCCATATGATGAACTATGTGATTCCTTAGTATTGGATCTTATAAAAAATGCATTAGATGAGAAGTCCTTGTGGAAGTTAGCAAAAGATACATCTTCCAAGGAAGCATGGAAGACCTTGGAAGTAGAATTTGGTATAAAGGAAAGTGACATAAAGTAACTAATTCTATTATAGTGTGTTGAAGAATCAATAGAAAGCCAACTATAGGTCTAAGAATAAATGAGCAAGACTCTAGGAGGAAAATAGAGCTTGGAGAATCCCACTCAAATGTGGATGATGGTCATAAAGACTATAAAATTGAAACCCATCATGCATACATGCATATGGATGAAGAAGACACAAAAAAGATTGTAAAGTGAGAAGTTGAAGCCTATATGTGTGAAGTAGAGCAAGAGCATATAGATGCTTGACAACCCCACTGTAACATGGATGGTGAAGACGATGGTGAATCTTACTATGACAAGACACATGTGGATGGTGACTGCAAAGTGGGTTGTGAATTGGTGAATCCAACAATAGAACTTGTTGATGGTGGTGAAGCTTCCAATAAAGAAGTGAATAACATTTGTGATATAGTAGGTATGATTGTAGTTGATGATGACCTCATTGCATCAGATTTTGAGGCATTTAAGTTCGAGAATAACAAAGAAAAATTTTCATATGAAGTAATGGTTTGTAGAGTTGAAAGTGAATCTCTCATGAATCCAACAACAAACGATGAATTTGGTGAAGTTGAAATTGTTGATGAGAACATACATGCTCAAATATCTCACCACAGAGTGGATGAAAACTATGTTGATGAAATTTGTGGTCGCTGCTTTGAAACAAGGATTGATTGTGAAAATATGGAATGTTCCATGTTTGATGAAGAATTGAAGGTTGAAGCTACTGCTGTAGCAAAAAGTTATGAAGTAATAGTTAGAATTTCTCATGAATTAGTGTGCGATATAGTAGTAATTGATGATTAAGGATAGGATAAAGTGATCCATGAGTTTTTTATGAGAATATACCCTAACAACATAATAATGGAAGATAGCCTTAATGAAGTTGAATAGGAAAAGAAGAAAGAAGAAGAAAAGAAAATCTCATTGCATAGCATAATGAAGATGTTTTTAACATTGATTTTGAGTGTGCAAGAAGACAGGACAACAATCCAGTTATAGTTAGAGCTGAAAGAAAAAATGAAGAAAAATATGTAGGAAAGGGCATTTAAGTTTCTGAAGACAAAAAAGAAAGCATTGAAACAACCTCTCAACAACGGAGTCAAGAAGATCAAATTATACTATCAATAAATATAGCAGAAAGAAGATTAGGAATATGAAGTGGAAGAAGCATGGAAAAGTTCATAGTTTGAAGATGAAGAGTTGTGGTATTAATCCATGAGTGAACGAAAATTTCAAGAGGAAGCTATAAAAGATAGGATCTGAAAAACTAAATTATTTTTAGAACAAAGATAAAAGAAGTCAAAGAAAAATTGTAGTAGCAACAATTGAAGAAATATGGAGCTTACATCAAGAAAGTGCAACTAAAAATGAAGCAGTTTCAAGGGTATAAAATATGGAAGAAATGAAAAAGAAAAAATTGCATTGTAAAAAGTTTTTTGAGTCAATTTTTTTATTGCAAGCGTAGCATGCATAGTTGAGTCATGGTTAAGTTAAGGTTGATTCATATGTTCATAATTAAGGGAGATTTTTAGAAATAGAAATTACTCCTGTATGCATGCAATGCATGAAGAGTAGAGTAAAGTCAAGGAAAGAAATTTGAGTATAATAATAGAAGTCAAGTGAGCTAGAGTTAGAAGGTTAATTCTTTGTCTATAAAATCTGAGTCAAGAAAAAGAAAAATGTTGAGTTAAGTTAATTGAAAGTTAGAAAAGTTTAGTTAAAGTGTGAAGTCATAGTTTGCATGAGGAAAGAAAAGTTATAGTTTGCATGATTCCATATTTAAAAATTTTGGTGTTCATATACCTATGGTTGGGCCATTGTGATGTGAAGCAAGAAGAGAGAATAGTCGTAGCCCAGTGGATGTATATGAGAGAATAATTAATGAATAGAAATTATTTATTAAAGAAGAAGCTTGTGTATTTATTTGTCTTACGTTTTCATGTTTAACTTTGCCTTTGACTAACAAGAAATTATCTCCCTACACTTTGTCATGAAAGAAAATTTTGTCGTGACTTGTGCAAATACCCACCCAATCATGCTAGACATTGGGTGATTGAACACTATCCAAACCCATATAAACTTATGCATTACCCCACCAACCCCTTCACTAACTCCTTCACCAACTCTCCATCTCACATTAACACTTATAATCCAAATGGTATTGGGTCAAATTCATGTCGCCTTAGCGAACTCTCTTGTCACATTTACAAGCAATCATTCCAAATTGAGGAAGGTTTCATCCTTCCATTTCAAATGGTCAGTGTTCTATATTACATACTATTGGCTTATTGGGGCCTGACCCAGATTTGAAGTTAATTAGCCAAACAAATACCTGTACTACTGGCCCTTTCGGCAACAGTCCGTGAAGCGCGGACTAAGGTCTCACCTGAAGTAGTATGGGGGGTGCTGGAACCAGGTTTCGACACCCAAGAGGTGTCTGAGGGGTTGATTTGGTCCAACTGTTAGTCCCTACATGCAGGTTGCTTCATGCACTTCCCTGGCCTTCGCAGCCTGACATACTGGCCTTTGCGCAACCCTAACCAGGGGCTATGGGGCTTCCACACTACTAGAGCAGCACTCTACACTATTTTCCTAAGTTGCACCTGAGATCTTACTTATCTTCCCACACCAGTTAGTTATCTTAATGTAAATAGAAGCCTTGTGTTATATTTATTTATATAGTACATGCATATAAGTTTGCACAACAAATAAACAATAAACTTTCAAATTATACCCAATAATGCATAAGGCAGGAAAAGATACACAAAAATATGTCAAACTTCTCTTTATTAATTCTTTCCATGGTTACAGACTTGACCTACCCTGCGCACTCAGCTGCAGGGGTCTGTGCACTCAGCTGCGGACTACTAGGCCTCTGCGCACTCAGCTGCAGAGCCTTCTCCTACTCTACGACCCAAGACACACTTTACAGTTTGGCTCAAGCTCTTAGACTCATCATGCTTCCTTCCCTGACTTCGCTATCTTCTACCCTTAGATCCTCACTCTATTTATACAATCCCATGGTCTGCGAACCATTGGTGGATCTTTCAAGCCGACATTACATTATAAAAACAAGGGCAGACAACCCTGTGACTCTATTATGACTTCGTGCTCTGCACCCACAAGTTGTGGAGACTTTACAAAGGACTTGGCCAAAACTTGGGCTTTGAACCCCAAAACATGCCTTGGGGGATTCCACGCCCAACATGCCCCAAACACAAACATCGTGACTCACCCTCGAGTCACTCTTTCGATGCGGAGATCTTCGCTTTGAGTCCCTCCAACTCTACTCGAACCGTTACAAGGTCGATAACGCACTGTCAGCTGCCTACTGAATCTCCTGTATCCGTTGTTCCGAGACTGCGTTGTCAGAACTGCTTCACTGGACCTATTCCTGTGTCGCCTACATTTGTTTATAGTCCCACTCCTTTGTCCAGCTACTTGGAGCACAAAGACTGTGCTTCTATCATCTAGTCAGATAGTTGGGCCACCCATGTAGGGCTTCAATTGACTACCATTCACCTTGCCTGGGAAAGGTTCTCCGTTTAGCTTTACCAATTGTACCGTGCTTCCATCTGTGACCTCCTTAACAATGTATGGTCCCAACCAATGCATTCTGAACTTTCCCAGGAATTTATCAAACTTACTGTCATATAGTAATACTAAATCATTTACCTTGAAGGTGCGCAACTTAATATGGCGGTTGTGCTAGGCCTTCTCCCGTTGCTTTTGTACCTGTTGATGGAAGCCAGCTAGGAACCATTCTTCTTCAAGTTCTTCCAACTGCACGAGGCTCTCTTCTAGGGCTTCGCGGTTCATCATACCTGTGAGTGCTGCTATGCACAGACTAGGCACAATATACTCCATTGGCATGACAGCTTCCACGCCATAAACCAACCAGAAAGGTGTCTGTCCCATCAGTTTCTTGCACATTGTCCTATAAGCCCATAGTACTGCAGGTACACGTAGGTCCCAATCACTTCGCTGCGCATTGCAGACTTTGGTCAGCACAGTCTCCAGTATTTTATTGAATGCTTCTACTGTCCCATTGGCTTGTGGGTGATACGGTGTGCTTTTCTCATGATAGACCCAAAACTCTTCTGTTAGCGCGCTAATTGTTTCGTTCAGGAAATGTGTACGGCGATTGCTCATCAAGATTTTCAGACATCCAAATCGATTCAATACGTGTTCGAATAAAAACTTCGCATCCATGGCAACCGTGTAGTCTTTGACCAACTGTGCTTCTACCCAACGAGTCAGGTACTCTGACGCAGTGATAATGTATCTCATACCTGTCTTTCCCTGAGGTTTGATAGGTCCTAAAAAGTCGATTGCCCAATTTTCGAAGGGTTGCAACGTCATTTGTGGATTTAAAGGCATCTCTTCCCTCTGCGATGGTTTACTTGTTCTTTGACATATATTAGAGGCCTTACAGTGTGCTTTTAAATCCTGATGAAGGGTTGGCCACCACAACCCTGCGCAGAGAATATTTTGCGTAGTCGCTCGCCCTACATTGTGTCCTCCTGTAGTGCCCCCACGCGCTTCTGTGAGGATCTGAATTCATTTGAATTCAGCTACATACCTTCGCAGTATCTCGTCATTGCCCATATTATATAGGTTCCCCACGATGACAGAAAAATCAGTCGTGTGCACCACTAGTTCCTTCTTCTGCTGGATGGAGTAATCTTTCGGCGCAGTCCCCATTGTTAGAAAGTGGATTATATCTTTAAAATTTATGTCCGCTACGTGCATAGCAAATATTTGTGCATTAGGTAATCCTTCCTCCAAATTAGTAGGTTCCTCTCCCATCTCAATTCGTGACAAGTGATCTAGTCCTGCGTTCAGGCGTCCAGGCTTCACAACGACCTCAAAATCATATTCTTAGAACAATAAGAGCCACCTGCATATGCGCCCCCCAACATAGGGTTATTGACCAAGTATTTTAGCGCAGAATGGTCTGTATATATCTTGAAGTGTCCCCATAGGAAATAGTGTTGGTATTTTTGGATCACGTACACCATAGCCAACCCCTCGCATTCAGTCATGGAATAGTTCTTTTCTGATTTAGACAACCTGTGACTGGCGAACGCAATAGGGTGATCCAAGCCCTCTCCACCCGCCTATGTTAGTACTGCTCCCAACGCTATACACGACGCATCGACATGGACATGAAACTCCATGTCCCATTTTGGAAAGACTAGGATTGGCGCGGAGGCCAATTTCTCTTTTAGTACATTCAGGCTCTTCATGCAATCATCATTCCAACAAAATGTGACATCTTTTTTCAATAGTTTCTCCATTGGCACGGTGATATGGGCATAGCTTTTGATGAACTTCTTGTAGTACCCCGTATGTCCCAGGGTAGCGTGCAGTTGTTTGACACTTTGCGGCTATTCCAAATTAAGAATTACTACAATCTTCGCGGGATCTACCATCAGTCCCTGTTTGCAGACCACATGTCCCAACAGATTTCCAAAGGGAATGAGAAACATACACTTCTTGAGGTTCAACATGATTTGGTGTTGTCAGCAAGTATCCAACATCAAGCGTAAGGTTGCTACATGGTGCTTAACCAATCCAAATATAGTCCAGTTATCTAGATAAACCTCCAGGAATTTGTGGATATATTCTTTTAAGGTTGCAACAACTATGCGCGAAAAGATGGATGGCTTGTTCTTCAACCCAAACGACATGATGGTGTATTAAAAGCAGCCCCACTCAGTTGTGAAGGCGGTCTTTCTCCTGTCTTCCAGAGCAATTTTGATCTTGTGGTACCCTGAGAATCCATCAGTAAAAGAATATGCTTCTTGCCTGCTGACATTTTCCAATACTTCATCTATGAACGGAGTTGGGAATGGGTTGTGCACACATGTGTCATTCAATTTCCTGAGGTCCACACATATTCTTACCTCGCCCTTCCGCTTTTTCCCTGCACTAGCATAGGGCTTTCCGAGTCTGATTCTTCCATTGGTTCAATGATTCCAGCTACGAGCATTTTGTCTAGTTCTATGCAGACCTTTTCCTTGTACTTCGGATTCAAGCGGTAAGGCCTCTACTTAACCGGCTTCACATCAGGTTTTAAGGTGATCTTCATCATCCCTAAATCACCAATGATTCCCTTTAAGTCCGTGATCTTGGTCAGGAATAAGTCCTGGTATTCGCGAAGTAATTCAACGACCTTATCCACCATCACATCATCCCAGTAGTCATCGAGCGTTGCATACTTAGGTTTAGCCTTCATACCAATGTTTACCTGCTTTGTCTTTACTGGCACGGTTATGTCAGGGTCCTCAATTAATAGCCCTTGAACCTCGCGATAACCTTCAGTTTCTGGAATGTTAATTTATCGTGGATATTCATCGTCTTCTTCAATATTCACGTTGTAACACTCAAGTGTGCAACTTAGCTGGGTCACCCATTCATGCTGAATCACTTCTATTGGCAACTGGGGGTGTTTTAAAGATAACTTCTTTTATTGCTTATAACGCATCATCCACAGTATCCCACCAACGATCCTCAAATGTGAAGGTTAACAGGAATCCTTCGCGCAAGATATCCATTCACTCGTTCCATGGCGGAGCTCCATCTCTATATACTAGTTCATGGGTATAATACCCAGGGTATGACAAAACTGGTGCACCCACTTAGGTTGTGGCTCTTCCCCATAGACCTCTGTCCCTTTGGTGAGGTGTGCGCACAGATCATCTTGTCCATCATACTTGTCTTTTAATCACATCTGAGGCTTCCCAAACCACATGCGCATCATCTTCCTGCATTTGTGCCAGTCCACAAAGCTTCTCTGGTGCGTACCCCACCACCTCGCATGTGTAGCGCGTAGTACCCATTTCAAAGCTTCGAAATGTTGTTGTTTCGACACTTCCCTTTCAAATCTATTCAAGAAGTCATCCACCTCACTTAATGCATCATACGTAGGCAGATCCCTTACCTCCATTGATATGCAATGCAACGATATCGTCATCATGTTACAGCTCAGTGTGGTTACCTCGTGTAACTAGTTCTGCCATTGTTTTATATCCTCGTCAGAATCTGATGTGCAAGAGCTTTCACGCTCCCATGATATTCATCCATCCATGCTTGGATTCACCCAGTCTTATTCTCGCGCGGTTATCTTGTAGATGTAGTCCAAATCGTCATCGCTGTCACAGTCGCGTATTGGCTCTATGTAGCGTGATCCCTCTGTGGGGTCCAAAGGAACACTTACGCACATAGAATTTTTCTCGAAAATCATCTTGCACTTCTTTAGATTTATCACCCCATTCATGTTAATGGACCAATCTATTCATAATAGCCCAGGGTAGGGATTGCTGTCATCAAAAATCTCTATTACTTCAAAGTCTGCTAGCACGCTTGCTCCTTCGATATCCATTGTGATTCCCTGCAATCTCCCCATAGGTAGGATCTTTTGCTGGTTTGCCATTCGTAGTTGGATAGGATACCATTGTAGCGTAGGCCTTCCCATGTGCTCCAATGTTTGCTTAGGTAGAACATTTGCGTCCGATCTTAGATCTAGAATCACTTGGTCCATCTCATATTCCCCAATCTGCGTTGTCAATCTCATTTCCCTTCTTGTTCGCATCGTGTGCTTTCTGAGCTTCTGGACTACGCATGGTTCTCCTGACATGGTGCCAGTGTATCTATTTATGACTTCCTGCAGCCACTTTACACCCTTGTTGTCACCCAGTAGCTTCATGCATGTTTCCAGGAACGTTGTGAGCATCGATGGGTCCATTTCCGAATTTGGTTTGTCTTTGCTTCCTGAAGTGGAGGCATCAACAAAGCTCTTCTTGGCTTCCAAGAAGAGATGGAAGCCAAGAAGACATCTCTTTCTATGTGCTTGAACCGCAGAGGAGCACTCCAACCTCCCTCGACTCAGAACCTGCAAATGATGAGGTCTGAGCCACACAAGGAAGACCCTAATGTGAATATTGTGCTCTGAAGTGGAATTACTATAGGGGATGACAAAGGAAAGCAGCCTGAAGAAAGTACTTGGGTTCACAAGGCTCCAACAAAGGAACTAGAGTTTGGTTTAGAGCATGCTAAGAAAACCTTCATAGAGTGAAACTTTAGGTTGGAGTTCAGCCCAACCTGTGTCAATAATCATATGTGTTGTTGCAGGGACTAGTAGTTGGACCAAGTCAACTAGGGGATGCAGTTGGACCAAATGGACGTGATAGGGGATGAGAAAGGCACGCTAAGGAAGTACTTGGGTTTGCAAGGCTCCAACGAAGGAACCAGAGTTTGATTTGGGGCATGCTAAGGAAACCTTCATGGAGTTCGGCATAGATTGTTCCCAACGCTATACACGACACGTCAACATGGACGTGAAACTCCATATCCCATTTTGGAAAGACCAAGATTGGCACGGAGGCCAATTTCTCTTTTCATACATCCAAGCTCTTCATGCAATCATCATTCCAGCAGAACGTGACAGGTTGGACAGACTATTGACATAGACTGTTGCCGAAAGGGCTAGTAGTTGGACCAAATCAACCCCTAAGATATCTCTTTAAAGCTCTTCCGAGCACACAAATTGCGGAGCCTTTACAAAGGACTTGGTCAAAACTTAGGCTTTAAACCCCAAAACATGCCTTAGGGGGATTCCACACCCAACACATACTTCTCCCAAATGATAGTTTGGCCCAACCTGTGTCAATAGTCATATGTGTTCATTTGTGCTCACCTAACTCAAGCACTATTTCGCCATGTCCGCTCTAGCTAATTTAACTCGATCTAATGGGTGCCTCTCTCCATGATTTCATGCTACCCTCATTTGTTCATCCCATGTGCTACACATTACCCTTGTCTTTAGAATAAACTTTTCAATCATCTTGTGCAATCCCGTTGATGCTTCACATGCCATAAAAGGGAAAACAAATGTCTAAGAATTGTGTTTGTTATCATTCCATCATATGTTTACTACTCTCACCTACCTAATATGATTATTCTAAGTGTATTTTATGTCAAGCCATGCTTGTAAATATGAATGAAATTGTGTTTTGCATTAAGAGAGAATATGAATATACACAAGGAGAGGGAGACTATTGGGTTTCATCTCACAATGTTGTTTGTCTTCTATATTCCTTTATTTTTTGTTATTTACAATATTTATATAAATTTTCCTAATCCCAAATATTAGGTGTCAACATTGCCCCCTTAATCTAAAGGAATGTTGGTGAGTCCAAACATAATTCTAAATCTTTCAAACTTTTCCCTTCCAAACGCTTTGGTGAAGATGTTTGAAATTTGCTCATTAGTGGAACAATGTCATAGGTGGATTGTTTTGGCCTTAACATGATGTCAAATCAGATGGTATTTTGTATTGATGTGCTTCGTTTGATCATGGAACTTTAGGTTATTGGCCAACTTTATTGCAGAAGTTTTTTCAATCAAAAGAGGAGTTGAATGTACTTGTTTCTCCTGCAAATATTCCATAATTTTCCTGAACCACCCAATTTACTTTGTTGCTTCAGTTGCTGCCACATATTATGCATCAATTGTGGAATCCGTTGGATCTGATTGTTAGTGTGACCTCCAAGGAATAACTCTTGATCCAAGACTCATAACTTAACCTGAAGTAGATACTCTGGTTTCTCTATCTCCATCAAAGTCTGAATTAGAGTATCCAATCAAGTTGAAGTCACCCACCTATGTATACTTGAGTCCAAAGTCTTGAGTTACCTTCAAGTACTTTAGAACTCTTTTTGCAGTAGACTAATGACCCTCACAAGGATTTTGCATAAACCTAGAGAGGATTCCAACAACAAATGAAATGTCTGGTCTGGTAGTAGTTAAGTAGTTGAGAATTCCTATGAGCTGTATATACTTTGTTGCATCCTAAAATTATTTTCCTTCAATTGATGTGAGCTTTAAATTTTGTTCCATTGGATTAGTTAAAGAATTGCACTCAGCCATGCCAATCTTGTTCAATATCTCTCCAATGTACTTCTTCTAAGAGAGGAATATAAATTTTGGATGTTGGGTTACTTCAATACCAAGATAGTAGTGAGCATAGCCAAAGTATGTCATTTCGAAACCTTTCCTCCATTCTTTCTTTATGGATTCAATGTAGAAAAAAGGAACAACTACTATGAATTTATGATACCTCAGTATAGAAGCTTCTAGTTATGTCCATGGTCAGAAGGATGCTAAGGTAGTACTTGGGGGCTAGGATCCATCGACATATTGGCATGCCATTGTTATAAAAAATATTGAATGCTTGTGTACTTTTCCCAATATTCTAATATAGCATCTCTTGGGCATGCACCTAATCACGAAGAGCCAAGTTCTACCCCTAAGGATTTAAAGACATTGACATATAAAAAATTGCAGGATTTTATGATGTGCATAGATTGAAAACCATCTATATCCCAATATCTTAGTTCCTTGACTTGATCAACTAATAGAAAATTTTACGGCTTCTGATAAAATATTTTCTCTTCATTTGTACTCTGAATGTTCGTGTTTTGCACGATTTTCTAGTTTTAAATATTTTGGGTGATTTTCCAATATTCTAATATAATAGGCCAAGTTTGAAGGTCATCCTTTTTTTCCCGGTTCCAACACTTAATCATAGACATGTGGGGTTATAGCACCTAACACATAAGGTTTTATTATTCCTCGCATATAAGTGGTTTTAGCAAAACCCTTGGTTACAACCGTTGATCACAGTGTGCTTAAGATGTAGCACTTGAAGCTAAAGGTCCTAGAAAAAAATCAATTTTGTAAATGATTTTAGTGTTAAATATTTATGGGACTTCTTTTGGTATAGCCAATATAACAAAGCATGATCACGTTATATGGAAATATAATGTAAAGATAAGGTGCATGAGAAAAGAACCTTTGAAAAGGTTGGACTGATGGGAACTCATATATGTTAAAGAATTATAGAGGGGCAATAAATTGCTCGATTGCATAAGCACCAAACTTTGGTAAGTTGGCTTAAAGGAAGCACCAAAGCAAACCATAGATTTGACATTGTGAAAGTGTAGATCCAAGACATGGAATTAAAGGGAGCACCTAAATTTGATTAGTGGGTTAAAGGAAGCACCAAATAATAAAGCATTGCATTGGTAAAATTAATGCTTATGGAAGAGGTGCCTAAAGTGTTAGATAACATAATTTGTATTTCCAAAAGTTAGGATCTGAAGGGAGCATCTGGTTCAGAGAAAAAATTTAAGCCACTAAAAGAATTCAAAAAGTGCAAATAATTGATGAAGTGACTGGAAAAAATCAAAAAGAGTAAATATTTTAATAATTTGACTACAACATTTGAAATAAAACAAAAACTGATGAGGTGATCATAAACTTTCAAAAACAAAGAGTGATTGGAAAAGAAACAATTACAGAGTAAATTTCAGAGGGGGTAGGTGTCTCCTCTAGGTTTGTGCCTATAAAGAAGAAGTGGGGATTGGCGTTTCCTTGATCTAGATTCTCTCCACTACCGTAATTAACGAAGATATTTTACTTCTGTGATGTTAGAAGAATTGCATGTGAAAGAGTATTAAAAACCACATGTACATACTTTAAAGAAGAGGAAACATAATGGCAGTCATCAAATAAAAGAACACACATAAGTTGATAACGAAGTTCACCCAGTGTGGGTTACGTCTCTAGGCTTGGTGTCAAGAGTGGGGAGGTTGTTTCATTAAACACTGCAAGATGATGATGAGTACATGGTGTATTCTTTATCATTACAAGGATAAACTCTCTCAACTAGAGTGGCAAGTCTCTCCACGAGATGTTATCATATAGGAACTCTCACTTATATGGTCCCTCCTTTAGCATGATTTGATCAAATTCTCACATGAAGTGGCATACAAGTATCCTCCAACAGAATGGTAAATAAGGATCTCAACATCAAAATCATCATCTCAGCAAATCAAGAGAAAGACATGGCATCATTACATCATATACCTCCACTTCCAGGGATGGCCTAAAATTGCACAGATTTGCTGAAGAAATGGACTGCATTGTTCAATTTGTGGCATAAAATCGTGTCAAATGACTGTAAAATCGATTCCTTTTTTTCACCATCAAAATCTGGACCCTCGAGAATCTCAAAGATTTTTTAAATATATATTCCTTCTCATTAGTTGACTGGAATTCTACTATTCAGATGACAAATCTGACTTCATCATTGTGTTCCTTGCAAAAAACTGAGTAAAATGACTATAAAGTCGGTTTGGTTCTGAAACCGTCAAAATTTGGCCCTCAGGGAATCGTTTAGATTCCTCTTTGTAAGTGTACTGAAGATCCATTGCTCAAATCAGAAAACTGACCACACCATTAGACTCCTAATGAAATTTTGGCTTCAAAGGAATCTAAAGATTCCACAATATTTTGCTGCAAGAACATTTAGTGGAATATTCCAAGGAATATTCCCCTAGAATATAACAGTGTCAAACTACATTCCGCGTGGTTCTTCACTATGGGTGATGTCGAGTTTCCACCTTTGCTCAACCTTCCTTCTCCATCGGATGAATGTCGGAAATGAATCTATATATAATTTTATGGGCAAATTAACCAAAGTTGGGTAGTTGGCCCATTGGTAAATTGAGTTATTAATAGGAGGGTGATCCCACGTCAAAACTCGTGGGCTCCTTCACTTCCAATGGTGGTTTTTTTTTGTTTCAAATTTAAATTGGGGTCGTTACATATTTAACAGGATTTCTCGGTGGCGAGTCGACCCATTGGGTCAGGCACGTTCAATTCCTATTGGTCTCATTTAAATGGAATGTTGTTTGTAAAGGCATATATATATTTATAAAATTATACAATATATATGGCGGGAGGGGTTGGTGGCCCGCAACCCCAATTTTATATATATAATTTTTATTTTTTTTAATAGAACCATTTAAAAACCATCGAATGGATTTTTAAATTCATTGGACAAATTAAGTAGATGACAAATTCGCTAGTTTTGGCCACCAGAATCCATTGCAGATCAATGCCAAATTGTTGGCTTGTTAGTGGCTGCCAAATTTAGTGGCTCTGCCAAATTTAGCGAACCTCCAAACTTAGTTGGTGCTCTGCTAAATTTAGCTAAGAGGCCTAGTTTGACTAAAACTTTAACTGGCCATAACTTTCACATACGATGTCAGATTGAGGTGTCGTTTGCACCATTGGAAAGCTTGTGGAAAGATATTTTATATGATAGTGGTTTATTTTCAATCCAATAACTTTTATGTTTTAGCCTTTCCTGAGCCCTCTTTGATCTCTGAGTGTTTCTAGAGCCACCTAGATCATTCCTCCTCACTGGGGAGGTTTTGGTCCTAAAAAAGCATGAACATAATCTAAAATATACTTTTCTCCCTTATCTGCACAAAAACTTCCTTGATAGGCCACACTTCCTTCTTCTTCACCTTTGTTCTTCAGAGCCATAAGTGATGAACTGACACTTGCATCCCCTGCAAACCTATAGTACAATCTTTGCAAACAATATGTTCAATTACATGACCAATCATGACCCAAGAATCCACATACTTTCCAAGAGTTTATAAGACACACTCTTTTATCAAGTGTAGATCATAATAGAAACCAATACCCATCTATCAACGAAATGCTAAAAACATCATTGTTGCTTTAATAAGCAACTGAAAACACATAATCACTTCTACAATGATATCGCAACACATGATTTACAAAATGAGGCCATGACTAGCTACTATATCTAGTAAAACCATCTCTCACTCATCAAAGTGAATGGGTCATCTCCCTATGGCAGATTTGCTTGTTGAACCTCTTCACCAGCTAGTTCCTGCACAGGTGCTTTGTCTTTGAAACATTGCTATGGATGAAGCCTCCAACATGAGAGACTTGCTAAAAAATAATTTAAAAAATATAAATTTGAAAAAATATGTAAAATTAACATGTGTACAATTTATACAACTCTCATTATATCAATCTATACTTTAATGACATGACATGTGTACTATAATATACCATCATTCAATATTAAATAAATAATTATTAACTTGTTATCATCCTCTTCAATGTCAATTATATATATATATATATATATATATATATATATATATATATATATAAGCCCGACTTACAGATCAGTACTATTAGGGCCCATCAAACCCTAATTCAGTTGTTACATGCCCTAATGAAGTCAACAATCAGAATGCCTCCTTTCCAAGAGATTCCATGATTGAAATCATCCAAAAACTGCCTCTAAGAAGATCAGCGCAGGCACACCTTTATCAGGGTGCACTGCAGTGCAGCCCAATACACTGCGAGGGTGCATTGTAGCGCACTTGAGCCCTCTTTGGCCTGTGTTGGGTGAATTTCAGCGAAATATGCATTGGGGTTTGGAATATACTTATCCATAGGATTCTTCTAGAATTTTCCCAAGGTTATCCTCTCCTTTGGGCTCGAAATTTGATGAGGGAGGAAGTTAAGGAACATCAATCCCTTTATCCCTTCCTCCACGGAACTAAATCCTAAGTTTGAGATGGCATTCATTGTCACCATTTATGGCATAACTTCCCTCATTCACCTATAAAAAGAGCACTCATCTAAGTGATCAGGGTTTAGAAATCATTGAATTATAGGGAGATGCTATTAGTATGAGACTTGAGTTGGTTTCAAGTATTGTAATGATGTCAAAATGTCTTGCTTGTAATGAGGAGAGGATGGGATTGAACTGGAGGAGTGGCACTGAATCAAGAAAATTGGATTGTAACTCTTCCTTTTACTAATAAAATGTTCAAAGATTTTTCCATATGTTTGTATTGTTTATGATGCTTTCATATGTGTATTATGCACTTGATTCCATTTTATGTTTAATCAATAGATCATTATCATATGCTTTGATCAGTTTTTGTCTTCTGTTTGTGTGCAGGTAATTTTCAAGTGGATTAAGTACGGAAAGGAGCGACAGAATTGGTCAAGGGAGATAAGGAGTAAGCGAAAGCTTCAGGTAGGCTTCTTTATTGTCTTATTTAATCTCTTGGTTATAGAAAAAGTAGAGAATGCTTTGCAGTGTTGTTCTAGACTTAGCTACTAGTCTAGGGGTTTATGCATTTATCCATAGATACTAAAACTTCCCAAAACAAATTGGCAACCATACTGGGGAATTATTATCCATCTTGGTAGCTTATCAGCCTCTTAAGATATTTTTACATACTGTACTTGTGGTCGTTGATTGATTTTAGTCTTATTTCATTGAAAATTAAGTCAAAACTGTGTTAAATTGCCTTCAAAAATGGCTTATTGTCACCAGTGTAGCCCAGTGAAGGACACAGTGCGCTGCAATGCACTTCTCACATAGAGCTAGTGCACTGAAGCACACTGTATCCCACTGCAGCCTACGTTGATCCCTTGAGGGTCAGTTTCCCATCTAGGAGCTGAAGTTTTTTGCTAAATTTCTCCTGTTTAAATGATTTGCTGAATGTCAATGATGTCTTGTCTCTGAAAATAGTACTTCATCTCCTTAGCTGGCCCTACTTAGACTAGGATTGATAAATGTTTCTTATGTATTTAATTTGTCATTTTCAATCTATAGTTGAAAGTTAGTTTTTTGGTCGATTAATCTTTGTCGAAAGAAAGTGTCGTAAAATCATCTTTTCCTTCGAAAATTGAATTGTCGTAAATTCTTCATTCATGAAAGATCGATTGATTGATGTGTGCATATGATTAGTATTTTCGTTGAAAGTGTCGTAATTCCTCATTTCTTTGAAAATGAAAGTGTCGTAAAGTCTTCCTTTCCTTGAAAAGAAATTGTTGCAAAATTGTCATTTTTATGAAAAGAGTTTATTGATTGATTATGCATTAGTTTTCCTTTTTGTTCATTCACATTAAGGGAAATCGGAAAGAAATACATGCATGTTTCATTGAAAATTTTTGTGTGTTCTGATAGGAATAGTGTAGGGAATTTGCATTTAGATTGTGCTCTTTGCTCTTTGATCAAAAGGAATCTGATTGCTCTATCCCTAAGTAGCTAGAATTTTCATTGTTAAATTGAGTGGAAAAATGGCTTATCATGATAGTTGAATTCCTAGGAATTTCAGAATACATCACGTGGTGAACTTGAAAGGAAAATTCCTAAGCAAGATCAACTTAAAATAAACATCAATTTACCGAATGGGGCATTGTCATTAACAAAAAAATTTAGTGGTTCTAGGCTAGATATGTGTTCCGGCATCATAAAACAAAGCAACTGTCACTAACTTGGTTGCAATACATCCCGAGTGTGATACCTCATTCCACGTACGTGAGTATATTGTAGCTCGTCCACGTACTTTTGGGTATATAGGGTGGTGTTACAGTACGTAAAGTATATGGGAATGCTCTCACTGTGTGGTTTTGCATTAGACAACGCTTATACGGACTAGGCCTCCGTGTACCTTCAAGTATATATGGGATGACAAATCTAGGCTGCTATCCATCCTTAAGTAACCGAGTCAGCCGCCTTGTACATTGTTATATGCCGAACACAGCATTCAGTGAGATTGCTTGCCCATACTTCTTGGTTCGCCAGGAGGTATTCTGCAGTTCACAGTTGCTTGGTAAACCTTTTGCCTAGATCATCCCTCTTTTGTTTTGTTATGTTACTTTTATTAAAAGAAATTTAATTGACCGCAGATAACATCCTCCATGCTCGCTCCTTAGTTGATCTTAGGTTGAAACATATGGCGACAAATCCAAAGTCCACTGATCAAGGAATTCCTTTTGATGGGAATTCTAGTCCTTTTCCTTCTTTCGGAAATATTGGTGCTCCTTATATGGCTACATTATCCCTACCAGGACTTACCATTGGCTTGCTAGTATGGTTGTTTTCAACGTCCTTGGTTCAAAATGTCGTGATTTCTCTGCAATCGGGTATTCCTCCAATTGGACAAAATCAACCTCTAGTTGATCCTAAAGTTAACCCTTTACCTTCTTCCTCAATTGTTTCTTCCTCCCCTTCTTCCTCTTTGCCTGGTGAAAGTATTGGTACTAGTAAGCAAGTGGCTAAGAAGAAGAAGAAAGGGAAGAAGAAGAAGAAGAAGCAAATTCAGCAGAGGGGCAACCAAGCAATCATTGCTTTTAATGCAACATCTAATGAGGAACTGTTTGTCAAGCCTCACAAAGTTTGATATCCATGCAAACTTTGTGCGAGAGACCATCTTCTTTGAAACTATCCCGATATTCCTCAGATCTTAGAAGAATGGTCTTCCCATTCACATCATCCTATGTCATCAACTTCTCGAGATCATGCTGGTGACGCACAATCAACTAGTGGTAGTAAAGTTCATGGACATAAGGGTAAAGTTAAGTTTCCCTGTAGGTTATGTGAAAGGAATCACCCCATTCACCTTTGTCCCTATCTGGATGAAGCCAAAAAAGTGTTGGATAACTGTCCTGCTTCACCGCAGCAAATTCCATCTAGTTACAAGAAACTCTCCCTAAATCCTTCACTAGTTGATGAATTGACTGACCCACTCTCTCTAAAAGTGAATCATATGAGTCTATACCTGATCCAAATCAACAGGTCGAGGTAATAGTTGACCCAATTTCACCTTCAGTAAATCGTACCTTTCTCGAAGAGAGTGAATATGATACCACTCAAGTTCTTTTTGTTTCTTTAGATTCTAAAGAGCTTGGGGGCAGTCCTCATGTTACATCAAGACATGAGGAAGTTCCTCCTGTTCTCGTAACTCAAGGGGTTAATTCTCCCATTCTTACGGTACCCCCTCCAAGTAGTCTAATCACTTCCTTTGATTAGAATCGACTGGCAGGATTCTGTCTTCCTTCTTATGTGCCTTTCCAGATCATAGTACAGGTTTGTAATATGATTGTATCAGGCACTATTATAGATGAAGGTGCATCTGTGAGTATCCTTTCCTCAACTGCTTAGCAAGCGCTCAGTTCGCTGCTACTTGTGCCTATTACCTAGAATCTGTTGGATTTTAACAAAGGAACCAATCAACCATTAGGGATCCTCCCTCAGTTACCTATTACTTTGGGAGGAAAAATCGTTTATATGAATGTGATGATAGTCCCAGGCCCTTTAGATTACAATTTACTTCTTGGGCGTGACTATGTTTATGACATGGGAGCTATTGTTTCTACACTCTTTTGAGTGATTTGTTTCCCGCATGAAGGCAAAATTGTCACCGTTGACCAGCTTTCATTTCCCGGTCCAAATATAGATCCTAGTCAACCATCATCCCTAATTGGTCCTTTTGTACCAATGGTATCATCCCTGCCACAAATTAATTATGTGGCAACCCATTCAATGCCTACATCAACTAACGATAAATTCAATGATGTTGTACATCATGTCCTAGGGGCATTAGAACCAGATCTCTCCTTCATGACCTCTTATGGGTTGTGATCGAAAACAAGGATAGTTCCTTGTCTCGTGTCAACCTCGTTAAAAAATGAAACAAGGAATATGAGGATAGTTCTTTTACTGTGTCAACCTCGTTAAAAAAATGAAACATCCCAATGAGGACAGTTCCTTGTCTTGTGTCAACTTTGTTAAAAGATGAAACCAAGGATACGAGGATAGTTCTTTTACTGTTTCAACCTCATTAAAAAAATGAAACAGCTAACATGAGCATAGTTCCTTGTCTTGTGTCAAGCTCATTAAAAAATGAAACAAGGAGTATGAGCATATTTCCTTGTCTTGTGTCAAGCTCATTAAAAAATGAAACATGGTCCCCTCGAGCAATGTTCCAAGTCGAGTCTTTGAGTAGATCTTGTAAAATCCCAGTCGAGTCTTTCACTTGATCTCGTAAATGAACCTTCATTCCATCCACCTGATAGCCACGAGTAGTCTACCTAGGTAAATTTAATGAAGATTGGGGGGCATGTACCTAGTGGTAAAGTTAAGTTTCCCTGTAGGTTATGTGAAGGGAATGACCCCATTCACCTTTGTCCCTATCTGGACGAAGCCAAAAAATGTTGGATAACCGTCCTGCTTCACCGCAGCGACTTCCATCTAGTTATAGGAGACTCTCTCTTTCATCATGCTGGGGGCATGAAAACCATTCTCAAGCATAGTTTTTCATTTCAAGCTTGTGTAAAAATGAAACTGAATCCAAGCATAGTTTTTCATTTCAAGCTTGTGTAAACATGAAACTGAATCCAAGCATAGTTCCCTATGGTTCAAGCTTATCTAAAAATGAACCCATTTCCATTTTAACCCTTGTGATTTCCATTCTATCAGCCTCTTTCATTAGATGAGCCTTGGTTGTTTTCATCCCATTGCCACCATACCTTTGGCCGATCATACACTTTCACTTGGTTGTTTTACCCTTTTTGAGGAATAGTTTCAATGAGTGGTCTTGTTAGCCAGCCTCTTCACATTAATCAACATGTTTGAGAAGTTCCAACATTACCGGAACCAGTTGCTATCCTAGACACCACTCGTTCCTCAAAGTGGAGTCCTCTTTAAGCTCTTTTCAGACTCTTTAAATATGAAAAGATTGCCAACTTCTTGTCCTTTCTAGCTCATTAACGGATTGAAAACGATATCTCTCTTGTATGATTTTACGCTTTTTTGGACTTGAGAGATTAATTTACGAAAAATAACTTGTGGAGTTTTCTTTTTGTACCTTTTCAAACTCTCTAAACATGAAAAGGACCAAGTTATCTTTGTCGTTAAACTCGTTGAAAACATCAAATAGCGACAAACTTGTCCATTTAGACAATACAGAGTTTCACCTTCGCTAGACTCGTTAAAACATCAAATAGCGATGGATTTGCCCGAAGGGTGAAATTGTACAACAAGCATATGTTATCCTCCTCAAGCTTGATAAAAATAAAGAGGTACTGGTCAACAATGATTGGGGAAAATGGGAAAAAGGGGAGAACACTTTATGGTAGCAAGTCGCTCTTTAACATGACACTTTCACCTCATCACCATGACTATGTGGGTTGGGTCATTTAGCTTGATGGTTATCACACTATTGGTCTATCATACCATCCATTACTTTGTTTTGGGTCAATGCTACCAATTCATTTTAGTGTAACCGACATGTTCAAGAGAAGTCATTCAGTTCAAACTTCATCATTTGCAATACCGTAAACCTTCATTTTCATGACCGCCATTCTTGAACCTTCTGTCATTAGCCAATTTTCATCTCCAAAATCATTTACCTCGTTTAGTGTCATTGATGTGGGATACATTAAGGCCCTATTGCGACGAGTCTCTTCTTGTCAACATCAGCACATTATCCAAGAAGTTGACTTATAAACACCCCTTCAGTACCTTGACACTTGCATACATGAATGGCAGGTTTCTCACTTCAACATCTAATCATTTATTCACACCACGCGAAATGTACTATAGTACCTTGAGGGTCATTATCATTATTGGGATTCCTCTCACGTCTATTAATGACTTACATCATTGAATGGTAATTAGATGATGTCTTCCCATGTTCAACTTCAGATCATCTATTCACATGGTTAGACTTGTACTTGAGCGAAATATTGAACGAGATTGAAGACCCTGGATCTAGTTTCATCCATCCAGGTTTCAATATTTTCAGGAGTACTAAATCAAATGTACAATGGGCTTACATTCATAGTCATCCATTCATGGGTCTATATCTGTAGACAACTATATTTGTACATGTAATGAAAGTATAAGTTGAGCATGGGTATGCCTTCCCTTAGCAAGTTCATGAGAAAAAATCAAATTATCATGATATATGTATTGTAATTGATGCAGGTCACCCTCCACTTCAAAACCTTCTCTTCACATAGTAAAGTATTTCACTCGACATACATATTTACGACTTCATGCTTTAAGGGGAAACTGTTACAAATCCATTTGGACTCATCAATTCCGACTTGTAGATCAGTACTATTAGGGCCCATCAAACCCTAATTCAGCTGTTACATGCCCTAATGAATTCAACCATCAGAATGCCTCCTTCCCAAGAGACTCCATAATTGAAATCATCCAAAAACTGCCTCTAAGAAGATTAGCGTAGGCAGGCCTTTATCAGGGTGCACTGTAGTGTATCCCAGTACACTGCCAAGGTGCATTGCAGCGCACTTGAGCCCTCCTTCACCTACGTTGGGCGAATTTCAGCGAAATATGCATTGGGGTTTGGAATATTCTTATCCATTGCATGCTTCTAGAAGTTTCCCAAGGTTATCCACTCCTTTGGGCTAGAAATTGAATGAGGGAGGAAGTTAAGGAACATCAATCCCTTTATCCCTTCCTCCATGGAACTAAATCCTAAGTTTGGAAGGGCATTCATTGTCACCATTTATGGCATAACTTCCTTCATTCACCTATAAAAAGACCACTCATCTAAGTGATTAGGGGTTGGAAATCATTGAATTATAGGGAGATGTTGTTAGTATGAGACTTGAGTTGGTTTCAAGTATTGTAATGATGTCAAAATGTCTTGCTTGTCATGAGGAGAGGATGGGATTGAATTGGAGGAGTGGCATTGAATCAAGCAAATTGGATTGTAACTCTTCCTTTTACTAATAAAGTGTTCAAAGCTTTTTCCATATGTTTGTGTTGTTTATTGATGCTTTCATATGTGTATTATGCACTTGATTCCATTTTATGTTTAATCAATAGATCATTATCATATGCTTTGACCGGTTTTTGTCTTCTGTCTGTGTGCAGGTATGTTTCAAGCGGATTAAGTACGGAAAGAAGCGACATAATTGGTCAAAGGAGATAAGGAGTAAGTGAAAGCTTCAAGTAGGCTTCTTTACTGTCTTATTTAATCTATTGGTTATCGAAAAAGTAGAGAATGTTTTGCATTGTTGTTCTAGACTTAGCTACTAGTCTAGGGGTTTAGGCGTTTATCCATAGACACTAAAACTTCCCAAAACACCTTTATCTACAAAAAAATGTTTAATTATATAAAAAGAAATAAATAAAAAAAAAGTTAAACAAATATTCATATAACTCATTTTACAATTTTATTATTATTTAGAGTACATACAACACATCATGACATTAAAATATTTTATTAAACTAACCAATATATATATATATAAAACCTTTATCTACCAAAAAAAAATTAATTATATTAAAAAAATGTAATAAAAAAAGTTAAACAAATATTCATATAACTTATTTTGCAATTTTATTATTGTTTGGAGTACATACAACACATCATAACATTAAAATATTTTATTAAACTAAGCTGCAGTGCACACTAACCATGCGTCCTTGTTAATATAATTACACTAACTATGAGTCCTTGTTAATATAATTAAACTAAGCTGCAACCTACACTAACTATACGGCCGTGTTAATATAATTATGGCAATTCAATAACCTTTGATTTAATTTTATTTAATTTGTTATATTTATTACGTCGTAAGGCATTTCCCTCTGAAATGGACTTTCCTAAAATCTACTTGTCATCCTTGTGTGTCGTTAGATTATGTGTTAGATGATTAGAGGATTGTTAATCATTTGATCTGGTTGCAACTGTTCACGATTTGATTTGCCTAGGTACCCTTTTCGTCTTCTCTACTCTTGCTTCCCATGCTGCCATGACAGACCTCTGAAACGGGCTCCATCGAACCTCTGGGGAAATTTCATCCATGGCTTTCCTGAATGTAGAAATGAGATTCAGATCAAATAAGGTCAGAGATGAATCGTTTGATGATGACTGCTACGTCCAAATGGTTTTCGTGATTGAATCTGCAGGAGTTGAGGGTGAATCCGCCCCAGAGGAAGAAAAGCCGTTGAGAAATCCATTGCCATTTTCGAAATTTTTCTTCATATTCGTGTTGGATGTTGTTGAAGACGCATGCGAATGTGCCAGAAGTGGTGTAGAGTCCTCCTCACAGACCATTCTAGAGCCTCTCTTGAAAGACAATCCCCAAAAATGTGGAAATATTAAGGCAGTCTCTACTTATGCAACAACCAACCTTCTCCGTCGGTTGTCATTTTCTTGGATGAGTCCTTTGCTTTCTGTTGGTTATAAGAGCCCTTTGCATATTGATGTACCCCAAGTTGCAGAGGCAGACAGGACAGGCTAATTATATCCTAAATTCAGAGCTCAGCTAGAGGCCAAAGGTGATACAGGCTTATTAGCAAAAGCCTTACTCCTATGTTTTCGGAAGTAAGTACTTTTCTTGCAATTTTAGTAGCACTGGAGAATTGTGCATCATATGTAGGTACATGTTTTATAAATGCCTTTGTTCAGTTTCTAGGTGGAAAGAAATAGTTTGAAAGTCAAGGCTATGTGCTAGTTTGTGCTTTTTTTGTGGCAAAGGTATTAGAGTCTTTGTCACAGCAACAAGGGTTTTTCAAACAACATCAGTTAACTTTACGGGTTAGAGCAGCATTGACAGCTATTATATACAGGAAGGGCTTGTTGCTTTCTAGTCAGTCAAGACAGACGCATACAAGCGGAGAGATTATCAACTACATGAGTGTAGATGTTTAGAATGTTTCATGTTTCTGTTACTATATGCATAGTATTTGGATTTTCCCTCTTCAATTTGTTCTGGCCTTCATTATTCTATATCAGACGTTGGGCTTGGCAGCATTTTCAGGGTCGGCAGCCTCATTTGCAGTTATGTTGCCAAATTTCCCACTTGCAAAATTGTAAGAAAAATTTGAGGAGAGAATAATGGAAGAAAAAGACAAAAGGATGAAGGCGACATCGGAGACATTTAAAATTATGAGGATCTTAAAATTGCAGGCTTGGGAGACAAGATTTCTTTGGAAGCTAGAAATTTTGAGGTAGGCAGAATATAGTTGGCTACAAAAATATGTTTACACATCAGCTATCACAAGATTTGTTTCCTCTGTTGGACCAATATTTATCATTTTTGCAGCTTTTGGTACGTGTAATCTTATAGGAGTGCCTTTGACAGCAGGGAGAATTCTTTCTGCACTTGCAACCCATGGGACAGTTCAGGGAGCTATGGGCATGCTTCCTGGCTTAATCCCTCAGATTGCTCAAACTAAAGTGTCAATAGACCGCATTGTGGCCTTTCTGGAGGAGGAAGAGCTGCAACATGATGGGGTATAAAAGGTATCAAAGGAGTCAACAGACTTCGCGATTCAAATCCAAGGAGGGATATTTTCTTGGAATCCTGATTCCTCTAGTCCAACTATAAGAGGTTTAGATGTCCAACTAGAGAGAGGCATGAGGGTTGCAGTATGTGGAACTGTTGGTTCAGGAAAATCAAGCCTTTTATCCTGCATATTAGGTGAAATACCAAAAATATGAGGTTCTGTTAGCTTAAGTGGTACCAAAGCATATGTCCCTCAGTCTCCTTGGATACAAAGTGGGAAAATTAAAGACGCTATTCTCTTTGGAAAGCAGATGGATACTATTAGATACAATAGTGTACTTGATGCTTGTGCATTGAAGAAATATATTGAACTTTTTCCTTATGGGGACGAGACAGACATTGGAGAAAGAGGGTTAAATTTGAGTGGTGGACAAAAACAGAGAATACAGATTGCCCGTGCTTTATATCAAGATGTAGACATTTATATTTTTGATGACCATTTTAGTGTTGTGGATGCACATACCAGAAAACATATTTTCCAAGTATGTTTCTCTTATCCTTTACATACTGTAGGTTTGCTGAATTAATTAGTTTTAATGTTTTGATGGAATCATGAAGCTCTACAGTAGCACTCTGCAATTAATTGTTCAGTCCGAATAATATACATTGCTAGTTGTGTCGCTGCAAATTCATGTCCATAAACATCTAAGAAATTGGACTTGCTTGTTATAGGAATGCATACTTGGTATTCTGGGTTCAAAGATTGTAGTCTATGTAACTCATCAAGTGGAGTTTTTACCCTCTGCTAACATCATTCTGGTAGGTTTGAATTTCTTTCATCCTATTCTAGTGATATTAAAATTTTCAATGTAATTGGTAAAGGGACAGTGGGTTTATTGATCATTTATTGAGAGGAGGAGATAAGTGATCCATATTTTGTTGATGTAAATGATATTCTTCACAGGTAATGCGAGATGGTGAAATTACTCAGGTTGGCAGATATGATGACATCTTACAATCAGGCACAGATTTTGTGGAATTAGTTGGTGCACATCAGAAAGCTTTGAAAACTATTTCTGCTATGGAGAAATCTGAAGTGTACACATCAGAGAGATTTGTTGAAAGCTCATGTCCTGGCAATACAGCTACAGTGAAAAATGTTACTGCCAGTGACACACTGGAGCAGTGCGGTGTTCAGAACTCAATAGATGTAGAGGAAGAGGTTGAACCAGAAAACCACAAAGAAAAATTGGATAAAGAGAATAAAAATTCACAGCTTGTACAAGAAGAAGAAAGAGAGAGAGGCAGGGTAAGCATGTCGGTATACTGGTCTTACATTACTACTGCATACAATGGTACTTTGATACCTATAATACTACTGGCCCAAATAATAAGTCAGCTACTTCAAATATGTAGTAACCTCTGGATGACATCAGAAGCCTCTACAAAAGAAAATGAGAGTTCCCCTATGAGAAAGTCCCTTTTCATTCTGGTTTATGTTGCTTTGACATTAAGCAGCTCCCTGTGCGTTCTTGTGAGGTCTATGCTTCTTTCATTGGTTGGACTTAAAACTGCTAATCAGCTTTTCAGCACTCTGCACAGGTGTATATTTTGTGCACCAATGTCCTTCTTTGATGCAACTCCATCTGGGCAAATACTAAATCGGGTCAGCTGACATTTATTGTTTTAATAGGCTAATACCTTTCCTGAGAGAGAAGGAAATCATTTGATTCTAGTGGGTCAGTAACAAGCTCTCTGTTTCTTGGCAGGCATCAACTGATCAGAGTGCAATGGAAACATTGATTCCTTCTCAACTAGGAGAATTGGCTTTTGCATTTATACAACTTTTCGGGATCATTGCAGTCATGTCTCATATTGCTTGGCAGGTCTTCATTGTGTTTATACCAGTGGGTGCAAGTTGTATATGGTATCAGGTATTCTTTGTATTTCTCAATAATAATAAATACGAACTTGCAAATTTTAATTTTCTCAAAGGAACATAAATTGGCGACAAGAGAGTTTGATTTCTACTTCAAGGTTTGTTGTAGGTAGACCCAATAATCTGATTGAAAAGGATGTTATCAAATAGATTAAGTTGCATCAGGATTCTATCATGACAACAGTTTATCTGTATTTCTTTGTTTCCATGCTTTTGGGTTTTTATAGTAATAAGAGAATTCTTGTAACTCCTCTGACCTTCCTTGCATGCAGCAATACTACATAACATCAGCTGGGGAACTGGCTCGATTGGCATCAGTATGTAGAGCTCCAATCGTACAACATTTTGGAGAGTCAATCTCTGGAGCAGCCACCATTAGAAGTTTTGACCAGGAATTTCGATTCATGGAAAGAAATCTCGAGTTGATTGATATATATATATATATATATATATGAGACCTAGTCTCCACAATGTTGGAGCCAATGAGTGGCCTAGCATTCTGATGGATTTTCTGTCAAATCTTGTGTTTGCATTCTTTTTGGTGTTCCTCATTCACTTGCCTCAAGATGTCATTAGCCCAAGTAGGTACAAAAGCACTATCTTGGCTTACAATTATTTTTCCTAAACTGATCTCAACAGACTAGACATATTCTTTATAATGAAATATGAAAGTAAATGAAATGGCACCTTAACAGGCACTGCAGGGTTGGCAGTAACATATAGTCTAAGTCTGAACAGGGTACAAGCCTGGGTAATATGGTGCCTTTGTTATGTGGAGACCAACATGATCTCAACGGAGATAATAATGCAGTATTCACGAATTCCCAGTGAGTCACCAGTGATTATAGAGAATTGTAGACCAAACTCCAACTGGCCATCTAGAGGAACGATAGATCTAACTGATTTGCAGGTCAGAACTCAATACAAATAGACTCTTTTTCACGCATTCAATGCTAGTAATTTGCATGTCAGTTCATCTATAAATTTGATCCATACAGTCAAGTGCGTTATGGACCACATCTTTCGCTTGTCTTGAAAGGCCTTACATGCACTTTCCTTGGAGGCACGAAGGTGGGAGTTATGGGGCGGATAGGAAGTGGCAAATCTACTCTTATTCAATCTATTTTTCGCATTGTGGAACCAACAACGGGCAAAATTGTCATTGATGGAGTCGACATCTCATCCATAGGCCTCCATGACCTAAGATCCAAATCAAGCATTATTCCCCAAGAACCAACAATGTTTGAAGGCACTATAAGAAATAATTTGGATCCTCTCGAAGATTGCTTGGATGATGAGATTTGGGAGGTTAGTTCTGCTTCATATTCTATAAGCATTAGTATCAATTTTAGCGCCAATTATTCTTGCCTTGAAGAATATAGATATTTCCCTGAGGATCTTGTTGTAAGTTTAATGTTTATGAATCTACTTCGATTTTGCTTGTGCTTTCAGGCTTTGGACAAGTGCCAACTTGGTGAGATTGTACGAGCAAAAGAAAAGAAACTTGATTCCTCAGGTCTGTGTGTCTTTATCACATTCAATGGAAGTCTTGAAGGAGAAAAATAAAACCTTTTATAGTAGTTATTTCTGCTATTTGCTTTCCATCTTAGTGCTCATGTTTTGTTTATTTTTTGGTGTCCTTGAGACCTACCTGGTCTCTAGGACCCCTTTTTCTTAGAATGAAAATTGAGAATCGAATTTAATGGAATGATCTCTTGTACAGTGTCTGAGAATGGAGGAAACTGGAGTGTGGGTCAATGCCAACTTGTCTGTTTGGGACGGGCACTACTAAAACAAAGTCGGATATTGGTCCTTGACGAGGCAACTGCCTCAGTTGACACTACAACTGATGGGTTTATTCATCAAATAATTCGCCACCAATTTTCTACCTGCACAGTCATTACTATAGCACATCGGATTCCATCTGTTATTGAGAGTGATATGGTTCTCCTATTAAAGGATGGTATAACATTTATAAGTTGTTTATTTTATAGTGTTTTGTTACAGTTACTATTTTTTTGGACACATTTCATTTTTTACTTACTTTGTATTTGTTTTTAATGAGGACAAATTGCTGAGTATGACACTCCATCCAAACTACTCAGCAACAAATTTTCTGCATTTGCAAAACTTGTTTCAGAGTACTCCTTCCCATAGATATCTTAACTAGAGCTTTGGACATTGGTCATATTGGGTTTACAATAGAATGGAGAAAAATCTTCATTTCCCTAAAACTCAAGCTGGATAAATGTACAATATAGAGATACAATATAGTAGACTATGAGCTACCATGTAAGCTCATTATTTTCTGATAATATTCTATATTTAGGTCCTTAAGAAGAGTTCAATAACTCTTATCAGTGACTTTGACTGACTTTGACAGTTATGATTTTTCACTTGTTATATACAAATGGAGTTTACCCTTTTTCCTGTGTAACTTTTATCACTTCAACAAGGTAATCAAGGTAATATTGGAGAACTCCAGACAACTCGGATTTGTACAGGCAGTGCAGTTGGATGTAAGGTGCCTCTAACTAATTTGTCTTTCTTTTCTTCTTTTTTTCCTGCTTTGATTCTATTATTTTGAGTTTCACATCTGCATTCTTTTGTTTCTATTTTAGTTCTGACCTCTATATGTAGTAATACTATGCCCATTCACATCAACATTTTATTCTCATTTCTACCAAACAAGCTATGTTATGCTTGTCAAGGTTCATAGGTCTTTTTATTTATAGGTCTTAATAATAAGTGATGGCTACTTGTTAATGTGTTTTTTTCCTTCATGCAATGAACCAACTCAATTTTATTCATAATATTTTTCAGTTATAAACTTTTAAAGTTACCTAATATTTCAATGAGTAAGAATTTGAGAATTCTATTATCTAACCATCAAATATGCCCAAAAGAGGGAAAAAAAAAATATAAGAAAAAATAAAAGATGTACAAAATAGACATAGGCTTTTTGTTCTTTAAAAGCAATTTATTTTTTATGTAATTATTTTTTTCAATATTCTTTTTGTGTAATCTTTTCTTTTGAATAATGATGAAAATATTGGTTTGAGTGGTTGTTTTAACTAATATTCAGTTTAACAAGTTTTGTTTTGTTTTTCTTTTATTTTCTTTTTTTTTTTAATTAAAATTTTCAATATAAAAAAAGATATTCTACATCAACTTCAGAAAATCTTCTAATTCACCTAGTTGAGGTAAATTTTCATTTTTATCGGAGTTAAAACTTCACTTTAGCTATGGGAGGAACTTACACAAATTTTTTTTGGCACAAAAATTAAATATGTTCTTTTAAAAAGTTTCATACTCCATTAAATGTTTTAAATTCACTATGATAAAAGTTCAACACATTCACTATGATAAAAGTTCAACAGTCACTGACAAAAGTATAAAGTTTCGTTTTTAAATGAAAAGTATAAATTGTCTTGTTTAAATGAAAAGTTGTGTCTTGTGTAAATGAAAAGTTTAGAATGCACATGATTGATTATAAGAGTGGCTCTCAAATTAAAATTGAAACTTTGAAAACAATAAAGTGTCTTCTTTAAATGAAAAGTATAAATTGTCTTGTTTAAATGAAAAGTTGTGTCTTGTTTAAATGAAAAGTTTAGAATGCACGTGATTGATTATAAGAGTGGCTCTCAAATTAAAATTGAAACTTTGAAAACAATTCCATGAAAGTATAGGGAGTTATCTCCTTAGTTTAATGTTCTTTCCATGCCAATTAAAATGTAACCAGGGATCATTCCAAACTTTCTATAGAATTCATAGTATGCTTTCTCCCCCATTTAAAACTTTCTCATCATTACTAAGGGTTCAGATTTTAGTGGAGTGAAATTTGGAACTTAAAACCATTGAAAGATCAAAAGTGTTAAAATTGGCAACTAGGGCGAAATTCCACGTTCCGACAATTCATTTGATGGAGATGATGATTGCATTAAATTTCACTTTATGAGAGAGAAGATAATTGTTGGGAATACTTTCTGTAACCTAATTGTTGGCCATACTTTCTGTAAAATAATCTAATAAAAATAATAAATAATTTTCACAAAACCGCTATTCTTGATCGTTTTTGTTGCAAATTCAATTGCTTGCGAGTGTTAAATACTTACAAAATGGAAAAAAATATAGGTATAATGAAAATGATGAGCACATTTTCATCACATAATTTGCGACCTAAAACCAGAGAACCATGTTTAAAATTTGAAAGAGATAGATTGTAAAGGAAATAAATAAAACATAATCCCGATTATAACAAATTAGCTGTAAATTTTTGTCCATGGAAGATTTATTTGCATAATGAAAAAGGCAATATGGGAGATTCCAATCACATTCCAAGGCATTTTTTAAACAGTGGATGTGACAAAAGGTAAGGTTGTTGTGGAAGGTGTTGTTTCTATATGGTAAATTTCTTGATCATTGTGTATAATCCTAATGTTGATAGATATGTCTATTAAGTGGTTCCAATTAATGGGACATTGATTTGAGCATTCAATATATTTTTATTCTTTATCAAAGTATTCTTTTGTTGTATTTGTGTTCTTCAATTTATACATTACGAGGTTTCCTTTGCAACATCTAATACAAATGCTAGTTTTAAATTTAATTATATAACAAAAAAATTCCACACAATTATATAAACCATATTACCATAATCACAATCACACGGATTAGGAATCACAAGTATCCACAAGTTAATCGACTTTCACGAATTAATCGGTCTTTGCATAATAAATGCCAGTGACATGAGCAGCAGCAAAGTCAAGTCAAGTCAATAGACGTTTAAGAATCAATCGGGCTTTGGATAATTAATGCCAGAGGCATTAGCTGCAGCAGATAATATATGGTTGAGCTGCTCTTCAGAAAATAGATTCAGGTGAACAAAACAGGGTTTAACTCCTGATCTTATGCCAGTGTGCGCTGATGGCACGATAATATATGGGTTGAGCTGCTCTTCAGAAAATAGATTCAGGTGAACAAAATAGGGTTTAACTCCTGATCTTACGCCAGTGTGCGCTGACGGCACGATTGCCATTAACATGAAAGCATTAATCAGTACCATGTTACTTTTCGCGATCCCTTTGTTCACGCGTATGCCCCTCTCAGCTGCTGATCCGGGGGCTGCTGTCGTTTGGTTTGGTTGTGAGAGACCCGAATACAGAAACGGTAGCTCCTTCCAGCGCAATCTAAACCAGGTTTTGAATTCGCTGGTGGGCAACGTTTCTACAAGCGGATTCAATGTTTCTAGTGTAGTTGTTGTGGAGGGACAAAACAGCAATAGTTCGGTTTATGGGCTTCTCCAGTGCCGTGGAGATCTAAACTCCTCCGATTGCAAACAGTGTGCATCCACGGCCAAAACAAATCTTGTTGAGCGATGCCATAATACTTCTGGACTCATTCAGCAAGACGGCTGCTTTTTACGTTACGCCGATCATAACTTTTACGGCAATATTGATAGTAAGCCGACAAGTTTGATCTGCAACGGTGAGAAAAGCAGCAAGGCACGAGAATTCACAGATGCTGTTGATGACCTCCTCTCAAACATTACAAAGAAAGCTGCGCAGAGCCCGCAACTTTTCTTTGCGGATTATTCTCTATCTTCTAATTTTGCGGATATAAATGCCATGGCCCAATGTTGGAAAGATCTATCCCAAAAGAGCTGCGGGGCTTGCCTGACTTCTGCCTTCTCAACACTAAAATCATGCTCTACTGGGACTATTGGAGCACAATTCGGATCTAAAAATTGTTATTTGCGTTTCGAGGAGTATTCTTTTTTCAATTCGTCCGTGGCCCCTCCACATCCGTCCCCATCCCCGCCGCCGCCTCCTCCAGGTAAAACTCCTACACTATACGGTATTTCTTTCGCATAGTTTACCATGACAAAGAATATACTGCTTTAGTAAGGGTTTATATATTTTTGGTGGAGTAGATCATTAGCCGTAACTTAGACTTCCTGTGCAAATCGCAGAAGGAAAAAAACATAGTGTGCTTGCTATAACTCTGGGCGCAGTAGTCGCGACTATTGGATTAATTTCAGCTAGTGGAGTTTGCGCGTGGAAATTTTTGGCTCTGCTGCAACGGCTTTCTCGAATCAGAGGTGTCGAAATTGTTAAATGATTCAGTTTTAAGATTCCACAATGAATCCATTTAGTTTGGCGCCATTGTAACTAGCGTAGCCGTCACAGTTGTGTTACAATTGTCCCCCTCCCTCTACGGACGCCTCCATTTCCCACACCTTTCACGCGGGTCGCCCGAGCACACACCATGGTGGTCGACCAACTCTGGTTTAGGGTTTGTTTACAGTTCCATAAAAATTTGCTCCCCTTACAAGTCTACTATGAACCAAATTTTGCTTTTGTTTACAGTTGGATAACCGTAGGTTGTTGGCAAAATAATAGAAATTTTGATAGAATTGGGAAAATTTTCAAAAACCTGGTTATAGTGAATAGGCTTCACGATTTTGAATGCCCCAAAATTCTAAATAATTATTCAATTTCCACCTAAAAAAATATTTAAACACTCCTATTAATCAAATTTCTCGAAAAAATAGTTACAGACAGCGTTGGATAAAATTTGATCCCCAATTACGATCCAAATGTTGCTCGTAAGTGAACTCTGCACCACAAAATTTTAGTCTTCACCCTTCAAGTTTTAATAAATTTATCTTCCAATCCATTCGCCCTTGTGACAAGCTCCGCTATTTGTACCTCCTCCTAGCTTTTGCATATTTTTCAACCCTTCAAGTTTTAATAAATTTATGTTAAAATCCATCTCCCTTCTCACAAGCTCCGTTATTTTTCCCTTCCCCTAGCTTTTGCATATTTTTCAAGAATATCAATCATTCACTTAAATAACCCTCACAATCTTGGTTTCACTTAAAAAATTTTGCATATTTTTCAAGAATATCAATCTTTCACTTAAATCAGGTTTTCTCCTCACAATCTTGGAATACTATCATTTTAAAATCTTTTGCATATTTTTTAAGAATATTGATCATTCACTTAAATCAGGGTTTTCTCCTCACAATCTTGGTTTACTATTACTTTAAAATTTTGGATTATGAATTTATAAAAGTTAAATATAATAGGAATATCTTAGAATCAGATTATCTCTTTTTTATTATTTTAATTAAATTTATTAAATAAAAAATGTAATATAACTAATGACATGTAAAATAAATTATAAATTTTTGGACATATGATATTGATAAGCTATAATATTATACTATAGTATTTTAACAAGATCTCTTTAAAATTAAGAATCTCTATCCTAAGGTGAAAATTAACTTCTATTAAAAAAATTGAATTCATAATAAGTGGAATAAAATTATAATTTTCATAAATCTTATGATTTATTCAATTTTATGAGACGTGGGTTCAAGTTTATCAAAATTTCAAACCCATTCTGCAGAATGATGAGGATATTTTTTATTTTTATATTATTATTTTATGTTATATATATTTTTATTTATGAGCGAAGAACTTCAAAAAGTTTGATGAACACTAAATTCTAAAGGTTAAAGGATTAAATTAAAATTTTCTATTTATAATGTTAGAAATTAAAAAAAGAAAAGAAATTCACGGACTGTCATATGGCTAGATAAGCAGGCGGTTTGAGATTGTGTGGCAGGTGAGGAAGGAGAAATTATGTTAAACCCAATTATAGCTGCTTCGGAATTCAATTTCAAGTATGATATTTTGAGAGAGGCTACCTCTAACTTCAAACCAGAAAACAAGCTTGGCCAGGGAGGTTTTGGATCCGTCTTCAAAGTGAGCTCAGTGTCGCATTTAATAATTGAAGTATTTAGATACACCATCCAGGGGAGATTATAAATAATATTAAGGTACTTTTGATGTGCAGGGGGTTCTTCAAGGTGGAAGAGAGGTTGCAATCAAACGGTTGTATATGAGTTCAACGCGAGGAGATGTTGAATTTCTGAATGAAGCCAATCTCATCAGCCGTGTGCAGCACAGGAATCTAGTCAAATTGCTTGGTTGTTCCGTTGATACCTCGGAAAGGCTATTAGTTTATGAATATCTCCCCAACAGTAGTCTCGACAAGTTTCTATTCGGTTTCTACTCTTTCTTCACTCTAATTGGGTTTTGTTTTCTTTTTTCCCTTTCTGTCTTCTCATCTTTTTAGGGTTGTGTATAATGTAGTTGGTTAATTTTCTTATCAATCAATGTTATGGATTTATTAATTGTAGATACAGCCAGACGTCATTTACTTGATTGGAAAGCGAGGTATGATATCATGGTGGGAATTGCCCGCGGCCTAGCCTATCTTCACGAGGAATCTGCAATTAGGATAGTCCACAGAGATATAAAAGCAAGTAATATTTTACTGGACGAGAATTACAGACCGAAGATAGCAGACTTTGGGTTAGCGAAACTCTTTGCAGAAGATATGAGCCACCTTAGCACTACAGTTGCAGGAACTTTGTAAGAACTCTCCAACATTCACTTTGCTCAGGGCATAGTCATCATTAAATAATTTGAACTATAAATAAACCCATTACAATTCATACTTCTGAATCTGCTTCATATGATTTAGACGGATGTGGAGATTTATTTTTTGCTGTTGACATTGAGCAGAGGTTACATGGCTCCTGAGTACGCCTTACGCGGACAGCTGACAGAGAAAGCAGATGTATTCAGCTTTGGAGTGCTTCTACTTGAGATTATCAGCGGGAGAAAGAGTCAGAGTTTGGCTCCAGACGCGGAGTTCCTCATCGAAGGAGTATGGCTCATATAGATTTCATCTTTCTGGTTGAAAATTTCCAAAGTATCCACGTCATTTTTGCTCATTAACATTTTGTGTTTTGTTGATATTGGCCAAACAGACATGGAAACTCTATAAAGCAGACAGAGGTTTAGAAGCTATGGATGCCACATTGGAGGGAAGCTATTCAGTGGAGGAAGCGATTAAAGTAATTAAAATTGGCCTTCTGTGCACACAAGGAGCTGCAGCGTTGAGGCCTTCAATGTCTCGTGTGGTGTGGATGCTGACAAATGAGCAAGAACATGATCTTCCTTCGCCCACAAGGCCTGCTTTTATAGATCTCGATTCAGGGGGCGCACATCGCAAACTTAAACATCATGTTCTTCACAACCCCGAGGGAACATCAAGCAGTGGCACAGCAACTTCTTCGACAACAAATTCCAATATCTATTCCGCTGCTGCTGATCCTACGTCAGGGTCTCTGCAACCGAGGTGAAAATCAGCCACTATCGGTTGGCATTATATTACTTTATTAGTGGACGCCATTATTTTCTCAGAAGGTTTTTGTTTTTGTAACACTATTGTAATCCTAGGAAGTGTTAGAACATTAATCACGCCGTATGATAGGGAATAGTCAGCGTAGTCATCAGTGTTAGTCGGCAGCAAGTGGCGGCAGTTAGCCATTGTTGTTGAACCATAAATGTCAGTGGGTAGATTGTTGTAGCATCTACGGCTGTCTCTGTATATAAATTTCTATGTTTGTAATGTAATAAACAAGCTCTTCTATGAGTCTTTCGTGTCTCTGATATGGTATCAGAGCAATGTCCAATATGGTATCAGAGCCGAGGCTTTCGGTTTAGTGTGTGTGGAAATATCGCTGTGTGTTGCAGAGGAGTCGAGCATTGAGAGTGTGAGAGCCCGCTGTCCGTGTGGTTGCGTGTGGTGGAGCTGTGTGCTCATCGAGTTGGGAGCTGTGAATAGTGGTGGATTGTGTGCCACCTGGGAGTGTGTTTGTCCTGTTGTTGTAGCTACCACCTAGTTGTGTGTTTTCTAGAGGCTTTCAAGCAAATCTTTGCAAATCAGTGGGCAGATCCGTTCAAAGCCGCGGACTCTGTGAAAGCTGACGAGTGGAAAGTCTGTTGCAAAGTCTATTTCGGTGTTGTGTGTTGCCTGTGATGAACTGAAGTCAGGTTACACATTGAAGACTGAAGGTGAAGCTGCTTGTTTCGCTGTGTAGAAGGTGCTCGTCGACAAGCATTTGTGGGCTAAGTGTGGATTTGCTGTCTGCGTATGCGAGTGTTGAAAGACCCTAGGGTGGATCCTGGAGGGTCGAGGCGAGCCGAGGAAGAGCGTATAGGGGCACCGAGGGCTATAGATGTCGTGAACAACTATTGTTGTTGAAGGACTGTGTGTGAGAAGAAAATATTTTGTGTTCAGATTTGTGGTTAGAACCACTGTCCAATTACAGGCGACCTATCCCTATTTTTTTAACTGCGGTTGTGTGTTTGTGGCTTCATATCTATTGGGGGTGAAGCCCTTTTCTCTAATCTAGTTACAGTAGATCCATAGTTGGTTGAGTGTCACAATCAGTCTTGAAGTTCTATGGAAATGTTTTACTGATACTCATAAATTAGGTAAGGGCAACGCTTCTGTGAATGCTAGTGTCCTGAAAAAGGCAGTGAGTTGAATTAAAACAGCATTGAACGTGCTCCTGTGGTGTGCGCCTTGTGTGAGATAGCTGATATGTCTATCTTTTTAGATTTTTTTGATAATGATCCTTTCGATGATCATTTTCTCAGGAACCCATTTGGGATTAGCAGTATTTTTGAGTTCATTGACAAACAATATCATGTTGTTGAAGAAATCACTCATGTTGTTGAGGATCATATTGTTGAAGAAATCACTCAGAGTAAAAACCCAATTGTTAGAAGTTTTATTGGATCTGCTTTCAAGATGACTGCTACTATGGAGGATACTACCATGGATGTTCTTCGAACACCGCTCATGTTCAAAAATGACTACATTTTGATGGTTCGTTTGCTGGTTCCTCATGGAAAGTGGGGAGAACTTGAATTAGATTACCTTGTTCGGGGTCTTGATCTGGAAAAGGTTGCTGATAGTACATAAACAAGGAGCAGAGGAATTCTTTTAGGCAACCCAGAAAAGTGAAGATGGAACTACACCAGCGAAAGAACAAGCATAGACCCTTTAGCAAGAAGACAAAAATGAAATGTTTTGTTGTAAGCCTCGCTGAGACTTAGACCAGCAGACAATTTAAAGTTTAGGTCATCGTGATTAAGGGGAGGTGTTAGAACATTAATCACGCCTGACCGTATGACGGCGGTAGTCGGCTTAGTTATCAATGTTAGTCAGCAGCAACGGCGGTAGTCGGCCATTGTTGTTGAACCATAAATGTCAGTCGGCAGACCACTGTAACATCTACGGCTGTCTCTGTATACAAATTTCTATGTTTGTAATGTAATGAACAAGCTCTTCTATGAGCCTTATGCTCTGTCTGATAGGAAGTGTATTGTTGTGACTATTCATAGGAGTTGATTACATTTGGTGCTACCATGAAGATGGTAGACCATTCTGGTTTGCCAATTCTTTTTCATTTACAGAGGGTACGGGTGATCACAATCGGTTAGGTGGTAGTATTGCTCTCGCCAGTGTGAATGGGTTGGCATCTTCACGCTCTAGTGGCATCATCGTCAGTCCGTAGCGTAATCATATTCACGCTTTGGTCCTATCATCTCCCATAGGCATTATAGCTATTGATAAGGATGTTGCAGGTGCAATGTCCTCTCCGTTGATGTTTTACTTCCGTGTGATGACTATAATGATACGGAATTTATTTTTTCATAAGTTATATAATTAGTACATGCTTGTTGAAAGCAATATGATTGATGTCTCAGCGTATAATAGAAGGTAGTGTCATTATAGTGAAACAGTAGTGTCACTAAAGTGAAATAATGTTAGTCTGAAATTCAATTTTTCATAAATAAGTATATAGTGTTTCAAACAATTCAATTTTTCATAAATAAGTATATAGTGTTTCAAACTAATATAATTGATGTGTTAGTGGCGTTTCAAACTAATATAACTGATGTGTTAGTGGCGACGATAGGGCATATTGTTGAGATAATTTTGTTCCAAATTTTATGTAAGGTTTTATATATATAAATATATAAATAAGAGGTTAATATATAATTTTAAAAACTAACGATTTATAAATTTTATTTTTTATTGTAAAAAATAGATATATAACTATTTTGATTTATGATTTATTAAATAATGAAAAAATCGTGTAAGATGTGAATTTTTGTCTCAATTTATTTATTTATTTTCAATTTAAAGATTTGATTTATAAAAATATTGGTAAATCTAAAATTAAGATAAGTCTATGTTATTTAACAAATTTATGTAAATAAATTTATTTATATTTATATAAATTTATTTATATTTATATAAATTTCACATATTTATATATAAAAATATTTTTATTTTTAATTAGACAATTTTTTTCGTTATGTTTTATAATTTTTAATGTGGTATGCATGATATTGATTATATCCATTTAGAAAAAAAGTTTATTAGAGTTATAAATGTTGTATTTGATTATTAATTAAATTTAAATATGAATTGAATGATTATAAAATGTATATTAATTTGTAGCTATTATTTATATATTTGTATATATATTTCACATTTATATATCTAACATATTTTTATTTATAATTATTTGTTTCTTAATTCAATTTATTAAGTTTTCATATGCGTTTTTATTAGGTCTATAGCCATGTCTATTTTGGAATAAGGATTTTAGAATTTTAATTTAATTATTAATAATTATTAGGTTGATGGTAGGGATATAACCACCTAAGGATATTTTAAGATATTCTTAGTAGTAGTCATAAATCAAAGGTTGAGATTTATTTCTAAAACAATTATGTCATTTCAAATAAAAACAAGGTCATGTGAACAAGTTATGGGTATTTTGGACATATAGTATTGATAAGCCATGGTATTAGCCATGATATTGTAACAAAACCTATTTATAAATTAAGAATCTTTATGATATAAATTGGTATTTAATTTCTATGTTTATCAATATTTTAACTTGTTTTTATGGTTAACTCATATATTCATTATCTTTATAAATAAAAATAATAATAATTTAAAACAAAGTTATAATTTAGTTATTTTTTAATGATTTTTTTTAATTATATAGTTAGTAGCGTCTATTTTTCAATAGGAATTTTAATTTCATTATAAAAGAATACTAAGTGGATGACAATGATTTAACCTTCATACAATATTCTAAATGTTTTTAGTAGTCATAAATCAAATATTGAGATTTATCTTAAAAGTAGTTTTGCCTTTTTTTTTTTTTCTTTCTAATTAAATTGATTAATTTAAAAAAATTGTTATATGAACACTAGTTATGGTTTTTTGGACATGTGATATTACTAAGCCATGGTATCGCCCATGAATAGCTCATTATGAAAGAGATGTGTGATTTCCTCCATGCTAGTGGAGTTGACAAGTATCCTTTTAAAAAAATTATATATATTCTTAAAAAAATCAAAACAAAACAAAAATCAATGTCCACAGTAATAAAAAAATTGATGTTATAAGATGTGGTAAATATATTTTTCCCATTCTTAGCCATAAATAAATATTTTGATATCCCTATTATGTAACATAAGTTTATATAAACTTTAAAGAGAAATAAAGTAATTAAAACTAAAAAAAAATTATTTTCACTTTTAGAATGTAAGGAAGATGAATAATTATTATATTTTTAAAAATATTTTAATATAAAACTTAAATAAATTATTCAATATGCATCTCAACTAATCTTTTTTAATATCAATTTCTTATACACACATATCCCCATGTAAAATAAAATATTCTAATGTCAACTCTCTCTATCTCTAATACATATATATTATATAAACCAGTTATCAACTATGCATATATTATATTTGACTCAAAAAAGCTATTTATATATCATATGAAGTGATTGAAAAAAATATATGGTTAGAATGTTTAACATAATTGGTCAGTTTTGTTAGAAATGTAGAAAATAATTGTTGTAATTGCAAGTTTAAGGTATGTATTCTACCCAATCAAAGTGCTCAAGGAGATTTTTAAGGGATCTAGTCTATGCATCAACAAATGCAATTCAGGCATTGAATCTATTCATGTATTCAAAATGCAATTTGAAGCACACACACATATAAACCTTGGACCATAGAATAGAGGGATCAAGAACATTTTACACTTAAAAAAAGGTTTGTATTATACTGGTATTATAACAAAGCTTATTTTCAAGTTAGAAATCTACATAGTAAATTAGAGATTAATCTATATAATTAAAGATTTTGTTACATGTTTCTTAAATGTAGATATATCTAACTCATATACTCATTATATGTTTTTTTTTTTAAATAATTTATTTTAACCGTTTAAGACGTATAATGAAATAAGTACCTCTTGATTTGATCATTAATATATAGTTTTTTTTTAAATAACTAATGTATAGATATTAATATATAGTTTTTAAAAATAATAATTAATGTATTGATATTGGTGTTTTAAGAATGTCAATATCAAAACTAATATATAGTTTTTAAAAATAATGATTAATGTATTGATATTGGTGATTTTAATAATGACAATATCAAATTTAATTAGATATAAAATCTTCAATTTTTTAATAAAAAAATGTATGTGTTTAATGTTTTTAGTGTACCCAATAAAATATGAATATTTGTTTAAAAATAAGAAAAATAATTATATGTATAAATGAAAGAGATAGAAGTGAAGATTTATTAGTAAAATTAAATTTTAAAGTTTATTGTGGAAAAATAAGTATAAGTTTAATTAAATGATTATAAATAATGGATGTGCAAATTATAGATATATTAATTAAAAGCTAAACTTAAATTTAAAATAAAAATTTGGTGCACTCCGAGGCACATTTTATATTTCAATATCATGAAGATGTGTAATTCCATCTATGTTCAATAGGGAGTTTACATGTGTTTATTTTAAAATAAAATAAATTATTTTCTAAATAGAAAATAAATATGCATGTTTGCTTAGTATTAACTAAAAGTATTATAAAATATCATTACCATGGCCTTTCAAGTTGTTCTTGATATTACAACCCAATCTAGTAAAAATATTAAAATATGTCAATGGACACATCACAAAATATAATTTAATATCAACTTTAAAAATAGATAGAGTAATTAGAATTAAAAAGAAACATGGGTAAGATTTTTAAACCTTATGCTTTACAAATATATTTCAATACGGGGTTTAAATAAACTATTTGAAGATCTATGTTAAGTATTGAGAATCTATGAGTCATTTATATTGATATCAATTTTATATATATCTATATATATAGAAAGAAAAATTTAAAAGAAAATAGTTTAATGTTGTATATAATGAAATATTCAATTTTCAATGAAAAAGGGTAATTGAAAGTTAAAATATAAAATAAAATATATGAAGTACTTCTTGATAGAGGGAGATGTGTTGGAATCAACTAGAATTATCCCCATGTCTCAAGACACAAAATGGTTCATTTAATTATAAGTATGAAACAAAAGGAAATGTTCCCCTTCCTTCCGAACAACACCAAAACATTTCTTGTCGAGAGATCCAAAAAATTCCTACTTCCTACATTGTTGAACAAGTGGAAAAAGTTCTAGCAATGGAAGTAAATCTTTCCAAGGTAAACTCTCTCTTTAATCTCCTCAAATATAAGGCTCTCATTTGTATGTTTAATGAATTTTGGCCAAACCGAATGCATTACAACAATGGATTTTTTCTCTCTGAACACAAACTATGATTTTAATTAATGCTATAAAGGATTTTTCATTGTTCAATTTGAATAAAAAAAAGACATATATTTTTCCATGAATGAATTCCCATGGTTTTGGGGTAATGTTGGGCTTTACATTACTCCATGGTTCCAATAATTCGTTCGGACAACTATGGTGGTTTCTATAATGCCGGTATGGGTGAGACTTCTAAATCTTTCCCTTCTTTTCTGGCACCACAAAGTCCTTGAAGAAACATAGTTGGGAAATTTAAGAATATGGACCGAGAAAGGATAGATAAAGGTCCTTTTAATTTTTCTAGAAGATGTGTAGAGACAGAATTTAGTAAAGGGCTATGTGGCCACATTAAATTGAAACAGTTTTTTTTTTTTTGACATAATACTAGATTATGAGAATATTAGATTTAAGTGTAGAAAATGCTTTCAAACCAAACACGTACAGAACTCACGTCCTTAGGTAAAAATGAGCACAAAAAATAAAGAGAGGTAGGTCTATAAAGAAAAAGGATCTCAGTTTCCATATTCACACCTTTTAATGACGAAAAAGAGGAAAACATGGAGAGTCAACCAATCCAAGTAAAATACGATGTACAAGTTCATCATGAAAATCACTTTCCTTTCTCTTCCCGAACATGTTTCCATTCCTTAGGATTGGGGCTTAATGGATGGTTTTTATCACCCTAATGATTTGATGTTTTTTTTGTGTGTGATGCTTCCTTGGAGTTTTAGTAAAATTAAAAACAATTATGATTATTTTTGTCTTATTATAATATTGCATTAAATGGTAATATTGTATTAAATGATAATATTATGTTAATTTTATATTTATGTCATAAGGCATTCCCTTTGAGAAAGACTCCCCCATGTGCTACCTTGCACCACTATGCACCATCAAATTCAATGTTAGACGATTAAATAATAGTGAGCCATCAAATTACTAAACAATTCATAGTTAATAATAGTTTCAAGTTAATAATTAACAAAAAAATTAGAAGTTTAACTCCTCAGAAACTAATTTAACCATTTACCTTTTGTGTCTTCATATCGAGAGAGGGAGAGAGCAGAAATGGGTGTGAATTATGGAATTAAGTTTAATGGTTAGACTATTTATTCAACAATAGGTATTTCAAGAACAACATATTTTACTTTCCCTCCACAATCAATACTCAAATCTTGCCAAGGAGTCACGGAGGGATTGTTTGGCACAAAGGTCAACCATAACAAGGCACCACATTGCTTGGATGAAAGGCATCACATCCTCTCCATTTTCATTTAATACATGTTAATTTTATTTTTGTTTCGATTTTTTTCCTATTTATTAAGGGTTATAGATAGGGTTTTATCTTTTTGTTTCAATTTTTTCCCTATTTGTTTATTATTTATTGAGGGATATAAATAGATTTTTATCTTTTTGTTTCAATTTTTCCCTATTTATTAAGGGATATAAATAGGTTTTTATCTTTTGCAGATTGAAAAGAGGATGAAAACCTTACGGGACAACTATTATGAGATATCATGAAGTAGAAAAACTCTTTTCTTGTGAAGAAGAACAAAAAAAGTATCACAAAGGTCCAACTTGCATCAGATGGTTGAAAGAAGAAGAATGTTGTGCTTGGGAGTGCAGTTATATGGATGCAAATGACACTCCAAAAAAAGTGGGAACTGTGCAACCAGGTGGGGACTCTTACCTGCCATTAGCTAGATGTTCTCTAAACCAAAGTTGTTGATATGTCCCATTTGAACACAAATTCTATATTTTAATTCCCTGCTATGCCATTATTGGAGGACAAAAAGATGTCATATTGCTTATAGCATTGATCAAGACAATGTAAAGGGATCTTCTAAGTAAGAATAATAATAACTTGTGTAACCATAGTCATTGTGACAGACTTGGGAATCATATTTGATATTCAGAAAATGATAAGATTGAATGAGCTTCTCATGAGTTTGAAGAGATTCTTAGGTGTTGGCAACAAGCGAAATAAAAAAAGCATTGCAAGGGGCAAATCCTACCTTCATAAACATGGAAATGATTCTGAAGAGTTCGCAACAACTGTAATATAATAGACATTTAAAGGGAAAGATGCCAAAAATATAAATGCAGAAATAATTAAGGGTTTAGATAATACATTTCTAACAAATGATGCTACATCTATAAATAGAAATATAGACAAGCCAGATGTACTTTTAGTTTTTCATTGCATAAATTTTTGAAAACTTATTATTGAAAACTTATTTTCAATAAACTTTTCTTAGTGTGTGATTTATATCATTATTATTATTTAGTTAAGATATTTTTATTTTTATTATTTTTGTAGTGAGACTCTCAACCATGTAATATAAGGGAGATGTTTAAAAAAATATGATAATTTAAATTTTATGAATCTCGTGAGCATTTAATTATAAAATAAGAAAAAATTATAGAAATTGATAAAGCCATTTTTTTAAAAAGTTTATTGATTAGTAGACAACTTATATTTGGAATTAAAGTTATATTTATGATTGTTTTGAATAAGTTTCCTTTAATTAAAGCTCAAATAAAATAAATAGAAAAATTGGTATAATACTTCATTAATATGTGTTAATATATTATTATGAAGAACATTAAAACATGGACATAGGCATGTAGTACCTTCTTTAGTTGTTGGACAAAGGCTCCTTGTGATTTTTTATCCTTATTTGCTTTCTTCAAATAATCTTAGTATGACTATAAAAGTTAAGAGACAAAATTAATCTAATAGTGTAGGATAGGTATGGAAACACCATAATTAACATGTCATCCATTATAGACATTAACAATATTTATGCTAAGAATTTAAGAGAATGCAAAGGGGATTAACAATAATGATTGAGGTGTTTTTTTCCAAAGAAAAAATTGTAATTTTATTATAAATAAAGAAAATTACATTTTCTAGAGGCTGAATGCCTTCCAATTAAAACCAAGATCAAAATCTTTGGAGACAAAAAATACTAGAAAAAAATTCATTTGTAATAATCATGAAGATTCTATTTTTCCATTTCTTCCTATGCACTTTCTGCCAGTTACTACCTAAATATTCCACCAAAATGATTGGAAGATCCAAACCTAGCTCCACTTGATGTTGGTCTTTGCCTTGATCTGAATATCTCGATTCATGAGCCTTTATTGTTTCTGCAACACCATCTGCTTGTCTTACCATCTTTGTTGAAGGAATTCTTTCATGACTCCTCTCCCCATCATGGTCAATCTATTCTGAATAGTAAGTACTTTCCATTTTCTAATTATCCTTAATATCTTGAGAAGGGATATCTTCCTCAACATCCTACTCTAATTTTGCAAAGTCAATGTGCTGTTAACCTTTCTTTTTTCAATCTCCCCACCTTTTTCTTATTTTGGTGTTTTTTGGCCTGTGGACATGAATAATGTAGGTGACCTGTTTGAAAACAAGTGCAACATCTAAATGTTGTGTTTTCATAATCCAAACTTTGCTTAAATTCATAGTTTCCATTTTTCAACAGTGTGTTGTCTGGTAAGCCTTTGCTACAAGCTATCTCTATATAAATCCAAGTAAAGGTAAAAAAACCTTATATGTGATCATTATCTATTTCTTTGTAACTCCCCAAAGTATTCCCTATATCTTCGAGGACTTGTTTTTGTGTGTAAGGTTTTGGGTTTTGTTGACCTTGTTGTTTGTTTATCATCAACGGGCCTGTCTTTTGTTGGTCTTTACACTTGTAAAGACATGTACCATATGTAATCCTTTTCTCGGTTAATTGAAGGCTCCACTCTTACTTGACCAATATCTTCCTTATATATATATATATATATATATATATATATTATGAAGGATGCTGAAAGAGTACCTCTATCATAAACTTTAATTTAATCTAAAAAAACCATTGTCATGCCCCTTTAGTCACCCACATCAGAGGCTAGCTTCGTGCACCCAGATGGCCCATCACTATAGGTTTGTGGTGCATCATGACTCATTTCATCTCATCGATTTCCGAATCTAAAACTACGTGATTCCATACTACACCTCACTTTTTATATTTCACAATTATTAAAATTCATATGTTTAACATTTATTGAAGTATGTAGATAATCATTCCATACAATTATGCCTTAACATAACCAATATGCAAATGATATGAATGAAAGTAATCTTATAGAATCAACAACCCAACTGGCCTAACAGTTGTCAAATATTCAAATGTGTTACAATCAAGTGAACTCTAGTCTCGTATAACAATTTAAAAATTATAAGAGCACACAATTCATACAAACCTATCCTCAAATTTCCTATTTGATTTACAACCATCAATTGCATCTTTGTCATAGATCAAAATTGTTTCACTTGATAGAAATAGTAAGTAGTCTCGTATACATGCAATGTATGAAGAGTTAAGTTAAGTGAAAGAAAGCAAGCTAAGTCTAATATTAGAACTCAAGTGAGTTATAGTTAAAAATTTAATTCCTTGTCAAGAAAAGCTAAGTTAAGGAAAATAAAAATGTCAATTTATGTTAAAGTGAAGTTAGAAAAGTCTAGTTAAAGCGTCAATTCATAGTTTGCAAGAGGGCAAGAAAGTTAGAGTTTGCAGGATTCCATATTTAGAAAGTTTAGTTCTTATATACTCATGGTTGGGTCATTGTAATGTGAAGTAAGAAGAGAGAATAGCAAAAACTTGGTGGATTTATATGAGAGAATAATTAATGAATAGAACTTAGTTATTCAAGAAGAAACTTGTATACTTATTTGTCTTGTGTTTACATGTTTATCTCTTCCTCTAAATGACAAGTGGTATCAAAGCAAGGTTTAGAAAGGTTTCAAAGAACCAAAGGAGTTAAGATGGTCATGAGCTACTTCCACTAAGAGCCTTGGCTATTGTGAGTAGCCCGCAAATCGAAATTTACATCCATTGGTCCGTAAGTAAAAACTAGAGCTTGCTGAGAGTTTGTAAACACAACTACTAAAAGATTAGGGTGACTAGCCTACAAAGCCACTACCATATCAAGAGGAAAGAGCCACCACCACTGACCAAAGAAGGAGTCTCCACTATAAGTTATAGCCATGAGCCTCCATAAGAATCTTCATAGAAGAGCTTAGCAAAGTTGTTAGTAGTTTTTGGGAGCCACAGTTAAAGTGAAGGTTAAAATGTTTAGTTTTAAAGACAATCGTGTGTATGTGATGTTCATTTCTATAAACCTGATACAATAAGCAAAGAAGAAAAAAGATAAAAGAAAGACGATAGTCAAGGGTCACAAAGCAAGACTGAAGCAAACTGAGAAAATATATTGAAAGGAAGAACAAAAGTATTTTAAAGAGCTCATAGAGGTTCTCACTACAATCGAGGCATCCAGAAGACAGGTATATGAAGTAAAACAATTCAAGGATGAATGGATAAGGATAGATCTAGTAACACTTCCAAAATTTACTGGTAAAAATTTTAATTTTTGGGAACTATCAAAATGAAAACTTTTCTTTGATTTAAAGAGTTGATTGAGTATCGATCTAATAACTGATATGATGAACTATGTGATTCCTTAGTATTGGATCTTATAAAAAATGCATTGGATGAGAAGTCCTTGTGCAAGTTAGCAAAAGATACATCTTCCAAGGAAGCATGGAAGACCCTGGAAGTAGAATTTGGTATAAAGGAAAGTGACATAAAGTAACAAATTCTGTTACAGTTTGTTGAAGAATCAATAGAAAGAAAATTGTAGGTCTAAGAATAAATGAGCAAGACTCTAGGAGGAAAATAGAGCTTGGAGAATCCCACTCAAATTTGGATGATGGTCATAAAGACTATAAAAATGAAACCCATCATGCATACATGCATATGGATGAAGAAGACATAAAAAAGATTGTAGAGTGAGAAGTTGAAACCTCTACGTGTGAAGTAGAGAAATAGCATATAGATTCTCAAGAACCCCACTGTAACATGGATGGTGAAGATGATGGTGAATCCCACTATGACAAGGCACATGTGGATGGTGACTGCAAAGTGGGTTGTGAATTGGTGAATCCAACAATAGAACTTGTTGATGGTGGTGAAGCTTCTAATAAAGAAGTGAATAACATTTGTGATCTAGTAGGTATGATTGTAGTTGATGATGACCTCTTTGCATCAGAGTTTGAGGCATTTAAGTTTAAGAATAACAAAGACAAATTTTCATATGAAGTAATGGTTTGTAGAGTTGAAAGTGCATCTCTCATGAATCCAACAACAAATGATGAATTTGGTGAAGTTGAAATTGTTAATGAGCACATGCATGCTCAAATATCTCACCACAAAGTGGATGAAAATTATGTTGATGAAATTTGTGGTCTCTTTTTTGAAGCAAGGATTGATTGTGGAAATATGGAAAGTTCAATGTTTGATGAAGAATTGAAGGTTGAAGCTACCGTTGTAGCAGAAAGTTATGAAGCAATAATTAGAAATTCTCATGAAGTAGTGTACGATCTAGTAGTAATTGATGATTAAGGAAAGGATAAAGTGATTCATGAGCTTTTTATGAGAATATACCCTAACAACATAACAATGGAAGATAGCCTTAATGAATTTGAATAGGAAAAGAAGAAAGAAGAAGAAAAGAAAGATTTCATGCATAGCATAATGAAGATGTTTTTAACATTGATTTTGAGTGTGCAAGAAGACATGACAACAATCTAGTTATAGTTAGAGATGAAAGAAAAAATGAAGAAAAATATGTAGGAAAGGGCATTTAAGTTTCTAAAGACAAATGAGAAAGCATTGAAACAACCTCTCAACAACGGAGTCAAGAAGATCAAATTATACTATCAAGAAATATGGCAGAAAGAAGATCCGGAATATGAAGCGGAAGAAGCATGGAAAAGTTCATAGTTTGAAGATGAAGAGTTGTGGTATTAGTCCATTAGTGAATGCAACTTTCAAGAGGAAGCTATAAAAGATAGGATCTGAAAACCTAAATTATTTTTAGAACAAATATAAAAGAAGTCAAAGAAAAATTGTAGTAGAAACAAGTGAATAAATATGAAGCTTACATCAAGAAAGTGCAACTGAAAATGAAGCAGTTTCAAGAGTATAAAATATGGAAGAAATGAAAAAGAAAAAATTGCATTATAAAAAGTTATTTGGGTCAATTTTTTATTACAAGCGTAGCATGCATAGTTGAGTCACGGTTAAGTTAAGGTTGATTCATATGTTTGTAATTAATAGAGAGTTTTAGAAATAGAAATTACTCTTGTATGCATGCAATGCATGAAGAGTAGAGTAAAGTTAAGGAAAGAAATTTGAGTCTAATATTAGAAGTCAAGTGAGCTAGAGTTAGGAGGTTAATGCTTTGTTTATAAAATCTGAGTCAAGCAAAAGAAAATTTTTGAGTTAAGTTAAATGAAAGTTAGAAAAGTTTAGTTAAAGTGTGAATTCTTAGTTTGCATGAGGAAAGAAAAGTTATAGTTCGCATGATTCCATATTTAAAAAATTTGGTGTTTATATACCTATGGTTGGGCCATTGTAATGTGAAGCAAGAAGAGAGAATAGTTGTAGCTCAGTGGATGTATATGAGAGAATAATTAATGAATAGAAATGATTTATTAAAGAAGAAGCTTGTGTATTTATTTGTCTTGTTTTTTCATGTTTATCTTTGCCTTTGACTAACAAGAAATTATCCCTACACTTTGTCATGAAAGAAAATTTTGTCATGACTTGTGCAATCACCAACCAAATCATGCTAGACATTGGGTGGTTGCACACTATCCAAACCCATATAAACTTATGCATTACCCCTCCAACTCCTTCACCAACTCTTCATCTCACGTTAACACTTATAATAGAAATGGTACTTGGTCAACTACTTGTTGCCTTAGCCAACTCTCTTGTCACATTTAAAAGAAATCATTCCAAATTGAGGAAGGTTGCATTGTTCCATTTTGAATGGGTCAATGTTCTATATTACATACTTTTCCCAAATGATAGTTTGGCCCGACCTGTCTCTATAGTCATATGTGTTCATTTGTGCTCACCTAACTCAAGCACTATCCCACCATGTCTACTCTAGCTGACTTAACTTGTTCTAATGGGTGCCTTTCTACATGATTTCATGCTACCCTAATCTGTTCATCCCATGTGCTACACATTACCCTTGTCTTTAGAATAGACTTGTTCAATCATCTTGTGAAATCTCGTTGATGCTTCACATGCCATAAAAGGGCAAACAAATGTCTAAGAATTGTGCTTGTTATCATTCCATCATATGTTTACTACTGTCATGCACCTAATATGATTATTCTAAGTGTATTTTCTGTCAGACCAAGCTTGTAAATATGAATTAAATTGTGTTTTTCATTAACAGAGAATATGAATATATATAAGGAGAGGGAGACTATTGGGTTTCATCTCACAATGTCTCTTCATCTTCTATATTCTTTTATTTTTGTTATTTACAATATTTACATAAATTTTCCTAATCCGAAATATTAGGTGTCAACATTGCCACCTTAATCTAAAGGGATGTTGGTGAGTCCAAACATCATTCTGAATCTTTCAAACTTTTCCATTCCAAGCGCTTTGGTGAAGATGTTTGCAATTTTATCATTAATGGAACAATGCCATAGGTGGATTGTTTTGGCCTCAATATGATGTCAAATTAGATGGTATCTTGTATTGATGTGCTTCGTTTGATCATGGAACTTTAGGTTATTGGCTAACTTTATTGCAAAAGTGTTGTCAATCAAAAGAGGAGTTGAATGTACTTGTTTCTCCTGCAAATATTACAGAATTTTCATGAGCCACACAATTTACTTTGTTGCTTCAATTGCTGCCACATATTATGCCTCAATTGTGGAATTTGTTGGAACTGATTTTTTGTGTGACCTCTAGGAGACAACTCCTGATCCAAGACTCATAACATAACCTAAAGTATATACTCTGGTTTCTTTATCTCCATCAAATCCTGAATTAGAGTATCCAATCAAGTTAAAGACACCCACCTGTTTATAATTGAGTCTAAAGTCTTGAGTTCCCTTCAAGTACTTTAGAACTCTTTTTGTAGTAGACCCATGACCCTCACAAGGATTTTTCATAAACTTGGAGAGGGTTCCAACAACAAATGAAATGTCTGGTCTGGTAGTAATTAGGTAGTTGAGACTTCATATGAGCTGTATATACTTTGTTTCATCCTCAAATTATTTTCCTTCAATGGATGTGAGCCTTAAATTTTGTTCCATTGGATTAGTTAAAGGATTACACTCAGCCATGCCAAACATGTTCAATAGATCTTCGATGTACTCCTTCTAAGAGAGGAATATAAACTTTGGATGTTGGGTTACTTCAATACCAAGATAGTAGTGAACATAGCCCAAATATATCATTTCAAAACCTTTCATTCGTTCTTTCTTTATGGATTCAATGTAGAAAAAAGGAACAACTACTGTGAATTTATGATACCTTAGTATAGAAGCTTCTAGTTACGCCCATGGTCACAAGGATGCTAAGGTAGTACTTTAAGGATATGATCCATCAACATATTGGCATGCCGTTGTTATAAAAGATACTGAATGCTTGGGTACTTTTGCCAATATTCTAATATAGCATCTCTTGGTCATGCACCTAATCACGAAGAGCCAAGTTCTAGCCCTAAGGATTTAAAGACATTGACATATCTAAAATTGCAGGATTTTATGATGTGCATAAATTGAAAACCATCTATATCCCAATATCTTAACTTGCCTTGACTCGATCAACTGATAGAAAATTTTATGCCTTTTGATAAAATATTTTCTCGTCATTTGTACTCTAAAGGTTCGTTTTTTGCATGGTTTTCCAGTGTTAAATATTTTGGGTGATTTTCCAATATTCTTGTATAATAGGCCAAGTTTTAAGTTCATCCCTTTTTTCTTGGTTCCAACACTTAATCATAGAGATGTGGGGTTATAGCACCTACCACATAAGATTTTATTATTCCTCTCATATAAGTGGTTTTAGAAAAGCCCTTGGTTACAACTATCAACCATAGTGTGCTTAAGCTGTAGCACCTGAAGCTAAAGGCCCTTGAAAAAAATAAATTTTGTAAATGATTTTAGTGTTAAATATTTATGGGACTTCTTTTGGTATAACCAATATAACAAAGCCTCATCACGTTATATGGAAATATAATGTAAATATAAGGTGCATGAGAAAAGAACCTTTGAAAAGGTTGGACTGATGGGAACTCATATATGTTAAAGAATTATAGAGGCACAATAAAATGCTCGATTGCATAAGCACCAAACTTTGGTAAGTTGGTTTAAAGGAAGCACCAAAACAAACCATAGATATGACATTGTGAAAGTGTAGATCCAAAACATGGAATTAAAGGGAGCACCTAAATTTGATTAGAGGGTTGAAGGAAGCACCAAATAATAAAGCATCACATTGGTAAAATCAACGCTTATGGAAGAGGTGCCTAAAGTGTTAGATAACATAGTTTGTATTTCCAAAAGTTAGGATCTGAAGGGAGCATCTGGTTCAGAGAAAATATTTGAGTAAGACACTAAAAAAATTCAAAAAGTGCAAATAATTGATGAAGTGACTGTAAAAAATCAGAAAGAGTAAAAAATGGTGGTTCTTTTTATGTTTTAATTTTACATTGGGGTCGTTACGTATATAACAGGGTTGCCTGGTGGCGGGCTGACCCATTGGGTCGGGTAGGTTCAATTCCTACCGGCCTCATTTAAATGGAATGTTGTTTATAAAGGCTTATATATATTTATAAAATTATACAATATGTATGTTGGGAGTGGTTGGTGGCCCGCCACAACCATATATATATATATATATATATATATTTTCTTTTTTTAATAAAATCATTTAAAAACCATCGAATGGAATTTTGAAGTCATTATACAAATTAAGTAGGTGACGCATTTGCTAGTTTTGGCCACCAGAATGCATTACAGTTAATTGTTGTCTTGTCATTGGTTGCCAAATTTAGTGACTTTGCTAAATTTATTCGACCTCCAAACTCAGTTGGCGCTTTGCTAAATTTAGTCAGGGGGCCTAGTTTGACTAAAACTTTGATTGGCCATAACTTTCACATACGATGTCGGATTGAGGTGTCGTTTGTGTTGTTGGAAAGCTTGTGGCAAACTATTTTATATGATAGTGGTTTATTTTCAATCCAAGAAATTTTATTTTTTAGCCTTTCCTGGGCCCTCTTTGGTCTCTGAGTGTTTCTGGAGCCACCTAGATCATTCCTCCTCACTGATGAGGTTTTGGTTCTAAAAAAGCATGAACATAATCTAAAATCTACTTTTCTCCCTTATCTGCACAAAAACTTCCCTATAGGCCACACTTCCTTCTTCTTCACCTTTATTCTTCGGGGCCATAAGTGATGAAACGACCCATGCATCCCCTACAAACCTATAATACATTTTTTGCAAACAACATGTTCAATTATATGACCAATCATGACCCAAGAATCCACATACCTTCCAAGAGTTTATAAGACAAAATCATTTATCAAGTGTACATCATAATAGAAACCAATACCCCAGCTATCAACAAAAGGCTAAAAACATCATTGTTGCTTTAATAAGCGACAAAAAACACATAATCACTTCTACAATGATATTGCAACACATGATTTACAAAATGAGACCATTACTAGCTACTATATCTAGTAAAACCATCTCTCACTCATCAAAGTGAATGGGCCATCTCCCTGTGGCAGATTTGCTTGTTGAACATCTTCACCAGCTAGTTCTTGCACAAGTGCTTTGTCTTTGAAACAATGCTATGGATGAAGCCTCCAACATGAGAGATTTGCTAAAAAATAATTTAAAAAATATAAATTTGAAAACATATGTAAAAATAACATGTGTACAATTTATACAACTCTCATTATATCAATCTATACTCTAATGACATGACATGTGTACTATAATATACCATCATTCAATATTAAATACAAAAAAAATGTTTAATTATATTAAAAAAAAAAGTTAAACAAATATTCATATAATTCATTTTACAGTTTTATTATTGTTTAGAGTACATACAACACACATGACATTAAAATATTTTATTAAACTAAGTCATATATATATATAACCTTTATCTACAAAAAAATGTTTAATTATATTAAAATCATTAAATAGAAAAAGGTTAAACAAATATTCATATAACTTATTTTACAATTTTATTATTGTTTGGAGTACATACAACACATCATAACATTAAAATATTTTGTTATAACATTAAAAAATAAAAAAAATTGGTCAATATCCTTAATCCGGTCGAGTCCGATTGGTTGGTCAAATATAGCCACTAGTCACATTTCCTAGTCAAGCTCCGATTGGTTGGTCAAATATAGCCCTTAGTCGCATTTCCTAGTCAAACTTAGAATTTCTGATAAATTAATATGGATCATAGAAACTTCAATTGTACAATTAAAATATTTTATTAAACTAAACCATAACGCACACTAACTATGCAACCTTGTTAATGATGATGATGATGATGATGATGGTTAACGTCCACTGAGACCAAATTGGTCTATCGGACCTACAATTTTCTTAATTTTTACTTGTCTGGCTCCTCGTCTTTCCTGGCGAGATTGGTGTTGTAGCTTTCTTTCTTTTCTCTACGGTCTTCCAACTTCCTTTGTCTTTGTCTTGCATCTCCTTCATCTCTTCTGGTTCTTGGGACATTGGTGTCTTAGCTTCGCGATCTATAGTCGGAGAAGTTTGGTTTAGGAGATCTGCTTTGCTGTTGAATGAAGATTTATTTTCTGCGGTATTCAGATCCTCATAACTGTTGATTTGTTGGGGCCGGCTTTCTCCTTGCTTGCTTTGAGAGTTGTTTCCTTCTTCCTTGATTTCTTGTGACTCAGAGTTTTCTCTCGAATATTCTTCTTTGATGACAGTGTAGTGTTCTTTTTGTGCTCCTTCCCACCATGTAGATCTGTGGTGGTTTTTTCTAGCAAAATTTTTCTCAGAGGCTTTTGGGCAATTTTTGGCTAGATGCCCCGTCTCAAAGCACGATCGACATCTGAAGAGGACACTTTCATAATCAAGCTTCTGGTTCCACACATAGTCTTTACTTGTTAGGTTTATTTCAGCTGGGAATCCGGCGCTGAAATCCATTTCCACACAGATGCGTGCATAGGTGGTTCTGGCATATTCCTCTGTTTCTGGGCACCTGCAGTAAAATTTCCCAATTGCATTTCCGATGGCTTTTAGCGAGGAGAGATTCCAGAGATGCAAGGGTAGGCTTGGCAATCTCACCCAAACTGGTGCTGAGGTTATCACTGCTGTAGAGGGATCGAATGATGGGTTCCATGGCTTCATGAATAGGCCTGATTTTTCCCAAAACCAAGGGCCGGAATCTAGAATACATTGTCTGCTTTCAGGATTTTCAAAATCTACTATAAAGAAACCTCTAGCACAGGGGTAGATATTAATTTCATCAGAAATGATAGGCTTCCATACCTCCGAAATCCAGTTGTGGAGTGCTATCAACCGCGGCCAAAAACCATTGAACCGGCAAATTAGGGCACTTTCGGAGAACTTCAAAGCTTCATCGAGTGAGTCCTGGACCACTTGGATAGTGGGAGCTGGGGCTTCACTCACGATATGGGCAGGAGATTGCCCTTCAGAGACGGATGAGCCACCAGTTATTTTTGCGAAGCTCGGAGCCATATTCTCTGCGAGATCCGTGAATACTGCGAATACCCAGAAGAGATCTGCGAATACCGTATCCTGAGATTTGTTTCGTGAATACTGCGAATACCCAGAGGAGATCTGCGAATACCCAGAAGAGATCTGCGAAGAGATCTGAAGAGACGGAAGAGATCTGCGAAGAGACCAGCGCACAAGATGAGAAAACAGATAACTTGATAAATAAGAAGATGGAGCTGAATCACTTCGCCGCCTGCCAAAATTTATAAACCCTCTTTATAAATTCTGAAATTCTGAAATTCCATGATTTAACGTAGTTCAGCTCCGTCTCCACGCCCGTGGAAGTGGGAAATAAGCCTCCTCGTGAAGAATCGTAGGCAGCTCGATGATGGAGGAACTTACGGGCTTCGACAGGCAGCGCAGAAGAGATCTGCCAAAATTTATAAACCCTCTTTATAAATTCTGAAATTCCATGATTTAACGTAGTTCAGCTCCGTCTCCACGCCCGTGGAAGTGGGAAATAAGCCTCCTCGTGAAGAATCGTAGGCAGCTCGATGATGGAGGAAATAACGGGCCAGAAGAGATCTGCGAAGAGATCTCCGAAGAGATCGGAAGAGACGGAAGAGATCTGCGAAGAGATCAGAAGAGGTCTCAGATCGGAAGAGATCTGCGAATACCGTATCCTGAGATTTGTTTCGTGAAATCTGCGAATACCCAGAAGAGATCCTGAAATTTGTTTTGTGAAATCTGCGAATATAATTATGATAATTCAATAACCTTTGATTTAATTTTATTTATTTTGTTATTATTTATTTTAAATTTAATTATATAAAAAAAATTCCCAACACATAATTATATAAACAATATTACCATAATCACAATCACACGGCTTAGGAATCACACATATCCCACAAGTTAATGGACTTCCACGAATTAATCCGTCTTTGGATACTAAATGCCAGTGACATGAGCAGCAGCAAAGTCAAGTCAAGTCAATAGACGTTTAAGAATCAATCTGGCTTTGGATAATGAATGCCAGAGGCATTAGCTGCAGCAAAGTCAAGTCAATACACGTTTAGGAATCAATCTGGCTGTATCCCACAAGTTAATGGACTTCCACGAATTACTACGTCTTTGGATAATAAATGCCGGTGACATGAGCAGTCGCAAAGTCAAGTCAAGTCAAGTCAATAGACGTTTAAGAATCAACCTGGCTTTGGATAATGAATGCCAGAGGCATTAGCTGCAGAAGATAATATATGGGTTGAGCTGCTCTTCAGAAAATAGATTCAGATGAACAAAACAGGGTTTAACTCCTGATCTTATGCCAGTGTGCGCTGACGCCACGATTGCCATTAACATGAAAGCATCAATATTCAGTACCATGTTACTTTTCGCGATCCATTTGTTCACGCGTAAGCCCCTCTCAGCGGCTGATCCGGGGACTGCTGTCGTTTGGTTTGGTTGTGAGAGAGGCGAATACAGAAACGGTAGCTCCATGGCCCAATGTTGGAAAGATCTATCCCAAAAGAGCTGCGGGGCTTGCCTGACTTCTGCCTTCTCAACACTAAAATCATGCTCTACTGGGACTATTGGAGCACAATTCGGATCTAAGAATTGTTATTTGCGTTTCGAGGAGTATTCTTTTTTCAATTCGTCCGTCGCCCCTCCACATCCGTCCCCATCCCCGCCGCCGCCTCCTCCAGGTAAAACTCCTACAGTATACGGTATTTCTTTCGCATAGTTTACCATGACAAAGAATATACTGCTTTAGTAAGGGTTTATATATTTTTGGTGGAGTAGATCATTCGCCGTAACTTAGACTTCCTGTGCAAATCGCAGAAGGAAAAAAACATAATGTACTTGCTAAAACTCTGGGCGCGGTAGTCGCGGCTATTGTATTAATTTCGGCTAGTGGATTTTGCGCGGGGAAATTTTTGGCTCTGCTGGAACGGCTTTCTCGAATCAGAGGTATCGAAATTGTTAAATGATTCAGTTTTAAGATTCCGCAATGAATCCATTTAGTTTGGGGCGATTGTAAGTAGCGTAGCCGTCACAGTTGTGTCACAATTCTCCACCTTTTCAAAGTGACCAACGCTAGCCTTTCCCTCTACCGATGCCTTGTTGGAAGAATCACCGCACCTCTATAGAATCCGTAATTTCCACCCTGGGGATCCTAGTTACTGGCTTGTAATATTTACCAATACCTTCGGGTTTTGGTGTAACGGCAAACCTCCACATGGTATCAGAGCTTGGACCCAGGTTCGATTCCCCCAAGTTGCGTTTGAGGGGGGGTGTTGGAAGAATCACCGCACCTCTATAGAATCCGTAATTTCCACCCTGGGAATCCTAGTTACTGGCTTGTAATGTGTACCAACACCTGCGGGTTTTGGTGTAACGGCAAACCTCCACATGGTATCAGAGCTTGGACCCAGGTTCGATTCCCCCAAGTTGCGTTTGAGGGGGGTGTTGGAAGAATCACCGCACCTCTATAGAATCCGTAATTTCCACCCTGGGGATCCTAGTTACTGGCTTGTAATGTTTACCAACCTGCGGGTTTTGGTGTAACGGCAAACCTCCACATGGTATCAGAGCTTGGACCCAGGTTCGATTCCCCCAAGTTGCGTTTGAGAGGGGGTGTTGGAAGAATCACCGCACCTCTATAGAATCCGTAATTTCCACCCTGGGGATCCTAGTTACTGGCTTGTAATGTTTACCAATACCTGCGGGTTTTGGTGTAACGGCAAACCTCCACATGGTATCAGAGCTTGGACCCAGGTTCGATTCCCCCAAGTTGCGTTTGAGGGGGGGTGTTGGAAGAATCACCGCACCTCTATAGAATCTGTAATTTCCACCCTGGGGATCCTAGTTACTGGCTTGTAATGTTTACCAACCTGCGGGTTTTGGTGTAACGGCAAACCTCCACATGCCTCCATCTCCCACACCTTTCACGCGGGTCACCCGAGCACACACCATGGTGGTTGACCAACTCTGGTTTAGGGTTTGTTTACAATTCCATAAAAAATTGCTGCGTTTCAAGTCTACTATGAACCAAATTTTGCTTTTGTTTACAATTGGATAACCGTAGGTTGTTGGGAAAATAAGAGAATTTCAGCATGATATTGATAAAATTGGGAAATTTTTCAAAAACCTGGTTATATAGTGAATAGGCTTCACGATTTTGAATGCCCCAGAATTCTAAATAATTATTCCATTTCCACTTAAAAATATTTAAACACTCCTATTAATCAAATTTCTCGAAACATTAATTATGGACACCGTTGGATAAAACCTGATCCCCTTATTACGATCCGAATGTTGCTGATAAGTGAACTCTGCACCACAAAATTTTACTCTTCACCCCTTCAAGTCTTAATAAATTTATCTTCCATCGATTCTCCCTTGTGACAAGCTCCGCCATTTGTACTTCTTCCTGGCTTTTTGCATATTTTTGAACCCTTCCAGTTTTAATAAATTTATCTTAAAGTCCATCCCCCTTCTCACAAGCTCCGTTCCCAACCTTCCCCTCGCTTTTGCATATTTTTCAAGAATATCAATCATTCACTTAAATGAGGATTTTCTCCTCACAATCTTGGTTTACTATCACTTTAAAATCTTTGGCATATTTTTCAAGAATATCAATCATTTGAAATATTTTGCATATTTTTCAAGAATATTAATCATTCACTTAAATGAGGATTTTCTCTTCACAATCTTGGTTTACTATCACTTTAAAATCTTTTGCATATTTTTCAAGAATATCAATCATTTACTTAAATCAAGGTTTTCTCCCCCACAATCTTGGTTTACTATCACTTTAAAATCTTTTGCATATTTTTCAAGAATATTAATCATTCACTTAAATCAGGGTTTTCTCCACACAATCTTGGTTTACTAGAAAATCTTTTGCATATTTTTGAAGAATATTAATCATTCACTTAAATCAGGGTTTTCTCTATACAATCTTGGTTTACTTTGAATTCATAAAGATCAAAGATAGTTGGAATATCTTAGAATCAGATTTTGGATTATGAATTTATAAAAAATAAAGATAGTTGGAATATCTTAGAATTAGAATTTAGATTATGAATTTATAAAAATTAAAGATAGTTGGAATATCTTAGAATTAGATGGTCAGAGAAAAGTTTGACCTTTCTCCTAACCATTTGATTCCATGATATTTAGAATGTTTCTAGAATTCATTTAATTTTTTAGCTTTAATTATGTCATCTCCATAAATATCTATTTATATAAGTGTCTATATTTTGGAATAGGGTTTCAAGAATTTTAATTTAATTATCAATAGTGAATAATAGATATTTATATTTTATTTAATATTTTAAGATATTCTTAGTATCATACATAAATGAAAAGTTGAAATTTATTTTCAAAATTTTATTTTTTTATTTTTTTATTTTTAATTATATTTATTAAAAAAATGTAATATATCCTGGCATTTAAAATCAATTACAAGCTATAATATTAATAAGCTATAATATTATACTTTGATATTTTAACAAAATCTCTTTAAAATTAAAAATCTATCATAATGTACTTCTATCACAAATATTTTTTTAATTCATAATAAGTGGAATAAAACTATAATTTACATAAATCTTATGATTTATTCAATTTTATGAGACGCGGGTTGATCTTTAGCAATATTTCAAACCCATTCTGTAGAATGATGAGGATATTTTTTATTTTTATATTATTATTTCAAGTTATGTATATTTTTATTTATGATGCGAAAAAGTTTGAGGAACACTAAATACTAAATGTTAAAGGATTAACTTGAAATTTTCTATTTATAATGTTAGAAATTAAACAAAAAAATAAATTCACGGACTGGCATATGGCTAGATAAGCAGGCGGTTTGAGATTGTGCGGTTTGAGATTGTGTGGCAGGTGAGGAAGGAGCAATTATGTTAAACCCAATTATAGCTGCTTCGGAATTCAATTTCAAGTATGATATTTTGAGAGAGGCTACCTTTAACTTCAAACCAGAAAACAAGCTTGGCCAGGGAGGTTTTGGATCCGTCTTCAAAGTGACCTCAGTGTTTCATTTAATAAATTGAAGTATTTAGATACACCATCCAGGGTAGATTATAAATAATATTAAGGTACCTTTGATGTGCAGGGGGTTCTTCCAGGTGAAAGAGAGGTTGCAATCAAACGGTTGGATATGAGTTCAAGGCAAGGAGATCTTGAATTTCTGAATGAAGTGTGCAGCACAGGAATCTAGTCAAATTGCTTGGTTGCTCTGTTGATACCTCGGAAAGGCTATTAGTTTATCAATATCTCCCCAACAGTAGTCTCGACAAGTTTCTATTCGGTTTCTACTCTTTCTTCACTCTAATTGGGTTTTGTTCTCTTTTTTCCCTTTCTTTCTTCTCATCTTTTTAGGGTTGTGTATAATGTAGTTGGTTAATGTTCTTATCAATCAATGTTATTGATTTATTAATTGTAGATACAGCCAGACGTCATTTACTTGATTGGAAAGCGAGGTATGATATCATGGTGGGAATTGCCCGCGGCCTAGCCTATCTTCACGCGGAATCTGCAATTAGGATAGTCCACAGAGATATAAAAGCAAGTAATATTTTACTGGACGAGAATTACAGACCGAAGATAGCAGACTTTGGGTTAGCGAAACTCTTTGCAGAAGATATCAGCCACCTTAGCACTACAGTTGCAGGAACTTTGTAAGAACTCTCCAACATTCACTCTGGTCAGAGCATAGTCATCATTAAATAATTTGAACTATAAATAAACCCATTACAATTCATACTTCTGAATCTGCTTCATATGATTTAGACGGATGTAGAGATTTATTTTTTGCTGTTGACATTGAGCTGAGGTTACATGGCTCCTGAGTACGCCTTACGCGGACAGCTGACAGAGAAAGCAGATGTATTCAGCTTTGGAGTGCTTCTACTTGAGATTATCAGCGGGAGAAAGAGTCAGAGTTTGGCTCCAGACGCGGAGTTCCTCATCGAAGGAATATGGCTCATATAGATTTCATCTTTCTGGCTGAAAATTTCCAAAGTATGCACGTCATTTTTGCTCATTAACATTTTGTGTTTTGTTGATATTGGCCAAACAGACATGGAAACTCTATAAAGCAGACAGAGGTTTAGAAGCTAAGGATGCCACATTGGAGGGAAGCTATTCAGTGGAGGAAGCGATTAAAGTGATTAAAATTGGCCTTCTGTGCACACAAGGAGCTGCAGCGTTGAGGCCTTCAATGTCTCGTGTGGTGTGGATGCTGACAAATGAGCGAGAACATGATCTTCCTTCGCCCACAAGGCCTGCTTTTATAGATCTCGATTCAGGAGGCGCACATCGCAAACTTAAACATCATGTTCCTCACAACCCCGAGGGAACATCAAGCAGTGGCACAGCAACTTCTTCGACAACAAATTCCGATATCTATTCTGCTGCTGCTGATCCTACGTCAGGGTCTCTGCAACCGAGGTGAAAATCAGCCTCTATCGGTTGGCATTATATTACTTTATTAATGGACGCCATTATTTTCTCTCTTAATGTGTGGAAGAAGGTTTTTGTTTTTGTAACACTACTGCAATCCTAGGAAGTGTATTGTTATGACTATTCATAGGAGTTGATTACATTTGGTGCTAGCATAAAGATGGTAGACCATTCTGGTGTGCCAATTCTTTTTTATTTACAGAGGGTACGGGTGATCACAATCTGTTAGGTGGTAGTATTGCTCTCGCCAGTGTGAATGGGTTGGCATCTTCACGCTCTAGTGGCATCATCGTCAGCTTGTAGGGTAATCATATTCACGCTTTGGTCCTATCATCTCCCATAGGCATTATAGCTATTGAGGATGTTGCAGGTGCAGTGTCCTCTACGTTGATATTTTACTTCCGTGTGATGACTATAATGATATGGAATTTTTTTTTCATAAGTTATATAATTAGTACATGTTTGTTCAAAGCAATATTATTGATGTCTCGGCGTATAATAGACGGTAATGTCATTATAGTGAAACGGTAATGTCACTAAAGTGAAATAATGTTAGTCTGGAATTCAATTTTTCATCAATAAGTATATGGTTTTTCAAACTAATATAATTGATGTGTCACTGGCGTTTCAAACTAATATAACTGATGTGTTAGTGGCGACGATAGGGCATATTATTGAGATAATTTTGTTCCAAATTTTATGTAAGGTTTATATATATATATATATAAAAGAGGTTAATATATAATTTTGAAAACTAATGATGTATAATTTTTTTTTTTAATTGTAAAAGATAGATATATAACTATTTTGATCTGTGATTTATTAAATAATGAAAGAAATCATGTGAGATGTGAATTTTTTTGTCTCAATGCAATTTTTTTTATTTTTTATTTTATTTTTATATTTAAAGATTTGATTTATAAAAATATTAGTAAATTTAAAATTAAGATAAGTATATGTTATTTAACAAATTTATTTAAATAAATTTATTTATATTTATATAAATTTCACATATCTATATATAAAAAAAATATTTTTAATTAAACATTTTTTTATCATGTTTTATAATTTTTTAATATGCTAGGCATAATATTGATTATATCTATTCTAAAAGTTTATTAGAGTTATAAAGTTGTATTTGCTTATTAATTAAATTTAAATATGAATTGAATGATTATAAAATGTATATTAATTTGTAGCTATATATATATATATATATATATATATATATATATATATATATATATACCGATATTTTTATTTATAATTATTTGTTTATTAATTCGATTTATTAAGTTTTCATATCCCTTTTTATTAGGTCTATAGCCATGTCTATTTTGGAATAAGGATTTTAGAATTTTAATTTAATTATTAATAGTTATTAGGTTGATGGTAGGGATTTAACCATGGAAGAATATTTTAAAATATTCTTAGTAGTAGTCATAGATCAAAGGTTGAGATTTATTTCTAAAATAGTTATGTCATCTCAAATAAAAACAAGGTCATGAGAACAAGTTATGGGTATTTTGGACATATAGTATTGATAAGCCATGGTAGTAGCCATGATATTGTAACAAAACCTATTTATAAATTAAGAATCTCCATGATATAAATTGGAATTTAATTTCTATGGTTATCAATATTTTAACTTGTTTTTATGGTTAACTCATATATTAATTATCTTTATAATTAAAAATAATAATAATTTAAAACAAAGTTATAGTTTAGTTTTTTTTATGATTTTTTTTAATTATACAGTTACGAGCGTCTATTTTTCAATAGGAATTTTAATTTCATTATAAAAAAATACTAAGTGGATGACAATGATTTAACCTTCATACAATATTCTAAAATGTTTTTAGTAGCCATAAATCAAATATTGAGATTTATCTTAAAACTAGTTATGCCCTTTTTTTTCTTTCTAATTAAATTGATTAATTTAAAAAAATTGTTATATGAACACTAGTTATGGTTTTCTGGACATGTGACATTACTAAGCCATGGTATTGCCCATGATTGCACTGAGAGGTGCATAGCTCATTATGAGAGCAATGTGTGATTTCCTCCATGCTAGTGGAGTTGACAAGTGTCCTTTTAAATTTTTTTTATATATTCCTAAAAAAATCAAAACAAAACAAAAATCAATGTCCACCGTAATAAAAAAAAATTGATGTTATAAGATGTGTAAATATATTTCTCCCTTTCTTAGCCATAGATAAATATTTTGATATCCCTATTACGTAACACAAGTTTATGATGATGATGATGATCATGATGATGGTTACCATCCACTGAGACCAAATTGGTCTATCGGACCCATAATTTTCTTTCTTAGTTTCTAATTGTCTGGCTCCTCGTCCTTCTTGGCGAGATTGGTGCTGTAGCTTTCCTTCTTTCTCTACAGTCTTCCAACTTTCTTTATCTTGCATCTCCTTCATCTCTTCTGATTCTTGGGACATTAGTGTCTTAGCTTTGCGATCTATTGCGTTCGTCCTTTTGAAGATAGTCGGAGAAGAAGTTTGGTCTAGGAGATCTACTTTGCTATTAAATGGAGATTTATTTTGTGCGGTATTCGAACCCTCATAACTTGAGGGGTTGTCGAGTTCACTCTTTTGTTGTTGGGTGGGGCTTTCCCCCTACTTGTCTTGAGAGTTGTTTCTTTCTTGCCCAATTTCTTGTGATTGAGAGTTTTCTCAAGAGTATTCTTCTTTGATGACAGTGTAGTGTTCCTTTTGTGCTCTTTCCCACCATGTAGATCTGCGGTGATTTTTTCTAGCAGAATTTTTCTGGGAGGCTTTTGGGCAATTTTTGGCTAGGTGGCCCGTCTCAAAGCAGGATCGATATCTGAAGAGGACACTTTCATAATCGAGTTTCTGGTTCCACACATAGTCTTTACTTGTTAGGTGTATTTCAGTTGGGAATCCGACGCTAAAGTCCATTTCTAGATAGATGCGTGCATAGGTGGTTCTGGCATATTCCTCTGTTTTTGGGCACCTGCAGTAAAATTTCCCAATTGCATTTCCAATGGCTTTTAGCGAAGAGAGATTCCAGAGATGCAATAGTAGGTTTGGCAATCTCACCCAAACTGGTGCTGAGGTTATCACTGTTGTTGAGGGATCAAATGATGGGTTCCATGGCCTCATGAATAGGCTTGATTTTTCCCAAAACCAAGGGCTGGAATCTAGAATATATTGTTTGCTTTTAGGGTTTTCAAAGTCTACTATAAATAAACCCCTAGCACAGGGGTAGATATTAATTGCATCAGGAATTAGAGGCTTCCATACCTTCGAGATCCAACTGTGGAGAGTTTTTAGCCGCAGCCAAAAACCATTGAATTGGCAGATTAGGGCACTTTCAGAGAACTTCAAAGCCTCATCGAGTGAGGCCTGGACCACCTAGACAGTGGGAGCTGGGGCTTCACTGACGATATGGGCAGGAGCTTGCCCCCTAGAGGCGGATGGAACCGAGCTAGCAACTATTTTCACGAAGCTGGGAGCCATTTGGAGAATTCTCTCTTGCTGAGTATAGAAGATTGTCGAAGAGAAGCAACAAAATCGACAGATCTACAACTTGGAGAGCCGCTCTATATCTCAATAGAGCCACAGATCTAGAGAAATATAAAACCTAAGGGCCACAGAGGAATCGATAGACCTATTAAATCATACCTGGCAGATATAACCATAGAAGGCCCAATCGAGCCGCAGAAGAAATCGACAGACCTGTGAGATGGAGAGCCACAGATCTAACATGGAGAGCCACAGACCTATTAGATCTCGTAGATCTAACTTGGAAGATCTTGGAGAGCCGTAGACCTTGGAGAGCCCAATCGAGCTGTAGACCCTGATCTATTTCAAACTTCCCAAAAAAAATAATTAAATTACAGAGTAGCAATCAAAAACGTATTAGGGTTCTTAACAACCTTAGGCTTCTTACCAACCTTCGTGGATTGAAAATTCAGATCATTAGCTGGATAGAATGATCAAGACGAAGTTGGGAGACTTGCATATCATTGGCATCTGATGGCTTCTCTATCTTCTTTTCAAATGCCACTCGAATAGCATTGTAAGTTAGAAACTGAAGGGTCAATCTTACACAGAGAAGCCGCAAACATGTGAGAGAAGCCGCAGAAGGGATCGACAGACTTACAACTTGGAGAGCCGCAAAAGGACTAGTTTCTTGATATATCGCTCAATACATTAAAATTTAAAGAGAAATAAAGTAATTAAAACTAAAAAAATGATATTTTCACTTTTAGAATGTAAGGAAGATGAATAATTATTATATGTTTAAAAATATTTTAATATAAAACTTAAATAAATTATTTGAATATGCATCTTAACTAATCTGTTTTAATATCAATTTCTTATACACACATATCCCCATATTATATAAACCAGTTATCAACTATGCATATATTATATATGACTCAAAAAAGTTATTTATATATCATATGAAGTGATTGAGAAAAATATATGGTTAGAATGTTTAACATAATTGGTCAGTTTTGTGTTGTAATTGCAAGTTTAAGGTATATAGTCTATGCAATCAAAGTGCTCAAGGAGATTTTTAAGGGATCTAGTTTATGCATCAACAAATACAATTCAGGCATTGAATCTATTTATGTATTCAAAATGCAATTTGAAGCATATATGTATATGTATATGTATATATATATCAACGTTGGACCATGGAATAGAGGGATCAAGAACATTTTACTTTAAAAAAAGGTTTGTATTACACTGGTATTATAACCAAGCTTATTTCCAAATTAGAAATTTACATGGTTAAATAGAGATTAATCTATATAATTAAGGATCTTGTTACATGTTTTTTAAATGTATATATATCTAACTCATATACTCGTTATATGTTTTTTTTTTATAATTTATTTTAACAACTTAAGACGTATAATGAAATAAGTACCTCTTGATTTGATCATTAATATATAGTTTTTAAAAATAATAATTAATGTATTGATATTGGTGGTTTAATAATGTCAATATCAAAATTAATATATAGTTTTAAAAAATAATGATTAATGTATTGATATTGGTGATTTTAATAATGCCAATATCAAATTTAATTAGACATAAAATCTTCAATTTTTTAATAAAGAAATGTATGTGTTTAATGTTTTTAGTGTACCCAATAAAATATGAATATTTGTTTAAAAATAAGAAAAATAATTATATGTATAAATGAAAGAGATAGAAGTCAAGAGTTATTAGTAAAATTAAAATTAAAACTAAAATTTAAATTTAAATTTTATTATGGAAAAATAAGTATAAGTTTAATTAAATGACTAAAAATAATGGACGTGCAAATTATAGATATATTAGTTAAGAGTTAAACTTAAATTTAAAATAAAATATTGATGCACTTAGAGGTACATTTTATATTTCAATATCATGAAGATGTGTGATTCCATCTATGTTCAATAGGGAGTTTACACGTGTTTATCTTAAAATAAAATAAATTATTTTCTAAATAGAAAATAAATATGCATGTTTGGTTAGTATTAATTAAAAGTATTATAAAATATCAGTATCATGGCCTTTCAAGTTGTTCTTGATATTACAACCCAATTTAAATAAAATATGTCAATGGACACATCACATAATATAATTTAATATCAACTTTAAAAATAGATAGAGTAATTAGAATTAAAAAGAAACATGGGTAAGATTTTTAAATCTTATACTTTAAAAAAATATTTCAATATGGGGTTTAAATAAACTATTTGAAGATCTATGTTAAGTATCGAAAATCTATGAGTAATTTATAGCGACATCAATTTTATATATATATCTATATATATAGAAAGAAAAATTTAGAAAAATTTAGAAGAAAATAGTTTAATGTTGTATATAATAAAATATTCAATTTTCAATGAAAAAGGTAATTGAAAGTTAAAATATAAAATAAAATATATGAAGTACTTCTTGATAGAGGGAGATGTGTTGGCATCAACTAGAATTATCCCCATGTCTCAAGACACAAAATGGTTCATTTTATTATAAGTATGAAACAAAAGGAAATGTTCCTCTTCCTTCTGAACAACACCAAAACATTTCTAGTTGAGAGATCCAAAACATTCCTACTCCCTACATTGTTGAACAAGTGGAAAAAGTTCTAGCCATGGAAGTAAATCTTCCCAAGGTAAACTCTCACTTTAATCTCCTCAAATCTAAGGCTCTCATTTGTATGTTTAATGAATTTTGGCCAAATCGAATGCATTACAACAATCGATTTTTTCTCTCTGAACACAAACTGTGATTTTGATTTATGCTCTAAAGGATTTTTCATTGTTCAATTTGAATAAAAAAAAGACATTTTTCCATGGATGCATTCCCATGGTTTTGGGGTAATGTTGGGCTTTACATTACTCCATGGTTCCAATAATTCGTTGTGACAACTATGGTGGTTTCTACAATGCTGGTATGGGTGAGACATCTAAATCTTTCCCTTCTTTTCTGGCACCACAAAGTCCTTGAAGAAACTGGGAACTCACTTGGGAAATTTAAGAATATGGACCGAGAAAGGATAGATAAAGGTCCTTTTAATTTTTCTAGAAGATGTGTAGAGATAGACTTTAGTAAAGGGATACGTGGCCACATTAAATTGAAACACAATTTTTTTTGGACATAATATTAGATTATAAGAATAATATATTTAAGTGTAGAACATGCTTTCAAACCAAACACATACAGAACTCATGTCCTCAGGTAAAAATGAGCACAAAAAAGAAAGAGAGGCAGGTCTATAAACAAAAAGGATCGCAGTTTCCATATTCACAACTTTTAGATGATGAAAAAGAGGAAAACATGGAGAGTCAACCAATCCAAGCAAAAGATGATGTACAAGTTCATCATGAAAATCACTTTCCTTTCTTTTCCCTGACATGTTTCCATTCCCCAGGATTGGGGTTTAATGGATGGTTTTTATCACCCTAATGATTTGATGTTTTTTTGTGTGTGATGCTTCCTTGGAGTTTTAGTAAAATTAAAAACAATTATGATTATTTTTGTCTTATTATAATATTGTATTAAATGATAATATTATGTTAATTTTATATTTATGTCATAAGGTGATCCCTTTGAGAAAGACTCCCCCATGTGCTACCTTGCACCACTATGCAGCTTCAAATTCAATGTTAGACGATTGAATAATAGTGAGCCATCAAATTACTAAACAATTCATAGTTAATAATAGTTTCAAGTTAATATTGAGTTAATAGTTAACAAAAGAATTAGAAGTTTAACTCCTCAAAAACTAATTTTAACCATTTACCTTCTGTGTCTTCATATTGAGAGAGTGAGATAGCAGAAATGAGTGTGAATTATGGAATTAAGTTAATGGATAGACTATTTATTCAACAATAGGCATTTCAAGAACAACATATTTTACTTTCCCTCCACAATCAATACTCAAATCTTGCCAAGGAGTCACGGAGGGATTGTTTGGCACAATGGGGAGCCATAACAAGGCACCAGATTGCTTGGATAAAAGGCATCGAGTCTTCTCCATTTTCATTTCATACATGTTAATTTTATTTTTGTTTCGATTTTTTTCCTATTTTTGAGGGTTATAGATAGGGTTTCATATTTTTGTTTCAATTTTTTCCCTATTTGTTTCTTATTTATTGAGGGATATAGATAGATTCTTATCTTTTTTTTCAATTTTTTCCCTATTTATTAAGGGATATAGATAGGGTTTTATCTTGTATAGCTTGAAAAGAGGATGAAAACCTTACAAGACAACTATTATGAGATATCGTGAAGCAGAAAAACTCTTTTCTTGTGAAGTAGAATAACAACAGTATCACAAAAGTCCAACTTGCATCAGATGGTTGGAAGAAGAAGAATGTTGCTCTTGGGAGTGTAGTTATATGGATGCAAATGACACTCCAGAAAAAGTGGGAACTGTGCAACCAAGTGGGGACTCTTACCTGCCATTAGCTAGATGTTCTTTGAACCAAAATTGTTGATATGTCACATTTGAACACAAAGTCTATATTATAATTCCCACTATGCCATTGTTGGAGGATAGAAATATGTCATATTTCTTATAGCATTGATCAAGACAATGTAAAGGGATCTTCTAAGTAATAATAATAATAACTTGTGTAACCATAGTCATTGTGACAGACTTGGGAATCATATTTGATATTCAAAAAATGATAAGATTGAATGACCTTCTCATGAGTTTGAAGAGATTCTTAGGTGTTGGCAACAAGTGAAATAAAACAAGCATTGCAAGGGAAAAATCCTACCTTCATAAACACGGAAATGATTCTAAAGAGTTCGCAACGAATGTAATATAATAGACATTTAAAGGGAAAGATGCCAAATATATAAATGCGGAAATAATTAAGGGTTTGGATAATACATTTCTAACAAATGACACTACATCTATAAATAGAAATATAGTCAAGCCAGATGTACTTTTAGTTTTTCATTGCATAAATTTTTGAAAACTCATTTTCAATCAACTTTTCTTAGTGTGTGATTTATATCATTATTATTATTTAGTTAAGATATTTTTATTTTTATTATTTTTGTAGTGAGACTCTCAACCATGTAATATAAGAGAGATGTTTAAAAAAATATGATAATTTTAATTTTATGAATCTCGTGAGCATTTAATTATAAAATAGGAAAAAAATTTAGAAATTGATAAAGCCATTTTTAAAAAAAGTTTATTGATTAGTAGACAACTTATATTAGGAATTAAAGTTATATTTATGATTGGTTTTGAATAAGTTTCCTTTAATTAAAGCTCAAATAAAATAAATAGAAAAATTGGTATAATAGTTCATTAATATGTGTTAATATATTATTATGAAGAACATTAAAACATGGACATAGGCATGTAGTACTTTCTTTAGTTGTTGGACATAGGCTCCTTGTGATTTTTTATCCTTATTTGCTTTCTTCAGATAATCTTAGTGTGACTATAAAATTTAAGAGACAAAATTAATCTAATAGTGTAGGATAGGTATGGAAACACCATAATTAACATGTCATCCATGACAGACATTAACAATATTTATCCTAAGAATTTAAGAGAATGCAAAGGGGATTAACAATAATGATTGAGATGTTTTTTTTTTCCAAAGAAAAAATTGTAATTTTATTATAAAGAAATTAAATTACATTTTCTAGAGGCTGAATTCCTTCCAACTAAAACCAAGATCAAAATCTTTGGAGGCAAAATATACTAGAAAAAAAAATCACTTGTAATAATCATGAAGATTCTATTTCTCCATTTCTTCCTATGCACTTTCTGCTAGTGACCACCTAAATATTCCACCAGAATGATTGCAAGATCCAAACCTGGCTCCACTTGATGTTGGTCTTTGATTTAATCTAAATATCTCGATTCATGAGCTCTCTTTGTTTCTGCAACGCCATCTGCTTGTCTTACCATCTGTGTTGAAGGAATTCTTTCATGACTCCTCTCCCCATCATGGTAAATCTATTATGAATAGTAAGTACTTTCCATTTTCTAATTATCCTTAATATCTTGAGAAGGGATATGTTCCTCAACATCCTGCTCTAATTTTGCAAAGTCAGTGTGCTACTAACCTTTCTTTTTTCAAGCTCCCCCCTTTTTCTTGTTCAGGTGTTTTTTGGCCCGTGGACATGAATAATGTAGGTGACCTGTTTGAAAACAAGTGCAACATCTAAATGTTGTGTTTTCATAATCCAAACTTTGGTTACATTCATAGTTTCCATTTTTCAATGGTATGTTGTCTGGTAAGCCTTTGCTACAAGCTATCTCTATATAAATCCAAGTAAAGGTAAAAATCCTCTTATAGGATTCAAGCATGAGATCGTGTCCGAGCCAGTGGGGTAATCAATCCTTCCTCATTGGGAACTATACTAGATATACACATATTAAAAATGGTAAACCTTGGATTAACCATTGTCGAGGAGCCTGGGGTCACTTGTTTGTAAACCTTGGATTATGTCAAGGAACCTTCAAGGGGATTGAGCTTGCTACTCTACCCTTGCATGTCTATCGGATCACAGACTGTTCCCCCAAGTATATTTGTTTCCATTGGTAACCATAGTGACCATATTCTATAGGATTCTTTCCTAAGGTGACGGTGGAGGGAAGATCCCACTGTACCTGGAGCAAACGTCGACTAGACTCACTTGGATTTTCTGGGGGGTTCTCTTCACTCGAGACGGTTTAGTGGAGAAACTTGTGCCAATCTATTCATTAAGCAGGTTGCCGGGGTAACTGTTCCAACCGCCATTTCTATATTGAATTCTACGACGTTGGATTTCATCACCAACTAGTGTTTTCGGTACGAAATGTTACTGTTTGTGTGTGGTTTGATCTCCTAGATTCTTTAGGCGTGTGATTCAAAATTGTTTGGTTCTTTAGAGACTTTAGGTGGTTTTCATTGAGATTTTTCTTTGTTTGTGTGTGAAGTAGTTAAAATATTTAATCGTGGCTGAATTACCAAGGAAGTCCCGTAGACTTCGGGGACAACCTCCTGAGTTTTCACTGAGCCAGCTTGAAGGGCTATGAGCCCTTGTAACTCCTAGTGACAGTAGAGTTGGGTCACTTGAAGAAGGAGAGTATTCTTTGGTTGTACATCCTGATTACCAAGTTCAAGCACCAGAGCATATTTTAAAGCTTGTTTCTTTTTCCAAAGTTACTGGTAGCTTTTCTTCTACTAGTGATTTAGCTGAGGAACCCGAAATATCCGAACCTGAAACTGAACTTGCTGCTACTCCAACATCAGGATTTGCCTCTCCAACTTCTAGTGGTCCTAGTTCACCCAGGGTAGAAAGAGTCATTACCCAAAATCTTCCTTCTGGACTTATAGCTATTGAAGAACTTGTTACTCTAGAAGAAGGTATCCATATCCCTGAAAATCAACCAGCTATAGAACTTAGGGAGTGTGAATCAGTATTTTACAATCCACCTAGGAGGGATGCTTGGTATCTTTCATTGACCAATTTTTTGGAAAACCCGGGACTAAGTTTTTCACCACCTCGCATTCCTTTTCACACAACACCTAGGGGTTATTATCCTCCGTTAAATATGTCGAGACAGTCGTCCATGTTTTCTCAATCTCCAGAAACCTTTTTATATGGCGGTCCTTATGTTCCCTCTGGGTATCAGTCACTTACTGATACTTTTTCGGGAGCATCTCCTCAACCTATTGAACAAGGGTTATTAACTGGTAATAACGGAACTAAGCCGTTGAGTGTAGAAGATATTTTTATGATGTCAGGTAATATTCCAAATCCGCAACCTCAAGGTGGCCAGTTACCGCCTGGGGGCAGCCTCAAGGTCCTCAATTATCGCCTCGGGACAACCTCAAGGTACCCAATTACCACATGGGGGGCAACCTCAAGGACAGTACATACCTACGAGACAATACATTCCTCAAGGTCAACCCCAGACTTAGTATGTACCCCAAGGTCAACTCCAGTATCAATATGTACCTCAAGGTTAACCCCAGTATTAGTACATGCCTCAAGGTTATCAACCTCAAGGTCAGTACCCAACCCAAGGTTTCCAACCACCTTCCAGTCAATCATTTGTCCAAGGAGCTGGAAATGTACCTTTGAATTATCAACCCTACCCTCAACCCGGTTATGGTCCTCGATATGCTTAACCTGCTGTGTGTCCGTACCCTGGAATGAACTTAGTGTGGGATCCATCTCAATCTCAACAGATCTTGCAACGGAATGTGCAGTTGTCATCTCAATCTGGACAACCCTTGGTTTCTGGTTCACCCCAGCAACCTGTCCAGTCTACTAACTTCTGCACCTTCTGTAGTTTCTCAGCTTGGGCCTAGTTCGCCTCAAACTCCGCCTCAAATGACTGCTGCAACTGCTGCAACATCTGTTCAATCTACCCCACCTACTTCTAGAGTATCTACAGCTCCGGTTTCTAGTGTTCCTATACCAACTCTTCAAGCATCTTTACCTCAGTCTGGATCCACAATTCAGACTTCGGTTCAAATGCCTGTAGGAAAACCTGGTCCAAGTACGGTTGTCACAAGTCAACCTCAATTTACTTATCAACCGTACCAGGGACAGTACCAATTCGATCCTACTGTGTAGCAGCCAGTCTATCAGTATCAACCGTACCCTGAATATACATATCAACAACCTCAACAACCCCAGTATGGTCCGGTTAATCCTGTTTTTTTGGGAGGATATAATATCCCAAATGCAATTCCAATTCCTAGTTATCTTGGATATCCTCCTCCTGGGGCTGGTCTCATGACCTAGGGTTTCAGGGACCCTAATCCTCAGTTACCGTTCATTGCAAATTTGGACTTGCCTGACTTGTCGTGCCTTATGAATGATCCAATTAACTATCTTCCGTCTTGGCCGCCAATGCCAAATAAGTTGCCTAGTGATATTCCTAAGTTTTAAGGAAAATTAGGAGAGGACCCGTCGAACCATGTGATGACTTATCACCTCTGTTGTGCGTCTAACTCCATTTCAGATGATTCAATCCGTTTAAGGCTTTTTCAACGCACTCTAATTGGTCTTGTGGCCAAGTGGTACATTGAGTTACCGCGAACCACTTTTTATAACTTTAGTTAGTTAGGTACTTCGTTTTTAACTCATTTTCAGTTTCCAGTCAGATATGACAATGGCACAGAATTATTAACTTCATTAAAACAGTCAACGTCCACTTACATTTCAGATCACATTCATGAATGAAGACATTGATGGCATTTAGTGAAAGTTTTTATCCCGGATCAAATCTTAGCGGAATGGTTTGTCAAATCTTTATTATCGAAAATCACTGAGGATGTAGCGAAGGCAGGAGTCGTCATTGAAGAGCAAGTAATTTCTCAAGCTCAGTACCTTGACTTAGTTTATACGCAGTCAGGTACATTACACAAGAAAATCCCCGACCTTCCTAAACAAAATCAAATCACTGCAGCTCCTTCAGGGTCTCATGCCGCTGATGGTATGATGGGTATATTTAATACCAAAAGTAAGAAGAAATCTTCCAAGAATTATTCTCCTATCATAACTTTACCAGATTCCCCGATAGGAGATTCTTCCGTGAAAATTTCCGCCGATATTCATGTTGTAGAGTCATCTACAGCCAAATCAAAATCCAGCGGTAAAAAGAAAGGGAAGAAGACAAATAAAATAGATAAAAATTGGAAAGAGAAAACAGAAAAAACGTAATCTACTGATGAGAAACGCAAACCTCATTATCTGACAAAGAGCATTTTACAAGAGACTTCCCTCATCGCGCTGAGGTTGCGAAAATCGTCAAAGGTTCCCAAACGCCTGCTGTTTTGAAGGATCCTTTTCCTAGTCAAGACAGTAAGATGATAGGTTCTTCCTCAAATGCCTCAGAAGAACCGATAATGATGATGTCCCATGTTAGGATTGCGACTCGATCGCAAGATTATGGAAGTAAAAGTCCTGTTGGTGGTAAGGAAGTAGAATCTTCTAATTCGAACCCATCAACTTCAACTCCCGGTTCCGATCCACTACAGATCGAGAAACCTAACCCAGACTTAGTAATCAAACCACCCGCCAAGGGTATACTTCGAAAGTCAACTTTCAATCCACATGCGAGAGCGGCTCAGAACTATAACATTGTTGAAGATTTGGCTATTTCACCTTCAGCAATGTCGGCTTTGGAGGTGCTGCAATCATGTCCAGCACAACGTAAATTGCTATTGTCGGCTATAGGAGTTGTTGAAATTCAGGACTCAAACCTTATAACTTTTGATCTAGAAAATAGTACACCTCGCTTACCTCATCAAATGGCTTTCCAGATACCAGTGTTAGTAAAAAACAGACCTTGTTATGGGATTGTGATTGATGAGGGAGCCTCAACGTGTATTATTTCGATCCAGTGTTGGAGATCACTTGGTTCTCCTACACTTAATTAATCCCCGATGATTCTAAAGGCCTTTGATGGTCGTGGGTTCCATCCTTTTGGCATTCTACAGGATTTACCTATAGGGGTTGAAGGAAAACTGTCAATCTATATGTGGAGGTGGTTGATGCCCCTCTAGATTACAACCTTCTCTTGGGTCGTAGTTGGTCTTACGCTATGACAGCTGTTGTTTCATCGGTCTTTCAGCTTATAAAGTTCCCTCATAATGGAAAGATCGTAACTATAGACCAGCTAACTTACTTTTCATCTGACCCAACCCCTTTTGAAAGTATTCAGCATGTCGACAAAACAACTATCCCTTATAAGGATGTTGGAGTAGGATTAGTTAAAGATTTTGGTTTACTAGGAACTTTTCCCTTTCCTCCTCTCAATGTATCGCCTTCTACTACAACCATTCATATGATTCCATTAGACACTATTGTTTATGATGATCCTTGGATCGTACCTTCCGAATCTGAGATAGATTCATTTGGTGATGCTATGCCTTTGAGTCCATATGAATTTGCATATCAGGCCGTGCAGTCGTTTTTTGACCCTTCTTCAACCAAAATTGACTTAATGAATGTGGTCCATGAAGAATCACTTTCAACATCAAACTCAGATTCAACAACGTTTTCCGAACTTGTTCACACTGATGAGCAAATTCGTGAAATCCTGTGTGTTGATGATTAACCATGGGAAGATCTTCATTATAGATCTTCGTTTTTACCTGAGATTGATCGATTTGAAAATGATTTTTCATCTATTTTTACGATCGATTATGTCAAGGAACCTCAGAATCCAATGAAAAATCCTGATCCTAAGTTAAATTTGGGAAATATTTCTCGAACTATTCCTATTGACATTTCGGTTAAGCTTGGAATTGTTGAAAACATTCATATAGGTGCCTCTTGTACGGAAAATGAAATTCAAACATATAAGGCCCTATTTCAAGAATTTCGCGACGTGTTTGCCTGGTTATATGAGGAAATGCCAGGAATTGACCCAGCAATTTTTGTTCATGTAATCAAAACTTACCCTGATGCTAAACCCGTCCGGCAACGTTTGCATCAGATCCACCTGCGAAAAGCTGCTGCTATTAAAGCAGAAGCTGAAAATTTACTTAAAGCAGGTTTCATTTATCCAATTTCATTAACGGATTGGGTATCAAATATTGTTCCTATTAACAAAAAGCAAGGAACAATAATAATATGTATCGATTATAGGGATATTAATCGAGCCTGTCGAAAAGACAATTATCCAACTCCCTATATCGATCAAATCATTGATGATTGTGCCGACAGTGAAATATTCTCCTTCATGGATGGTTTTTCCGGATACAATCAAATAAATATTCTACCTGCTGATCAACCAAAAACGGCTTTCATTTGTCCATGGGGGACATTTGCTTATTGCAAATTACCTTTTGGGCTCAAGAACGCCGGGGAAACTTTTCAAAGAGCCATGTCTTACACGTTTCATGATATCAAGCACATTGTGCAACCCTATCTCACTGATTTACCTGCTCATTCATTACATCGAGCTGATCATCTCATCCATTTACGAGCAATCTTTATGAGGTGTAGGCATTATCGAATTAGGTTGAATCCACACAAGTGTGTTTTCTGTATAGTAACAGGTTGGTTACTGGGGTTTTTTGTTTTGAAAGCTGGCATTCACGTCGATCCCTTGAAGGTTGAAGCTATTGTCAAATTGCCTCCTCCTTCGAGTCTTCGCCAACTCTAAAGTTTGCAAGGGAAAGCAAACTTTTTACGTCGATTCATTCCTAACTATGCCGAGATCACAAAGGGTTTTACCCGGTTGTTGAAACAAAATACTCCATTCTTTTGGGATGAGATAGATGACAAATCTTTTGATGCACTAAAACACACGTTGACCCATGCACCATTACTGCATCCTCCCAACTACAACCAGGAGTACTTCTTATATCTCGCCGCCTCGCATTCCATCATTGGAATGGTGTTAGTCCAGGAAGATGAATTCGGTAGTGAACATGTGATATATTCCCTTAGTCAAACTTTAAATCTAACTAAGCTAAAATATTCACATGTGGAGAAATTGGCTCTGGCAGTTATTCAAGCTGTCCAACGTTTTCGTCATTACATTTTACTACGCAAAACTACAGTAATTTCCGATTGAAACCCTATGATCTATATTTTGACCAAACAATTGCTAGGGGGCAAGTACTCCAAATGGATTGTGATCTTGCAGGAGTTTGACTTAGAATTTGAAAAGTCTAGGTCAAAGAAATCTTTAGTTTTTGTGGACTTGATGTGTGACTTCCTGCGTGCTGACACGGAAACTGTTGCAGAGGAGCCCATTGCGGACGAATCCTTGTTTATAATTAGCACTTTAGATCCATGGTATGGGGATATCATAGTTTATCTCCAAACCCAATCCTTTCGGCCAAAAATTTCAAGATTAGAGCATCGAAAAATATGATTCCAGTCCCAACAATTCAAAATTATTGGAGATACACTTTATTGTCGTGGGGCGGACTCTGTTTTCTGGCGTTGTTTAACTCATGAGGAAGCTGAAAGGGTTCTAAATGACTGCCACTCTAGAGCATGTGGCGGTCATATGTTTGGGTTTGCCGCAGCCCAAAAGATATTGCGCGCTGGCTATTTCTGGCCGTCTTTGTTTAAATATTGTATTAACACGGTCCGAAAATGCCACAACTGCCAAATTTTTGATCAAAAGATGCACGCTCCACCTGCTCCTCTCCACCCTATAATTGTCGTCGGTCCTTTTGCGAAATGGGCTATCGATTTTATTACATGTAACCCTCACTCAGCCGGGGCGCATGCGTATATCATCATTGCGGTAGATTATTTTACCAAGTGGGCTAAGGTGATGCCTACATTTGAGGCAGATGGTAAAACTGCTGCAATTTTCGTGTTCAATCATATAATTGCTAGGTTTGGTGTTCCACAAGCGATTATCACTGATCATGGGCATCATTTTCGAAATATTATGATGACTGAACTTACAGACCAACTTGGCTTGCGTCACAATAGTTCAACTCCATATTATCCACAGGCTAATGGTATGGTTGAAGCCATCAACAAAGTTATAGTCATCATGATCCGACGAATCATTGGGATTCATAGGTCGAATTGGCATAACATGCTATTTTCAGCGCTTTGGGCATATTAAACCTTAGTAAAAACGTCAATCGGTTTCACTCCTTTCCAACTAGTTTATGGTTTGGAAGCTGTGTTACCCATTGAATGCGAAATCCTGTCATTGCAAATGGCCATAGAATTACTTCCAGCCACTTCCGAAGAGGAAAAACATTTTTTGTACTTGGCTCAGCTAGATGAGAATCGACGAGATGCTGCATTAGCAATCGAAGCTCATGCCAAACGATTAAAGCTTAGTATCATCGAAATGTTACCCCTCGTAATTTTTCGGAAGGGGACCTAGTCTTATTGTACAATCAAGCAAATGATAAATTAGGTGCTGGAAAATTCGTACCCATGTGGCATGGTCCTTATGTTGTTAAGCGAAAGCTGGCAAAAGGGGCCTATGAATTGGTAGACTTTGATGGGTTCTCTTTAGGTAAACCCAGAAATGGTCTTTACCTGAAGAGATATTATGCTTAAGTCTGGGTGTGCAGATTTTTAGTTAGGTTAGTTTTCTTTCTAGCTGGTCTGTTTTAGTTTAAAAAGTGTGCTTAGCTTAGAGAGTGTTTTTTGTCATTGTTCCTGCTTATCTTGATTTCACTCTTGATATTGCAGATGTCGACGTCTCTCCAAACATACATTGGTTTTGCTAATGGTGCTTGTCGTAATACATGGAACATTTCTTCTGTAGCTTGGGTCATCTATTCGCCCTCTGATGAGTTGGTATCTATGCATGGGGTAAGCCTCGGTCAAACAACGAACAACATTGCAGAGTATAGTGCAGTGATTGAGTTATTATCTGAATCCATCTCATTTGAGATTCGAGGTTTGTTAGTGAGGTTAGATTCTGAACTCGTTGTATTACAACTTAATAGAGTATATGCCATTAAAAATCCAGTGTTATTGAGATTATTTTTGAGAGTTCGTCTCTTGGAACGTGAATTTGACTATATTGAATATCAACATATTCCAAGATATTTAAATACATTAGCAGATGCAATTCCTTCTCGAATGTTAAGGAGACATTTGCAATAATCATACAAGTAAATTTAAAAACATTCCATAACATGTTTTACAAGATAAGCTAGTAATAATGATATAGTATAGCATAGAAGTGTGTCAAATATACATCGTCTTCGATCATAGGTTGAAAAACACCTTATGATCAGCAAAAATGATAGTACAAAAAGCGAAAATGTCATATGAGTCTACAACAGGCGATCATCCTATCATTGGTGATGATCACAATAAGAAACCACTGTATGGGCCACCCTACAAAGGAACCTCCTGAAAGGTACTGGGGCCCCAATCACATAGCGCTGTAGCCTAAGAGGAATGTCATCTATGCTAGTCTCCGGAGTGTTTGCTATCAAATGCTCTAGATGACTCTCCAATTCGGCCAAGGTCTCTGTAGATTCATCCTGTGGGGCTAGTGTTGCTGTAGCTGGTTGTTTCCTCTCATAGGGCCAAAGAGTGGCTGGTCGTCGTGGACCTATATCTACATTTGAAACTTTTTACTATCAATTTTGGGACGAAATAAAAACAAAAAAAAATAAAATTAGAAAATGTTGAAAATGATTTTACCTGAGTCATCCCATTGCTCTCCTGGTGGAAGAGCCATGTCTGGGTCACCACGATAATCTACCCCAGCATAAGGAAAGTCCTAAATAGCAAAAACTTGGTTCTCCAACCAATGAAAATACTCAGGAGTAAATCGAACGACTTTTGTTCCCTCCTCAGGATGACAGGCCATAACTGCAACCCAACACATCAGTTTGGGCTCTCGGGGAAGTCTAGCTCCAACGGTAAGATGCTGTGGGACCAACATTGGGACCCTCTCTAGGCCAAAGCTCACAACTAAAGCACCATATCCAAAGGTCTTCAGTTGTCCGTTCTTTGCTCTAGTCAGTTGGCCTTTCATATTAGCCAACACAGCCTCACACTAGTTGAAGATGGTGCCTCGAAAGCAGTCTACTACCATCCGCATTTGGGATCCAGTGGCCAGATGTAGTGCTACGCTTCCGCAGAGCCTAATAATAGTAAACGCAATCACTTTGAGCTCACGACAGGAGATGGTTTTGATATCTATCCCTTTGTCTCTAGTTTGGTCGTTACAGAACTCTAGCCGGAGGCTATCGATAGACTGGCCACCTGTCCTGGTTCCAAATAGAGTCAAATGTTCACCTCTCTTAGGCAAATCGGTCAAAAAGTAAATGTCTTTCGGCTCCATTTCGAGCTGGTGGCCACCAATAAAGAAGCACTAGTCCTGTATGTTCCACCTATCTACCAGCCACTGCAAAAAGTCCACCTGGGCCCTCATGCCAGGTATGGCCCAGAATTTGTATAAACCGCATGCCTTCAATGCATCAATCGAAGGTTAATGATTAATCGTGGCGAGATCTACATCCTCTTGCTCTCGTTCCCGCCAATCAAGCATGATGCATACCCTACATTCAATAAAAAGGCGGATTAGAATATCTAAAATCAAAATTTTTGGGTGGAATTTGAAAAATTTAGGTTTAAAAACCTTTGCTACGGGACTGCGCCCTCTGTGTTAGAGACAGTTCATGGGTCCACACTTTGCCTTCACGGCAGGTGCGGAACCCTGACTTTTCCCCTTTTATGAAAAAGTCAGGGTCCGCAGGTTTCCTGTGCTATGCCTGTGGACCCCCGCACGCGGGTTTTTAACCTAGAAATTTCCTAAAAAACAAAATAAAACCCTAAAAAACACTTTTCAAATGGATGAAATGAAAGAGTAAGATGATGTGGATTACCTGGAGGAGACGGCGTTCAATTCCAATGGACGGATTTTCCGCAATCTTCACGGGAAGTTTCTGACCAAAAGCTCTCTTTTCTCACTTTAAAGTCAAACGGTAAAAATGAATTTACAAAAGCCCTTTTTATAATCTTTTTTGAATAAATGAGTTTTTAATTTGTTTATTTTTCACTTTAAAGAGGTAACTTTTGAAGCATTTTTATCTATTTTAAACAGGTATGAGTAATGTTCGAGTTTTTGTGCAGGATAAGAGATTTTTCAGGCAAAATTGGTCATTTTCGACAAAAAACATTAGAGTCACCTTTAAGCTCTTTTCTGACTCCTAAAATATGAAAAGATTGCCGAGTTTTGCTTTTTAAGCTCGTTAAAATGGAACTAAAAAGACGGTCCACTTATAGCCCTTTTCTGATCGTAAAAATAGGAAAAGATTGTCGGATTTTTGTCGTTTCAAATTCGATATTGGTTATAAAATGACATGTCATTGATCACTTTTTTACTTTTTCGGATCAGAGGCACTAATTATGAAAAGTACTCCTTGGTCGTAATGATCAAGCGGTTCTCTCAAGTATTATTTTATACTTTTTCGAGCTTGGGAGCCACTAATTTACGAAAAGGGACAACCATGGAGTTTTCTTAAGTTTTTTCAGACTCTCTAAAATTGAAAACGCCAAGTTTCTCCTATACTGGACTCATTAAAATTTAACAGTAAAGGACCTGTTCAATTACAAATAGGAATGGACCACTCCTTCTTAGGGCTCGAATTTAAACTAAGTTGGACTCATCCAAAGGATGAGCTTATAATCAAGCAAATTTTATCCTCTTCAAGCTTGTTAAAAATAAAGAGGTACTTGCTAGAAATGGTGGGGGAAAAGAGAGAAAAATGAGCTTGTTTGTCATACTTTGTGTCTCAGAAAACATTTAACCACTCTTGAACATGACACTTTTATTCACCTGGGTTTGGAAATACTTTGCCTAACAGTTGCTCAAACCATATTGAAAGTCTTCAGCCAATTTCTAAGTATTAACTTTGGGTCAATTGTCACCAAACCATCTGTTGTGTCGTTATGTGTTCAAGAGGTCAGTGCAAATAAACCATTCATCTGCAAAATATCTGTCATCCATCTTGACCATCCCTGAGTCAGTCCTTGCAACTATATTTCTTCAAACTTGATCTATGATTTCGGGTTGTGGGCTTGCCTACGACGGATCGCTTTCTATCGACTTCAGCTCATTATCTAGAAAGATGATCTAGAAATCGTCAGTACCTTGGGATCTGCATGCCTCAATGGCAGGTTTCTCGCATTCGATGATAGGTTGCATCATTGACCTATGATCAAAGGATTCCGTGACATGTTCGACATCAACACATCTATTCACATCTCATGGATTATACTGAGTACTTTGAGAGCCATTGAAATTAATGATGGTTTCTCTCACACTTGTTAACAGTTTACATCATTGACTGGTAATCAAGTGGTTTCTACCATGTTTGACTTCAACACATTCATTCACATGGATAGAATCGTACTATTTCGGGAAGTAGAAATCAAGACCCTGGATCTAGTTTCCACCATCCAGGCTGCGAGGAATTTTGTATTCATTATACAGTGGACTATTCATAAACAGATGGCTGCATCCATACTGTGTCTACATGTGTCTATACTTGTGATGTATTACAAGATCATTCCTATATTAGAGCAGTAGTTAGTTTTCTAGTCAGTTTTGATCTGAGTATGGGAATGCCTACCTCAGCGATGATATGATCTCATATATATATTTTGTATTGAATGTTTTTACAGGTTCCAACCGGGCTCTCCATAAGATGATCCTCGAAATGATAAAGTACTTCACTCTTTTTAGATGATAAATGAAATCCTCATCTACTACAGACTTCGCACTTTAGGGGGCAATCTGTTACACAAAATATTGTCACCATGACTATTTGCAGTCAGTATGGGTCTATCATCATTCATATTGTCCTCCTTGGCAAGTCTCAAACCTCAGCTCTTCATGTTAAGCTTTAGAAATGAGAGAAAGGCTTTAAAAATCAATAAACCTTTGGTTCCGCACTTTCTCTTACTGTTACCTGCGGTCTCGCACCCCTTGTTCATGTTACCTACGGACTTGCCCGTAATTTCTCTAACAGAGTGGGTGCGGACCCCTGTGAAAGTCAAAAAGGCCCAAGTTTATTCTTAAAAACTCACTTGTGGTTAATTCTGGATGATTCTAGAAGGAATTTTGACGTGGATGGTTCGCTCCTAGGTGGTTCATGCATCCCAAAACTAAAGGGGCTAATCCCTTGATGAGAGGAGCTTATCCCTTTGAAGGAGGGCTTTATCCCTTTGAAGGTGGACCTAGTAACTTCCCTCCATTGCACTATAAATTAAGGCATTGGGCTGGTTGCTAGGGAGGTTAGAAGCTGAACATTTTTTAGGGTAAATGCTATTGGAATTGAGACTTCCTAGTTAATCTTGAGAGGAGAGATTACATACCTTTTGGCTTCATTGGGAAGAGAGTGGAACTTGTCAAAGTAGAGGAGATTCTTGCTGGACCATGGGAGGAGCTTGTACAACATCAAGGCACCAAGGTTGTAAAGTTCTTCTTTGATTAAAGTTAATACAATCAGATTCATTTTTCTCAACAAATTGTCTTATGTGGTTTGTTTCATGAATTCCTTGATCATCATGATAAATATGCTTTATTATATTGGCTTTTTAGGTGCTATTTAATGTGTGTGCTTGTTTATGTTTGCAAATTCTTTACAAGGGAGCTCATTTGGATCAACGGAGCGTGGCTTCCACAAACTTGCACTGGACCCAAGGTAGGCCTAAAACACTTGTTTGCCTTTATTTATAAATTTCATATCTAGAGAAAGATAGAATTTGTTCAGTTTTCTTGTCGCTAGATATCATTAGATACTAAGGAGGTCGGTCTTGTCCGCAAGAACGACTTATCCGGCCGACAACAAGTCAATAATATCCATGGTAAAGTAGGGGTGAATATCCATGTTTAAGAATCTTGTTATATTGTCACTTTATTGTAAGTATTAAATTTTATGTGCTTATTAATTGAATTTAAATATAGTTACAGAATAATTATTTTAATTTATATGGTAAAATGGATCTTAATTTATGCATACTATTTATACGATATATATTTTAATGTGATATGTATATTATTTTTTTCTTTTACCTAAAAAATAGTTTGTAATTTTATTAATAAAAACAAAATTACAATATAGCAAATTGAATTTTAATATATTTATTATTTTTAACTAATAGAACCAATATAGATCCATTTTAACTAAGGATCTACCAAATCAAATATCTCTGGGTGCAAAAAGGTTTGCACTCAAAAATAAATTTGCATGTTGAGAGATTTGATCCCTCTCTGTGCATGGTAGATCTAGAGTTAAGATGGATCTATAAGTACAACATCTCTACACCTGTAGTTGTGTACCAAGATTCTTAATCATGGAGATTCACTCCCACTTTCTCATGGAAATTCTTAAATTTTAAATAGGTGTGTTGCAATACGATGGCTTATGAATACCACATGCTTTAAAAATCATAACTCATTTCATATGACATGGCAATTTTTAAAGTAATGAATCTAATTAAAAAAATAAAAAGTGTATAACTAGATCTGCTTAGATCCACCTATAGTGATCAAATTTCTAAATGTACAAACTTCATTTTTGACCTCTCCAATTTTAATTTTTAATTTTAATTATGTTGTGAGTAATAATTAATATTTTTAATTTTTAATTTTAATTATCTATACATTACATAACATTACTACACATAAAATGACATTACAATATATGTTTCCTATTATTTTAGAGAAGTCTTCTTCTCACAAAAAACTATTCTAAAATATATTGTGAACGTTAAATTTCTATCATCCATCTAATAATTTTATTAATTAAATTCAAATTCTAAAAATCTCATTATTCTATAATAAACGCACCCAGCACATAAATAATTAACTCTTTATATTAAACCTTTTATTAAAAATAAATCATATATCAATGATATATTACGATGCTTATGTCACATTTAGTTTTATCATTTGGGGAGTAGATTTTTATATTTATCTGATTTTTCATCTCTCTCTTAAATTAAATATTAACAAATATTACCTAATCCATTTAACTTTCGGTGGAGAATATTAGAAAAATCACAATCACAAAAAATCACGAATCCTTTGATAATGAATGCCAGAGACTTGAGCCGCAGCCAAGTCCATAGACGTTTAAGAATCAATTGGGCTTTCATAATGAATGCCAGAGACTATATCAGCAGGCAAGTCAAGTCAATAGACGTTTAAGAATCAGTCGGGCTTTGGATAATGAATCCAGAGGCATTAGCTGCAGCAGATAATGTATGGGTTGAGCTGTTCTTCAAGACAATAGACTCAGGAGAACAAAACAGAACAGGGTTTAACTGCTGATCTTATGCCAGTCTGCACTGACGGAACGATGAAAGCATTAATCAGTACCATGTTACTTATTTTCGCTATCCATTTGTGCACGCGTATGCCCCTCTTGGCTGCTGATCCAGGGACTGCTGTCGTTTGGTTTGGTTGTGAGAAGCCCGAATACAGAAACGGTAGCTCCTTCCAGCGCAATCTAAACCAGGTTTTGAATTCGCTGGTGGGCAACGTTTCTACAAGCGGATTCAATGCTTCTAGTGTCGTAGTGTCGTTGTTGTTGAGGGACAAAACAGCAATAGTTCAGTTTATGGGCTTCTCCAGTGCCGTGGAGATTTAAACTCCTCCGATTGCAAACAGTGTGCATCCACGGCCAAAACAAATCTTGTTCAGCGTTGCCACAATACTCCGGACTCATTCAGCAAGACGGCTGCTTTTTACGCTACGACAATCATAACTTTTACGGTGATATTGACAGTATGCCCAGAAATTTGATCTGCAACGGTGGGAAAAGCATCAAGCCACGAGAATTCACAGATGCTGTTGATGCCCTGCTCTCAAACGTTTCAAAGAAAGCTTCGCAGAGCCCGCAACTTTTCTTTCCATATTATTCTCTACCTTCTAATTTTATGGTGTATATATACGCCATAACCCAGTGTTTGAAAGATCTGTCCAAAAGGACTGCGGGTCTTGCCTAACTTATGCATCCTCATCACTAGAATCATGCGCAACTGGTACTATTGGAGCACAATTTTCATCTAAGAACTGCTATTTGCGTTTCGAGATGTATTCTTTTTTCAATTTGTCCGTGCTCCCCCTGCATCCGCCCCCATCACTGTCGCCTCCTACAGCAGCCCGTCCAGGTAAGGTTGCTACAGTATCCGATGTTTGTTTGACATAGTTTACCATGACAAGGAATATACTGCTTAATTTAGTAAGGGTTTATATATTTTTGGTTAAATAGATAAAATCCATTAACTCTGTGCAAGTCGCAGAAGGGAAAAAATGTTATGTACTGCTTGGGATAACTGTGGGAGCTGTAGCCGCCATGATTGGATTAATGGCAGCGATTGGAGTTTGCAAGTGGAATGCTTTTGTTCTGCCGGAACGGTTTTCTCGAAGCAAATGTGCCGAAATTGGTAAATCGTTCAGTTTTAAGATTCCGCAATGAATCCTGTTACTAGGGTCTCCGTCACAGTTGTGTAAGATTTTGTTTACAGATCGATACAAATTTTATCCCCTTACAAATCTACTACGATCCAAATTGTGTTTGTGACTCAACTCTGTACCACAAAATTTTATTATTTTTTGTCTTCACCCCTTCCAGTTTTAATAAATTAAATTTATCTGCTGACCCATTTTTGCTCATGAGAGTATCTGTTATTTGTCAAAAATATTATTCATTCACGTAAATCGAGGCCTTGGCCTCACAATCTTGATTTAATATCATTTGAAATCATCACTTTAATTAGAGAGTTCAAGCCTAGTGAAAAAGTAGGCTGTGTTGTTTAAGATACATATCTTAAATCAAGGTTATTGAAAAAGTAGGCTGTGTTATACATATCTTAGACCAAGTTAAAGCGTTTCCATGATTGATTCCCTCAGTCCTAAGAATTCTAAGAATTTCATGACCATATAGAAACAGAAAATGATAGGTTAGTAATTATTTTGACATATTTTATTTATTTATTTTTTTTAAACGGTAAACAAGATACCACTTACATTTTGGTGTATGGTAGGAATAATTTTTATTTTTATATTATTAGGTTAATTTATTAATATATATTTATATTTATATGAATTATTGATTTATCAAGGATTAAAAAGATAAAAAAAATAATTTTTTTTAAATATAAAATTTGAAAAAAATATACCTCGAAAATTTGATTCCTAAATCTATAGGTATAGATATAAAATATTAGGTATAATTTTTCATTATTTTTCAAATATTAAATTGATTTTTTAATATATAAATAGAATTAATGTCCAGAAAATTTTGAACTAACTTAAAGGTCTAAAGGTCTAAACCTAAAATAGTAAGCCTTCTTGAAATCTTCTAATCATAAGTTTTCTTTTTAATTGCTTTATATAATATATATAAATTTTATATTTTTTTACCTTACAATTGAAATATTTTACTTAATATTGATAGTAGCTAATTTTTTAGCTTCAATTATTTTTTCCTTTAAACATTAAAATATTTTATTGTGACTAATTTTAAAATAATTTATTTTCTATATATATATATATATATATTAAAATATTAACCAAAATTTTTAGATTATTTATTTAAATCATATATTGAAATATTCTGAATTATATATCTTTTCTTATTTGAAAGTGAAAGTAAATTATGTTATTTAATATGAACATTAAAATATTTTATTTTCTGCTAAGAGTAAGACATCAATTTCTTTGTGCTAAATTGCAATATCAATAACATAGTAAAAATAGTAAGAGTGTAGTTATTGATACTCTATATTACTTTAATATCCTATAATATTCCTCTAAGATTCTGATAAAATCCAGCAAAGATTTTTGTCAAACTTCAAGATTTTGAGTGTCTTACAAATTTTTGATAGTGTTGAATCCTTTTCCACTATAAAAACATGATTCAAACACTGCTATTGTAAAATTTCTTGAATTATTTTTATCCAGATTTCAACCACTTTTAACAATCCCAGGCCATTTCTCTGACTCCATCAAACAAAGCCGCCATTTTTATTTAGAGAATACTCATTGTCCGTAACTGTAAATTCCCACTGTCAAATTAATAAAATTTTAATTATTACATTAAAAATGTTTGAAAATTTTGTTCAAACACGATATTCGAAAGAATTAAATTAAAAGTTACAAAAATATCGACGAACTGGCATATGCCTAGATAAGTAGACGGTGCGTGTGATCGTTTCGCAGGTGAGGGAGGAGCAATTATGTTAAACCCAAATATAACAAAGTCGGAATTCAATTTCAAGTATGATATTTTGAGAGAGGCTACCTCTAACTTCAAACCAGTAAATAAGCTCGGCGAAGGACGTTTTGGATCCGCCTTCAAAGTGAGTTTAGCGTTGCATTTAATTAATTTAAGCATTTACCTACACCGTCCGACGGAAATTATAAAGAATATTGACGCAGGGGGTTCACCATACTTGATGTGCAGGGGTTCTTCCAGGTGGAAGAGAGATTGCAGTGAAACGTTTGTATATGAGTCCAAGGCGTGGAGATGCTGAATTTGTGAATGAAGCCAATCTAATGAGCCGCGTTCAGTACAAGAATCTAGTCAGACTGCTTGGTTGCTCCGTTGGTGGCTCAGAAAGGCTATTAGTTTATGAATACCTTCCCAACCGGAGTCTCGACGAGATTCTATTCGGTTTCTCTCTTTCTCTAAGTTTTTCTTTTTTCTCTTTTTCAGGTTTTGCATATAATGTAGTTTTGTTTGGTTTTTGTTTATGCATGTTATGCATTTATTAAACGCAGATACAACGAGACGTCATTTACTTGATTGGAAAAAAAGGTTTGAAATCATTGTCGGAATTGCCCGCGGCCTAGCCTACCTTCACGAGGAACCTGACATTAAGATAATCCATGGAGATATAAAAGCAAGTAATATTTTACTCGACGACGATTACAGACCGAAGATAGCAGGCTTTGGGTTAGCCAAACTCTTTGCAGAAGATCTGAGCCACCATACCACTACAGTTGTAGGAACTGTGTAAGAATTCTCTCTAACGTTTATTCTAGTAAGGTCATCATCATCGTTAAATAAATTGGACTATACAGGAACCAATTACAATATGGTTCAGATAATTTAGATGGATGTGGAGATTTGATCGCTGTTGGCATTGTGCAGAGGTTACATGGCCCCTGAGTACGCCTTACGTGGACAGCTGACAGAGAAAGCAGATGTATTCAGCTTTGGAGTGCTTCTCCTTGAGATTTTCAGCGGGAAAAAGAGTCAGAGTTTGGCTCCAGACGCAAAGCTTCTCATCGAAGAAGTATGGTTCATATGGATCTCATCTTTCTAGTGCAATTTTCTAAAATATCCACAGCATTTTGCTCATTAATGCTTTATTTTTTTTGTTGATATTGGCCAAGCAGACATGGAGACTGTATAAAGAGGATAGAGCTGTAGAAGCTATGGACACCACATTGGAGGGAAGCTATTCAGTGGAGGAAGCGATTAGGGTGATTAAAATTGGTCTTCTGTGCACACAAGCAGCTGCAGCGTTGCGGCCTTCAATGTCCCGTGTGGTGTGGATGCTCACAAATGAGGGACAACATGATCTTCCATCGCCCAAAAAGCCTGCTTTTATAGATCTTCAATCGGACATCGCGAACTGAAACGTCCTGCTCCTGGAAACTCTGACGGCACATCAAGCGGTCGCACAGAAACTTCTTCAACACCAACTTCTGATATCCGTTCTGCAGCTGTTGATCCTTTATCAGGGACTCTGGGTTGGCATTATACTACTTTAGTTTATTATATCTTCTCTTTTTTCTTGAAGGCTATGGTTGATAAAGACACCTCGATTTTTATTTCATTCCTGCATTGACCTATACTGCGCATTCTGTTTCCCCAGTGTATTAGGTTTTTGTTATGAATAATTTGTAGGACTTAAATAGCACATCAGCGGTTGTGTTCTTCTTATGAATAATTTGTAAGAGTTAAATTGCACATTAGCTGCTGGCATAACGATGGAGGGTCATTTTAGTATGTGAATTATATTCTTAAGAATAATTTATAGGACTTAAATAGCACATTAGGGGTTGGGTTCTTCTTATGAATAATTTGGAGTTAACTAGCAAATTAGGTGCTAGCATAACGATGGTGGACCATTGTGGCCTGTGAATTTTTGTTTCTGATTTACAAATGGTGAAGAGTGAGTATTTCTCTCGCCAGTGTTAAAAGGTTAGCAACTTCACGCTCTAGTCGTAGCTTATCAAGTTTGTAGGCTAAGCACTTTATTGCTTTTTAGTCTTATTATTGGCTCATTTTAGTGGTTTTGTTGATAAATTTCGAATATTTGTTATTTCTTAATCTAGATTTCTATAGTCATAAATGAAAGATGGATTGAGATTAGTAAAGTTTATTGTTTGGCTTTGTTTTTATTTATCAAATTTCCATAATATTTATATTAATATTTTAATTTCAATACTTCGCGATAATAGTTAAATTTAATTTCGGGTCTTTCTCAATTAACTATGTTGAATTGATTATATATATATATAACTAAATTACTTTAACAAATTATCAATTCAATATAATTAATATATATGTTTTTAACAATATTATTATAGAAAAATTATATATATATATATATATATATAAAAGTGGTCTAACCATGTTAATATATATTAAAAAATACTACTTATGTAGAAATTAAAAAAATAATTAACAAGTATAAAAAGAATAAATATAATTTATTAGTAATAAAATATAAATTTATGTTATTAAAGAATAAATAAATTCAATTAAATAAACAAAAATAATTAATTTTTATAAATGAAGAGATATATGTTAAGAGTTAAGATTAAAGTGGATTGAAATTTGTATTAAATTTTGGTAGAAAAAAATTGAGTTTAATTAAATAATTAAATAATTATTATTTTTATTTTTTCTTTAATATTGAAACTTTTTTTATCATAAAAATTAATATTTTTTTATTAGTGATAACTCTCTTCAAATTTCAATAAAATTATAAATAATTATCATTATTAATGCCTTATTATAATTTTTCACTAAATAATAATATTATATTAATTTGATATTATAACTTGTAATTCTATTTGTTTAAAAGTTTTGACTAATGTAGGAGAGCCATATCTTCAATTAGCTCCATGTCCTCACACTGGGAGATCTTATTGTTTTTTTCCAAAGTTTCCTGTTTCATTCACCTTTTTCATGATATTGATTGAGAAGTGTTTATATGATGTTGTGTTTTACATTTATGGCTTGCTTTCTTTTTCAAAGAATTTTAATTACCCATGCATCTTCCCTATGTTGTTTGAATTTGTATCTAAATTTACTTTTAGCTTGTTTGTCATTTTTGTTTTTGTTTTTTAGATTCACTTTTTTTTACTTTGTATTAAATATGATGTTTGACTTTGATGTTTGACTTTGTATCTAAATTTTTTTATTTTTTAGATTCACTCTTTTTTTACTTTGTATCAAATATGATGTTTGACTTTGTATCTAAATTTACTTTTAGTCTGTTTTTCATCTTTTTGTTTTTGTTTTTTAAGATTCACTTTCTATGAAAAATTCTAATGTTGGACTCACACTTTCTACCACTAAAGTATTATGTTGCTCGTTAGGTAAATTTGTTTTAATTGAATTTTTTTTCTTTGGAAAGAACTGATATTCTCATCAAATCATTTTTAAACATTTAAGGAAAAAAAACATTTAGAATTTTTCCAATATAGGAGTATTATTTTTTGAATTGACTCAATAGTTTATCTGTACTTTTACAAAGTCTCATGTGTTTCATTTCTTTTTTTAAATACACTCACTATGCCATGCTTGAAAAATAAATTCATATTATTTTTTGAATTTCCTCAAAAATATATTAGGGGTCTTTGGAGATCATCTTTTGAATGTTCCCAATGGTTCAACAAAAATGTTTCAAAGGTTGTCTTTTGAAAACCATTAACAATTTATCAAGTTCATTTCAAATATATTTTTTTGAAACGCCTTGCTTATTGAGAAGTCAATATCTTTTTTGAAATGCCTTGATTATTCAGAAATCAATAGGGAGACCATTAAGGTGATTTCTCTTTACTTGATAATTTCTTGTGAAGTTATGTTTCCTTCTTCCTACTTTTATTATGTTCTTTTCAACAAACAGCTACCAAAACCATAAACCATGAAGATAAAAAAAATAATCAACACAAGATGTAGGCTCCAAGCCAGGGTAAAACACCTTCCAAGGGGAAAACCTAGTAAAACCCACCTCTTCTTATAGAATCAGATCAAAGTGATAAATCCAAGACCCAAACACCAAGACCAAGACCTCCCAGAAGACCTAAGTTAACCCTCCTTCCAAGCTCCTTCAATGAGTCAAAGTCAACTCAAGTATAATAATTTGACTTATGACAAATATTCTCTTGACTTAGAGAAACCTAGAAGCTAAAGAACATGCTTGACCTAATTAATAAATTGACTTGAGCATGAAATCCATGCTTGAAAAATAATAACTCTTTTTTCTTCATTTTCTTTTTATATGAAATACATAATGATACGAGTTTTGAAGACTAAACCTAGTTGCATTTTCCAACACTCCCTCTTAACTAGGGAGGTATTCATAATTACACAATTGGTACAAGGATACTCTCAAATTAAAATTTTCTCATAAGAAGAGTGAAATTGATAAGCTATTTTCAAACATCAACATCATGCCCGGTATTATCAATATGCATAATAACAAGGCCTTGATTAACAAGCTCTAACTCTCCACTAGATTAGAGCACAATGTTGGGAGGCATACATATGGACACTAACACCATAGCCTCTTAAAGGTACATACCCCATCTCGATGTTCACTAATTATTTCGTTTTAGGACTATTCTTATCTTGGATTCCCAATCCTTAAAGAATATTTGTCCTCTTTGAATACTCTTATCTTGGATATCATGTTATATCCTCAAAGAGTATCGGTCCACAAGACTACTTCCTATCTTGGATTCCCAATCCTTAAGCAATACCAGTCTCATATGCTTATTCAATCCTCCATTCTCCCTCCCAGTGCCTTCACTAAATGTGTGGTTGTTAGTCCTAGTCGAGTGCAAGATACATGGAGAATATGGTGTCCCACATTACTCCCTCTCAATTAGGAAGGTAATCCTCATTCCCTCTCAAATAGGGAGTAGATCCTAACTCTCTCTCAACCAGAGAGACACAACCATGAACTTCATATTTTATCGCATTCACCCGCTACTTTTTATTTTGTGGAGATATTAGTAGTAGCTTCAAGGGATCCTCTTCTCATAGCATCATATCATACCTGACCATTGACCTTCCTAGATGTTATGGAGCCAAAATATTTCGCAATCTATCTTTATGGAAAGGTTCTTTCCATCAACCTTTTACATCAGTTTCCATTAATCATCATTTATAGTATGTTCATCATCAACATTATCTTGTGAAGCTAATCAATGTGGAGTTAATCATATCTCCTTTTGTCCATATAAAAAGTAAATATTAAATCCAATATGATCAACAGGTTAGCTTGTGACTTGCTACCTATTCTGCCTTTATACATTTTGCCATATATTCTTCTAAGCCAATACCATTGTTGTCCACTCAATTCACGTGCTCTTAGAATTGGGTTAAACCAAAAGGTTGTAGATACATCATATTATCTCAACTTCTATGTTTTCCAATCTATACTATTGCAATATGTTCTTCCAAGTAGCCAAATCATATCTCAAAATCATCAATATCAAAGTTACCAAGTCATGACAGCCTCTTGTCAAGATGTCAAGTCTTGCTACTTAATTCCTTATGAGGTCAACATCCCTTTTCTTGGTCTATCTTCATGTTATTATCCTTTCATTCATCTATTAATACGTTCATGGAATGAACCAAAAGGTTCAATATCATATCCATCAGAGTTTTTGCAACTCCATTTGAAGTTTTCATTCTATCTATCTTTCTTAGAGAGACCATATCGGATGTTGATGAATACCATGCTAATATATCATGTTTCTATGTATCAAGTAACCAAATGGAAGAGTTTTGTCTTATCCAAACTTAACAAAGACATACCATGCTCATGCTACCAAGCATATTTATCCAGCCATCTCTTCCTACAATATTTTTGAAGACATGAATTATACTTTCTAATGAAGAGCTCTAAATATATGCATACCTCTTCCTTCATACAACCATCTAGTCGACTTTGAGCTACTTCTTTCCTTGAAGATGAGATTTTTTTCTCCTACAAGAGAAATGTTCCAACTATGCCTTCTTCCTGCAACTCGACTATCATCATACCTTTAAAACTTGTACACTACTTTTAACATTTATTCCATGATCTTCTAATGGAATATACTCTTGCAATGTCACAATGATTTTTCCATATACTGAAGAACTTTCTCATAATGATGGTTATGTTACTGTCAAGTATCCTTGTGATCCTTTCTTGCTAGAAGATTGTTTCTATAACAAAATGATGCCAAAATGTAGTTGCATGAATTGTGGAGTTCTAGATGGTCCATATCCTTCTATCCTTGCTAGATTACTACCAATGAGATGAAACTGATGATGTAGACTTTAATACTTCTAGTGCTTCTTTCCATGATGCCATACTTTTTGCAAAAACCAAAACTCTTCATATGTAATGGCATATGCTACTCTAACTGTCATTTTTAATCAAATAGGAAACTACAGGTAAGCCAAGTAGTGGTGGAGTTCTTCAATAATAGAGATACTTAGGATCTTCACTCTTCAGTTTATTTTCAGGTTCTTCATTTTCTTTAGCTACATGGGCTCCACTCACTTCCTTCCTTTTATTTTTCATCTTGTTTTGAGGATCCATTAGACGATCTCTTTTAAAATGTCCATATTCAATGCATCCAAAACATTGTAATTTGGACATATCTCATCTTCCTCATGGTTGATTGTTGTTGTTCTTTTGACAAGGTTTAAAATTTCAAAATTTGTTGTTCTTCTTCTTCAATCTAGCAACAAAAGCTTAAGACTTTTCATTAGGTTCAGTATCATCCTTTGCCTTCAATCTACTCTCTTCTAGAATACACAAAGACCACAACTCATTGAAGTTTGGATTTTCCTTTCTTGAATAGATGCTTGTCACAAAACTACTCCATTATGAAGGTAATGCATTGAGTATACAAGTTTTTAATTCAGAATTAGAAACAACTTCTTCAAGCCCTTGTAATTGATCCTTAATTGAGAGACTTTAATAAGGTATGATGGCAAGTATTCATCCTTTGGTAACCTTGTTTTGTAAAGTCTATTCCTCAAACATATTTCTGACATGTCGTACTCATAGATTATATTTTTACCAACTTGCCATATATTGCTTTAGATGTGCCCAAATATGAAACAAGTGGAATAATAAGATATTTAATGGATTCAATGAGAATCCTTTGATCTCTAACTTCTCCTTTAGTGTACTTGGCCAATTCTCGAGTCTTATTTTTCTCTGGTTCCGTAACTTCTCCTAGAACGTAGTCCATGACTTTATTTTCTATGGGCACTAAATCAATTCTCGTTTTCCATGCTTGAAAGTGTGTTGGCCCATCTATCTTGTTTCCTTCCTTACAAAATGAAGTTATTTGATCTGAAGATTAAGACATGGAGAATAATATAATACTTACTTTTCAAAAGAGTGTCTTACTTGGTGTTGAATTCTTCAAATATTTTGATGCTCCCAAGACTTCAAATATGTCCTTGAATTATGACTCCTGGGATGGATGACACAATAGTGTCTTAAAATCGCTTCAAAGATGAATAATGATTCCTTTCAGAAGTGCAGATGATGTTACCAAGACTCTCCATTCTTCTTGAGTAAAGCTTGCTATAAATATGCCTTCAAAAGGAAGTGATGATCAAATAAGTTCCAAGAGAGAGGGATTTATCTTATTCAAAATTATGATGTATAACTAATAGCCTTCAATGATAGAGAGAGATAGATGATAGCTTGTACTAGTCTTCCTTCAAGATGAATGATGAATTTTGAGTCTTCTTCCTTGTTTCTTTCCTTGTAACTTCCTACAAATAATTACCTCCAAAGTCCCCTTATGCCAACAAGAATGATATTTAAGTTGCCTTCTCCTTCACCCTAACTCTGATACCATGTTGAGAAATAAATAGGGTAGAAATTAGGGTGATTTATCTTTACTTGATAATTGCTTGTGAAGTTATGTTGGCTTCTTCTTACTTTTTTTATTTTATTTTCATAAAAAATTACCTAAACCATAAACCATGAAGATCACAAAAAAGAAAATGAACACAAGATGTAGGCTCCAAGCTAGGGAAAAATCCCTTCCAATGGGAAAACCTAGTAAAAATATTCTCTTCTTATAGAATCAGATCAAAGTGAGAAATCCAAGACTCGAACACTAAGACCAAGACCCCCCATAAGAACCAAGTCAACCCTCCTTCCAAGATCCATCATTGAGTCAAAGTCAACTCAAGTCAACAATAGTCAAAGCCTTCCAAACTTGCTCAAACATCAACCTTTCTTCCCCTGCAACTAGATCTGTAATTTTTTGACCTTGCAATTTCTGAAATTTTCACATGTATGACAGATTCTCTCTCTTTTGACCCTTTCTCTCTCTCCTTTGACTTTGGGTATTCTTCTCTAACATTTCACTAGTTTTCTTCCACTTCTTGGCATAAAAATCAAACTTGTTTTCTTGTCTCCAAATGAGATTGTATTGCCCTCTATTTATACACATCTAGGAGTTCGAATGGGCCCCTTTCAGGGTTGACATGTCTAGGCAAGGCCGACTTGTTCTTGTGGGGAAAAAATTGACATTTTTGACTCAAATAAATTTATTTTTTCCACTTTCTTTCAAAAGTCCAATTAGGATTTGACTTAAGTAGAATAATTTTCCGTATGACAAATATTCTTTTGACTCAGGAAAACATAGAAGCATGAAGAACATGCTTGACATAATTAACAAATTGACTTGAGCATGAAGCCCATGCTTGAAAATTAATAATTATTTTTCTTCTTTTTCTTTTTACATTAAATACATAATGATACAAATTATGAAAACTGAACTTGGTTACATTTTACAACATTGATTCTCCTTCATCATGATTGTTGCATTTGTACAAGCTAATAATTGTGACCTTTCACAACAATTACTTAAAATGTTTGAAAATTTTATATGTAGATTATTTTCCATTACCTTTAAAGGATGAATTTGATATGGTGTATGGCATTACCAACCAAATCCATTTATAGCTAGAAGAAATTTAGCAATCTTTTCTTATATTTTCATGCTAATTATCAAGAGTAGGCATTATTTTGTGAATTAAAATATTTTTGTACAAAGAAACATGGGTCCATCAAAGATTGTGGTTTGAGATTCAAGTTGTTATATCATTAGTTTCACAAAAGTGGCAATCCCTCTAAAAACAATATAGCTATGTGGTTCTTGGATGCTATTACCTTTTATGAAGAAAAACATCTTTTAACATTAGCACGCAAAGAAGATTCATAAAGTCAATAGTTTTTGCCCCAAATATCTCACCTTCACACTCATGTGAGACGAACTCACTAGCCTTAGCATCAAGCAAGATGAAACCCTTGAAAAAAAAAAGCATCAGCATTTGATAGAAATAATTATCTAATAGAATTTATTTGTAAAATATTTCTATGTAAGGCCTTGACATAAATAAGCATGCCACATTAGTGGAATTTTCATTAGAAAAATAACTCATAAAAAAAAGTAAAAAATATCGCATGCTCTCTCATGAAGATTATTTTATAGAAATAGGGGAATTCACAATAGGTTCCACATATACTCTTGTAAAGGACACTAAAAATCTATTAGATTACAAATATTTTCACATGTTATTAACATAATATTTTGAAGATATTCATTTGTAGAGGGTTTGAAGAAATTTCCTTTATTCTTAGTTCCTTTTCTTGATTCCTAGGGTACAATACATGATGGCAGTGTCACTAAATTAGAAATATCTTAACTTCAAACATAGGTTAAGAATATTTGTCATAAATATATGCATGTACAAGTTGATATTTATGAAGAAAATATTGTGTCATAAAAAACATTAATATTTTTAAGAAAAGGTTGTGAAATAAAAAATGTTAATTAAGTGCTAGCCACAATATTCTATGAACAAGATCAATGAAAGTGTTAATTTGAACTATGCCAATCATGGGAATGATTTATGCTTGTACAAGTTGATATTTATGAAAAAAGGTTTAAACATATTTGTCATAAATTAAAGTTGAGATTTATGAGGAAAAGGTTGTGCAATAGACATTGTTAATTAAGCTCCAATCACAAGATTGTCTAAAGAAGAGAAAGAAAAGTTTTATTAAACTCGACCAACGAATAGTATGATAATATATCCTAGTCAACTACATCTATGTATAAAAAATAATCTTGTCTATCCAAAGCCTAGTAATAACCCACTCTCATATAATTTGCACTCTAATATCCAATAACAAAAATAATAAAAGTTGGTAGATGTTATCATTTTTCCCAAAGATGATGTTTTCTCTCAAGAAAGAATGGAAAATTATGCATCTATTGATGACATAAAGGCTAAGATTCTTGAGTATCTATTTCATGGTCTATATTTTAAGGAAAAATAGTCTATGCTCTATAATAATGATTTCCAAGTGAAAAAAGTGAACTTAGTAATCAACCAATGAAGAGGATGAGGTAAGAGAGTTGTCTTAATATTTCATTCTTTCACTTCAAATATTACAATAATCTCTTTTATAGCATCATCTGTAACACCCTTTGGTTGACCCCTGTGTGTTGTAAATATCATGTTTAAGCTAGTTAGTTGGGGACTATTTTGGGGCATGTGTTCCCATGTACAAATGTGTTGAGATTAGTGTATTTATGTTCATATTTTTTTGAGGCCATATTTCTTATGTGTTTTTAGATAGGTAAGATTATGTGCTAAAAGGATGATGAGCATACATGACCATTGTAGACCAAATAATACAAGAGAGTGTGGGGGCCTAAGACTCCATTAGTGTGAAATAGGGCTAAAGGATAAGTGATGAAGGGTTTAAGCCTAGGGGGATAAGTTATACTTAAGATAAGCCTAAGTCAAAAAGTGCACATGTTTTTATCATAGATCCATAAATTGACTTTATTAACTTTCATTTTTCAAAAAAGGGACAAACACATAAAAGTGGGAGTTTTAGTGTTATTCCATGATTTTTATTGGACATCATCCTGAATGGTGTGAGGTTACTAGAATCCCTAGAGGAGAAGAATGGGTGACACTGTAACATGATTTGATTCCTGGTAAAATCGTAGTGGATTTAGGAAAAGAAAGAGGTTTCCTTGGTATGATATTAGAGATGTACCTGAAGACTCCTAATGGAAATTGGAAATCCTAAAGCCATAGTGCTCTAAAAAATTCTTGGCCATCCCAAGTTGGGAACTGTAGAAGGGCAGTGACACATCCTAATGGGATGTAAGTGTAGGGAATTGGATGCACTACCTTGGGTTGTGTGCAGCGATGGGGGAAGTGAGACTAATTATCAAATGATGCTAGTCTTTATATTTAATTCAAGTGGTGATATTTAATTCTCAATCTATGGCATTGCTAAAACTCATTCATTAAGAAATGATTCTACTATATAGATTGGTTTCTCTATTTGTACCTCCATGCTTTTATCATCCTATTTTATCCCTCTTTATTTTTCTCTCCTTTATTCAAGCTACTACTTTAGCTTCCTTGTGATCAACTTATTTTTCTTTTCTAGTTAGGCACTTGAGTGTCTTTGTGTGTAATCCTACTAAGAAAAAATAATCAAAGTTTAAAGTTTAAATGGAATTCTATAGTTAGGGGCATGTAAAATAAATTTGCACAACTTATTAAAGATATCATCCAAAGGAAAGTGAATTAAACTGCTAGTTTCTTAGAAATCACTAAAGTGCACCAAGCATGGCTTCTCTCTTCTTTGCAACTAGATTTGTTAAGTGTATCAAGTAAAATTCACTCATAGGTTGGATGCTTTATACTAGAGTGCATGTCCTTTTCCCTATGAAAGTTGCATTGAATCCATAATTAGTTTGTTGTAATTAAAACATGGGTGTCAGCTTAAGTACTAGGACACCCATTACCTCATTCCATTTGTTTATGCATAGGAAAGTGGATATTTTGTCGTGGGACGAGGTGATAATATCCTAAAACTTGTTGCTTAATTAAGGAGAACATACTGGATTTCCACTTTTTCGCATTTCTTCTAATATTGATGAAGTTCCATCACCACCACTTGATATTGTTCCTAGGCTTACCATGATCCAGGTGGATGTTGGTGGCCACCCACCTATCCCATTTGGACCCCCACAACTGTCTCTTTCAGTTTTTCAGTTTCTCTAATTGTAGCACAATTTACTATTTTTAGCAGTTTTTTGGGTCCTGAACTTCCGGAGCTATTTTGAGGTCCTAAACGACGTTTTTTGGGAAATCTGGGAGAAACATGGGTCCATGGACCGATTATGCTCTTCCCAAAGTTATAGTGCTTGGATAGATCTTTCTAACGAGCTATTGTACGCATCAAATGAAGATCGTATGCCAAAGTTACGACCCCAGGAAATTGATGTACCAATTTACCCAAACGGGGCCCACAATTTGGCGTTTCATCTTCTAGGGTTAGGTTTTGGGATGTTAAGGGTGTTGGAAATAATACTGAGGGGGGGGGGGGGGGGGTGAATCAGTATTATCAGAACTATAAAACTTTTTCAATGCTCATACTCAGAAACATATACGCTACTTCAATTAAGTGAACCCGCGTGTACACGCTACTGTGTCTAATGAAACTCGCGTATATCCAGAGATCTTATAATTCAGTTAGCTTAATCTTCAGTAAATGCATCAGATCATTATTAAGCATATTAACAGTAAACAGGTGCAGAATAACAGAACAGAACACCACACAAGAGCCACACACATGAACACAAAGATATAAGGTGGAAACCCAATGTGGGTGAAAACCACCTGCTGCAAGTCATCTCAATCTTCTTCTTAATAAGAAAATCCCTTTACAATATTTGTACTGGTGCAGTCTTATACCAGTACGGGAGCTACAACCCCCTTTGCTCTTGTACTAGCCGATCCATTTACTAGTACGCAGGCTGCTACCTGCTACAATGCTCCAAAGATCTCCTTTAGCTTTTGTACTAGCTTAGATACTAGTACGTAGGTGCTTGCCTACAATCTTCTCACCTCCAGGTACCACGTTTCATCAATTTTCAGACTGGATACACTGAAGCACAACACATAATCTGTAAGGCCACTTTTCATCCAATTTTCATACTGGACCCATAACTATCATTGAAGCTCAAAACAATCATCAAACTCTGAATCACTGAAACCCTGTTAACAACAGTCACCAGAACACAGAGCAGATACAGAACTCTGTAATAACCATCAGATCCATCTGCAACTTCAAATATCAAGCTTTACAATGTATACGCTACTTAGATGAATCAAACCCGCGTGTATACGCACTTTTGCCAAAGACAACCCGCGCACAGATCTAAAAATAATTTCTCATAACTTGCAGCTGTACCAGACATCAATCATACTCATAACACTTATAGAACAATACATGCGTCAGTATGTAGATCTAGAATAAGCATCATAAAGATAGTTCATTTCAAACCATTTGATCCCGATCTCTCCTTAGATCTTGTTCTCCATCAACCGGTGAGATCTCTCCTTAGCTCAGATCAAGCAATGCATCATCAACCCATAACCCTGCATACTGGATCTAATGCTTCATCAGATATTCAAGACATTTCAGATGCACTTGCCTAATGATTTCCTTCTCCTTATATAGCCTTAGGCCTTGTTCAATACCAAGGGCCACAACCATAGAAATCCAATACCATCAACTTCAAAACTAGGGATCAACACGTCCGTCGAGACACCAAAGTCCAAAACCATAGGCACAACTTCCAAGGAATAACCGCCGTGGACCAAAGATAAGTTTTCCACATACACGCGCTTTTACTGAAGCGAACCTGCTTGTACACGCTACTTGGGCTTAATGAACCTGCGTGTATGAACTTTCTCTTCTTCTTATAGTCTGATCATCAATTCCTTGCTGCTGTCCTTCTGCACTAAGATTTCTCATCAGTGTGGTTTGCCATCAAGGACAACACTTGTCTCATAATGCCAACAATCTCCCCCTTTGGACTTGATGGCAAAGCTAAATTGTCACACTTAGAACTATCATCTGATTCCTTTGAGCTGTCCTCCATCAGTCACATCTGATATCTCTTTTGAAGATTCATCCAGTTATACATAAGTGAGATATTCTTCTATGAGAGGGTTGCCATCAAGTACAACACATGCATCATAATGCCAACAATCTCCCCCTTTGGACTTGATGGCAACAACACCAAATCACTCTCCCCCTTTGACATCAAGGGCAAAGGGTGGACCAAGATATTCTCTTCCTTTGCTGAATCATTCCACTGTCCATACTCCCCCTGAGTACCTGCTGAAATCTCTGAATAATCTCCCCTTTGTATATGCCAAGGTGTACCAATCTGTCCATGCTCCCTCTGAGTACATGCTGAATCTCTGTACCGCTGAAGTGTGCTGTTCATGCTCTTCCTGACTGTAGGCAAGATCTGCAAAAGATGTTCTTCAAGAAGAACATGACTCTATACATCATAAAAGACCTTCCTATCATCAAAGACTCATACATACATCCATCTCTCAACTAAGTGAGGATATACAAAAATTGACTCATCCTCCCAACCAAGTGGGGATACATCAAAAGTTTACATATGACAACCAATCATATTGCAGCAATCATCCCAGGCATAGTGGGGAAACCAAAATAGGCCGTTACATGACCTTGACACCATGAAAGAGGTACCATAAAAGAGATATATGACATAGAGACAAAATATCTAAAGTAAGACTTATGAATGTCACCAATAGCATCTGATAATCACCATTCAGATCAGCAACCAAGAGATCCTTCTGTTCTCCTTTCGCCTTTGTTCCACCTGAATCAACAACTATGTGAACTAGAACCAAAGGCTTTAAGATAATGCCAACAATGCATCATTGGAAGATTATCTGCTCCCCCTGAACCTGTGCCAGATGATCTCTGTCAGACCCATATCAGACTTTCTGCAACCAACATCTGTCCCTGCTGATTTCCTTCAAAACTCCATATACGCGTCTGCATCCACATAAACAAGCGTATATACGCGGATAGTCCTTATCCAACTCGCGTATACCAATTTCCATATCAGCAACCTGTAAATGTCCTGTAGAGAATAAGTCATCAACCTTTAACAAGGTATGACTGCATCAATTCATCCCTTTGAACAGAATTCAGAGTCATTCACATGTGTGAAACCACCATAGCCATTTCATCAAGCTCTACATGATCCAAGTATCATTACTTGGGAACATCTGCATCAATCAACACATGCAAGTATCAACCTATCATTATATAGATAAGAACTCATCACCATGTCTCCAACAAAGCAACCTTGAGTAGTCATCCATGTATCAGCACTATGTATCTTGAGCTTAAGCTCATTTGACAAAAATTCTTGATATCATCAACAGCAACAATCCTTATTCACAAGAGTGCCTGCATCATAACTGTATGACAATAGCAGTATATTAGTGACTCATCATCAAGAGAGGAAGATGTGTATTCAAACTTTGTACTTCTCCTTGTCCTTATGAAGATTACCATGTAAGCACTATATATGCATCATCAAAGAATCAATCATAAATCTGATCTGAACATCTTCTATGTAACTTCAAGAATCATATGAGAGTTTATCATAGACAACTCACAACCACATCATAGCAAGATATATCATTTATCCATATAAGAATCATCACCAAGGATTATTAACCATAATGCCAACAATGAATTACTAAAGGCATATGCTCCCCCTCAACCAGTGCCATTTGTTAGATCTGATCATGCATATATCAGCAGTAAGCATCAAAACATCTTCATCCTCAAGTTAGGATCAAAACACTTCTAGACATCATACAAGTAACAAAACATTTCCACACATCCTCAGCAGACTGTAGCTATTAACCAATAGAGCAAATAACAGACTGAATCATATCAGATCCTTTTTCTGATCCTGTCCCCACTGCTTTTCCTCAGACTGACATATACGTGACTTTGCAGTGTCTAACTCGCGTATATACGCGACTTCCCTTTAAGTAACTTGCGTATGAGATTCAGAACACTGAAGTTTTACACTTTCAGCTCCCCCTGAGTCTGATATGTCTGTGCTGTGCTGTGTCTCAGTACATTGTGCTGACTGTACTTCCTTCTTCCTCCATATCTTCAAGTGTGATGAGGTTTTCTCCTTTCGGTGTGATGTCCATCCTTTGTTCCTGCATTCCTTTGCTATATGTCCAAGCTTGTTACATGCATAACATCTAACATGTTTCATGTTCCTCCTGTAGCAATCAGCAGCTTTGTGACCATACATATTGCAAGCAAAGCAATATCCATTAAAGTACCTTGATTGAGATGACCTGTCCGCATAATAGTCTTGAACTCTTCTTCTTCTACATCTAGGTGCAACATGTCCAAGATTATGACATACATAACATTCAATATTATTCATAGGAGGAGTAAAAGATTTTCTTTGAAGACTTTCTTTCCTTGGTTGATGATGAGATTGACCTTTCATCTCCTTGTTGATCATTTTGGATTTCTCTTTAGAGTTCCTTGCCTCACCTTGTGAACTAGATTCACCTTCAACAGATTCATGGAAACCAAGACCAGTCTTTATAGCAGGGGACCTTTGACTACTAAGAATATCATCCAATACTTTAGAGCTATCTTGAAATCGTAAAAGCTTATCCTTTTCTTCTAGTTTACCTTTCAAGATATTTACCTCAACCTGAAGTTGTTCTTCCTTTTCAAGAGATTTCTTTTTCAAAACTTCTTCAGCTTTCCTTCCTTCTTCCATTTGTTCCCTTAGTTTGAGAATTTCTTTTTCTTGTTCTTCATACAGATCCTACTGCATTTGACGAACTCGGAAGGCACATTCCAGTTGAGATTTTAAGCTGGTGACTTCGTTTTCTTGTTTTGCAACAGCTTGGAGTAGATCTGTATTCTGCTTCTTTGATTCTTCAAGATCTCCTTTTAGATTTTCATAGTAGCTGGATCTATCTTTGAGTTTCTTGATGGTTGTGCTTCTTTCGTTGACTTCTTTTCTTAATGATGTCACTTCATGCTGCAATTTTTGACATTGGTCTTCCTTGTCCTTGAGTAGCTTTCTTACCTTGTTTCCTTCTTCTAGTTGGGCCTTTAGTTTGGTAACTTCTTCTTTGAAGGCACATTCCCTTTTGTTCAATAGATCTTGTTGATCTTTAACTTTGTCTGCAAGCCTTCTAAATACTGCCTCTATTTGACACTTTTCTTGCTCACCCATACAAGCATGTTCAGTAGTTTCACTATCACTTCCATCTCTTTCACAAGGAAATATAGCTGGAACATCAGGGGATAACACATTCATACCTGATAATGATTCTGAATCTGATTCTGAATCTGAAGAGCTTCTTATACCTAATCCCCAATCGACTCTCCCACTGTCATAGTCCTTCTGAGATGTCTTCTTCTTCTTATGAGCTTTCTTCTTAAGCTTCTTTCCCATTGTTCCACGGATCTCCTTCAAGCGATCAAGCTTCTACCAAAGGACCTGCTCTGATACCAATTGTTGGAAATAATACTGAGAGGGGGGGGGGGGGGGGTGAATCAGTATTATCAGAACTATAAAACTTTTTCAATGCTCATACTCAGAAACATATACGCTACTTCAATTAAGTGAACCCGCGTGTACACGCTACTGTGTCTAATGAAACTCGCGTATATCCAGAGATCTTATAATTCAGTTAGCTTAATCTTCAGTAAATGCATCAGATCATTATTAAGCATATTAACAGTAAACAGGTGTAGAATAACAGAACAGAACACCACACAAGAGCCACACACATGAACACAAAGATATAAGGTGGAAACCCAATGTGGGTGAAAACCACCTGCTGCAAGTCATCTCAATCTTCTTCTTAATAAGAAAATCCCTTTACAATATTTGTACTGGTGCAGTCTTATACCAGTACGGGAGCTACAACCCCCTTTGCTCTTGTACTAGCCGATCCATTTACTAGTACGCAGGCTGCTACCTGCTACAATGCTCCAAAGATCTCCTTTAGCTTTTGTACTAGCTTAGATACTAGTACGTAGGTTCTTGCCTACAATCTTCTCACCTCCAGGTACCACGTTTCATCAATTTTCAGACTGGATGCACTGAAGCACAACACATAATCTGTAAGGCCACTTTTCATCCAATTTTCATACTGGACCCATAACTATCATTGAAGCTCAAAACAATCATCAAACTCTGAATCACTGAAACCCTGTTAACAACAGTCACCAGAACATAGAGCAGATACAGAACTCTGTAATAACCATCAGATCCATCTGCAACTTCAAATATCAAGCTTTACAATGTATACGCTACTTAGATGAATCAAACCCGCGTGTATACGCGCTTTTGCCAAAGACAACCCGCGTACAGATCTAAAAATAATTTCTCATAACTTGCAGCTATACCAGACATCAGTCATACTCATAACACTTATAGAACAATACATGCGTCAGTATGTAGATCTAGAATAAGCATCATAAAGATAGTTCATTTCAAACCATTTGATCCCGATCTCTCCTTAGATCTTGTTCTCCATCAACCGGTGAGATCTCTCCTTAGCTCAGATCAAGCAATGCATCATCAACCCATAACCCTGCATACTGGATCTAATGCTTCATCAGATATTCAAGACATTTCAGATGCACTTGCCTAATGATTTCCTTCTCCTTATATAGCCTTAGGCCTTGTTCAATACCAAGGGCCACAACCATAGAAATCCAATACCATCAACTTCAAAACTAGGGATCAACACGTCCGTCGAGACACCAAGGTCCAAAACCATAGGCACAACTTCCAAGGAATAACCGCCGTGGACCAAAGATAAGTTTTCCACATACACGCGCTTTTACTGAAGCGAACCTGCTTGTACACGCTACTTGGGCTTAATGAACCTGCGTGTATGAACTTTCTCTTCTTCTTATAGTCTGATCATCAATTCCTTGCTGCTGTCCTTCTGCACTAAGATTTCTCATCAGTGTGGTTTGCCATCAAGGACAACACTTGTCTCATAATTGCAACAAAGGGTTTTCCATTGTTTCTCAACAATAAATAGGCATTCGAGCCTCATTGTAACACAGTTCAGAGGCATGTAGCCACCACATCTCTTCTCAGAGATAAGCTACCATTGCCCTACCTGGTTTATTTCCAATTCTGTTTGTAAGCATATTTCCATATTTTACATTAATGAAATGAAGTATTATTTCTACTACGTCTCTGTGTTTATGGTTATCTCTATAATTTGTTTCGTTCCTGTTTAAATCCGGATCATACCATAGCTTAACATCTTGGGGTAAAATTTGTGGATTTAACAAATGTGGACATATTGGGAGTATCCCTATAGGAAATCAAACACTAAGTGCAAAAGGAATGAGATATTGTGGAAGTTGACAAACAATTTTTAGGTTCGATATTTGGCTTATGGAGTATGTCATAATTTGAAGCTCCTATCATGATATATTTCCTACCACACTCTCAATTGGAACGAAGATCTATCTCTCAACACCTATGAATTATTATAATCTTAATTTGATTAGAATAGAAGGATCTAATTAGTTGAATATTCACTTCCATAAATTTGTTTGGTATGGTCATTCAACCCCTTCAGGTGCTTCCAAGGTCATTTATCTCTAAGGGACTACCTAATGCCTAGATTATATCCCAGAAAAATGTCAGCTAATTCATAACCTACCACTCGTGGGATTTTGGATCTCAAGGTTGTATAATTGATACAAGGCTAGCATTGTTGGTCCTTATGGTGAGAAGGGAGAAGAGGCATTTAGCCCATGATACGAGATCAAGACACACTATGTGAGATCAAGAAAGAGAGGCAGGTGCCATATAATTGATAGGTCAAGGGCACAAGGATGGTATCATAGCGCCATGTCATGGGGATACTTGTCTTTGGACCAAGGTAGGGAAAATTTTAAGGATGAAAATTTATCTTAAAGTGTAAAAATGTTGGAGAATATTATTCGTCTCTAATATGCTAAATGTAAAAATTTTGATAATATTTTTTATAAAAATAGTTAAATTTATAATTATTTTATATAGTCTATATGGTATTTTGGAAATTTTAAGGTAAAATAATCGTATCCCATAAAATTTGGGTGAAGAGTTTAAAAAATGGAAATTGGTGAATATGTTTTTGGAAAAAGCATGGAAAATTAGCCCATCTATGAAAATTATCTCCTAAAATTTTCCTTGGACCAAGGCACTAGAAGAAACAAAGAAGATAGAAGTCATTATTGAAGATCAATATGTTCAAATCATTGAGAACTAAAATCCATGCATGTGGGTGGTGAGGAATCGAAGATCTAATTCACCAAAGGCAGAAGATACGACGAAGGAAAATTTCAAAGTAGACAAAAATAAGCCACACATCATTGACATGTGTCAATATAACATTGGGGTAAGGAATAAAGATATAAAAGATGGAAGAGTGGAGCACTACTTGGGAAACTCTAATAAACAGATGTTGCTAGCCATAAACATGGATGAATGGTGGAGAAACAAAAAGCACATATCACGTATAATTAATCCAAGTGGTAGAATAATAACTCCACAAACCCCACACATGGATGATTAGTGGAAGCTAGGAAAATAACATAAATGGATTACTACTCGGAGTAACAATCATTTTCCTAGAACTAGAAATGTCATAAGTCGTAAATGTGAATGGCCATTGGATAAGAAAAGAAACAACTTGTTGAGGTTAAGTGATATGCATGGGGATGACCATTTTAATAAGTGGATCCACCAACCATACGTGTGGAAGGATAAATAAACTAGGAATGGGGCTATGAACAAATAGACGCTGAGGATGGTAAAGGAATGTCTAACAATAGAAGCTCCACTAACTTCCCATGTGGATGGTTAGTGGGGAGTCACGGAAAAGGGTCCTAAGATGTTGTAAATTTCTTAAGGAAAGTTTTTGTAGATGAAACTATTAAACCTACATGTGGGTGATCACGACAAGTAAGAGAATCAAGGAATCAGTATCTTGAGCAAGACTAAGGAATGTTCCTAGTATAAGGGATGGTTGCTAGGCTGATAGATGGATAATTAATGGAACAATGTATCCCAAGGAAAAACAATCAATAATCCATGTTTATTCTACACTGGGGCACTTGGAGATGAAAATTGACATAGTATGGAACAAGTCTATTGAGGGAACATGATAATGATGAAGAGTTGGGAACTTGCAAGTTAGTTCAAAAAATCAAACATCATTGAGCCCTACGATGGAAGGGAAATGATGGATAATACAATACATTTTGAGAAATTATGGTTATCAAGAGCTAAATATCTAGTACAAAAATATAAATATTAATATCTCTACACAAATCATGTTTAAACATCTCAATGTTAATTGTGATCCCTTCAATATGGACTCACTTGAAGTTTGAAATGTTTCATTAAAAAAAACTCTCAATAGGTTAATCCATATATAATTTAAAAAATAAAAAATTTCAAAAGGTGGTACCTAAGAAAATGTATATGTCACACCATTTTCTTGGGTCTACTGAGGATTTAACAACTGATGACTCACTAGATAGATCCCCTAAAGATTTGTGTGTTACATGTATTACGATCAAAATTTGTAGTGTAAATTGATGTGTTGCTAGCGTAGAAACAAGAACGTTAAACCATCACAATCTCCTAGTTTTCACTCCTTGATCCAATCCAATCATTAGAAGTTTGGAAGTGCATATTGTGGGTATCATCCCTTATGAATTTATAATAATTTCTGAGTGATTGTGATCTGAATGAAAAGTGGCATCCACCCATGGTAACCACCCTTGGTATTTTAACTCAAGAAGGCTATAAATGCACGCCTCACTTTGGGAAAGGATAGATTCATCCACAGAATGTAGCTATAACAATTTCCTTATTTTAATAGAAAGTTCCTTTGTGTGTTATATTCTTATCTCTAGGTGTTCTCAAATCTTTTCCCCCAAGATCTAGATCAATGGTATCAGAGCAGGTAATGACTCAATGACATTTGGGGTCTTATCTGCTATTATATCCAAGTCTTGAATCTCTCTTGTAATCATTTGAGAGATAAATGGAATAGACATAATGAATCTAAAATTGATAAAGCCTAGATGACCTCTTATGGCTATGATCAATTTTCTTTTTCTCTATGTTTTGATATTGTTGTTGGGATTTAAACATGAGGGAATACATTCTAATAGATGCAAAGGGTACCATACCATACAATACATTCTAGGCTTTATTCAACATCACTTTTTGGACTCCTATGTGGCTACTCATCAACTTTCTCACAATATAGGCAATGAGATGGTTTGTGGTGCAGGTTGCATGATAACAAGTCTTTGGAGAGGTTGTTTGAAATATCATAGCCTAGGGTTTCATAGATCAAGTAGAGACCACATGAAACAATAAAAAATAATAAGAATAATAATAAAAAATCTAGAGAGTAGTGGGAAAAAGACATGGTCAACACCAGCCATGCTCATATAAAATTCCCCAACACTCTTTATTTGTTTGGATCATGTACACCAAACCCTCATCGTGCGAGCATTGGCTTTATTATCTATAATGGGTTTGAGGGAAGTGTTATGGAGAAACACAATTCTGACCTCATCTTCTTAACCCTAACCATCAATGTCTCTCATTACAAGGCCCTAATCACAAGCCTCCAACATGCTGTATGGTGTGGGATAACCCACATCACATCCTATGGACAGAACCAACTTGTTTGCAACTAGGTGATGGATGAATACATAATTGATAACCCTAGGATGAGAAGGTACTGTGATATATTTAGGGAACTATCTTCAGAGTTTGATAGCTTTGAGTTGGATAATATCTATTGTGAAGGTAGTTCTAAGGCACTTCAAAGGTTCAAGGACACATTTGTAGATTGGAGCATTACAAAAGTTTTGAGGTCTAAAATAGGCCTCAAAACAAAAATGTAGAAACAAAATAAACTTTATAAGAACTAATAAGATTTAAGATGATGATGTCAACCATGGGGGATGATTCACCATTTTTGGAGTAAAAAAATAAAAAATATTAAAATATATAGAAAAAAATACTTTTTCAACTCATATTTTCAACTTATCTCCCTATGATTTTACTCAAATTTCGAGTGAGAGCACCCATTGGATGTATAATTAAACTCATCATCCAAGGAGTACCCATGGTGCATACTTTCGATGAACCCTGCTACATGAAAAATTAGAGATACATGAAAAACATGATTGTCCTTAGATGAGGAGTTTAATTCTACATCCAATGGGTGCTCTCACTTGAAATTTAAGTAAAACCATAGGGAGATAAGTTGAAAATACGAGTTGAAAAAAGTAGTTTTTTCTTTTTTCCCTCTAAAATTTGATGATGTAATCTAATCTTATTTCATTATTTCCACTATTATTTTATAGTATTCCTTAGGAAGCCCATTTTAGAACTCAAAATTTCTCTAATTTCATGAAGCCCAGGAAGAGATTGTGGATTTATGTGAATATGAAAAGTCTATGAGGTAATTTTGAAATTGCAATGACGATTTCTAGCACTCAGATAAGTAGGTTTGGGGAAAAAATCAAGGAAACTTACCTACGTTTTGTTGTTGAAAGCTCGTCATTCCATGTGTTGTGTCTCCTGGCTTGCACAAGGGTTGTGGATCTTTCTCTCTGCCATAAAAGGAAGATTAGCTTTGAGAAAAAATTAAAATCGTGTGACAAAGGAGGACCTATTTCCAGCTCCAATTTCTTCACCTGGGCCATGTTCCACAACTGCACATGTTTTTTCTTCAAAGGTTGTTGAAGATGCTACATGCTCAAATTAGTTAGAGACCAAGGAAGAGTATTCGCACACCCTTGTTACAGAAGTTGGTTATTCGAATAAAGATGAAGCAAGATATTATTTTGATATGCAAACTTTGGATGATCATTCTAGACGTCATGTGAAGTCATATTATCATAATGTGTTTCCATCAACTATTACAAAGGCATCCCATGAACCTTATAGGGTGATTCAAACACCTAATTTAAATGTAGAGATTGTTGTTCTTACATTAGTAAAAAATCCATTTACTCCTCAACTCACTGAAGTGATAGTTTCCCATATTGATGATGTTTCTATTTCGAGTTCTTTATAAAAAGGTCACTTACTTCACTCAAAGGATAGCTCTATTCCATTTAAACCTCTTTTGTAACTATTTTTGTGTCCTATTTAGTGCCTAGTTTTGTCAATAGGGTTGAAGAAGTATGAAACAACATAGTTTCAAATGTAGAAATACAGAGTCAATAGAAGGAAATGGAAGGGCTTAGTGATGCAACTGAACCAGTGCAAGATATTGTTCTAGTCCCTTTCACCATTCTATCTAGTGTGCTAGTAACCACAACCTCAAGTTACCAAAAGTTGATGCCAAACACTAATGAAACTAAGAATCTACAAGCAGGTGATCAGGGTACCATGAAGAAAAGGCATGGCCCTTAACTAGGATGATGGATTCTACCCTACCTTCTTTTCCCACCTTAAGCATTCTTGAGTTGTTCATCAGGTTCATCTTGGAAATATTATTTGCATCTAACATTGTAATCTTAACCACAAGAAACAATACCCTATTCATCAATCTCCTTGTTAATATGGTGGATTTTCTCTTCATGGACTGGGTGGGATTAGTCCTGAAGAAAGAAATAATGGATATATCACCATTGTTGGAAATAAGTCTGAGCACCTATCTCACAGGAAGAATTAGAACATTAATCTCTTCATGGAAGCGTCAGTCATATCAACCATCACCCATGGATATGTTATAAAGGGCCCACGTGCCTCATTTGTTGGGACTAAGCTAGCACATATGTCCTTCTTAGATGGCACGTAGACAACCATACTTCTGAAATAGTTGGCATTTCACAACAATCTACCACAAAGGAACTATGACAACAAGGAATACAAGAGGAAATGCACCTTTATTCTGGTTAATTCACTGAAGGGGGTAGGGTCAACAATTCATCCTACTCTAAACGTTCACCATCTAACAAGGAAAAAACTATGGATAACTTGCACAGTGGGGCTTTTGGGAACCTGGATGTTTTGGTTTCCCTCAAAACTAAATGAATGAGGTATCATGATTGGTTATCACCAATGTTTCAAATGGTTTCCACTTGGTACCTTCCTCGCCAACTTGGTGTCAGTGATTGTAGAGGTTGGGATGGCTCTTTATCAATGCAGAAATCCATATCCCAAGATGCAGTTATTGATGGAATCCTTTCAGTTGGGTTTGCCCAGATGCATGAGTAACATGTTTACCATGATATTAGAAGGAAGTAAACAATGGAGGCCTCATGTTTACCTCTTTATAACTCTTTTCTCTATGATGTCATTTCAATAGATCAATAATGTAGTGGATGGTAAGCATCAATTGCATTCCACAACTGGAGCTCAAGATTTTGTGGAGGCAAAAAAAATGAAGGATTTAATAATAAGCACCTTTGTTCAACAAAGTTCAGCAAAGTTTAGTAATAATTCTTCAGGCATCATACTTCTTAATACATTATATATTTTCAAGCAAGATAAAGCATATTGGAGCTTTGTATTATGTATTTCTAGCTATGCATTTGGAAGCTAGGGGTGCCCGCGGTGATTGGGATATATTTGTTGACTATCTTGAAGCATACTTATGGTTGTGAAAAAATATACCCCTTGATGCCAAGGTAATTTCATGATGGGAACATCAAATCACAACAATGGGAATAATGAATGTGAAACTGGAATACTTGGAGGAATCCTTCAGAACTTCTCATTAGATAGTGAGAATCTACAAATATAAGCCACCATATTTCTACCAGGAATACTAGAAAATGAACTATCTCTAGGTACATTATAGGGTATCTCTATCATTGGACCCTTGTTCATCATGGTTATGGGTCACCCACAAGCCAAAGGTTATGGGTCAACCACACAAAACCCTTTCCATCAAAGTCCATTTGCTAGGCCATACAATTGGCCCACAAACATTACAGGGTATCTCTATCATCGAACCTTTGTTCATTATGGTTATGGGCCACCCACAAACCTATGGTTATGGATCAACCACACAAAACCATTGTATTGATTAGCACTTCGTTTTTGGGCATCCAAAAACCCATGGTTATGGGTCAACCACATAAAAACTTTCTCTTCATTGGTTTGCATAAAAAAAATCTTCTTAGGAGGGAACTTCATGCAATGGGGACCACTACTTCCTAAGTGGGGACAATTGATCCGAATGAAAAGTGGAATCCACCCATCGTAATTACCCATGGTATCCACCCATGGTAACCACCCATGATATTTACCCATGGTATTTTAACTCAATAAGGTTATAAATAACGGGCCTCACTTGGTAAAAGGATACATTCATCCACACAATGTTGCTATAACAATTTCCTTATTTTAATGTAAATTTTCTTTGTGTCTTATATTCTTATCTCTCAGTGTTCTTAGATCTTAGACCCAAGATATAGATTATATTGGTGGCTCTAATAAACAACTAAGATCTCACCTATCTTAGGATGGATTTAATTGATTTCACTCACTATATATTTCCAATCTCTTGGTCTTGCTCCACTACTTCTTGTGAGCTTCCATAGCCCCAATGGAATCACCCTAACATCATATTTTTTTTTCATTTAGTTGAGGCCTAAACATCTGCAACCGTTTCCTCTTTTATTTTCACCCATTTTATTCTTTGTGAGGCATTTTGGAAAAGCAACCTAGTTTCTTTTAGATGTAACTAAAATGTGGGTGATACAATTTAAAATCCAAAAGTATGATGTTTGATAAGTGAAAAATAGATGAATTGGATGAGTTCCACTTATGCATCCTCCATGGAATGGAAAGATGATTATCATGCACAAGAATAAATTTGTATTATATTTGAATATTTTTCAAGTTAACACATGATTTCTATCCTCGAGATCCTAATGAACTAAAAGCCGGGAGTTACTCATTCATTTTATGAAAAAATATATATAATAAGGCCAATATTTATTTCCTATTTATAAAACTTATTATTTTAACACCACTAGAATTTAAAACATTTAAGCATAGCTTGAGGACTCTAGCTAGTTGACACTCCTATGGATATATTTACAAACCCATTTAACAAGAACATCAAATGCTGGAATATTAAGCTCAATCATTATACAAGTTGGATATATTTAAGAGATGTAAAAGAGCATGTTGAAAAGAATTAAAGTTCATATTTCTAGATAAAACTGGAAAGAACAAAGGTAGAACCAGGAAAATCACTAGAAACAAAAATTATGGCACAATATAAATAGTTTTCTCACCTAGGAAATGTATTTCTTAAAAAAAAAACCCACTGAGAGAGAGAGTATCTAGGTCCCCTTCAAGGTTTTGTAGCTTGTATGTCCCATCTTCTAGCCTTGCAGAGATTTGGAAATGGCCCAATCACATGTAATGGAATTTTGAATATTTTCATTTCTATTCATTGGCTTTGTCCCATTTGAGGACCAATTTCCCTATGTTTAACTCTTTTGCATTATCTTTGTGTTCATCAAACCATCTCTTCACCACCTATTGATGGGTAGTGAACCTTCTTCAAGATTTATCTCTTTATTCTTCAAGCTTGACTTTTTCATTGAAAGGGAAGTGGCATCCTTAATGGATTGTGATAATTGAAAAGAAAAAATCCTAAAGACCAAGTAAAAACGTGAAGCATTCAATGTTGAATTCAGGGTTATCTCTCATCCCATAATGCTTTGAACAAGACATTATGGCAATTCCTTTGATTATCTACCACAATATTCCTTTAAAATTTGATCTTCTTATTTGAAGACTCCCCAACCCCTTTCCCTTGTGAATAATAAGTGGTTGTGTATGTGAAGATGATTCCCTTTCTGAGTGTGAACTTAGATAAGTGATTTCCTCAATTACATTAAATTCCCATAGTTGTAAAGGTATTTATACTTGCACCAAATGTAGTGGTATAGTCGGTTTATATTCTCTTCTTGCTCTAGACTACCATGCTTTCAATTTCCTAGCATATGAGTAAGAATCCTTAGACAAGGTGGACCAATGGTGGCCATCTCTAAAGATCATATATTCGATTGTTTTTGAAATAAAATTTCCTTTAGTGGGACCTTCCCACATGTATTTTAGAACCATGTATGTGTCATCATTCCCTAGACAATGTAATAGTACTCTATCTGCATTACCTCTGGATGGGATTCAATTGATATACTAGAAATAGAGGGAGTGTGTCCAAAATATGGTACACAATTTCATTTTTAAGTCGACATTTCAAGTCCAAAATAGGACCCATCATTAGGAAATCATGTTTGGAGAGAAAGATGAGAGGTGAAGATATATAAAAATAAATAAGGGGAGGGAAGATTTGAATCATATTAAGCCAAAAGTTAGAAACCTGAAAAGTAACTAAAAACCTAAAATGTAATAACATAGGTATTTAATAAATTAATTAATAATGAGTTCTGAACATTATTAATATGAGTAGTGTAAAATTATTATTTCCATTATTTATTAAATATTAATAGTGAATAATAGTAATATGACCTTAATAATGAATAATTAGAATGAGTCATATATTAGCTAAGAGGATTCTAATTCTAACCACAAAAGCTTACAAACAAGAATAATTAGAGAGATTTAAACTGCAATGAACTTTTATCTTGGGTATGAGGTGATACAGGCATGAACCATGGTCAAAGCGATATTTTGAATTCAGGTCCAATGAAGTCTCCACAAACATCATGAAAGGGTGTGGATGATATTTTGGTTTCGAGTTGGCAGAAGCCTTTCTCCCTGACCATATTAACCGACTTGAACTCAATGCCATACTCGTGCATGATTGACATCCAATTTCATTGTCACTCATCTAAATATTGTTTTCCAAATAGGGTTCTAATAGTAGGTTGATGATCTGCAATTCTAGTATGATTCCTAAGGATATTTGACCAAAGTTGTTTCACATCCTTAAAGACAATGAAATCCTACTTTAGCTGGAAATTAATTCAACTTGGCACCTTAAAAATTTGTCCTCATAAATGATATTTTGTGCTCATGGCCCTCTTCATATTTTTTCACTAGGACTATGGAAATGGACAGGTTGGAAGCAAAGGCATATTATATGTAATTGACATCTATATTAGGGCTCCTCAGTATGGTCATGTTGGAAATTACATACTTAATTTTGTCAAATGCGTGATTTTCAAGATGAATTTATTTACGCATGGGGTCATTCTTTATTTTATTTTGTACAAGGAAGATCATTTTAGTGAAATAATAGACAAATATAATCACAAAGTTAATATTTCTAGAGAAAGACTACATTACATTCTTATTAAGAGGATATTACAATTGTTGGATGGCATGGAATTGCGTTGGATCTATGTATATTCCTTCCTTGGAGATTATATGACCCAATAACTTACCCTCTCATATAGAAAATATGATCTTTTTATGGTTTAGGGATATGCCATAATTATGAAAGTTCTCAAAGATATGGGTTAGATATTTTGGAAACAATGTTAATACTAAGAGGGGGGTGGATCAATATTAAGGCTAATTTAATATTTTATGCAAATTTTCCCTTACTCTTTCAAACTTTCCATCCACTAAATGAGAGAAACCATTAATCAAACCATAACAACAACCATATCAACCAATACAAACATACACTTCATGAGTAGAAAACACATGAGACACAAAGGTTTAACATAGAAACCCTTCCTGGAAAAAACCACCAAGCTTATTTTTGTTATTGATGTAAAAATAAGAGCACCTACTCTACTACATCAATCTGTTTGTGAGTCACCACTCACATGAAGCACCAACTCCCTTTGATTTTTTGCTAGCACCCACTAACAGTAAGCACTAACTCCTTCCTTTTGTAGAAACTTGATTAGCTTACCAGAAGCAGCATGTGAAGCACCAACTTCATGGATTTGTTGCAAGAACCAACTTGCAACTCCTTGGATTTATGCAAGCGCCAACTTTTTGGACACACCAACCTCCAAACTTTCTTCAGACACCCACTAGAGATGGAAGATCCAACAAACATTTAATAAGGAAATAATGTTCTCTGTATATGGTTGCTACTCTACCTGATATCATCTCTTTGTTCTCCTCAATAGCCTTTTAGCCCACATAACACTCTGTCATCTGCACACTCTACAACAACCCACTGTTTCGCTCAACAACATTCACTAACACACTTCCCACACAACACTCTACTATTCTTGTCCCTCTACTCTCAACAACATAAATTCAACACTCAGATACTTCTTCTGCTCTGGCACTTTCGACCTATATCCTCTACATAGGAACTCTCATCATCTTCTTTGCAGCACATGCCCACTCAACCTCACACAACAGCATTGACCCACTCAAATCTAAAACATAGGCACACACAACCTATTTCTACATCTCCGGCATGCTTGGCCTCTCCTTAGAAGCACACTCATGCATAAAGTTCTCCAAAAAACTCACTGGAAACAATGTTGCTTTCCCCCACATTGCTTAACTGCAATCCTGGGTTTTGTTTCACTAAAACACAGTGATCGATGTTATCTCTGTCAGCCATCACTCTTCCATTCACACTATTAGAGTGTACCTCTGCATGGTTTCTCCATCCTGTTGTTGCATCTCATTGCTTGAATTTTGTCATTGTGATCAATGTTGTCTCTGTCATCCATCATTTTGTCATTCACACTACCTGTGTGTACTCCTACACTTGGAACTCCTTCCTATTGTTGCATCTAATACATAGGCATTGTTACTTCATTAATCATTGAGAATGGGTTCGATTATCTCACTAAATATGGTTGTAGTACAATTAATGCAAGGAATGTCCACCTAAGTGTTCCCATGTCGAGACATAAACCATGAGTCAATCCTACACACTCCAACAAGGATATTTCTCTTTCTATGAACAAATATCCTGTACCTAAGGCTTTGATCTTCATTCAATTTCTCGTAGCAAGGAAGCAAGATCAGGGATGGCTTGTCTCAGCTCATCATAGACTCCTTTAAATCATTCTACACAATTTTGGTCCTTGTTTCCTTGACTCAATGATATATACAGTCATTATTACTCCTGCAACACCAACCTTACTATGCCGATTTACTTACTTGTTGACTCATTCATCCTTCATACACCTCTATGCTGCAATCTCAGAGACCCACATTTCGTAACTTTATTAAGGCATGATATTTTGAAATCATGAGATTTTGATACTGGCCTTTAGCCACTTTTACTTCACCTCTTATTGTTTTTCCATAATAGGACTGGGTGTTGTGATTGGTGGCATAACACTTAGGTGCTAAGCCCTTCAGGATCGTACTGGGGGCCTATCTCTTTGGGTTTTTTCTCTTCATCCTTGGTTCTTTTGGATCCATGACCAAATGCCAATCACATCAGAGCTCCCTGTATCAGAACTTTCTTTAAAAAGTAATTACCGAGGAGTTACGAAATATTCAACCTCTGAAATACCCATGTGGAATCTCCATAGCACTTAGATGCTAAGACCTTCACTACACCCTCGGTTCTTTGGGCTCCATTTATCGAAAATTTCTCAAAAAGAAATTATGGAGGAGTTACGAAATCTTCGACCTCTGATATATTCCCAGGGTGACATCATGCTCAGGTCATTATCCCTACGTGGCGTCTCCTTAGTGGTGACACGTGTCACTAGGATTTTCCCCATTAGCTCACTCAATAATGTTGAAACTGACTACCACATGTCCTCTTTACATCCATGTCATGCTGATGTTATCTACCATTGTTAGTTTTTGAGAGCCAATCATCAGCTTCCATGTTTCCTATTTGAGGAGAGAGAAAGGGTCTCTGATCCTTTAGTTTCTCAAACGATTTCCTTCGTAAATCCTTGCTCCTTGCAACCCTCGATGCTTTTAAATAATTCAATTTCTAAGAAGTTACAAGGTCCCGAGGTTCCAAAATTCAGGGTCTGAAATTTGGCCTGCTTCTGATTGACTGAGACTTCGACCCTTTGAGACTTTCAGCTTTCGAAGTTCCAAGGTTTCGAAATTTGAGGATCCGATATTCAACCTACTTCCAATTGATTGAGACTCTAACACTTTAAGACTTCGACCCTCTAAAGTTCTGAGATTCTAAACTTCGAGGATCTAATATTCAACCCACTTCCCTGTTCCAAAATTATGAAATTCGGCATGCTTCCCTGGTTCCAAAATTCAGCCTACTTCTAAGGAGTGCAAGATCCTTACTTTAGCTATCAATAACTTTTGATCCGAGATCCATTTATGGACTTCCACACACCGTTGGAATATTTTTCAAAGCACTTTCTAGTGGAGAAGGTCTAATGCAGTCCTTGAGCCCATTTGCTACCTAAAACATTGTTGCAAACTATTTTCCATTCTTTTCACCTTGACCCTTCTTCTTGTGCCTGGAATCCTTGAAACCCCAGCCAACATAGCCATATTTTTATGGATTTTACAATAGGTTTTCTACTATGGTGATTATCTACCGGAGACTGCTGCAACCATGGGACTCCCCAGAGAACAAACATGCTAGCACATACATCCATACTATTTTGGTTGACATCAATGGCAACATACTTGCTAATTGTGAGGAAATACAAACTTCCTAATACATCTCCCAGCATGAGTGTCGACATCAATGCCAACACACTTACTACTAGTAGCCATCCAGATAATGCCAATTGTCCAACTATCTCCCCCTTTTGAATTCATGGCAACACCTCTTCACTTCTCCACATTGATGGCCAATCCTCATGTTACTTCCACACATCTCATTGCATGAGCCACCAACTTTCTTTCCTATGCTTGGGCCATCACAACTTTTCCAATAAGTCTCACCCCCTTTGACATCAATGGAAAATGGATACAAGTTGCTTCTTCTCCCCCATGCAATCACTGACTATCAATGGCGAGGGTCTAATTTCTATTGTGCATTATGCTATCCAGACTTCTCTTCAAGGATTGATAGTTTTTGCTTCTCTATATACTAGACATATGCAATATGCTCCCCCTAAAAATATATTGCCTCTACTTTGAATGCCTCCAATTTTTGACAACTTATGGTTTTCAGATGAATACTCTTTCTTCCAATGCATCTTTCGAACCAATTCAAAAGAAATCGATACCAATCAAAATTTCTCATGGTATTGTTGTTCCTGCAATTACCACCCACTAATGATGCATTGAGATATCTCTTGACTATTGTTGCTGCTACCAAGACTATGCTTTATGAACACAAGACCGCTAGGAAAAATCAGATTCACAATCTTAAATAAAATAAGGGTATTTTACCCAAGATGCAAACCTTTCATTCCATGTGGACCTCCCCCTGATCCAATGCTCTCTAACCTCCTGCATCTACTCCCTTGTCTTTGGGTGGGTACTAATCCTATGGACTTGACTTAACTATGGGCCTCTTTATTCCATGCGTGTGTTGCTACTCATCTTCTTTTTACAACATAAAATGTTTTTGTGTACTCTGCCTGAAACGATGTTGGCTGGTCTTTCCTATTTCTCACAATGCTGATATATTTTAAGATAAACCAATCTATTCCTGTAATTATCAAGGGGACACAACCATACCTTGAAAAATCATATGCACCTCTCTCTCTTTTCCTTCTAACTTCCTGCATATGACTTATTCAACCTCTCTTGAGGCCATTCTCTTCTATCACTGAGGAGAAACAGAGGATTTTCTCCCCTTGATCAGATTGTCCTCTTTCTTCTTCCAAACCTTCTTTGGATGATTCCAAACAAAAGCATTACCCTTAAGCTACTTATTTTCCCATGTTTGGGATTTCTTTTGGCTGCACATGGCTAGAGGAAAATTCTCCTTCAAGTCCTCTTTCTTAACCCAAGTCTTCTTGTTGCATTTTTGCCTTAGAGAGGGGTCTACTACAAGAGTAAGAGGATCATTCTTCTTGTTTTTATCTTGATTTATTCCTCCTCTTTTCATCTTTCTCTTTTGACACTAAGCACTGAAGACAAACTTGTATTCCTCTACTCCACTATTTATTCTCATCCTCAATGGATAACTTGCTTCATTTTTCTGTAGCATATGAGAAGTGACATTTATTTTGTTATATCTGCATCGTGCTACCTCATGCCCAAAGTTTCCATAGTTGTAGCATTCGATATGGCTTAAGAATGAGGCATAGGAGTTACTATTCTTGACAACACTCTTGTCAATACTTCTATTACTATCAACATGCCTTCTACTAGCCTCTTTATGAATTATTAGGTTTCTACTACCTAATGCATCTTGTTTTCTTCCATGCCACCTATAGTCTATCGCCTTATTCCCAAAATTATTGCAATATAAACAATAACCATGAAAATGTTTCTCATAGTTAACAATACCTTTTATTTGAAGATGTTTTTCTTGAGAGGGAAAGGGCCTCTATTGGTTATTCATGTGCCTTCCATGGAATATTGCACTATTGCCTTGCATTGTTACCCATTGTTGCTTGGTTCTCTTCTACTTCTCTACTTGTTGCTACTTCTTACCATTCTATTGTTGCCTTACCTTCCCTTTCCACTTTTGCCCAAAAAATTCTTTCCTTTTATGGTTGTTGGAACCTTGAACTACCTTTACCTGGGAAGTTGACCCTTCCACCTTCGGAATCTTGGAGCTTGGCTTTTCTTTGAAACCCAAACTAGATTTGATGAGAGGGGATATCTTCTTAAAAAGAATCTCATTCAAATCCTTTGTGCTCTCCTAAAGCTTTTGGTATTGAGACAACTCTTTATTTGACTTTTCTAAATCATGTCTCAATGAGACTACTTCAACTTGTAGTCTCTCACAGTGAGCTTCTCTTTCATCTAGCTGAATGGTTAGCCTTCCATTCAATCTGCTAGCCTCTTCTTGTTGAGAATTTAGATCAACTATTATTTTTCTCAACTTCTCATTCTCAAGCTCATACTCATGCAACTACTCCTTTTTCTTGAGATTTTCTTTTGATAGCTCCTTGATCTCTTTTAGAGCAGAGATCAACTTCTTCCTCAAATAGATCCTTTCATCTAGATCCTTTTCTTCACTATTAGAGGTGTTGGATGAGCCACCATAGAGATCTAAAACCATCTCTGTGTCCATGGAGTCTTCCATAGGTATAAGGGGTATCCCTTCTTCATCAATACTAGGGGTACTCTTATTTTCACCTATATATGAGCACACTTGGGATCCCTCTTCTTCTTTAGAGGATCCATCTTTCGCTATTACTACAAAAGTAGTTCTATCTTCATTAATACTACTAGATGCGTGGCTATCTCTATCCTCAAGTGATTCACGTGAACATCTATATAATGAGTGACCTATTTCTTTACATTTATCACAAAGAAATATCCTATCTTCTGAGTCGCATAACCTCTCATATAGGTATTCTTCTTCACCATCCTAGGAGTGAAGATCAACAATTTGCTTACACAAAGAAACATATTCAATATTTTGAGTATCTTTCCTTTTAGATTCCTTCTCCTTTTTCTTCCTTTTATTCTTATCACCAACAACTACATGTTCTGGTTCACTACTTGAGCAGTGTTGACATGGCAAATTTTCGCTATACCAACAAGGGGAACTAACCCAATCACAAACCCCAATTAGATCTGCTTTTGTTTGGGATGACTAGCTCCAACAAGTTTTAAAGGATCCCGTAAACTGCTATATGTGTTGAAAGATGGCTTCTTGGATGAAGATTTCAATTAAATCAACAAACAAAACAACTAACATATGTGTATCAAGTCCTATCTAGACTACTTCTAACTACTCTAATCTAGTCCTAACTATCCTAATCTATCCAGCAGGAGCAAAACAAAAGGTGGTTAAACATCACATATAAATCCCAAGTCCAAATGAATCAATTAATGGTCCACATAAGAACAAGGCTCTATTAAATCCAAATTTCAATCCAATCACTCATATAGGAATACACATTCCTTTTATACAAATAAAGCTTGCAACTAATGTCTAACACAGTTTCAAATCAGAGACATTTTATGGATTAACAATGTTATTGAATCATATTCAAATAACCAGGAATAACCAAGAACTTCTCATTATCAATATGCACAAAGCAAATCAAATTTATCTTTATGCCAACAACAACACATTAATTCTAAACATATGAGAGAAAAGAAAAATGGATCTGAAACAACAGGCTCCTTATTGAACCAAACAGTCTTCTTTATTCATAATAAATCAAAGCTATTCTCTCCAAATAAAAAGGCCTTCCCTCATCTAAGGAGGTCATATTTATGCCTTTGGAGATGACCTTCAGTCTTCCCCTTCCCTTTTCCACTTCTCCCTCTTGGTTTCAGTATACAAATCAAAATATACAGAGATAGAACCATCCATGTAACCGCTGACACGTAAAAGGCATATCTGCTGGAGCGCTTCATTTCCTGGGGAAATGGACAGATGTTAATTAAAGGGGGTGATTGTCTGTCATCTCCCCATGATGAATCCTAGGACAAATTTTCCTTTAGAATACACAAGCTACACGTGGAACCCCAATTGAGAATGCCCAAGGCCAAATCTTTAAACAGAACATACCCACATACCTGAACTCTTCGGATCCACTCAAGCATATTTTACTCCTCGCCTGCAGAGACGATTAAAATTAGCTTTATCATTATGAACATATGATAGAAAATCCCAAGAACAACTCTTGCCATCATTGAAACTTTAAAAATGATCGCATAATGAAATCAAAAGGAGTGAGTGCAAAAGAATCGGCCCCTGGCTCAGCCAAAGTTGTGCTGCGACCGAGCCATAATCACACATCTCAACGAGAAATCATATGCAACATCACCCCTATCAGATTTCCTTTGAAAACCTAGACCACGACATTCCATCAAATGCATAGGAAGACACAGGAAAACTGCGACCGAACCCTAAGGCGGACTTCAAAAATTATATACCGGATCTATAACCATCATTAGGTTCACCATATGGTGTCGCACCTTATGCATGAGCGCTAGACTCCGCCGATAGTGATTTGTGATGGGGCGGGGGCAGACCCAATAATATATATATATTATGTTTAGTAGGATCGGTGGGTCCGCCATATCGCATATCGCAATATGCATAGGCCTAGGGCTCCGCCAATTATGATATGTGATTAGGCCGGACTTGATATATATATATATATATATATATATAATAACACAACGGGTCTGCCATATTGCATTGTATTTTATATATGATCCCCGGGTTCCGCCAATTTCGATATGCGACGAGCTCCAGACCCAAAATATATAAATTATGGTTTATCATGCCATCAGGTCCGGTGCCTCATGGTATGCGTTGCATGCCAATGTTGCATGCGATAAGCAAAAAATAATGGTATGTGTGTTTTGCGAAGTATTCCCATTATAAAGAGTTATGATGGGAATAAAGACGCGATGGAATATTTTGTGGGTTAAGCACACAAACGATTATAATAAGGGTGGGGGTGATTATATGTGCAGGCATAAATGTACCATGAATTCTTATGAAGATTGAGAAGTCCCAATGAAGGGAATGAATGAAGGGCTAGGCTGGGTCATGAATGAACCATGCAGCAGAGGTTTATTCAAGGGGTTTAGCCATTAGGCATTGAAAATTTGACTTGACAAAGAGTTAAAATCCCTGGGATAAAATAGATCATTCGGAAAGATGAAATATCAAACTTCTAGGGGACCCATTAAAATTTTTCTATTATTGCATGTTTTAATAGGGCGGTGGTTGTGGCCACAAAAAATGGTGAACCGTTGGGCAAACCAGTAATCTTTGTTTCCAAATAAACCTCCGATCAATAAAACATCAGGGTGTTATGATAAACTTGAAATGGAAACTGTATAGATGAACAAGCATGGGTTCCACTTCAACATTAATGTTTTAATAGGGTGGTGGTTGTGGCCACAACAAATGGCGAACCGTTGGGAAAACCAGTAATCTTTGTTTCCAAATAAACCTCCGATCAATAAAACGTCAGGAACTTGAAATGGAAACTGTACAGATGAACAAGCATGGGTTCCACTTCAACATTAATTATTTCAGGGGGGATAAAGACAAATAGCTTCTTCTTACTGATAAGGTTTTGGTAGGCATTCTCCAATGGTCATATTATGGGATTTATTAACCTTCCTTTACCTATTTTCTACTTTCAAAATCCTTTCAGTGCCATCACTGGTTTGTCAATACCTGTTCAGGTGTGTACCTAAGCTCTTTATTGCTCATCAAACTTGATGTAGATATGTTCATCTACACTTTATATGAGAATTTCAGTGTTATATTTTTATATGATTGGATGGGGCACAGTCATGGATCATGCCATATTTTTAAACCACTTAAGCGAGGTTGGGCTAGCTGTGTCAACCGGTAATCTAAGCCTAGAAATAGTACGTACTCTAGTTGGCTTCCCAAACAACCTGTCCTTCTAGATTGGCACAAGGACTTCACATTTCATTTTCTTTTAAATAAGTCCTTCCGGATTCAGGAACAACTAGAGAACAATTGGATTTTCTATAGGGTATATGACAGTGAGCTTGGCTCATGAAAGGAGGTTTACTTGTAGCTGACAGGTATTGGAGAATTTAGTGTGGTGGATGGGACCAATGGGGAATAACTGCAAACCTTATAGGAAAGCATAGGCTAGGTCTGAGTGGGATTTGTTTAAAAATGCAGCGTTCCTCCATGCCAGTCCAGCTGTAGTTACACATTTTTTTGTTTTATAAAGATGCCCCTACATGCTCCAGATATCTAAGTTATCAACAGATCTTATCCAGTTCCCAACAGATGCCAATGAGTGGCTTTGGTTTGAATTCCATAGCTGATTTTCAAGTTCTCATGGGCTAATTGAAAATTTGTTTGATTTACAAGGTAATGATGGATTTAGAATCAGCAGACTTACCAACAGGTTAATGAGGAAGGAAAAAGCTGAAGGTGGCGAATGGGGGCAATCTGAAAAAGTTCAAACGAGATTGGAGGACCAAAATTGGTTGGTTGAAAAGGACTGCAATTCAAAATAGAAGGGAAAATAAACTTCGCAGAAAAACCAGAAAGGAAAAGACGGAAATGTAACTAAACTAACAACAAAAGTAAAATGAATTCTAACCTACTCAGGAGGTAACCACCATGTGGTGGCTATTAGAAGTATTTCTTAAGAGGTTGGTCATTAACAGGGAGTTTCTCAGTGTCTCCCTATAAAGTTTTCGATCTGTAAGTTCCCTGACCAATTTTTTCCTCAACTTGGAATGGGCCCAGCCATAAGTGTTGAAGTTTCGCGTGCTTACCCTTTGGGGTGACCCTATCAGCCTAGAGAGCATTTGTTAGAGTGTTGTGCCACTTCCTCTGGTTGTCGGCAAGAGATGCATGGATTACATGGATGAGGTTTTTATTTGAGGATTCTACAACTCCATTTCCCTGGGGATAATAGCTTGATGCATGCCTTATGCGAATTGCTTTATCGATAGCAAATTCGGTCAACTTTAGTGATGAGAAATAAGAAGCGTTATCAAACATGAGGACGTTAGGGATGCCAAACCTGTTGACGATAAATTTCTCCATGAAAGATATTACCTCCTCTTCACTCTCATTCATAGGCCTGTCATGCTATTTTTCATTAATGAGTGCATGTTTGAATGTCCTCTTGCAATGCAGGAGCTCAAGGATCCACTCATTACCTTCAAATGCCTACCAATTTGAGATGTTATCAGGTACGGAAGGTCTGAAAATCAATTCAACATAACATTTATTCTTCTTTAATCTAAAATCGGGCAAAAGTTTTGCAACCATACCAGCCATCAGGTTGGCATCTTGGTTTTGCTCTCGAGGTATGTATGTGATATTAAAGGAATCAAGACTATCAATTAAGTTGCATACCTCATGCTGGTACCTTACCGGGTGTGGCGCATTATAGTGTATCCTTTTCCTTACCTAGTCCACAATTATCTGTGAATCACTAAAAACTTTAAAATTTTTTACCTTCAGATCAATGGCTTTTTTCAGGCCCTGCAGTAAGCCTTAATATTCTGCCATGTTGTCGGTGCACGTGAGCTCCAACTAGCTGGCCATCAGATGTTGGTTCCCTTGTGGGTCAATAAGAATGCTCCCAGCACCTGCACCTTCAAGGCAGTTAGAGCCATTAAAATAGAGTGTCCAAAATATAAAGTCTAATGTTACATCAACTGAATTGCTTCCTATGAGACTAGTTCTATCATCTACTATATTGCAGGGTAGTTCATTAGTTGGACTACGGGGGAGAGCTTCCAACCATGTGTTTATTGTAGTTTCTTCAATTTTTTTTGCATGGAATTCTCCAAAACAGGTTTCCGTGGCACAAAAATTGAAACTATAATTCACAAGGATAGAGTTGGTAAACATTACAGGTTCATTGGGGTTGTTTAATTCTGTCACCACATACTTCCTGCATCTTTCATGATCAACTCTCAGCATATCACCCTTTCCCTTATGAGGCAACAAGAGATGGGACCAATTAGTTGAGAAATATCCATTGAGTTTTGCTGACCAATCCCTACTAAGCAGCATTCCATAAGCCTCATGTATATCAACTACCACTATATAAATGACTTTTGTGTATTGTGGTTTAGCAGCCTTCCAGATCAACACATCTTTTAGTTCTGCAATTACTTTCACATTTGTCCTGTCTAATTGCATAATTCGAGTCCCAGTTTTCTCGAGTATAGCATGCAATCTTTTAGCAACAACATAAGGCATAATAGTGGACGAGGCAACAAAATCTACTAAGAAATTTTGTACATTCATGCTGAGGATTTCAAATGTGATAAGGAAAGGTGGAGTCATGGATTTTGATTTTTTCCCTATCATGGTTGCATTGAAATCTTGGGGGTTTCGATTCATTTTTGGACAGAGTGGCTTCCATAGCTAATGGCATTTGGGCTGTAATGGAGGTGTTGACAGGTGTAGATAATGAATTCTTTGTTTGGCTGCTTGGGATGGTGGGAATTTTGAGCTCCACTCATTCATAGCTTTCAAGAGAAAATCTCTTTGTTACATTAATTTTAGTAAATCAAAGTATGTGATATTAGCCCTAGATTTCTTAAGATCATCCACAATGTTGTAATCAATGTTATAAACAGGGTAGGGTAGAGTAAACATACCAGTTTTTCTGTTCTGAGGTGGGGATTTACCATTTTGAGTCACCTTCATTGTAGTCGGAGATGTATTGTCTTTTTTTGGAAAGTTTGCAACAGGAGTATTCTTGGACTCACCACTAGGTCTACCCTTCTCGACAGGGACTTTGGGAGTGGATGCCTTCACAGGGTGAACATCTTTCTTGGTCTGGTCTACAGGCTTCATCACACCCGAAAGTGGCCCCTTACTTCATGTATGGATTTCATTAGTGTGGATTTCTGCCATACTATCTCCTTGGTCATCATCATTCTCATTTGTATAGAAATCCCATAGTATGTTGATTTGCAATTCTTTGTCCAAGGGCTCTTCTACTTGGTAATCTTCCTCATTTTCTTGTTCTGGCTCTAGCTCAACTATAGGTTCTTCTTGGTTAAGGAGTGATTCGATAAGAGATAGCTCTTCTGTATTTAAATTCCCTTCATTGGGTGGAGTAGGCAATGCAAGTGGACCATGACCACCTTCTATCTTCTTACGATAGAAAGGTTTGAAATATTTTATGTTGTTATACTCTCCTCCATTCCCACTTGTACTCTCTCCAGAATTCCTTTTCATATCGATGACTGTGTTTGTCAATTTCTTAATGATCTAATGCAAACCTTCTACCTCCATGGTGTCCCTTCCTTTGCCCTCAGCCACTTTGTGATCACTCCCATTATTCTTCTTGGATGACTAAGAGGCTTTCCTTCCTTCGGTTGGATGATGACATGCTGTGAGACTGATCATTTCATTCTCTACTTTTACTGCTTCATCGATAGCACCTTGTAAGGTTTGTGCATTACTCCTCTTAACACACATAATAGTAGGGATAGGGAGAGCAGTGATGTAGAATTGCATGAGTACCTCCTCACTAGGTCTAGCATTAGCTGGGATTCTGTTGAACAAAGTGTTGAACCGGATGCTAAAATTCTTGACCTTTTCTTTGGCTTCCATTTTCAAATGGGATAGTTCTAAAACTAAGGCTGCAGGTGTTTTGTCATCGCCAAACTTATCTAAAAATGCCTCTTGAAATGCGACCCATGTGGTGATCGATCCTATTCTCAAGCTAAAGCACCATGTGGAGGCCGCTCCAATAAAGGTAAAAGGGAACAAGTGACATACCACATCTTCATCGGCTACCCCTAACATGTGCACGACTAGGAAAAAGGAGTGAATATGGTTATAAGTGGTGTCTCCCTGCTTAGGTTCGAATTTAGGCAGTACTCTTTCTGCATTCTTGGGTAAGGGATGTTGCTCCCCAAGTACCGCTATGACGTCCTGACTGAGCTAGGGAGGAAGTACTCCCAGAGGAGGTCAGAGTTGGTTCCCACCCAGTTGAAGCTGGTTCCCACATGGGAGAGGAACATTAGCCATATCATGGATAGGTATGTTCTAGTTGAAGGTTTCTTCAAGGCTTTCTTTATTAAGACTTCCCAAATTGGGCCAGGGATTACCTTCAGAAAGTGGATCTTCAGGAATTTCCTCCCAGGGAGTGTCGATACTTTGCAAGGATTCAAGCACAATGTATTCAAAAGACAGGGTTGTAGATTTCTCTTCATTTATGGAATAGATCCTTGGCTTTCTTTTGGTTGTCAGAGGTAAAGAATGAAAGATGGGGATTTGAGAGAGGGAACAAGCGAAAGCTCGAGTAAGTATTCTAACTGGTTGTTCCTAAGTGATAGGATATTCCCACAGTGTCTCTTCTTCAAAATGAGGCTTTTCAGAATGGGAGGAAGGGTCTTTTCGACCTTCATGATCCATGCATTAATCTTTTTGAGTCCATGCACGACATTTATAGATGAAATCATAAAAAGCTATGGACGGTGGTTCAGGCCCTCCTTCTAGCGCCAATTTGTTGACATGGCGAATTTTCGCTATACCAACAAGGGGAATTAACCCGATCATAGACCCCAATTAGATTTTCTTTCATTTGGGATGGCTAGCTCCAACGGGTTTTAAAGGATCTCGTAAACTGCTATATGTGTTGAAATATGGCTTCTTGGATGAAGACTTCAATTAAATCAACAAACAAAACAGCTAACCTATGTGTATCAAGTCCTATCTACACTACTTCTAACTACTCTAATCTAGTCCTAACTATCCTAATATATCTAGCAGGAGCAAAACAAAAGGTGGTTAAACATCACATATAAATCCCAAGTCCAAATGAATCAATTAATGGTCCACATAAGAACAAGGCTATATTAAATCCAAATTGCAATCCAATCACTCATACAGGAATACACATTCCTTTTGTACAAATAAAGCTTGCAACTGATGTCTAACACAATTTCAAATTAGGGACATTTTATGGATTAACAATGCTATGGAATCATATTCAAATAACCAGGAATAACCATGAACTGCTCGTTATCAATATGCACAAAGAAAATCACATTTATCTTTATGCCAACAACAACACGCTGATTCTAAACATATGATAGAAAAGGAAAATGGATCTAAAACAACAGGCTCCTTATTGAACCAAATAGTCTTTTTTTTCATAATAAATCAAAGTTGTTCTCTCCAAACAAAAAGCCCTTCCCTCATCTACGAAGGTAATATTTCTGCCTTTGGAGATGACCTTCAGTCTTCCATTTCCCTTTTCCACTTCTCCCTCGTGTTTTCAGTATACAAATCAAAATATACAGACATAGAATCGTCCATGTAACTGTTGACACATAAAAGGCATATCTACTAGAGTGCTTCATTTCCTGGGGAAATGGACAGATGTTAATTAAAGCGGGTGACTGTGTGTCATCTCCCCATGATGAATCCTAGGACAAATTTTCCTTTAGAATACACAGGCTACGTGTGGAACCCCAACCAAGAATTCCCAAGGCAGGATCTTTAAATAGAACATACCTGCATACCTGAACTCTTCGGATCCGCTCAAGCGTCTTTTACTCCTCGCCTACAGAGATGATTAACATTAGATTTATGATTATGAACATATGATAGAAACACCCCAGAACAACTCTTGCCATCATTGAAACTTAAAAAATGATAAGGCATAATGAAATCAAAAGGAGTGAGTGTGAAAGAATCGGCCCCTGGCTCAACTAATGTTGTGCTACGACCGAGCCGCAATCACACATCTCAACGGGAAATCATATGCAACATCACCCCTATTGGATTCCCTTTGTTAAACTGGACCACGACATTCCATCGAATTCACAGGAAAACATAGGAAAACCGCGGGTGGACCCTAAGGTGGACTTCAAAAATTATGTACTGGATCTATAACCATCGTCGGGTCCACCATATGGTGTTGCACCTTATGCATGAGCACTAGACTCCATCGATAGAGATTTCTGATGGGGTGGGGGTGGACCTGATAATATATATATTATGTTTAATAGGATCGTCGGGTCTGGCATATCGCATATTGCAATATGCACAGGCCTAGGGCTTTGCCGATTGCGATATGCGATTAGGCCAGACCCAATCTATATATATATATATATATATATATATATATATATATATATATATATATATATATATATATATATATATGTGTTATATTTAATAACATGGCGGGTCCACCATATTGCATTGTATTTTATATATGATCCCCAGTTTCTGTCGATTGCGATAAGCGACTGGGGAGGCAGACCCGAAATACATATGTGTTGAGGTTAATAGCCCCGACAGGTCCTCCATATTGGACTACACTTTATGTTCATGCCATGGACACCACCAATTGCGATATGTGATGGGCTCCGGACCTGAAATATATAAATTATGGTTTATAATGTCGTCGGGTCTGGTGCCTCATGGTACATGCTGCGTGTCAATGTTGCATGCTATAAGCAAAAAGCAATGTTATGTGTATTTTGCGAAGTATTCCCATTATAAAGAGTTATGATGGGAATAAGGACACGATGGAAGATTTTGTGGGTTAAGCACACAAATGATTATAATAAGGTTGGGGGTGATTATATGTGCATGAATTCTTATGAAGATTGAAAAGTCCCGATGAAGGGAATGAATGAAGGGCTAGGCTGGATCATGAATTAACCATGCAGCAGAGGTTCATTCAAGGGGCTTAGCCATTAGGCATTGAAAATTTGACTCGCCAAAGAGTTAAAATCCCTGGGATAAAATAGATCATTCGAAAAGATGAAAGATCAAACTTCTAGGGGACCCATTCAAAATTTTCTATTAGAGCATGTTTTAATAGGGTGGTGGTTGTGGCCACAACAAGCAACAAGGTTCTTCGACCTTCTCTTGAGCCGCATTGCAATCTTCTCCATACATAAATTACAATTTTTCTAGCATTTCCTTTTCTGTCTGACAGTGCCCTACTTCCTTAGCATCTGGTTGACATTGCCCTTTCATAATGGTTTCCTTGGCTTCTTCATTTTTATAACTCTTTTCTCCATTCAATAAGGAGCACCATACATGAACATTCAATGCCATTAAATAGGCTTACATTCTAACCTTCCATAGTACATACTCTAATCCATTTAAAATGGAATTCCTTCCGATGTAAGCCAAGATTGATTAGCCATTGTTTCCCCTTGATCTACCTTCGAGCGATTAAGTTGTTCCTAAAGGAACTTGGCCCTGATACCAATTGTTGGAAACAATGTTAATACTGAGAGGGCAGTGATCATTATTAAGGCTAATTGAAGCTTTTATGCAAATTTTCCTTTACTCATTCAAAGTTGGCATCCAATAAATGAGAGCAACCATTAATCAAACCATAATAGCAGTCATATCAATCGATATAAGCATACACATCAAGAGAAAGAAAATAGGAGACACAAAGGTTTAACATGGAAACCCTTTTGGGAAAAAATCACCAAGTTTTTTTTTGTTATTGATATAAAAATAATAGCATATACTCTATTAAATCAATATGTTTGTGAGCCACCACTCACAGGAAAAACCAACTCACTTTGATTGTTTACAAACACCCACTAGAAGGAAGCACCATTTCCCTCCTTTTGTAGATGCCTTATCATCTTACCAGAAGCACCATGAGAAGCACCAACTTAACCATTTTTTTTCAAGAACCAACTTGCAACTCCTTGGATTTATGCACGCACCAACTTGCAGGAGGCACCAACCCCTAATTTTTATTCAGACACCCACTAGCTATGGAAGGACCAGCTTCCTTTATGCAGGATCCAACCCACATTCAACAAGGAACTAATGTTCTTTGTAGATGGTAGCTACTTTGCCTGATATCAGCTCTTTGTTCTCCTCAGCAACCTTTTGGCCCATGCAACGCTCTCTCATCTACACACTCTACAACAACCTGTTCTTCCACTCAAAAACATTCACCAACACACTTCCCACGTAGCACTTTACCTTTCTCAGGCCTCTTCTCTCAACAAGATACATTCAACACTCATCCCCTTCTTCTGTTGTGCCACTTTCGACCTTTTTCCTTTGCATAGGCACTCACAACCTCGTATTTGTAGCACAGGCTCACTTATCCTCACACAATAACACTAACCCTATCAGCGTATTTTCTCTACAACATATGCACACACGCCCTCATTGTGCACCCCAAGCATTCTTGGCCTCTCCTTAGTAGTGCACTCATGAACAAATTTCTCCATAAAGCTCACTAGCAATAATGCTTCTTTGCTTGACATTGCTCAACTTCAATCCTGGATTTTGTTTCATTGAAACATAGTGATCGATGTTATCTCTATCTGTCATCACTCTTCCATTCACAATATCATAGTGTACCTCTTCATGGATTCCCTATCCCATTGTTGCATCTCATTGCTTGAATTCTTCCATTGTGATCGATGTTGTCTTTGTTAGCCATCATTCTGCCATTCACACTGCCCGAGAGTTCTCCTGCACTTAGAACTCTTTCCTGTTGTTGCGTCTAATACATAGGACCTACAATTTTATTAATCACTAAGAATGGGCTCCATTCTCTCACCAACTATGGCTGTAGTACAATTAATTCAAGAAATGTCCACCTGAGTGTTCCTGTTGGGCCTTGAAATTGCCATTCACTTCCATTACATTTTCACTTATATATCCATATTGTCACCTTCACTCCACCTCTTTTTCATTAAATTTACCTCCATTTCATTACATTTACCTTACCATTATCATTATTGGCTCACATTTATGTTTTTCCAAATTTTATTAATTCTTAGCATTTTTAAGTGAATTTATGGTTAAAAATTAGAAAATAATGTGCATATGTTTATACCTAACAAGTGGGATGAGATTGTTGACATGTGTAGGTCAAAAGGAAGCTTCTAAAAGACCCTTATGTGGCCTCCTAAGTCCAAATTCGAATTTGAATGGAGAAGATCATGGGATCACGAGGATATACGTCTCATTTCCTTTTTGTATTGAAACTCTAAGAAGACGTGTCTTATCATTTCCTATTTTGATTGTAACTCTATAAATATAGGGAGAGATTCATGGACTCTCATTAATGAGATACCTTCTCATCTTTTTGTATAAATGGGGAAGTTTTCTCCTATCATTTTTATGTGTAAAATTGGAGTTATGCTCAAGCTTTGAATACAAAATTAGATTGTGGCACCTTACGCATGAATGTTCCTTCATTTTGACTTGGTTTTGCTTACATATGGACCATCTCTCACACTTTTAAATCAACTACCTAAAATGTGTGAGATTTAATTGCTTTTATAGATTAAAGTTTATTTTCTTTCTTAGTATTAGTTTTAGTATCACTGTGTAATCTTTACTTTTCTAAAAACATTTCAATAGGAAAGATTTATTTATTTTCCAATTGGATTAAGTTTGAGGCAAGAGCTCATAGTTATTTAGTTTCCTTTCATGTTTTGTTATTTACTTTCTTAGATCAAACTATCAATTCATTGTATAATTGAATAAAATATCGGGCCAAGAAGGTGACTTCAAATTGGGTGATTGAATGTTCAACCTATGTAATCATTGAGCTTTACCTTTTCGTGCTTTTGCATTTGCTTTTAAGATCCTCATTCAATTGCATTAACTGATATTCCTAAAGATCATTCTAAGAAATTGATTTAATCATATTTCAAGATTGAATGGTTGAATATTTAATACTTGTAAAAACTGAGTTATTTTCTGCACACTTTACTTGTTTTTCTAGGACATTAGAAGTTAAAGTATAGATAGTTGCTTACGCATCATCTAAAGAAGGTAACACTTCATAATTGAATGTTGGAGTAAATAAGTATACATTAGTTGATTTTTTTACATGCTTTGAAATGCTTTCTTAGATAAAAATTTCAATTCTTGCAAATGTGTTTGCACACGCTATATTTTCTTTTGAATTTGTTTTCTTTCTTTTTGTTACTTGATTTCACAGGTTGGTTGAATTTCATTTTCATTATTTGATTTCATAGATTAGATGAATTGGTTTTCGTTATTTTGTAGTTAGATTGATCTAAACTGAAAGACAATTTCTAGCACATACAGTGCACGCATGCTTCACAAGTTTACGAAACCCCCGAGTTGTCAAATTAAATGGCATGTAATCATTTTGCCCCAACATTTTGGCACTATTGTTAGGGAAGTGTGCATAGGAACTAGCTTTCAGTTTAGAGTGTATTTTATTTTTTTTTGTTTTTACTAACCATTTATGGACAAAGGGTCTAGAATGCAACCCAAAGACTACATTGAGGAATGGTATCAAAAAGCGGTTACGCCACAATATTCATCAATTCTTTAAAAGATCCTTGTGACAAATCGAAAGGTCAAGTCGATTTCGCATTTCCTTACAAGTAATCAGGTACATTTTCAAGTTTGGATATGAGCATTTCAAAAATTATAATCTATAAATGGCTTCATTGGAAGCATGAATATACTTAAAAAATAAAAAAATAGTTTTTAGATAGATAGGAAAAATAAAAATAAATTTTTATAGTTTTTAGGATAAATTTGATCTTTTGTGGTACAGTAAGAACTACCCATATACAAGCCAACCAGCAATGAGACAACAAAGTGCACCAATGCTCTAGCGAAAGTCCATGCTGCTCACGCTAGGGTTCGAGCGTTAATCCTATTACTAGTCTCTTTGGTGCGTTTGGCGATACCACTTCAGCACTCCTACTGAGTTCTTCAACATGGTTTCGCCCTTGGGAGGGGCGGGCTCATCCCACCCTCCACCCACCGGCACCTCCTCTGACAAAACAGGCCGAGCAGACTCTCTGATCAATCCAAGCATTCCCCCACGGACCGATCAGGACACTGAACCTATCATTGATGCCGCTGGGAACTCTGCTGCAGGATCTGCAGCTGTCAATGAAAAAGGCACAGACCAAAAGGCCTCAACGTCACAGCCAAAGGTGTCTTCTGCAACATGCATCCCGAAGACTGCAGAATGAATCAAAGTAGATCTCCCCAGTCAAAGAATCAACAGCCAGATCCAATACATGAGGGATCATGCGCTCATAGGAAAATTTCTCAGATTCTGGCCTACTAAAAAGGCCTTGCATGGATGGATAGCATCCAAATGGAAGCCCAAAGGACAAGTCACTCTGTAGCTTGGCCCCAAAGGCTTCTTTACTACTACATTCAACTGTTTGGAGGACAAATCTCGCATCTTCGAGGGAGGCCCGTATTTTTTCAACTCTTCAGGCCTGTACCTTTGAGAATGGAGAGAGAGGTTTGACCCAGACAAAGAAGACTTCAGTTGGGCTCCAGTATGGATACGCATGTACTCTCTTCCATTGGAATACTGGAATGATGAGACCTTAAAGGATATAGGCGATAGATTGGGGGTATTCATCAAAGCTGTTGAGGAAACCAAAACTCGAATATATACCTCTTACGCTAGGATCTGTGTACTCATGCATCTAACCAAAGAACTCTCCGACTCGGTAAGTCTATTTCATGACGATTTTGAATGGATCCAAACAATAGACTATGAGCATATCCCTTTTCGTTGCAGAAAATGCCATGAACATGGCCATCTTTTCAGGGATTTCCCTCTGAATCTTCAGTCCACAGCCCCAGGTAATGAGCCCAACAAAGATACTGAAGGATTTACAAAGGTCCCTAATCGTAGACGACATGCCAAGAAAACTCCAGCAGCCCCAGCCAGCTCCAGTAAACCTAATACCCAGAACAGATTTGAAATTCTAACCTCTCAACATACCTCAGAGGATCACCCTGAAACCCCTCTCGTAGATCCCTCTCCTTCCTCAACCCCCCAGACTCTAAAATCCTCATCTCCGATCTTAGCCTCCACTCTCACCAGCTTTCCCGCCTCTACCTCTTCTGAGAAGACAGATCTAGAAACCGCCATGCAGTCCTCATCTATGGAATTAGATGCAGCTCTAGCTCTCAGCATTCATCAAAAGACAATCGAGGAAGAACAGAATACTTTGATACACATGGATGAGGAAACAGAAAGCGTAGATCTGGAAGGTCTGGACATTCTTAAGTTGGAAACAACATGCAGACAGAAAGAATTTAATAAAATACCCCTCCGGGAGATTGAAAGGTTGGAAGGAGTTCTAGCCAAAGCACAACACAACAAAAGTCTAGGTATTCAGGCCGACAGTCCTTGGGATGGTAAGAAAATCCTGAAAGATATGAAGAAACGAGGGCGCAAAACGGATCTGCAAAGGACCATAATCATCGGAGACATGCTGGTGGAATCTGGTAGATTCCCCAAGCTGACAAAGTTCTTCAAAGCCCTTCCCCATAGTTCTCCATGAAGCTCATTTCATGGAATGTGAGAGGGCTGAACAGCCCCACAAAACACAGCATGTTAAAAAATTTGATCCAGCAAGAAAAGCCTTCAATCGTCTTTCTTCAAGAAACAAAAAGTAATAGCACTGTACTAGAAAGGATTCTAAATAAGGTTTGGATAGGATGCCGCTCAGTCTCAGTGGATGCTTCCGGAGCCTCAGGAGGGTTGGCAATCTTGTGGAACCCACAGGTACTTTCCCTTCAAGACTTTCATGCCTCACACTTCTTCATTCAGTCAACATTTCATCTCATTGGGACCAACATCCATGGTCATCTTTCTATTACAAAAAAAGTTGGATCTACTGGACACACTCACAGCTCTCAATTCGAATAGGCAATTTCCCCTATGGATTGGTAGCGGTGACTTCAATATAATAATAGCATTAGGGGAAAAAACAGGTGGTAGATCGAAGCTAGAAGGGGACAGCATTGGCTTCAAAGATTTTATCCACAACAATCAGTTAATGGACCTCCAGACTTCAAATGGTATGTATACCTGGACCAACAAAAGGAGGGGATCACAGCATATAGCCTCCAGGTTGGACCGTTTCCTCATATCAGACAATGCTATACACTTGGGAGGGGACTTTCATGCCTCCATTATGCCTCATGTGGGCTCGGATCACTGGCCCATAATGCTACAGTGGTCGCGTCCAGGCATAAAGTGCAATAGACCTTTTCGCTTTGAAGCCTTTTGGTTCTCTCATCCCAACTTCAAAGCAGTAGTCAATGAGGCTTGGAAATCCTTCATTCCCCCTGAAGGAGCCAAGATGTTCCAGTTCCAACAAAAATTAAAATACCTCAAACAAGTTCTCAAATCATGGAATCAGACTCAGTTTGGCAACATCTTTGAACATCGAAAAAAGCTGGAGCAGTAGATGAATTCACTACAACAGAGTATCATTTTAGAGGGAAGAACGAAAGATTATGCGCAACAGGAGCAGACCCTCTTGACCGAGATCGAAGCACGAAGGAAGCAAGAAGAAATCCTGTGGCGACAAAAGTCTAGAATCAGATGGCTTAAGGAAGGGGAGAAAAATACAAATTTTTTTCACAGATCTACTATTCAAAGGAGAATGCATAATAATATCACCTTCATTAATAATCTACAAGGGGAGAGATTAGAAGTGCATGAAGAAGTGGAACAGGAATTCAAAAAGTACTTTCAGGATATTCTTCGAGAGCCATTGAGATGTAGGGATCAAGCCATTCGATCACTTACGTGGCATATTCCTAAAATCATTACGGAGGACCACAACAACAAGCTGCTCCAGCCCATCTCTATGCAGGAAGTGGAGGAAGCTATGGCCCAATTTAAGGATGGCAAAGTGCCAGGACTTGATGGCTTTACAGCCAACTTCTTTCATGCATTTTGGGAGCTTATAAAAATAGAGGTATGGGAGATAGTGGAGGAATCAAGATCCATGCACTGGATCCTTCCTTCCCTAAATTCAACCTTCATAGTGCTAATACCCAAAATAGATGAACCCAACATGCCAAACAAATATAGGCCCATTGCACTGTGTAATGTCATTTACAAGCTCATATCCAAAGTCTTGGCGAACAGGCTCAAACCACTTCTCCCTCTCCTCATCTCGCCAGAGCAGACCGGATATGTAGAAGGGCGCTAGATAATGGACGGTATCATTCTCTCAAACGAAGTGATCAACTCTCTCAAGCTTCTAAAAAAGCCAGGTATGATTCTCAAGCTAGATCTTTCCAAAGCTTTTGATAAACTCAGCTGGAACTATATCCATCAGATGTTATTGGCATTTGGCTTTAGTGCTACTTGGACCCGGTGGATTATGAATCTCATCTCATCTCCCAGCTTCTCAATCCTGCTTAATGGCTCACCCTCTGTGCCCTTTCGTCCATCCAGAGGCATACGACAGGGTGATCCTCTTTCCCCTTTCCTCTTTGTTCTCATGGCAGAAGGTCTCAGTCGCCTACTTCATTCTGCCATTTCCTCCCACACCCTTAAGGGCATTTCTCTTCATGGTCTTTCCCCCACTTCCCACCAACAGTTTGTTGATGACACTATGCTTTTCGGCCACCCATCTGTACAAGAAGCCTCCGCCTTCAAGGCCCTGCTCAATCTCTTCTCTGAAGCCTCAGGAACCTCCATCAATGCCTCCAAATCTCAACTCTTCTTCTTCCACACCCCATCTGTGACTCAGAGGAACATCGCTAGGATTCTAGGCTTCCCCATAGCTGTGCTTCCTTCGAATTATCTGGGAGCTCCACTGTTGAACTCAGCTATTAAGCATGCCTCCTGGAGAACCCTCCTCGACAATCCTGAATTCAGGCTCTCCTCCTGGACCTTTCGCTAGCTTAATATTACTGGTAGGCTCATCCTAATCAAATCTACTCTCCAAGCTATGCCTCTCTATCTTTTTTCCATTTTAGCTGCTCCTAAATGGGTTCTTAAGAATATCCGCAATCTCCAAAGAAACTTCCTTTGGGGTTCCTCAGGACTCAATAGGAAATGGGCTCTTTTCAAATGGACTGAGATCTGTCAACCAAGATCAGTTAGTGGGCTAGGCTTGAGGGATCCCCTTCACAGCAACAACATAATGGGAGCCCGTATCTGGTGGAATTGGATTTCCAAACCACACATACCTTGGGCACGTCTATGGCAAGCCAAATACGCGCCAGGCAGTCATTGGGACGAACTCATCAGAATCAGTACATCAACTCCAGGCTCGTTGATCTAGAATGCTGCCAAGCAACATAGTGCTTTTATCTAGGCCCACAGTTTTTGGGAGATCCATTCAGGCAACACAACTAGATTTTGGGAGGATTCATGGCAACAACTCCCACAATTAGCCTCTCTCTTCTGCAAGCCTAAATGGCAAGCTTCCATGCAGCAAGCTAACCAAATCCATGTTCATCAGTACTGGTAGTAGCAATCCCCTAATGATTTTCAACTCTGGAGACCAGCGAGCACCTGACAGGCTGACTGGCAAGGGGAAACCCATGAAGAGATCGATCAGGAACTAAAATTCCATAAAATCAAACACTCAAATCAAAAGGACAAACTGCGATGGGGATACACACCAAAAGGAATGTTCACTACCAAGGAAGCATACCAGCTTCTCTATCAACCCATGCAGGTAGCAAAGGACCAGCTTTGGGATCAGGTATGGCAACCAAGCTTCTAGCCTAAGGTTTCCACTTTTCTATGGCTTTTGAGCAAGCAGCGTATCCTCACCTAGGACAATCTTCAAAAGCAAGGATTTAATGGTCCCTCCAGATGCCCAAACTGTAATCTTAACTCAGAAACCATCCTGCATCTCCTGGATACATGTCCTTTAGCAGTACAATTATGGGAAAAAACTGAGTAGTGCAATAGAAGATCGGGTAGATGTGTGGGAAACATTACAGACACTATCAGAAACTAGCCTCGGCATCCTTTTCAAAGCCTTCTTCTCAATTCCCTTTGGAGCCTCCTCCCGAGCTTTGTCTTCTGGATCCTTTGGAAGGAGAGAAATAATAGAATCTTCAATAATCTTAGCAAGCCTCTTGACGCTCTATGGATACTTCTCAAACATTATCTGCAAGAAACTCTTGCTCTAAAACATTGGCAAGACTCGGACCTGCCAGACTCTCCTCAAGAATGCCTCATCCTGAAAGAATGGAATTTGAACCTCACCTTTTTAGCTCAAGACAAGAATAATCCCCCAATCAGCATTGCTTCTCCCCACACTTGGTCTCCTCCGGCTTCCCACTCTTACAAATTGAACTTCGATGGGGCAGCCAAGGGCAATCCTGGGCTGGCCGGCTATGGTGGTGTCTTCAGAAATGAAGTAGGCACAGTATTGCACATATATCATGGGTCAATTGGCAAAGATACCAACAACGCTGCAGAACTGGAGGGTTTATGGAAAGGCATATGCATAGCAGAACAGGAAAACTTTTCCCTCTTGAGGTAGAAGGGGATTCTCAAATTTTAATAGCAGCTACCACAAGGATTCAATCAGGCACATCAGCAGCAAAGATTGCCTCAAGCTGGAGGCTTCTCAGTAGACTGGAACAAATTGAAGAATGGCTCAGGACTACCCACAGCATTACCTTCAAGCATATAAGGCATTCGGCCAACAGGGTAGCAGACAGATTGGCTAATCAGGGGGTCAATCAGTAGCTCCTATTCTTCTCTGGTCCTCTATGTGATTCAAATGATGCATACCTCAAACAAAAGTGCACTTCTTTGGCGCAAAAGGATTTCTCTCTCTCGGATGCGGGTGAGTAGTCCGGAGCGTAGTACGAAGATGGCGTGGAGGGTGGGCGCGTGGCTGCTCACCACTGCCAGATGGAAGCGCAGGAGGCAGGAGTTATTGTTTCATACAATCATCTTTAATGCTGCATTAACGCAACTCTCTCCAGCGCGCCAGTTTGACAGCTTAACTGCAATGGTGCTCGGCACGGTCCTCACTTTTGTTCTCCCCATTCGCTCATGCTGGCATAGCAAGGTTGAAGCTTCTTGTTCTCGAGACAGATCAGGGCACTGTCTGGCTCTGGATCGAGGAGCTAATACTTATCCGTGCTTTCACGCTCCAATTCATCCGTTTAGCATCTTCCTCTGTCGCCACTTCGCAATCCCCTCTTTGGCTATTTGTTCTGCTTCTCTAGCTCAATTCAACATGCCCAGAGAGCGCACAAGGATGGGCTACAGAAGAGGTAGCTCTCATGGCTGGGTCCCCCACCAAGCGTCCTCAATAACCTCGGACCCTTTGTCCGAGGCTTCGGATTTCGGCTTTAACAACTATCCTGCGACCAGAAGTGGTCGTGGCAGAGGAAGGGGGCATTTCATGTCAGAGGTGCGCTCTCACCACTCCAGTACGCACACGGCTCGCTTCCGCTTCCCTTGTAGTCTTGGCAATTCCTCCTTCATTGCGTCGGTCACTGTAGAATTGAGTGAGGATGCTGGGGGTTCGGGGACAGTCAGTCCAGGGGCTCCTCAGTACCAGCAGATGGAAGACCAGAACGTTTCCTCGCCGATTGTGACTTCTCAGAGAAGGGACACTGGGGGCTCTGCTATTCAGGATTCGACCACCCATGCTGGCCCGAGCGCTCCTGCAAGAGAAGGTCCTTCAAGTAAAGAGGGCCAATCCTCGGAGTTTGAAGAACCAGATCAATTCGGGTGCCGCATTGTTGAAGAGCAGCCTCCAACATAGCATGAAGACTGAATAGGTTTGCGTCTTTTGGTTTTGTTCAAATGCTGAAGGCAGTTGTTCAATCCCCTCAGGATACAAGGTCATCTCATGTTTTTAGCTCCCAGAATCAGGTTTTTCCAACTTTTTACGGGCCGGTTTCCCCTGCGTGGGCGGCATTTCCCTGTTTGTTGGTTACTGTCTTGGTTCATGTTGTTTACAGGTCAGATTTTGGTCACTGTCCTGGTACTGAGTTCTCCGTTATGGTTTTCAGTTATTTCAAGTCCTGAAGCAAGTCTTTATGTAGGTCCTCTGGTCAGTTTATCAAACGTTTTTTGTAAGCATGCCGTCTCGTGGGCTAGAACTCTCGAGGCCTTTGCCTCGCTGTAAGCATATTTTGTATCAATATAGGAGTAGACCAATTTAGAAAAAAAAAAAAGAACTACCCATCTACTAACCCTTGGCAGGAAAGATTTGCAATAAAACAAATGATTGAGAACAAGGAGTGCAAGCGAATATCACGAACGATAATTTAAGGTATGAGATCAATCCTTTTCATTTTATTTTTGCAAAATTTACAGAGGAATCGATTGATAAAATATTAACTATGCTAACAAAAAATAAAAAATCTCAAGTATGCTCTCCTTCTGCACTTCATGTGACCTGGAGGATCAGAAAAAGAAATTGTTTTGTTAGTATATCATAAAAAATTATTTAGCTACAAAATGCAATTCTGCAGCTAATTTCTGTTTTCATGATTTGATTTAATTTAATTTGATTTTTCAATAAACTTTAAAATTTAAAATAAAAATAAAAAAATTCCAAATTCATTTTCTTTATTAATAAATTGTTTTGTTTAAATGATATATATATATATATATATATATATATATATATATATATATATATATATATATATATATATATATATATATATATATATATATATATGTATAATTTAAAAAAAAACATTTAAAGAAAAAAATGCTTGTCAATGTTATGAAAAAGCTCAAAGCATAAAATAAAATGAGATTAAAACTCCAAACGAATAAGCTAGAAACAACATTTAAATGGCCTTGTTTTGTGTGCTAGCCGGGCTTTGGCTTTCAAATTCGCATCAACCTGTAAATTCGTTCCTAACACTCTTGCAATTGTGATGAAAATATGCTAGGATTAAATCAACTGAATTATTCAAAATGATCGTTGATCTTCATGTTCCTCAGTGTATACTACTTATAGGATTTTCTGTGAAGGATGTTTCTCCAATATGAAACACAAACACTTAGCTTGAATAATATTGCATTTTCCTTAGCATGTGTGATTGTTCTTGTTACTTCACAGGTTCCAATTACAATGGATCTTCTGTTGCCGAGTTTCATAAGGCTTACATCTTTACTGTTCCAAAATATATTCCATATTCAAAGAGTGTTGAAGCCTGAACATCAAGTATCTTTACTGGCTCTATACAGAAATTAATGTGCATGCACATAGGTTGGATTGAACTGAGCAAGAAGCTCGTGATAATCATCTTTTTATAGATCAAACAGATCATCAACAACATTCTCAGATAGAAGAGCGTAGAATAAGAAAGAAGCTGCAGTTGAAGAATTAGAGAGGAAAGACAAGGGAGACAAGAAATTTTCTTCGAAACTACAGCGAAACTGTAGGCATAATCATTTGACAAATCCGAAATTGATTTTTACAGAAAATGTAATTGTCAGAAAGCATAACTGTCTTAACACCCAATGTTAAAACGATTTTTCTAGGCAAACCGAGGCAAATTAGAAAAAACTGAGGCATGAGTTTTCTCCAGAACGGGGGCAATTAGGTAAACTATGAGCAATTTTCTGGATTTTGCAACCATTTAGGAGAATTTTGAGGTTCTTTAGAGCCTTATTTTCCAGATTGCGTGAGAAAAACGAATTTTTGGATTTAATGCACAGTTGCGGCCATGATTTGATTTCTCTGATCTTTAGGAGAAATATCTGCCCAGATCCAATTTCCCTGGCTAAATTCTAGCTTGAAACATTTGGAGAAAACGCTTTGAGTTTGGGTGCCCCAATTGCTTATGCCAAGTCATCCACTGTCTGTTGGCCTTGTTAATTTCCTCCATTGAAGGATCCATTGTGAGAGAAAATGAGAAGGGATTTCAAGAGATCAAATAACAATTTAGTGATATTCACTATTTGATACCTCATGCAGTTAAAGAATTAAGGAATAACTAATAAGAAGGCCGATTCTATTTCATTACAGCCTCAATACACATTTGAACATAAGAAAGAATAGGGATTCTCTAAAGTAACAATAACGCCTTCCTATTCTAATCATCCAAGTATCTTGATCTCGACGTTGTATTTTGAAGGGGATGGTATGTGAGAGGACCCATATCTCTCGTATCTATTACTATGGAAGCTTTGATGTATCCCTTAGAAGGTTCTCGCGGGACAAATTTTCTAACCAAATTTCCAGCCAACAGATGCACATTGACTTTGCCTTTACTAGTGGTTTCATAACCTTTTCCTATGTTGATTGGGTTTGATTGGGTTAATAACTTTCTACTAAACATGCTTTTATATAAGAACGATCATGTTTATTTGAGTCTTGCAAGTACAAAATATGAAGGCATTAGAAAAGGAAAATCTTATGCCATGGCTCAGTTAAAGAAGATTGAGAAGATTTTCTAGATGCAGGAAGGGCACAATTCTACAGTTGAAAAACCTCATGACAATTTTCACTGTTTCAACCAAATTATCATCCAAGTTTGAACAGAAAAAGAATGAATAAATTGCTGACAAGACATAGCAGGTAACATGAGGCACTAGTTTCGATACAAAAAAAAATAATAAATAAATAAATAATAATAATAATAATAATAATCATTTGGTTTTATTTCGTGAATTTGTTTTATTAGTACCGATTCTTAGTTTTTTTGTGTAAATGCCATTAATAGAGAAGATTGATCATCTCTCTTTTGATAATCTTACATTCCATTGCAGAAGAAGTACTAGATTTTTTTGTAGGTTCCACGAGGAAGAATAGATTACCATAACCAAACAGTGTCTCTCACAAAGACCATATTTATTTCACAAGAACATGATCAAAGCAACATCAAAGATGAAACATCAAAAGCATGAGCATATGATGTCAAATCAGATACAACACTTGAGAGCTTTTAGATGCCAGTATCACTATTTCATTCCTTCTTTTTTAGTCAATAAAACCTTCATCTCATTTTCCTTCACTGCTTATTTTCTTTCACAGTCATTTTCCTGCCTTGCTTTCACTAACTTATAACCCACAAATAAAAGAAAGAAGCTCACCTACATGCTTATTGCCCATTGTCATCTTCCATTTTCATTTTTCCTTTCCTGTCCTTTTCATTTCGCAAATAAACCCTGCTTCAATGCAAATTATTGAGTCCATAGTCCTTTGAGTCTAAAATCCTTGCAAAAAAACACCTTGAGGCTTGCATGCCTTAATGGCAAGTCCTCATGCCAATGAACAATGGGAATACATCAATGTCCCTTGTTCATCGGATCTTCTAGGTACTCTACAACAGCAAAATTATTTGTACCTAGCAAGATGTGTTTTGGCATCTTGACTCTCATTGTCATCAATGGTGAGAGTTCTCGTGTTGACTAGTGGCATCCATTAATGGCCACTAAGTGAAAATTTTCCTACTATGTTTGACATCAGAACATCTATTCACATAGTAGGAATTGTGCCAATGAGTTTTGAAGACATGAAGACTATCATTTTCAGCATTTTGGAGAAAATGTAGAAGACATGTAGCTGCGGAATCAGTTGACAGCTGCATAATCAAATAACAGTTATGGAATGAGATGACAGCAGCAGAATCAACACCATTCCGTAGTAGATTCAACAAGTTTTAATAAAAGCAATAAAAAGTCGTCTTGACTCTTTTCTCCATGACTTGTCCAGCCACTTGAAGAAGATTATGATCAGAATTTTGTAGCTATCACACATGCAGCTCATCCATTTTCAAAGGGTAAGTTAAGGTACGTCATTTTCTAACTTTTTAACATAGAATTCCTTGAAAAGATAGAATGATAATTTTTGGAAAAAAACACTCATTTTCCTCATTTCATAAAATTGTCAATACCATTAGTTGGGGGGGCGGGGGTGGGGGAATACATTCATATTCATATTTTTCCATGTTCATATCATATTCAGAAGCCCACATACTTTCAAAAAGATATTAACTATTACATTATTATTATGAGCATACAATGGCTTTTCAAAAGTACTTCAAAAGATAATTGGATACAAACACAATCATGGTTGTCACACAAGAACCAACCATGATGCAATCCAATAAAGATATACTTTGCAACAATAATCAAATTATCATTATGCAAAGTTCAAAGATCAAAATTTAATGCAACAAAAAAATATGGTTGTAACACAAGAACCAACCATGTTGAAATTCAAATAAAAGACTTTGCAGAAGTATGAAGTTATCAAATGATATCATGCAAAGTTAAGCCAAAGCTCAAGGATAAAAAATAATTAATGTAATAGATTGCATGAGGACATGCAATAGCTTTAGTTGGGCCTTGAAATTGTCATTCACTTCCATTACATTTTCACTTATATTTTGTTATAGCTCCAAATCTCACTCTTATGGTTTGTGATGTTGCACTCATGGCCAAGGGCAACCCCTCCTTCCAGACCTGGTCCAAAAATTTAAAAAATAGTGTTTTATCCCTTATACGCGACATTTCCTTGAGTTAAATGTGTGTATACGCGGGTAGGTGTATACCCAACCCGCGTGTATGTATTAAAACACTTAAAAAAATATAAAACTCCTTAATTTCGGGTGGAGATTGCGAGTTTTACCTGCTGATCACTTGTTAGTGCCTGTGGCCCAACTGTTCCCAACCAATTCCCAACTAAAAAACTACTTTGGGAGAAGTATAAAAAGGCTTCAATGGGAAGGCCTAAAGGAGGAGAGAAGAGAGAGAAAGGTTATTATGCTGAGATTTCCCTGACCAGGTCTGAAGATCCTTGTGCCTCCTGCACTTCCCCCATTTTTACAGGAAACCCTTGTTTCCTTGTGTGATGATGTCCATTTGCTACTTGTGATATCATGGAGTAAGTCATGGAAGGAGTTTGTTAAAGGCTTGAGACTGGACGAATCCAGAGGACGGTTCTGCTTGGAGCCTGCGAAAGGACGACTCAAGTGAAATTGTTCTTTTCTATACTTTATTTGTCTATAATAAAAGAAACACATGTCTTTGTTCCTGATATAAATCTTCTTCATGCTTATGATATTCATGTTAGAATTCATATGTGAATGGTTGTTTTATTGCATAACTAACTACCTTTCTTTATAATATGAAGATGGTTTCTTTATAATGTTTAGTCCATATACTGTTGTACTTTCTTGAATTGATTGTTTTGCAGGTCAAAGGAGCAAAGGAACTCCAAGAAAGGTTTGGACCCTGGAAGGACCTTCTCAAACGTAGGACCTCAGGTACGCCCCTTATCGTAGAGTTTTTTTATATTAGCATAATGGCTGTGTGGAATGTGTGTTTCTCTATATAGACCACTTTCAGTCTGCTAGGGTATCAGCCCAAGACCCTAGGGGAATTTTTCCCTTAACATATTTCCATATTGTCACCTTCACTCCACCTCTAGTTCATTACATTTACCTTACCATTATCATTATTGTGTCACATTTATGTTTTTCCAAACTTTATTAATTCTTAGAATTTTTAAGTGAATTTATGGTTAAAAATTAGAAAATAATGTGAATATGCTTATACCTAACAAGTGGGTTGACATTGTTGACATGTGTAGGTCAAAAGGAAGCTTCTAAAAGACCCTTATGTGGCCTCCTAAGGCCAAATTCCAATTTGAATGGAGAAGATCATGGGATCATGAGGATATGTGTCTCATTTCCTATTTGTATTGAAACTCTAAGAAGACATGTGTCTTATCATTTCCTATTTTGACTGTAACTCTATAGAAATAGGGAGAGATTCATGGACTCTCATTAATGAGATAGCTTCTCATCTTTTTTTATAAATAGGGGAAGTTTTTTCCTATCATTTTTATGTCTAAAATTCGAGTCATGCTCAAGCTTTGAATACAGAATTAGATTGTAGCACCTTACCCATGAATGTTCCTTCATTTTGACTTGGTTTTGCTTACATATGGAGCATCTCGATTTACCATCTCTCACACTTTTAGATTAGCTACCTAAAATGTGTGAGATTTAATTGCTTTTATAGATTAAAGTTCATTTTCTTTCTTAGTATTAGTTTTAGAATGACTGTGTAATCTTTGCTTTTCTAAAAACATTTCAATAGGAAAAATATATTTATTTTCCAATTGGATTAAGTTTGAGGCAAGAGCTCATAGTTATTTAGTTTCCTTTCATTTTCTGTTATTTACTTTCTTAGATCAAACTATCAATTCATTGTATAATTAAATAAAAGATCAAGCCAAGAAGGTGACTTCAAATTGGGTGATTGAATGTTCAATCTATGCAATCATTGAGCTTTACTTTTTCGTGCTTTTAAATTTTCTTTTAATATCCTCATTTAATTGCATTAAATGATATTCCTAAGGATCATTCTAAGAAATTAATTTAATCATATTTCAAGATTGAATGGTTGAATATTTAATACATGCAATTACTGAGTTATTTTCTGCACACTTTACTTGCTTTTCTAGGACATTAGAAGTTAAAGTATAGATAGTTTCTTACACATCATCTCAAGAAGGTAACACTTTATAATTGAATGTTGGAGTAACTATGTATACATTAGTTGTTTTTTTTACATGCTTTGAAATTCTTTCTTAGATTAAAATTTCAATTCTTGCAAATGTGATTGCACGCGCTATATTTTTTTTTTGAATTTGTTTTCTTTCTTTTCATTACTTGGTTTCATAGGTTAGTTGAATTTAATTTTCATTATTTGGTTTCATAGATTAGATTAATTGGTTTTCGTTATTTTGTAGTTAGATCGATCTAAATTGAAAGAAAAATTTTAGCACATGCAGTGCACACATGCTTCACAAGTTTACGAAACCCCCGTGTTGACAAATTAAATGATGGACAATAACAGTCCCCATGTTGAGACATAAATCCTTAGTCAATCCTACACACTCCAACATAGATCTTGTTCTTTCTATGAAAAAATATCCTACACCCGAGGCTCTGATATTCATTCAATTTCTTGTAGCACAGAAGGAAGATCAAGGATGAGTTGCCTCATCTCATGACAAACTCCTTTAAACCATTATGTGCAATTGTGGTCCTTGTTGCCTTGACTCAACGATATCTATAGTTTCCATTAATCTTACAACACCAACCTTACTATGCACATTTACTTAGTTGTTGGCTCATTCATCCTTCATACACCTTTGTGCTGCCATCTCGAAGCCCCACATTTCGTAACATTATTAAGGCAGGATATTATGAACTCGCAAGATTCTGATATTGGCCTTTAGCCCCTTTTACTTCGCCTCTTATTGTTTTTCCACCATAGGACTGGGTGTTGTGACCGATTGCATAGATCTTAGGTGCTAAGCCCTTTAAGATCCTATTGGGGACCTATATCTTTGTGTTCTTACTCTTTGCCCTTGGGTCTTTGGACTCCACGACCAAACACCAATCACATTGGAGCTCCCTGTATCGGAACATTATTCAAAAAATAATTATGGAGGAGTTATGAAATCTTCAACCTCTGAAATACCCACGTGGAATCTCCATAGCACTTAGGTTCTAATCCCTTCACTATGCCCTTGTTTCTTTGGGCTCCACAACCAAGTTCCAATCAACATCGGAGCTCCCTATATTGGGACTTTCTTAAAACACAATTACGAAGGAGTTACAAAATCACTGACCCCCGATATATTGCTAGGATGACATCATGCTTGTGTCATCATCCCTATGTGGCATCTCCTTAGTGGTGACACATGTCACCAGAATTTTCCCTATTATGCTACTCAATATTGCTGAATTTGACTTCCACGTGTCCTCCGTACAACCATGTCATGCTGATGTCATCTACCACTGTTAACTCCTGAGGGCCAATCAACTGCTGCAATGTGTCCTATCCGAGGAGAGAGAAAGGGTTCCTCGATCCTTTGGTTTTACAAACGAATTCCTTCATAAATTCCTACTCCCCACAACCCTCGGTGATTTTAAAGAATTCAATTTGTAAGAAGTTATGAGGTCTCGAGCTTTCGAAATTTGGGGTTCAAAATTTGGCCTGCTTCTTATTGACCACGACTCTGACCCTTTGAAGTTCTGAGATTACAAAATTTGAGGATCCAATATTAGGCCTACTTGCAATTGACTGATACTCTGATCCTCCAAAGTTTCAAGATTCCAAAATTTGGGGATCTGATATTCAGTCTGCTTCTGATTGACTAAGACTCCAAAATTCGGCCTTCTTCCCTATTCCAAAATTTCAAAATTTGGCCTGCTTCCCTAGTTTCGAAATTTAGCCTGCTCCTAAGGAATTCAAGATCCTTACTTCCACTATCAATAAATTTTGATCCTAAGATCCATTTATGGACTTCCACATACTGTTGGAATTTTTTTTCAAAGAACTTTCCAGTGGAGAAGGTCTAATGATGTCATTAAGCCCATTTGCTACTTGAAACATGGGTGAAAAGTCTCTACCATTCTCTGCACCTTAACCCTTCTTGTTGTCCCTGGAGTCTTGGGATCTCCAACCAACATAATAATCTTTTTATGGATTTTCTAATAGGCCTACTACTATGGTGATTCTCTACCATAGACTGCAGCAACCATGAGACTCCCCCTGAAACAAACATGCTAGCACATACATCCATACTCGTCTGGTTGACATCCATGCTAACATACTTGCCGACTATTAGGAAATACCAACTTCCCAACACATCAATGCCAACACACTTACTTCCACTAGCCATCCAAACAATCCCAATTGTCCAACAAGATGAAAGATTTGATTGGCATTATTCTTGGATAAAATGGTTACTGCATCATGCAAATATATGACTACACACTTGTTTAAGAATCCCCTAAATGCCACATACATAGATATCTAAGATGTTTTCCCTACATTGATAAACCAAAATGAGATCCTCCTATATGTGAATGTTCCCCATTTAGTGTGGAATGTCATTTTGATCCTATCTTCCTCAACAATTAGAAATAGGTTGTACCTTGAAAAACCTTCTAATAGGGAAAACGCTTGTGAACTAAAAAAAAATTGGAGGACTTGTTCCATAGAAGGAACTAGGTAGTTTTCCTTTTTCAAACCCTGCATTCAAGTTCCTAAAATCCATGCACAAATGAATCACTCCATTGTTTTTTCCAAATAGGTAACAAATTAGCCACCTAGGAAAAGTGTCTAACTTGGAAAAATATTTTGATATATAACAAAAAAAAATTATCTCCTTTCGCACTTGAGCCTATGGAAAGGAAGGCATTTTATTGATATTTTTCTACAAATGAGTAGTGCCTAGCTTCAAGCGAATGACATGTCGAATTAGATGTGTCATACATCTTAATTTTGTTGTAAGTCTAGGAAAACACATCTTGGTACTTCTTAAAGAGCTATCAAAATGCTTCTATTTCTACCTATTTATAGTTCATTTCGAGCTTTAAATTCTTAAGATTCTCCACAGCTCTTAAATTAAACTATTATCAATTTGGGATGGAACTATGGTTCTTGGAATTAGTTGGATTATGCAAATTGTTATTCAAATCAAAGAGTTGTTCTAGTTATGTAACTTTCTGGGTGTATAATTGTTTGAGGGGTTTGGATATTCATTCATTTGAGAACCATGCAACCCATGTTCAATTAAAGAGTCTTTGAAAGAAGCTATATTAGTTAAAACAAAAAATACCTATAAGCCATGATGAAATACCCTCTAGTTAGTGAATTATAGGATTAAAACCATGAATAATACCTCTACATCATTTCTTAAATTATTCTAATGGAAAGAGTCTCTATGTGGTTGTAGAAAATGAGTTGGATTCTTGGTTCTAGTTCTAAGGCACCACATAAATGTTGAAATCCAAGAATTCATTGACTAGGTTCAAATCCTCTTGTTGGTATTCCTTAAGTTGATGGGAATCACAACAAATTGTTTTTTGAATGTGGTGCATTTTTATTTCTGAATCCATGAATACTTTAAGGATTCTGGCTCCCATATCTAGGAACTTCGTGATTCCTTTGATAATAGTTTTGAATTCATCAGTATTGTTAGTACATTCAAATTCAAGCCTACATGACATGAACCTTCTTTTCATTGAAAGGTCTATAATGAGGCATATAGCACCTACTCCCTCAAAAAAAAATTATTCGTTAAATAAAAGTGTCAAGGTATAGGGTTGGGACATAGTGAGGCAATTGGGATCATAACATCGATATTAGATGAGGCATTTTATAGAGTTTTGATTTGAGATTAGTGTTTGTTGACGTTACAATTTATGAGAGTGAATTCATAATGATAGGGATTAAGGATAGGGGATGGTTAAGAATTGAATATTATGAAAAGATAATCCATCATATAGTTTCCTAGTATTGTGAATTCTATAGAGAATGGCTAATTTGACTCATTTAGGAATATTCATTTCATTACTGAAAGTTATAATTACATGATTTATTTAGAATTTTTTTTAGAAATTCATTTAAAATGTGCAATCAAGACTTCTCTCACTTAGCCTTCATTATTAAACTAGGAATTTAATCTCACAACATATTTGAATTTCATTCAGACTATCAATCTTTGAGTAACATATTAAGAACTCATTTTCTCATGGATAGTGCGCGAACAACCTTTTGATTTAAGAACCATTGGTATTTTTCCATGACAAGCTAGTCTTCAAGGTTATCCAATAAATTGACAATAGTATTTCCTCTATCATTCCAACCATAAAATTCTATTTCAAAACATTTTTTATAGTGAAGATATCAAATATATCAAAGAATTGAGATTTGTTGAGTCCTATTATAATTATATCCATTAAACATTATTTCCATTATGGCTCATTTGGTTGATTGGAATTGATGTCAACCTAGTAGTGTTGGTGTTGGAGGTTGCATTGATGATTTTTGGCATTGATGTCAACATGTTAGTATGTGATTATGCACATGGTCTCTGGTGTGCGTGTGTGTATGAGCTAGTACATAATTGATTTGTAAAGGATTGGGCTTATGCTAGTATGATGGTACTTGGATTATGCATTGGTTGTAGACCTTAGCTTGATGGTTGCAGATGATTAGTGGCAGATGTTAGAGCAGGCTATTGGCTTGTGTTTGGATGCCTTTGCAAGCTATGGAGTTCCTACACCTAGCTGACAATATTGGATATTGTTAAGCACGTTTATGGTACTTGGTGTATATATGTATGGGTTTCAACATGTATGTTTAGTCATAGGGTCTGTCATTGATAGATGCAGATTTTGGAGTAGCTATGGTAAAGCTTGATGGCTTGAGTGTTGGAGCAATTGATGGATGGCATTCAAGTCAACCTATTTTGACTTGTATTGATGATGGAGTTACTACAGTGGATTGATGGAGTGTTGTAGTGGCTACAATAGTTCCTTGAGGTCTTACAAAAGGTGATTTAGTAGTGGACCAAGTTTGATCAGGTTTTGAGCTGACATGGGATGATTTTTCCTAATCCTCTGCCCCAGTCACATGGAGGATGGTTCATGGGAAAAACTAGAAAGCTCCAGTCACTTGGAGACAAGACACATGAGAGAGAATGAGGTTCCAATCACATGGAGACTATCTTTTGCGTGCAATTGGGTTGTTTAACGAAAATTCCTATGCATTGCTCATGCTTTCTAGGTGTTTAATTGTTTTTCTGACATGTCTTGTTTTAAACTCTTCATGTAAAGGTCGAAAAATGTTTTTTGGACTTCTAGAAGATGAATAAAAGGGAATATTCATTAGTAAATGAAGTTATTGAATTGATTGAGTCAAGAGGCATTGAACCAAACCACTTTCAGCATATGGACATAGCTCCACTAAGGGATTGGAATTATTTGATTTAATCATTTTCTGAAACCAAAAATATGTGGATAAAGGTTGCTCATTTGGTTGGTTCTCTTCATGAGAAAATTGACATAGTGTGTTGGAGAGCCATTGGTGAGGAGAATTAATTTTTTGTAGTAGAGTGTGCATGGAGGTATAGTTGTAGCTGAGACAAAATTATGCTTCAACCGAAGATCTTATGCAACAATATGGTGTATATTGATTGTGTGAGTGTATGGATGGAGTGAGTGAGTGTTGCAGTACTTTTGCTTAGATAATTATACATATGTAGCTGTGTTGAGTTGTGTGTATACTTCAGTTTATCATTTTCAAATTCATATCAGAGATAGGTTGTTGGGTTTCTCATGTTGAGCAGAGTTGAGAGCCCAGTTTGAAAATGTATGAAATGTGGTTCACATGGAGGCTTTAAAGGCATGAGGCTTCAATATAGACAATGTGTAGACAAGGTGTGAATCTTCTAGTAGATAGATCAAAACAGAAAGCGGATTTCTCAAGAGTCCAATCGGAGTTGGGAAAATATCGTTGGTGGTGGTGGCCTCCAACAATTGGTGGTTCGTAGAGTCATGTGAGAAGATTATTTATGTTTGATGTTGCTAGTCGACTATCTTAGTAGTCAAGTATTCCATCTATTGGGTGGTAGCTCCTCTATGTGAAACTTCTTCAACATAATAAAAAAATTGAGCAATAGGTGTTTTTTTTCCTTGGAGAGGGTTTTCCACTAGAAAGATATGGTGTTCTTTTGTGCATGTTTTCCTTGATTATCTCTTATGGTTCTCATATGTTTTTCTATATGATTTAATCTATTAATGGGTTAATGAAGATTGTGTTGTAGTAATTGAAAAGGATTTAAAAGTTAATAATCCAAGTAACTACTAATTCCCCCCCCCCCTCCCCCCCCCCAAAGTAGTGAATACATTTCCAACAATTGGTATCAGAGCGGGGTTCTCTCGGTGAAGCTTGATTGCTTGAGAGAAGATCATGGGATTATGGAGAAGAATAAGAAGAAGAAAACTTAGAGAAATAAAAGCTACAGACAATTGAAGAATGTTCCAAAGCCCAGACAACCTATTCTATTGGTAAAAGGTATGACCAATGGTATTTTCAGTCATGGAAATTTTCCTTCTAAATCCAGTGATGATGATTTTGGAGATATTGAAGAAGTTGATGATCGAATTTTTTAAGTTGATTCCTCAAGAAGTGAGGAAGGTGTATTTCTGTTGCGGGAATTTGAAGGTGAAGAGGTGAAAAGAATAGTGACTCTTGAAGTCAAAAACAAAGTTCAAACAAGGTTGATTGAAAATATTAAGATGGAGAAAAAAGATCTGAAGAAACTTCTTCAAATTCTTGAAGAGAGTGCATGCTTTCAAAGAAGAGATTTCTGATTTGAAAAATCAGTTGGAGAAAGAAAAGAAACTTGAAGAGAATATTGTTAGCTAGCTCAAGAATCGAATCAACTATTGTGAGAAACTTGAATTTGAGTTAGAAAAGAGCATCAAGAGAACATATGAGGCAGTAGTTGAAGATCCCGAATAAAAATGTTCGAGCAACAATAAAGTAAACCACTAACAAAATAGAATGCCAATTCAAAAGCCCAAAAATATGACATGAAAATATTTGAGAAATATTAAGTGTTTTAGTTGTAAAAAATTCAAGCACTTTTAAGAAAATTGTAGAAACAAAAGGATAAATCATTCCAAGAAAAATAAACAGCCAAAGGAGCATCCTCAAAGATTAGTCCCATCAATTTCCAGGTATATAAATATATTTTATAGGAATTGTTTGTTATGTAATGATTTTGGACATAAAGGTGTTGATTGTAGGATCTTATGGAGCAAGGAGTAGAAATCATATCAACAAAATATCTGAACATTTTCCTACATTTCTATGGCACATTAGATGCTATGTTTGTGATAATGTGGGCCATAAGGCCAAGGACTACAAGCTTCCTATGTGTTTCAGGCAATAAAATCAAAGGAAGGAAGTCATGCAAAGCCAATTAGTCAAGAAGCCAAATAAGAATATGCATGTCAAGGATCAGCCTCACAAAATTTGGAGAAGAAAGGAGAAGCAAAGAACTCCCACTAAAAATTGAGGCTTGCATGGTCTCAGGGGGAGCATATGGTAGCTTTATGGATTGCATGTAGATCATCAAAAGTGTTTCCATATTGGAAGTTTGGATGAGAATTATGTTGCAGATGGTTGTTATGATTTTATAGCACTAACAGTTGTTTGTTTTAGAGATGGAACATGTGCAGGGGGAGCATCTCACATGCTTTCATTTTCTAGTGGTTTATTGATGGCATCATGGTCCATGAGATTGTTTGGAGGAGGCTTCTATGTCTTTCATGATTATCTATTTATCTAACATTGGCCATTGCAGGAGCTATTAGAGGTTGAGGAGAATTTCCTTGAGTTTATATGCCATATATGAGTTGCATGTAGTTGATTATTTTCAGGTTGATGGTGTTTATACTTCATATGCATGCTTATGGTTTTCTACTGCTATTGGTTTTTTCCACATATGATGCGATGTATTGGTCACATTATTGCATGATCAATCATTTATATCTTGTTGGTCAGCACCATTGAGGAGTTTAGTTGTTGTTACTATGTTGATGGTGTTCTTGATAGATCTCATTATGGATTATTGTTGTTGGCCTTGTTATTGACAAATCTTGCTACAAGTTTAGTGCTGGTCCAAGTTGATGATTATTAGTTGCTACTTATTTGTTGGCATTATGCATATATGGCTTGATGGTTACCAATGACATGATATGCTGGTACTAGTTGGAGTTTTTGTTGATCAGATTTATGTTTCATGCATTCATGATTTGCTGCCATAATAGTTTGAGGCTTATCTTATGATGTGAGATGTGTTGGTTTGATTCCTGCTACTTTGAGTGGATGATTGCTGCTGCAAATGGTGCACATATTTTTGACATGTTTATTGTTGCTATTATGTGCATGATGTGAGATGATGGTCATATGTTGTTGTTGGAAGTTCATGAGCTATACTTATGTTGTTGCTACATATTGGAGTTTTTATGTTGCTCAGTTGATGTTTGGTTATATGTTATTATTGCTCACTATTTTAGATCTCATGATGATTGGTTACCATTGTTGTTAGTTCTTTTCCTGCTAGATGATGGCTCTATCTTATGTACTTGTATGGTTGTATGCATGATGAGATTTATATTGCTGATCATTCATCATCTTTTGGTTAACCAAAATGTTTATAGTGCTGGTCAAGGAGCATATTTGAGTATGTCTTGGGGAGAGGCATAAGTTTTGGTCATTATGTAACAACCACATGCTTCATATTGTACTTCATCAACTTCAGTCATGTATCTTGTTTATGAAGCCATGTACTCAAGTGTTCATGTCATTGAGTCTATGTTTTCATGAGTTGGTGTTAGGAAGGTTATGAGTCATGACAAGTTGGTGTTGTTATGGTTTGTTACAACCATCTTTGGGCTATTGTATATCATGTCATATTCATTTTATAGCCTTGTATTTTATTATACAACCATGTACTACATTGTATTGTATATCATTGGTCATGGTCATGTTGGGGAGAGAGTCATGATGTCTAGTATTCATTGATGAGGGAAGCCATTCACATGGGCTGATGGGTGTTGTATCGGTCATATTATATAGTTAGTCCCTTAGTCCTTGAGGTGTAGCCTTCAACTAGAAGGCATTGGTTACAGGATGATGATGCTCAGGGGTTGGTTAGAGGATGATGATGCTCAGGGGGAGCTTATCCAATATTTTGTTGCTAATCAGATATGTTTTGTTGTTGCTCCTAGTACACCTTGTTGATGTTAGTTTGGAAGAAATTGAGGTTAATGTAGTTGGTGCTGCTCAATAGAGATTTGTTGTTGCAATTGTTGTTTATGATGTGTTGCTTTTCATATCACATTGTTGTTGTCGATGATTATGTTATGCTACCGATGGAGAGAGTGTTTTTGCTCATGGTATTTTATCGTTGAATGCTCATGCTACTATTCAATTGAGTATTTCTGTTGTTGGTTGAGATTAGAGTTGTTATGATGAGAGTTTGTTGTTGCTGCTTCAGGAGAGAGAGAGACCTATTACTACTATTGTTTGTTGCCATACTTCCATGAAGAGTATTGTTGTCTGTTAATGTTTTTTGATCTAATATTGTTGATGTATATGATGTGCTACTATGTTTGCTGCTTATGATATGTTGTTGCCCACACTATATGGATGGTTATGGTTGTTGCTACTTGTTGACACACAACTAGTGTCCAGGGGGAGTAGTTTCTATTCAGATATGGTTATTTGGATGAGGCCCTCTGTTATTGATGTCAAAGGGGGAGTGAATGAGGAGTCTTTTAGAGGCTAGTTGGTTAGTTTAGTTGGAGTTTCCATCAATGCCAAAGGGGGAGTATGTTGGCATTATGGCTGAGTTGGTTGGTTGGCATTGATGTCAACCTACTAGTATGTGATTATGCACATGGTCTCTGGTGTGTGTGTGTGTGTTTGAGATACTACATGATTGATCTGTATAGGATTGGGCTTATTCTAGTGTGACGGTAATTAGATTGTGCATTGGTTGTAGACCTTAGCTTGATGGTTGCAGATGATTAGTGGCAGATGTTAGTGAAGGTTATTGGATTATGTGTGGATGCCTTGGCGGGTTGTGGAGCTGCTACAACTAGTTGACATTACTAGAGACTGTCAAGCCTATTTATGGTACTTGGTATATCTATGTATGGTCGGTCGTAGGGTCCGTCATTGATGGTTGTAGATGTTGGAGTAGCTATGGTGAATTTTGATGGCTTGAGTGTTGGAGCAGCTGATACATGGCATTCAAGTCAACCTAGTTTAACTTGTAATGATGATGGAGTTACCAAAGTGGATTTCTAGAGTGTTGCAGTGGATACAAAGGGTCCTTTAGGTCTTATAGAAGGTGATTTAGTAGTGGAAAAGGTTTGGTTAGGTTCTGAGCTGATTTGGGATGAGTTTTCCTAATCCTTTGCCCTAGTCACATGGAGGATGGGTCATGGGAGTGACTAGAAAGATCCAGTTGCTTGGAGACATGCCCCATGAGAGCGACTGAGGTCTAGTCACATGGAGACTATCTTGTGCATGCGACTAGGTTGTTTAACAAAAATTCCTTTGCACTCCTCGCACTATTCAGGTGTTTAATAGTTTCTCTGACATGTCTTGTTCGCGACTCTTCATGTAAAGGTCGGAAAATGTTTTTTAGACTTCTATAAGATGACTAAAATGAAATATTCATTAGTAAGTGAAGTTAGTGGATTGATTGAGTGAAGAGGCATTGAGCCAAACCAATTTCATCATATGGACAAAGCTCCACTACAATATTGGAATTAATTGATTTAACCATTTTCATAAACTACGAATATGTGGAGAAATCTTTCTCATTTGGTTGGTTCTATTGCATGAGAAAATTGACATAGTGTGTTGGAGATCCATTTATGAGGAAAGGGAATTTGTCATAGCAGATTGTGCATGGAAGTATAGTTGTAGCTGAGACAGAAGTATGCTTCAACCGAAGATCTTATGAAGCAATATGGTATAAATTTATTGTGTGAGTGTTGTTGTACTTTTGATTAGATAATTATACATTTGTAGATGTGTTTAGTTGTGTGTATACTTTAGTTTATAATTTTTAGATTCATATCAGAGATAGGCTGTTGGGTTGCTCACGCTGAGCAGGTTTGAGAGACTTGTTTGAATATGTATGAAACATGGTTCACATGGAGGTGTTTAAGGTGTGAGGCTTCATTATAGACAATGTGTAGACAAGGTGGGAGCCTTCTAGAATATAGATTAGAACAAAAACCATATTTCTCCAAATTCCAATCGGATTTGGGCATGGCTCATTGGTGGTGGTGGCCGCCAATGAATGGTGGTTCATAGAGTCATGTGAGAATAGTATTTTTGTTTGATGTTTCTAGAAGATTGTCTTAGTAGTCGAGTCTTCTAGCTACTAGGTGGTATCTCCTCTATGTAAAACTTTTTCAACGTAATAGAAAATTTTCAGATTCATATCAGAGATAGGTTGTTGGGTTGCTCATGTTGAGCAAGTTTGAGAGCCTTGTTTGAACATGTATGAAACATGGTTCACATGGAGGTGTTGAAGGTGTCAGGCTTCATTATAGACAATGTGTAGACAAGTTGGGAGCCTTCTAGTAGATATATTAGAACAAAAAGCATATTTCTCCAAAGTCCAATTGAATTTGGGCAAGGCTCGTTGGTGGTGATGGCTGCCAATGAATGGCGGTTCATAGAGTCATGTGAGAATATTATTTTTGTTTGATGTTTCTACAAGACTATCTTAGTAGTCGAGTCTTCCAGGTGCTGGGTGGTAGCTCCTCTATGTAAAAAACTTTCAACATAATAGAAAATTTGAGCAGTCACAAGGTTTTTTTCCCTGGATAGCGTTTTTCACTAGAAAGATATTGTGTTCTTTTGTGCATGTTTTCCTTTATTATCTCTTACGGTTCTCATATTTTTTTATATGATATAATATACTAATGGGTTAGTGAATATTGTGTTGCAGTAATTGTAAAGGAATTTAAAAGTTAATAAACACATTCACTACTGATTCATCCCCCCTCAGTAGTGAATAAATTTCCAACAAATATATATGCATATAACCACATATATACATCACAAGATACATTTATATCTCAATTGGAAATGATATAGATGTTGCACAACCACAAATTTCATTTGCATTTTGCAACACCCTCCTCCAACATTTACCCAAGCTAACTGGTCCATCGGGGTAAACATGTGATGAAGGGTTACTATTATATGATTCAAATCCCCATTTATAGTTAAGGAAGTGTAATTGACATGAAAATTCCAATTTCAAATTTCTCATAAGCTATAGAAACTTTAGGAGCCAACCAACCCCTTTAGGTGTCCAACCCCTAAGAGAACTTTCTTTTTCACATACCTAAAGCCTTAGTCACTCCCATGACAAGGGATGCATGCAATTAGAACCCTCTAGTCATTCCCACAACAAAGAACCCATGTGACTATGGCCTTTTTTAGGTAGTTTAGTGCTAACGACCCTAGATTATGTGCCACCTTTTAAGGGCCATGACTCACGCCACTACCCAGAACTTAATGAAACTTATAGAAATGATAAATAACATTGAAACAAAGTTACTAATGCAATCACTTGAAAAAGGAATTGATATGAACCCTACTATACATGACATAAATTTCTTCAAACATATCATAAATAGGTAATCTATAGGTCACAACAACATATATGAGCATAGAGATCTCATACTAACATGAGAATCATCAAAGAGGACTGATATCTCCTCATAATAGATGCATTGTTATCTATTAGGTCATTCATTCATTAAAATTTCATATAGTAACTAAAACATCATGAGAGCCATACATCATAACTTTCATAAAACATGCTTATAACCAAAAAGTAAGCAGATAAATATCAATGAGGAAACAACCATTAAAGTCACATAATGGCAAGCGCATTCACTCATAAACTACCAAAGGAAAAGGATCTCTTTTTAACATATCCAAATCCAACCAAGTCAGAGGCTTCCACGTACCACTCGACCATAGATTAGGATGATCCAAATCTCTCTTTTAGCCAATCATCCCCATGCCATATTCTAAGCATGAATGTGAGAGCTCATGAAACAAATCAAATAGAACTAAACTAGGGATTCTAGAGGCCAAATCACCTTAGCCCTCAACTAGTGATTCCACCTCAAGGTTGGACATCAATCACCATCACCAAATCGGTCTCTACCCAAGCTATCCATGCCTCTAGAGCATTTATTCCAACCAAGGCTTCTAGGACTAGTGCTGGCTTCAGGGGGCCTGAACCAGGTTCAACATTAGTTAGCCAAACAAATCCCTACACTACTGGCCCTTTCGGCATCATCCCGCGGAGCACAAACTGAAGTCTCACCTAAAGTAGTATGGGGGGGATGATGGAACCAAGTTTCTGCACCCTTGAGATGGTTGTGATGTCGGTTTATTCCAGCTATGCCTTCCTTCGTGCAGGTTGCTTATCCCTCTTATCTACCTTCCAGTATCTTCACGAAATGTTACAATCAGCTTCCACACAGCCCTAACCAATGGCTGAAGTCCTTTTACACTGCTAAGGTAGTGAACTATGATATCTCCCAAACTAGGCTAAGTATCTTACTTATATTATTAACATATCTTAGTTAGCTTCGTGTAAACAGATGTTCTTACTTGCGTTCACTTAACTAATACAATTATACACATTCGTGCATCATATAAGCATTAGAAGTGAAATTCATACCTAATATATCATATGTATAAATAGGAAATAGCACACAGAAATGATAGAAAACTTCTCTTTATTAATACTTCTAGATGATTACAGACTCGACTCACCCTGCACACTCAGTTGTAGGGGTCCGCGCACTCAGTTGCGGACTATTAGGCCTTTGCACACTCAGCTACAGAGCCTCTACCTATGCTACGACCCAAAACTTAGACTTACACTTCAAAGCTATCTCCAATACATCTTCATTGCTTAGACATTGTGTCTCTAACTACTTAGTGCTTAGCTTTATTTATACAATCCCATGGTCCACAAACCATGGGTAGATCTTCTACAGCCAACATTACATTATCAAAATAAGGGTACACAACCCTATGACTCTTTAACAACTATGCGCTCCATGCCCACAAAATGCGGAGTCTTTACATTAGAATTACAAAATTGGACCAAAATATGGGCTCTTAGCCCCAAAACTTCCCTTGGGGGATCCCGTGCCCAATAGGCCCCCAACACAAACATCGTGACGTGCCCTAGAGTCACTCTACATGTGTGGAGATCTTATCACAAAGACCTCCCAACTTTGTTTGGATCGCTACAACTTCGGCAGTGCACTGAGCGGCTACCTATTGGACTTCCTCCACGCATTGTTCGATGACCGCTGCTGTTGAACTGCTGCCATGAATCCTCTACTGAGTTGCTTGCAGTTGTGTGAGATTTTCTTCAATGGAGGTTGTAATTGTATAAGCCTCGTCAATCCATGGCTGTAGGCACACTTTCAAGACCGCTTCTTTGTGTCGAGCGGCATCCACCTGTTCCTTGAGCGCCTTTGCCTGCTGCATCTGTGAAAGCCTTTATGTAAGGGAAACCATCTGTGCAGTCCCTTTTACCTCATCATATCTATGTTGTAGATCATGCACCTCTGTCTCTAAGCACTCTACATTCGGGTCCTCCTGTAGAGTGGTTAGGACATTGAATGACTGTTCGAAGAGGTGCATGCAGTCTGTCATTGCACTATCAATTTCCACGACTGTTGTCGTAACCACCATGGTGCGTTGTTCTCTAACCTCCGGTGGAGTTAAAGGCTGAGCCCTCAACTGCAATTCCGCTATCTGAAGGTTCAACTCCAGCTGAATCCTGGCCATTTCTACTCTTGTGTCATGCACCCCGGTGGCTAACTTACGGTGCACGCCTCCACTGGTTCTTCTGCCTGAATGTCCAACTCCGGGACCATCCGGAAGGCTTCTTCCACAACATGCATTATCTATTTATTATACTCCACTGCCTCATTGGGCTACAGGCCCAACTACTCGATGTTGATTTGTTGCTCGCTCATCACTTGAAGAGCGCGACTCTCCCTGGCCCTGAGTTCTGCGGTGACTCCATCCTATAAGAGGTAGAGTGTCTCTTGAGGGAGCACAGCCATGTTCAACCCTACCCCTTTCAAACTGATCACCATGGGTATGTTGTCCTCATTATTTGTAGTAAGTTCCAAATCTGGTATCATTATCGTGTTGGTCACCCTGGTGCACAACATTTCCTCGACAGCTGAAGTGCCGACTACGAGGCTGGTGGACATTGTACCAACCTGTGGAGTGTGAAACTATAACTTCTACGACTCTGTCTGAAGAGCCCCCAATACCAGTTGTTCTTGTTCCTCAAACTACTAGAGGGCCTCTGTGGTGACATCCCTCACCATTTCACCGATATCATGAAAATCCCCCTCAGTGAGGCTGATTGGGTCGAAAGAAGTCTTTGATGCCTTTGTTTTATTTTGGGGCACTGCCTGCTATCGTGTTCACAGACGATTGAGCTGGGTGGATGTCATCTGTGGGTTCATGCCACCTTGTTCTATGGCTATCTCCGATTCGGGCGAAGGTGACTTATGTCCTTCATGCTCTTCTTCTATTGTTTTCTGTTGTTGTTCTTCCAACTTCGTAGCGTCACGTGCTGCCTGGGCCTTAGTCATTGTTTCTTCTTTCCTTCACTTTTCCACCAGCTGCGCCATCTAAATTTTTGTCTCTTCATTCTTGTGCTATGCGGCGAACTTCTCTATTTCCACCGCGGAGTCAGCTGAAGCATGCCACTCCGGCAGCTAAGACTCAAGGACTGTGAATATTACATCGTCGATCACCAGGTATGGTAAATCATGCCATGTCTTCATAGGGCCCTTCCACTCCTTGATGAAAACATGGTGGAAATCTACTTTTAACTCTACAAAGCTCTACAAACTGTTGTATACTGTGGGCGACAATCATGGCTTGCGATTGATCGCTATCTGGATGTTCATTTCCATTAGAACCCAAAATATCTTGCTTTCTCTAATCTGTTGTGCATCCTTGGTCACCCATAGCAAATCATACTTTGCTGCCTTTGGAAGGTCTGGCACGACTGAAGGGAACTGGCTATCTTTGGGCAACTCCCATGCCACCAGTACGATCAACAACATGAGCCACATGTAATGAAATGTTTTGCCCCGCTCCTGTGCCTCACAACAATTCACAAGGAACTCGCCACATAGATAGTTCACCCAGTAGAACTGGACTCCCTCTGTGCATTGCACCGCTAGTGCAACCACTAGTGCAGGCACCTCATCCACGTGACACTTCTGCATCACCTTCCCTGCCAATATTTTTGTCGCAGCCTTGGTTGTAGGGTTTTTGATGCTGGAGAGGGCATATCCTCCCTTCTTCCTATCCAACTTAAACTTTTTCTTCATTGCTTCTACGAGGGCCAACTCACCACCTTTTCCCTTTGAAATGTTAGCTGGATCCTCCCTTGAGCAAGGTAGCCATGTAATTCGGTGAATCAGATGGTTTGTGATGGGGATGGGCTCCTCCAGCCACAAGCACCCATCATGCACCAAGAAGAGCAGCTGCCTGATGACGAAAATGGTCACTAGGGCACGGTGGTAATGCGTCACCTAGAGCAGGTTTAGCAACCCTACTTTATTGACACCTCTGGGCCATTTGCGTGGCTCCAATTCAATCATTCCAACTGTCACATCGATATTCTGGTACATTAGCTTCTCAGTCGCTAAATGCGGGAACTTCTCGTCATCTGCAATGTCCCCATCTTCAAATTTCAACATGGGAACCCACCCCAAGTGCGGTCCCTAAAAAATAATATTGTCCAAGAGCAACGGAGTTTGCAGAGAGCTCTTGCTCTCATCTATATCCTTTGACACCTTGGATTTACCGTTGGGCGGAGGAACATATTCCAGCAACTGGGTAATAGGGTCCACACCCTGGGTTTCAACTTCCATTTCCTCACCCTCCTCCTCCACTAGGATTTCTTCATATTCCTCCTTGTTAGGCTCCAAATTAATGGCCTTCCCATTTTCCTATAGGGTGAGCTTGGTCCTCAGTGGATGTCTGGGTGAGATGAGCAACGGTATCATGGCCTGCTTATCCTTCCTAGGTCTCAATATTCGCGGTGATTTAGGGACCTCAATGATTATTGTGGCGCTCTCTGGGGCTTCCACTTCTGCAATTTCCTACGTGACTTCTTCGGCTATCACTACTCATGTGTCCATGGCTTCTTCAGGTGTTGACATAGCGCTACTCCACAATTCTTTCAATGTCTCTGGTATTTTCTTAAACAACACATTCTCTTTCAGAGTCTTGAATAAGTCTCAGTTCATGAATACTCAAGAGTGCAACAACTCAGTTCTCAAATTGCCAAGTGTTGGTTGCTGGAATACCACTTGTAATTTATAGCGCCTTTTGAATTTGAATTCAACCGTTCCCCCCACATTTGGCCCATTAATGCTAGATTGGTGGCAGATTTTCAAAAATCTAGCCCATAAAGTTCACCTTAAATGCTTGTCGCCCACTCCATTTAGCCTCAAAGCAACCATCAAATTAGGAATAGTGACTCTAACGGTCACTTTCCGGCAGACCTATGCGCCAATGTAGCTATCTTCGTGTTGTCACAGACCTTGTGACACTTTGCTACTGCACGTAGTATGGACATCGTGCAATTCCCAGTCGGAGTGGTTTATAGTCCCGCACCTCCTTTCATCTGCCTGGAGCACTAAGACTATGCCACTTTAATATAGTCACATCGCCGGATTGTCTGTTTATGGCTTCAAACGACTGCCATTCACCTTTCCTAGGAAGGGTTCTCCATTTAACTTGACCAATTGTATTGTGCCTCCGTCGGTAATCTCCTTAATAATATATGGCCCTAACCAGTGCATCCTAAACTTCCTTAGGAATTTATCAAACTTACTATCATACAACAACACCAGATCGTTTACCTTGAATGTGCACAACTTGATGTGTCAGTCGTGCCATGCCTTTTCATGCTGCTTTTGGACCTACTAGTGAAATCCAGCCAAACGTCATTCTTCTTCCAGTTCCTCCAACTGCGCGAGCCTCTCTTCCAGGGCTCTGTGATCCATCATTCCTGTGAGCGTTTTTATGCGTAGACTAGGCACGATGTATTCCATAGGCATCATGGCTTCCACTCCATAGACAAGCCTAAAAGGTGTATGTCTCGTTAGTTTCTTGCATGTCGTCCAATAAGCCCATAACGCTACAGGTGTGCGTAGGTCCCAATCACTTCGCTGCACATTGCATACCTTGGTCAGCACGTTTTCAAGCACTTTGATGAACGCCTCCATTGTCTCGTTAGCCTATGGGTGGTAAGGTGTGCTCTTCTAGTGATAGACTTGAAATTCCACCATTAGTGTGTTGATTGTTTCATTCAAGAAATGCGTACTGCGATTGCTCATCAAGATCTTTGGACATCCAAATCGCATTATTACATGTTCAAAAAGAAAATTTGCGGTAGTCACACCTGTGTAATCCTTCACTGGCCACGCTTCTGACTTATGAGTCAAGTACTCTGTCGCAGTGATAATATACATCGCGCCTGTCTTTCCTTGAGGTTTAATGGCTCCTACAAAATCTATTGCCCACTTTTCGAAAGGTTACAATGCCATTTGTGAATTCAAAGGCATTTCATCTCTCCATGATGGCCTGCCTGTTCTTTGACATACATCACATGCCTTGCAATATGCTTTTGAATTTTGATGAAGGGTTGGCCACCACAACCCAGCGTGTAGAATCTTATGTGTGGTTTCTCTTCCTGCATAATGTCCTATTGTGATGCCCCCATGAGCATCTACGAGAACATTGCTTCATTCAAAATCAGGTACATACCTTCGCAGTATTTCATCATTCCCCATCTTGTATATATGCCCAACAATGATAGAGAAATTTGCCGTGTGTACCACTAATTCCTTCTTTTGCTGGATAGAGTATCCTTCTGGCACAGTTCCAATTGTTAGGAAGTGTATTATATCCTTGAAATGTCCATCCGGAATGCGCATAGCAAAAAGCTACGTGTTAGGTAATCCTTCCTCCAAATTAGTAGGTTCCTCCCCTGTGTTGATGCATGACAGGTGGTCTGGTCCCGTGTTCAATATTCCAGGCTTCATGACAACTTCGAATCGTACTCTTGGAACAATAAAAACCATCTGCAAATTCGGCCCCCCAACACAGGCTTACTGACTAGGTACTTTAACACAGAATGGTCAGTATACATCTTAAATTGGCCTCCTAGCAAGTAGTTTCGATACTTCCAGAGCGCATATACCAAAGCTAGCCCCTCATGCTTAGTGGTGGAATAATTCTTCTCTGCTTTGGATAATCTGTGACTTGCAAACATGATAGGGTGATCCAAGCCCTCTTTGCCATCCTGTGTTAGTACTTCCCCCAGCACTATACATGACACATCGACATATACATGAAACTCTTTCTTCCAGTTCAAGAAGACAAGAATCAGCGTAGTAACCATCTTTTCTTTCAATATATCCAGGCTTTTCTTACACTCATCTTTCCATGCAAACATGACATCCTTCTTCAACAATTTTTCCATTAGCGCGGTGATCTGGGCATAGCCTTTGATAAAGTTTCTGTAATACCCCATATGTCTGAGAGTAGAATGCAGCTGTTTCACACTTCTTGGCACTTCCAAGTTCAAAATCACCATGATCTTCATGGGGTCTACCATTAGTCCTTGTTTGCAAATCACATGCCCCAATAGCTTCCAAAAAGGAACAAGAAACAGACACTTCTTGAGGTTGAGCGTGATTTGGTATCTTCAACAGGTATCCAGCATCAAGTGCAAGCTCACTACATGGTGCTTAACCAACCCAAAGACAGTCCAGTCATCAAAATAGACCTCCAAGAACTTATGAATATACTCCTTGAATGTCGCAACAACCATGCGTGAAAAGATAGTAGGCGCATTCTTCAATTCAAATGGCATGATAGTATATTGAAAGAAACCCCACTCAGTCACGAAGGTTGTCTTGCTCCTATCCTCCAGCATGATTTTGATCTAGTGGTACCCAGAAAACCCATTAGTGAAATAATACACTTCCTGACCACCTATGTTGTCGAACACTTCATCCGTGAACAGAGTTGGGAAAGGATCATGCACATAGGCAACATTAAGTTTTCTTAGATCCAAACATATCCTTATCTCATGCTTCTGCTTCTTCTCTTGCACCACCATCAGACTTACCCAATCAGATTCTTCCATAGGCTTAATGATGCATGTTGTGAGCATTTTGTCTAGTTCTACATGACCTTCACCTTGTATTTTGGATTTAAGCGGTAAGGCCTCTACTTAATTGGCTTCATGTCAAGCTTTAACATGATCTTTATCACTCCTATATCTCTGATAATTCCTTTCAAATTCATAAACTTGGTCGGGAATAAGTCTTGATATTCGAGGAGTAATTCAGCGACCTTATCCACCATTTTGTTGTCCCAGTAGTCTTTGATCTTCGCAAATTTGGGTTCTGCCTCTGTACCAATCTTCACCTACTTAGTTTTCACCGGCACGGTTATATCAAGGTTCTCAATCTGTGGTCCTTAAACCTCGCGGTGGCCTTCTGTTTCTGGAATGTTAATATTTTGCGGATCCTCATCCTCCTCTTCAATAGTTAAATTATAATATTCCAGCGTGCAACTCACCTGAGTAGCCCATTCAGGTTGAATCAGGTCTAAAGGCTCTGTGGTACCCTAAATATGGCTGCTTTTAGCTCTTGTAGCACTTCATCAATACTGTCCCACCCATCCTCAAAACTGAAGGTCATCATGAATCCTTCGTGCAGGATATCCCATTCACCTATCCCATGGTGGAGCTCTGTTTCTATATACTAGTTCATTGGTATAACATCTAGGGTATGACAGAATAGGTGCACCCACTCAAGTTGTGGCTTTTCTCCATAGGCCTATGTCCACTTGGCTAGATGTGCACGCGGATCATCCTGTCCATCATACTTGTCTGTCAGTCACATATTAGGCTTCCCAAATCATGCTCGTATCATTCTCCTACATTCACGTCAATCGTCAAAGCTTCCTTTGTGCATACCCCACCATCTCATGGTCGTAGCGCGCAATACCCAGTCCAATGCCTACAAGCATTGCTTTTCTAGCACCTCCCTTTCAAATGCGTCCAAGAAGGTATCTACCTCATTTAGACCATCATAAGTAGGCAGATTCCTTTCCTCTGACGACACACATTGTAGCAACTAGGTCATCATGTTGCAATTTAGCATAGTTACCTTGTGTAACCGATTCTACCATCATTCTACTTCTTCATCGGAATCCAAAGCGCAAGAACTCTCACACTCCCATGTAATTCATCCATCCATGGTGGGATTCACCCAATCTTGGTCTCGCATTTTTATCTTATAGATGTAGTCCAAATCATCATCACTCTCATAGCCGTGGATCGGCTCCATATAGCGCGATCCCTCAACACGGTCCAGGGGTATAATTACGCACAGTGATGTCTTCTCAAAGATCGTCTTTCACTTCTTCAGATTGATTACCCCATTCATATCAGTAGCCCAGTCAATTCCCAGGAGTGCAGGATAGGGATTTCTATCATCAACAATCTCTATTACTTCAAAATCTGCGAGCACGCTCTCTCCCTCAATATCCACAGTTATTCCCTGCAATCGCCCCATGGGTATGATTTTTTGCTGATTCACCATTCTCAGCTGAATCGGAGACAATTTCAGTGCAGGTCTTCCTATTCAATCCCATGTTTGTTTCAGTAGAACATTCGCATCTGATCCCAAATCCAGAATGACTTGATCCATCATGTATTCTCCAATCTGCACAGTGAGTCTCATTTCATGTCCCGTCCTTGTTTTATGCTTTCTGATCTTTCGGACTACGTGCGGTTCTCCTGGCATGGTTCCAGCACATCTGTTGATGAGTTCTTGTAACCCTTTCACAGCCTTACTATTGCGCAGTAACTTCATACAAGTTTCTAAGAATGTCGTGAGCATAGATGGGTCCATCTCCAGCTCAGGGTTATCTCTTCTTCCTGAAGTAGAGGCCTTAGTGAAGCTCTTCTTAGCTTCCATGAAGGTTTCTCGAGTGCATTCAAAGTCAAACTCAAGTTCTTTCGCCAGGGCTTTATGAACTAGGTGTTGTCTTCTGGTTGTTTCCGCTTGTCATATCACGTCACGATTCCACTTTGGAGCACTATATTTATGTTCGGATCTTGCTCGTGCAGCTCAGACCTCATCATCTACAGGTTCTAAGTTGGGGGAGGTGGTAGCGCTCCTTTGTCGTGTATCCTAGCTATCAGCGTAGGACAATCTTTTGTCTCATGATCAAATAGTTTGAAATACTTGCACAACAGGTGTGTTGGATTGGTGCAATTGCGGGAATAGAAACCTAGCCCTTCGAAGTTGTAGCAAATCAATTGTTCGCAACCTCTACCAAGTCCTCCTCTACCTCAGCCTCATCTGCGCCCCTAAAATCCTATTCGTGCCAACCCTACATTCTGGTGAAGGGGTTGCATTTCAGCCTGAACCCTATAGGTGGGAGTTCTATCCATCATCAATTCATAACTCCTACAAGTACACTCATCATGTCCCATTGATCTACAAAATTTGCAGAACAAATGTTGTGGAGTTTGTGTATACTTCTGTAACAAGTGGCAGTTATCCATGGCATGCTTTCTGGTTACCTGATAGATAGCACGCCACAAAGTAGGCACCATGCTAGGTATTGCTTGAGTTTTCAACCTTAAAGGCATCGGTCCTCCTCCTGCAAGGTAATTTTTAAAGACCGAGCAATGGTCTTTGTCATGACCCTGACTCTTGCATTTCACACACCATACTTCTTCACGCACTTCTGGTCGAATCATCCTATCCTGCTTTAGACTTTGCATCTCAAGAAATAGGTTCTTTAGCTGCTTATGGATCTCCTGAACTCCTAGATTAGGATCTTGCATCAAGGTTTCATGTAGTCTCATGGCAATCTCCAGGGCCTCTGCCTGAGTTGCTATGTTTTATTGTGACATCAAACTTCTTAAATGTGGTAGTAGCAAGGCCACAAACCACTCGTGATGTTGTCCATCTGTCAAATTCATGTTGGATTCATGGATCATACATTTCAGCCTCTGATCTAGTTCCCAGGGTGTCTCACCTAGTAGCATCATGATTTCTTTGAATCCAATAATTGATTGTGCTTCAGATTTAGGCCTGCTAAATTCCCTATTCAATGTTGCTTTGATGTCCGCTACTCTCACATTCGGGTTATCATTGGAGTACTTAATATACCAAGTCAATGCGCGATCCTGCAGGGCGCTAACCAGTGTTTCTTTCTTTATATGGTCATCTATAACACCTTGAGCTTCCCATACAGCCTTCACTATGAACTAGAATTGGTCCAGATCCACATTTCCCAAGCCTTTGAACAAAGGCAACTTCACTGTGTTTGCCAGATTGAATTGCTGTGGTGGTGGAGATGGTACGGGTGAATTTGGAGGTGATGGCGATGAAGTTGATGGTGGTGTGGGAGGAGGTAGTATTCGCGGAAATCCTTGTCTTATTAGCTGAATAGAACTTCTTGGAGAGACCTTTGCGAGCCCTTCTTCATCCTCTCATGGAGTTGAAATCAAGGGGCTATGATCTAGACCCTTATTCCCTTCATTTCTGTAAATTTTTCCCCTTCATGTAGACCCGAACATCAAGGTAATTGCATAGCCCACTTTTCGCACAACAACATTTTAATCTAGGTATTCAAAGATTTTACGTACTTACCTCGTGGTCCTTTGAGAAAGTGTCACTATGCCTTGATGTAGCTGACTGAGGTGTCGACCGCAAACTTAGTAACAAATACTCCTATAATGTGATCGAGCCAATGATCAATGGCATGCATGATCTTATCCTTCGATGCCTCCAATCTTCGCACTAGCTCCGAGGTCCACATAATAGGACTGTCAAGTTTCCACCTTCCTTGGCTATCTACTAGCTTCGTGATCCACTCATATAGCATAGTAGGGAAGGGTGTGAAAATGATTTCATGGATCTCTGTATACATGTAGTTGTCTAACCACTATTCTCTTAACAATCACAAGTTTTTGTTTTCCTGTGCCGTGAACTCGTGAATCCTTCTATCCAACCAGCCTTCAATTTCATTCTTAGTTGGATTCCAATGATACGACATCACACATCTCTCATGCAGATTCCAGTTGCAGCAACGGAACCATTTGTTGGCTTGAAGGGACTTGACCCAGGTTCAGTGTTAGTTAGCCAAAAAAACCCTACACTACTGGCCCTTTTGGCATCAGCCTGCAGAGCGCGGACTAAAGTCTCACCTGAAGCAGTATGGGGGGATGCTGGAACCAAGTTTCAACACCCTTGAGATGGTTGTGATGTCTGTTTATTCCAATTATGCTTGCCTTCATTCAAGTTTCTTATCCCTCTGCTCTACCCTCCAGAATCTTCAGGAAATGTTACAATCAACTTTCGTGCAACCCTAACGAGGGGCTGAAGTACTTTCACGCTGCTAGGGTACCGAACTGCGATATCTCCTAAACTAGGCTAAATATCTTACTTATCTTATTAACAGATCTTAGTTAGCTTCGCGTAAACATATGTTCTACTTGTGTTCACTTAACCAATACAAATATACATATTCATGCATCATATAAGCATTAGACGTGAAATTTATGCCCAATATATCAGATGTATAAACAGGAAATAACATGAAGGAATGATAGAAAACTTCTCTTTATTAATACTTTCAAATGATTAGAGACTCGACTCGCCCTACGCACTCAGCGGTAGGGGTCCGCGCACTCAGCTACGGACTACTAGGCCTTTGCGCACTCAGCTGTAGAGCCTCTACCTATGCTATGACCCAAAACTTATACTTACACTTCAAAGCTATCTCGCATACATCTTCATTGCTTAGACATTGTGTCTCTAACTACTTAGAGCTTATTTCTATTTATACAATCCCATGGTCTGCGGACCATGGGTAGATATTCTACAACCGACATTACATTATCAAAATAAGGGTAGACAACCCTATGACTCTTTAAAAACTACACGCTCTGTGCCCACCAAATGTGGAGTCTTTTACATTGGAATTACAAAATTGGACCAAAATACGGGCTCTTAGCCCCAAAACTGCCCTTGGGGGATCCTGTGCCCAACAACTAGTAACCCAACCCACAACTATTTTTGGGCTCTAGAGTGTTTGCCCAACTAGGGATTCTATGACTAGTAATTCAACGCACCAAGGGCTCTAGAGCATTTTTCCAATCAAGGATTCAAGACTAGTAACTCAACCCAAGATGTTATAGGGCTTCGAGAGCGTTTGTCCAACCAAGACTCCAGGAACTAGTAACTCAACCCACAACCATAAGGAACATGAGAACCAACCCGAAAACAATACAAAAGAAACCCACAACACTATGGCTATCCAAGAAATGGAACAAATAGGAAAAACCACTTTCAATCCTGGTAGTCCTCCATGCGAATGATAGATCATAACCAAGAAACCACATGCATGCCAAAACTAGAAAGGAAATCATACATGCAACTTGGTACCTGTAAGAAAAATGCATTATAGTTGTTGATCCCAATGTCCTCTTGCACATTCCTACTCATCCTTTTCCTTCTTTCTCCAAATCCCAAGTTTGCCACACTCCTCCAAGAGTTTTCCCATAAAAATCTAAGTGTCCGGGAGTATGAGAGAAAGAGAGTAGAAAATGGGAGCTCCAAAACTGAACTCACAAAAAATAACACTGGAAAAGTCCATGAACTGATCCTTAGAAACATTTTTATCATTAAGGCCTCTATTTTCTTCAATTTCCATTTTTTTTCCTTTAATTTCCTTCGCATGAAAATTTGTGACCTTTCACCTTCATTTTCTCTTAATTTCCATTATTTTCATAAATAAAATGCCAATTAATGCCTCTTTTCCCTTCCAAATCCTTTAACAATTTCCTTAGCCATAATAAGCCAAAAGTGACACCCAATAGGATATTTTTCTCACCATTCATATTGGAATATGTGTCCCATGACTTTGGTCTTATATTTTTTTAAAATGTAACTTCAACCAGGGGATATTACAGAACCCTACCCCTTAGGGGAACACCATCCTCCGTGTTCAATGACACCTATAACTAGCAAGACCGCTGACAACCAAAACATATTCCTCATGGAGCTTTATAACACCACTCTTGGAGTATCTACAATGACCACCTTCTAAAAACATGAGAATCACACCATTTACTAGAGCTTTCTAACATAGCTCATTACAGTATTTAAAATAAAAACCACATATACTCATGCAAATTTTATTCAACCAAAAAATAACCATATTGTTTATGCATATTTATAACACAACTCGATACAGTGTTTACAATATCATACACATATACACATATGCACATTTTCTCAACCAAAAAATAAAAGGATACAATGCCCACATCAACAACAAGGTAATCCAGAGGCTCACACCTCCACCCTCAAAAGTAGTACCAAGATTCACCTCCTTCCCAGGAAGTCCAGCATCCACTGCCAAATTCAAACCTGCATCCAATTTCCAACGCTACAATCCTGTGCCACTTATCCTCTCAGTGAATAGTTATCATCTCATTGTTCCACGACACAATCCAAATGTGCATTTGATTCTATTTGACAATGTTAATTACAAAAAAAATTGATCCCCAAGCTTCCATTCTCTACTACATAGTCCCTTGAAAAATCCAACCACCCGCTTCCATGCAGTCACACACCTTCCAAGGGGATGCCCTACCTTGGTAAGGTTTCCTCACACCAGAAGGTTCAAAAACAAAGGCATTTCCCTGCCTCAAAACCATCATACCGATCGTAGTATGCTCATGGAAATAGATTGACACTATTGGGTACCACTGTCCCAGAATGGCCCTTCTCCTGAGGTGCTTTACCAACATGTTGCTGCCTGTTCCAATTCCTTTCACTGAGTGTTGGCTTGAGGGGGTCTGACCCAGGTTCAACGTTAGTTAGCCAAACAAATCCCTACACTACTGGCCCTTTTGGCATCAACCCATGCGGAATGAAGTCTTACTGAAGCAGTATGGGGGGATGCTAGAACCAAGTTTCCACACCCTTGAGATGGTTGTGATGTCAGTTTATTCCAACTATACCTGCCTTCGTGCAGGTTGCTTATCCCTCTCCTCTACCCTTTCGTACCTTCACCAAATGTTACAATCAGCTTCTGCATAGCCCTAACTAGGGGATGAATTCCTTTCATGCTGCTAGGGTAGAAAACTGCGATATCTCCCAAACTCGACTAAGTATCTTACTTATCTTAATAACAGATCTTAGTTAGCTTCACATAAACAATTGTTCTTACTTGCATTAATTTAACCAGCACATTTACATGTATTCACGTATCATATAAGCATTAGAAGTGAAATTCATGCCCAATATAACAGATCCATAAACAGGAAATAAAGACGCAGAAATTATAGAATACTTCTCTTTATTGATAATTCTAGATGATTACATACTTGTCTCGCCCTGCGCACTCAGCTGTAGGGGTTCGTGCACTCAGCTGCGGACTTCTATGCCTCTACACACTCAGCTGTAGAGCCTCTACCTACGCTACGACCCAACTTAGATTTCTACTTCAAAACTATCTCTCATACATGTTCAATCTTCATTACTTTTTCCAACTACATAGAGCTTAGCTCTATTTATATAATCCCATGGTCTGTGGACCATGGGTAGATCTTTTACAACCTACATTTCATTATCAAAATAAGGGCAGAAAACCCTATGAATCTTTAACATCTACACACTTCGTGACCACAAAATGCAGAGTCTTTACATTTGGATTACAAAATTGGAACAAAATATGGGCTTTTAGCCCCAAAACTGCCCTTGGGGGATCCCACGCCCAATAGGCCCCCAACACAAACATCGTGACTCGCCCTCGAGTCACTATGAAGGTGTAGAGATCTTAGCGTGAACACCTCCCAGCTCTGTTTGGATCACTGCAACTTCAGCAACGCACTAAGCGGCGACCCGCTGGACTTCTTCCATGTGTTGTTCGGTGACTATTGTTATTGAACTCCCGCCCTGAATCTTATTCTGAGTTGCTTGCAGTTGCATGAGCTTTCCTTCAATGGAGGTTGTTATTATATAAGCCTCGTCTATCCATGGCTGTAGGAGCACTTTTAAGACCGCTTCTTTATACCAAACGACATCCACCAGTTCCTTGAGCACCTTTACCTCTTGCATGCATGCAAGCCTTTTTGTAAGGGCAACCATCTGCGCGGTCCCTTTTACCTCATCATGCCTCTGTTGTAGCTCACGCGCCTCTATCTCTAGGTTGTCTACATTCGGGTCATCTTGTATGGTGATTAGGACCTCAAATGACTATTCGAAAATTTGCATGCAGTCTGCCACTACACTGTCAACTACCGCTATTGCTGTTGTAACAGCAGTGGTATATTGTTCCCTGACTTCCAGCAGAGTTGAAGGCTGAGCCCTCAACTGTAATTCTGCGATCTGCAGGTTCAGCTCTAGCTGAACCCTCATCATCTCTACTCAAGCATCATAAACTCCTATGGTTAACTTGCAGATGCGCACCTCAACCAGTTCCTCTACCTGAATGGCCAACTCTGGGACCATTCGGCAGGCTTCTTCCACAACCTGCATTATCTACTTATTTTTCTCTACTGCTTCATTGTGCTACAAGCCCAACTACAAAATGTTAATGCATTTCTCACTCATTACCTGTAGAGCATGACTCTCCTTGGCCCGAAGTTCTGTGTAGACTCCATCCTGTAAGAGGTGGAGCGTCTCCTGAGGGAGCGTGACCATATTTAATCCTACCCCTTTGAGATTGTTGACCACAGGCCTGTCGGCCTCATTCTCTCTAGTGAGTCCTCCATCTGGTAGCACTATCATGTTGGTCATCCTTGTGTGCAACATCTCCTCGGCAGCTAAAGTGCCAATCGCAATGCTGGTGGACACTGCGACACCTTCTGGAGTGCGAACCTGCAACTCTTGTAGTTCTATTCGAATAGCCCCAAATACCAGCTATTGTTGTTCCTCAAATTGGTGGAGGGCCTTCGCAGTGACATCCCTCACTGTTTTTCTGATGTCATGCAAATCCCCCTCAGCGAGGGTGATTGGGTTGAATGACATTTTTGATGCTATGGATTTCTTTCGTGGTACTTCCTTCTCTCGTGGTCACAGACGCTTGATTTGGGTAGACATCGTCTGCGGGTCTACGCCACCTTGTTCTATCTCTATTTCTACTTCAGTCATGAACAAAGGTGACTTGTGTCTTGCACGCTTTTCTCCTCATGTCATTTATTGATCGGCTAATTTTGCAGTGTCCTGTGCTACCTAGGCCTTACCCTCTGCTTCCTCTTTTCTGCACTTTTCTGCCAGCTGCGCCATTCAAAGCTTTGTCTCTTCCTTCTTGCACTATGCAGCGGACTTGTCCATTTCCAATGCGGAGCCAGCTGGAGCACGCCACTCTAGCAGCCAAGACTCGAGGATTGCAAATATCACATCATCAGTCGCCAGATATGGTAAGTTGTGCCATGTCATTGTGGGCTCCTTCCACACCCTAATAAAAACATGGTGGAAATCCACTTTGAACTCTGAAAAGCTCTGTAGACTAGCATAGACCATGAGCGACAACCACAGCTTGTGATTGATCCCCATTCGGATGCTCATCTCCATTAGGAGCTAGAAGATCTTACTTTCTATTATACGCTGTGTGTCTTTGGTTACCCACAACGAAGCATACTTCACTGCCTCTAGAAGGTTTGGTGTGACCGAAGGGAATTGGCTGTCTTTGAGCAGCTCCCATGCCACCAGTATGCTCAAAAGCAGGAGCCATGTGTAGTAAAATGTTTTGCCTTTCTCCTATGCCTCACCACAGTTCGAAAGGAACTCGCCACATAGATAATTTTCCCAGTTGAATTGGACTCCTTTTTTGCATTGGGCCACTAGTACAATCACTAGTGTGGGCACCTCATCCACGTGACACTTTTGCATCACCTTCCCTACTAATATTTGTGTCACGACCTTGACTGCAGGGTTGTTAATGTTGGAGATGGCATACCCTCGCTTCTTCTTCTCCAGCTTGAACTTCTTCTTCATCACTTCCGCGAGGGCCAACTCGCCACCTTTTCCCTCTGAAATGTTGGCTGGATCCTCCCCTGAGTAAGGCAGCCATGTAATCTGGTGAATCAGATGGTCTGTGATGGGGATGGGCTCCTCTAGCCACAAACACCCATCATGCACCAAGTATAGTAGCTTCCTGATGACGAAGATGGTTACTGGGGGCACGATAGTAATGCGACACCCAGAGCAAGTTTAGCAATCTGATTTTATCTACACCTATGAGCCATGTCTGCAGCTTCAATTGAATTTTTCCAGCAATCGCATCAATCCTTTGGCACATTAGCTGCTTAGTCACTAAATGCAGGAACTTCTCGTGGTCTGCGAGGTCCCAATCTTCAAATTTCAACACAGGAACCTACCCCAAGTGTGGTCCCTCAAAAACAATATCGTCTGGGAGTAGCGGAGTTTGTAGAGAGCTCTTGCTCTCATCTATGTCCTTCGGCACCTTGGCTTTACCCTTGCATGGAGGAACATATTCAGGTAACTGGGTAATAGGGTCCACACCCTAGGTTTCAACTTCCTTTTCTTCGTCCTCCTCATCCACCAGGATTTCTTCGTATTCCTCCTCGTTAGCCTCTAGACTAATGGCCTTCCCCTTTTCCTACAAGGCGAGCTTGGTCCTCTATGGATTTCTGGGTGAGACACACATCGAGATCATAACCTACTTATCTTTCTTAGGTCTCGGTGTTCTGGGGGATTTAGGGATCTCGACTATTGCTCTAACACTCTCTGGGGCTTCCACTTCCACAATTTCCTGTGTGTCTTCCTTGGGTGTCGACGTTAGTCTAGTTAAGAGGTCCTACGTCTCTTTTGGGAATGTTTCAAACATTGAACTTGCTCTCAAAGCCTCAAAATTCGAAAGTTCCATACACACTTGATAGCGCAACAACTGAATTTTCGAAATGCCAAGTGTTTTTCATTGGACATCCACTTGTAATTTATAGGGATTTTTGATTTCAAATTCGACCGTCCTCCCCACATTTGGCCCATTAATGCTAGATTGGTGGCATATTTTCAAGAATATAACCCATAAAGTTCACCTTAATTGCCTGTTGCTCACTCCATTTGGCCTCAAACCAACCATCAAATTGTGAATAGTGACTTTAATGGTCACTTTTTGGCAGACCTGCAGGCTATCACAACTGTCTTCATGCTATCAAAAACCCCGTGACAATTCGCTGCTGCGTGTAGTCCTGACATTGTGCAGTTCTTGGGTAGTGTAGTTTATAGTCCCATGCCTCCTTTCAGCTGCCTGGAGTGCTAAGACTATGCTACTTCCATATAGTCACATCACCGGATCCCCGGTGTATGGCTTCAAGTGACTGCCATTCACCTTTCCTGGGAAAGGTTCTCCATTTAAATTAACTAGCTATACCACGCCTCCGTCTGTAATCTTCTTAATAACATATGGCCCTAACCAGTGCATCCTGAGTTTCCTTGGAAATTTATCAAACTCACTATCATACAACAAAACTAGATCATTTACCTTGAATGTGTGCAACTTGATGTCTCAGTCATGCCATGCTTTTTGACATTGCTTTTGGACCTGCTGGTGAAATCCAGCCAAAAATCATTCTTCTTCGAGCTCATCCAACTATGTGAGCCTCTCCTCCATGGCTCTGTGATCCATCATACCTATGAGTTATGCTATGTACAGACTAGGCACGACGTATTCCATAGGCATTACGGCTTCCACTCCATAGACAAGCTTAAAAGGTGTATGTGTCGTTAGCTTCTTGCATGTTGTCCAATAAGCCCATAACACTGCAAGTATGTGTATGTCCCAATCACTTCATTGAGCATTGCATACCTTGGTCAATGCATTTTCAAGCACTTTGTTGAATGCCTCCACTGTACCATTAGCATGTGGGTGATAAGGTGTGCTCTTTTGGTGATACACATGAAATTCCTCCATTAGTGCACTGATCGTCTCATTCAGAAAGTGCGTACCATGATCGCTCATCAAGATCTTTGGACATCCAAAGCACATTAGTACATGCTCAAATAGAAACTTCGCAGCATTCATGCTCGTGCAATCCTTCACCAACTGCACTTCTACCCAATGAGTCAAGCACTCTGTCATAGTGATAATGTACCTTGCGCTTGTCTTTCATTGGGGCTCAATAGGTCCTACAAAATCTATTGCCCACTTTTTGAAGGGTTGCAATGTTACTTGTGGATTCAAAGGCATTTCATCCCTTTGTGATGGCCTACCTGTCTACTGACATACATCACATGCCTTGCAATATGCTTTTGAAACCTGATGAAGGGTTGGCCACCACAACCTGCCACGTAGAATCTTCTACGTGGTTGCTCTTCCTACATAATGTCCTCTCATAGCGCCCCCATGAGTGTCCATGAGGATGCTGCTTCATTCAAACTCAGGTACATACCTTCATAGTATTTCATCATTCCCCATCTTGTATAGATTTCCAACAATGATAGAGAAGTCTTCCGCGCACACCACTAATTCCTTCTTTTGCTGGATAGAGTATCCTTCCAGCATAGTTCGAATTGTTAGAAAGTATATTATATCCTCAAAATTTCCATCCGTGACATGCACATATAAGAGCTATGCATCAAGTAATCCTTCCTCCAAACTAGTAGGTTCCTCCCCTGTCTCGATGCATGATAGGTGATTAGGTCCTGCGTTCAATCGTTCAGGATTTACAACAACTTCAAAATCATATTCTTGGAACAATAAGAGCCATCTCCAAATTCGCCCCCCCAACACAAGCTTATTGACTATGTACTTTAGCGTGGAGTGATCTGTATACATCTTAAAGTGACCTCCTAGCAAGTAGTGTCAATACTTCTAGAGCATGTACACCATAGCTAGCCCCTTGCGCTCAGTGGTATAATAGTTCTTCTTCGCTTTGGCCAACTGCATGCATGGATCATTCTTCCCATCTACTTGTCTTTCAGTCGCATCTTAGGTTTCCAAAATCATGCTTGCATCATTTTCCTACATTCGCGCCAATCATCAAAGCTTCCTTTGTGCATACCCCACCATCTTGCGGGCATAGCACACAGTACCCAGTCCATGGCTTGGAAGCGTTGCTTTTTTGGCACCTCCCTTTCAAATGCATCCAAGAAGGTATACCTCAGTTAGACCATCATAAGTAGGTATATTTCTTGCTTTTGATGACACGCAACGGAGTGACCGAGTCATCATGTTGCAATTCAGCGTAGTTACTTAGTGTAACCGATTCTGCCAGCGTTCTATTTCTTCATCGAAATCTGAAGTGCAGGAACTCTTGTGCTCCCATGTAATCCACCCATCCACAATCGTATTCACCCAGTCTTGGTCTCATGCTGTTATCTTATAGATGCATTCCAGATCATCATCACTTTCATAGTCATGGATTGGTTCTATATATCGCGATCCCTCAGCAGGATCCAGGGGTATTATTACGTGCAGTGATTTCTTCTCAAAGTTCATCTTTCGTTTCTTCAAATTAATTACCCCATTCACATCAGTAGCCCAGTGAATTCCCAGGAGCGCAAGGTAGGGATTGTTGTCCTCGAAAATTTTTATTACTTCAAAATCTACCAGCGCACTCACTCCCTCAATATCCACAGTCACTCCCTGCAACCACCCCATGGGTATGATTTTCTACTGATTCACCATCCTTAGCTGAATTGGAGACCATTGCAGTGCAGGTCACCCCATTCGCTCCCATATCTATTTTGGTAAAGCATTCGCATCTGATCCCAAATCCTGAATGACTTGATCCATCTCGTATTCTCTGATCTACACGGTCAGTCTCATTTCACACCTTGTCCTTGTCTTATGCTTCCTGATCTTGCAGACTACGTGTGGCTCACCTAGTGCGGTCCCGGCACATCTATTGATAAGTTCCTGTAACCCTTTCATAGCCTTACTGTCGCGTAGTAACTTCATGTAGGCTTCCAAGAAAGTAGTGGGCATAGATGGGTCCATCACCGACTCAGTCTTATCTTTGCTTCCTAAAGTGGAGGCTTCAGCGAAGCTCTTCTTAGCTTCCATGAAGGCTTCCTGAGCATGCTCCAAATCAAACTCAGCCTCTTTCGCCAGGGCCTTGCGAACCTAGGTATTGTCTTCTAGTTGTTCCCCTGTCATGATTCCACTTCAGAGAACTATATTTACGTTCGTATCTTCCTCGTGTAGCTCAGACCTCATCATATGCAGGTTTTGATTCGAGGGAGGTGGTAGCACTCCTTTGTCACATATCCTAACTATTTGCGTAGGACAATTTTATGTTTCATGATCACACAACGTGCAATACTTGCACGACGGGCGTGTTGGATTAGTGCAATCGTGGGCATAGTGTCCTGGCCCTCTGCAATTGTAGCAAATCAAATGTCCACGACCTCTACTAGGTCCTCCTCCACTTTCACCTAATTCGCACCCCTGAAATCCTGTCTGCACCATCCCTGCATTCTGGTCAAGGGGTCCATGCACTCATCATCATCAATTCATAACTCCTACAAGTACACTCATCATGTTCCACCGATCTAGAAAAGTTGCAGAACAATTGTTGTAGAGTTTGCGTATACTTCTATAAAAAGTGGCAGTTATACATGGCATGCTTTCCGGCTACCTGATAGATAGCGCACGACAAAGTAGGTGCCACGCTAGGTTCTACTTGAGCTTTTGGCCTTGAAGGCAATGGTCCTCCTCCTGTAAGGTAATCTGTAAATACCGGGCAGTGGTCTTTGTCATGACCCTGACTCTTGCATTTCACACACCATACTTCTTTGTGTACCTCTGCTGAACCATCCTATCCTGATTTAAGCTTTTCATCTCAAGGCATAGATTTTTCAGCTACATGTGGATCTGCTAAACTCCTAGATTAGGATCTTCCATCAAGGTCTCATGTAGTCTCATGGTAATCTCCAAGGCGTCTTCCTGAGTTGTTATCTTCTGCTGTGATAATGCACTTCTTAGGTGTGGTAGTAGTAGAGCCACAAACCACTCGTGATGTTGTCCATTTGTCAAATTCATGTTGGCTTCGTGGATCGTACATTTCATCCTCTGATCTAGTTCCCAAGGCATCTCGCCTAGTATCATTTTGATCTCTTTGAATCCCACAATTGACTTCGCTTCAGATTTAGGCCTGTTAAATTCCCTATTCAGTGCTGCTTGGATGTCCGCTACTCCAACATTTGGGTTATCGCTAGAGTACTTAATATACCAGGTTAGTGAGCGATCTTGTAGAGCTATAACTAGTGTTGCTTTCTTTATATGGTCATCTGTAACACCTTAAGCTTCCCATACAACCCTTACAACGAACCATAATTTGTCTGAGTCCTGATTTCTGAAGCCTTTGAATAAAGGCAACTTAACTGTGTTCACCATACTGAATCACGGTGGAGGTGGGGGTGGCATGGGTGAAGTTGGAGGTGATGGCAGTGAAGCTCGTGGTGGTGTGGGTAGAGGTGGAATTCGCGGAAATCCTTGTCTTATCAACTAAATAACACTTTGCAGAGAGACCTTTGTGATCCCTTCTTCATCTCCTCGCGGAGGCAAAATCAAGGGGCTATGCTCTCGACCCTTATTTCCTTCATTTCTGTAAAACTTTCCTCTTAACATAGCCCCAAACATCAAGGTAGCTGCATAACCCATTTTTCGCACAACAACATTTTAATCCAAGTATTCAAAGATTTTATGTACTTACCTCGCAGTCCCTTGAAAAACCATCACTCTGCCTCTCTATAGCTGGATGAGGTGTCAACCACGAACTTAGTAACAAATTCTCCTATGATGTGATCAAGCTAATGATTGACGGTGTGCACGATATTATCCTCCGACGCTTCCAACCTTCGCACTAGCTCTGTGGTCCATACAATAGGACCGTCAAGTTTCCACCTTCCTTGGATAACTTCTAGCTTCACGATCCACTTGTATAGCTCAGTAGGGAAGGATGTGAAAAAAATTCGTGGATCTCCATATACAGGTACCTGTCTAGCCACTGTTCTTTTGACAATCGTGGGTTTCTATTTTCCTATGTTGCGAACTTGTGATTCCTTCTATCCAACTAGCCTTCAATTTCTTTCTTAGTTGGATTCTAGTGATATGACATCACACATCTCTTATGCAGATTCCGATCCCGGTAACAGAACCATTTGTTGGCTTGAGGGGGCCTAACCCAGGTTCAATGTTAGTTAGCCAAACAAATCCCTACACTGTTGGCCCTTTCGGCATTAGCCCGCTAAGCTTGGAATGAAGTCTCACCCGAGGCAGTATGGGGGGATGAAGGAACTAAGTTTCCACACCCTTGAGATGGTTGTGATGTCGATTTATTCCAACTGTACCTGCCTTCGTATAGGTTTCTTATCCCTCTACTCTACCCTTCAGTACCTTCGTGAAATGTTACAATCGGCTTCTGTGCATCCCTAACTGGGGGCTAAAGTCCTTTCGTGCTGCTAGGGCAGAAAACTATGATATCTCTAAAACTAGGCTAAGTATCTTACTTATCTTATTAGCATATCTTAGTTAGCTTCACATAAACAATTTTTCTTACCTGCATTCATTTAACCAACACATTTACATATATTTATGCATCATATAAGCATTAGAAGTGAAAGTCATACCAAATGTAATAGATGCATAAATAGGAGATAAAGACACAGAAATTATAGAATACTTCTCTTTGTTGATAATTCCAAATGATTACATACTCAACTCGCCCTGCGGACTCAGCTGCAGGGGTCCGCGTACTCAGCTGCGGACTTCTAGGCCTCCACCCACGTAGCTGTAGAGCCTCTACCTATGCTATGACCCAACTTAGATTTCCACTTCAGAGCTATCTCTCATACATGTTCAATCTTCATTACTTTTTCTAACTACTTAGAGCTTAGCTCTATTTATACAATCCCATGGTTCGCGGACCATGGGTAGATCTTTTACAACCGACATTACATTATCAAAATAAGGGTAGACAACCCTATGACTCTTTAACATCTACATGCTCTGTAACCACAAAATGTGGATTTTTTACATTTGGATTACAAAATTGGACCAAAATATGGGCTTTTAGCCCCAAAACTTCCCTTGGGGGATCTCACGCCCAACACTGAGGCTACTAATTCTTCTAGTCAGTTTCAAACACCCAATTCAGGAATTTCCATGCTTTCCTATACCAAGCACATAATTCCCACTAGATTCAAAATGAATTGAAATAAATCCAAATCATACCTCATTGGTGGCCACTCAATAAGGTACACTTTCACTTATGTTCACTCCCTGTCACAACAGTCCAAACCAACTCTTGATCAAACCATCATGTATAAACATATCGCATCTGGTTAGCTCAAAATAAAACCATAATAGATAAAAATCATGAATCACATGCAATCATCATAAACCAAAATCATAGATCACATGTAACCATCATAAATCAGAATCATAGATCACATGCATAATGAAACTGAAATAAAATACTGATACTTATCCTTTAGTTGGTCCTTTGCTTCTACCTTTATCCTTTTTCCTTTTCGTACACACATCGGATTGGTTGCCACACCCAGGAAGAACCTAGTGCCTTCTCTCGTCTTCAATCACGTACACATACACAAAGTATACATCACAACACAATACATACACCTACACCTGGTGTACAACACAATACATATACGTACACAAAGCACAACAAAATGAATACACAAGTCACGATACAATGGTTACATAATCCCTGTAACACAATAACATAGTACCACACGTGCACAACACAATGTGTATGACATGTACACAGTACCACAGGTACATAGTGCCACCTGCACAACGTGTACATAAAACCACATCTACATAGCACCACCTACACAAAATGTACACAACACCACTAGTACATAGCACCACATGCACGTTGTGTACACAACACCAAATGTACAAAATGTAAACAACACCACATGCACATAGAATCACATGTACAATCAGCCACACAACACCACATGTACATATCACCACATATACAACATGCATGCAATGGCATAAGTACACACAAATGCATATGCAACATGCACAATGCACCATATGTACAGAACACCACATATCGAACATGTGCACAACACCATCTATACACAAAACCACATATCCAACATGCGCACAACACCATCTGTACACAACAATTCATAAATGAGATGTACACAACACCACATGTATACAACATCATAGGTACAACATGTACAATATGTAAAACATATAGACAATATTAGTACTGCACATCTAGAGACTACACTCTCTCTACCAAACAACCTTGCTTCCAATGTCTTTCCACCATCCATGGTTTTCCTAGCATGTCACAGATCATACTACTTTCATTCCACTGATGTATCCCTTAGCATAGCCTATCCATAACATAAACATAGACATAGTATAATCACATAATAAATATTCATATCCATGTGATACTGAACTCATATATTTCTTAGAGCTACTCTTCCCACTTGATTCCTCATAAGACCAGGAACCTCTTGATGCCATTCACTTGCATAAGCAGTCATTCTCCACAAGCATCATCCCTGATGACCCTGTCAGACAATGACATGCATACATATATATAAAAATTACCATAAAACAATCATGATCTTGTCAAACAATGACATACATACATACATACATATATACATATATACATATATAAACATTATCATAATCATGATCATAACATAATTTCCAAATACAATAGGGTCAAGGTTAAGAGAACTCCCTTTATCCATGCACAGCATTGAGAACAAAAGTTCCCAACATAGCTAAGGCATATGAGGCCTCAAATCCATTTAATTTACCTTTCCTGATTTCCTTTCTCATGATTTTCCTACCACCATCCATTTACCCCAATGACCTTAACCAATCCAACTAGTTGTCATACTCTTGTATTTTGTTTCCCTTATACACGCATCGAGATTCATGTGAGCCTTACATTACCCATTTAATTGCACTAGGCGCAATCAAAATCCATAAATCAAGCTAAAAAAATCACAAAAATCCCAACAAACACCATGACTCAACCCCATGGGTTCCCAATGCATTCAAGGGAAAGCTCAACTCAAACCTTCTTCAAGATTTCATGGCAATATCTTTTGTCATGCAATCCCTGCATCATACTACCATAAACATATAACTATTACTGCATAAATAAGCATAACAATAGACTGATTACCTTACCTTGTTGTGCAAAACATGCTTCCTTGTAATTGTATTCATACACTTCTCAAGTAACTCCAATTCCTTGATGAAACAAGCTATAACTGGAAGCCAACTATTATACCTATCAAATACATGTTCATGAATATAGCACATATCCACATAATGTCAAACAAAATCAAGGTTAACAAGACTTCCTGTGTTCATGAAAATTACTCATTCAATTGCAATTGTGGTTTCCAAACATAGCCTAAGGAATTCTCACCCAATTCCTTTCTTTTACCTTTCTAGCTAGCTGCAATTGAGTCTTACTATGTGCTATTACATCACACTATTGTTAGTTACATAAATGAGTTAATTGTTACCTTGACATGCTAATACTAGACATGTGGCCCTACAACTGTTCACACATGTCAACCACACGTTCCAAATATCAAGACATCATATCTATTAATCTAAAACCAGCGTTTACCAAGACTAACATCCATGTCATAATCAACTCACAGTCATAAGTCATAGTACTACAACTATCACCTACTTACACTCAAGTACATATCAGCTGTCTCAACACATAAGTCTTAGTACAACCATCTTAAAAAAAAATCATTCCTTCATGCAATCTTATAGACACATATAACTAATATCATGAAATTAATCAAACATTCAAACAAATTCAATTTATCTCAGGGGAGGCTATCACATCTGCACAAGTCAGTCCAAATTAGTGCGACACAATATCACAATTACATCGACTAATACCTAAGTATCACAAACACAATCATCTACATAGACCAATCCAGATTGGCACGATGCATATAACATCAAAATCTTAAGTACAATGACCATAACCATCATGCATATTACCCTAATGCATATAACAACAAGCTATTGGCCTTCATGACTAACTAACGCATGTACATATGATCACACTAATTAACTAACAATATCATACATGTAACTGAAACAACCATAGAATGATAAACATGTACATAACGCTAATTCTTATAACAACCATTAACCAACATACTTACATATAGCACCATACAAACCTGTATGATGACCTACTCTTACCCCAAGGTCTAGTGCTGCAACCTCGCTTTGATGATCTATATCTCCTACTTTATCTTAGCCAACACATTAGTATCATAGCAATCAACAACATCATGATGACACGAACTACATACAATGACCTCAAAACACGTGTATGACATACTATACATGCATAACTATAACCATGACAATGCATGCATAAAAACATATAGACACTAACATGCATGACAAATGCATATGCAACTGACATGCATTCATGAAAAACACATCCCAACAACAACATCATCAAATTCTACATGTCAACATAGCTATAACAATTACCACTACCATGCATAAATAACAAGCACATATACAACCTACATGCATGCATGACAACCACGTTCTTCCCATCCATTCCAAGGGTTGAACCATGCCCTGATACCACTCTGAAATACCCTCCTCCCACATTTACCAAAGCTAACCAGTCCACTGGGGTAAACATGTGACAAAGAGTTACTATGATATGATTCAACTCCCCATGTACAGTTAAGGAAGTGAAATCGACATGATAAGACTAATGTGACTTTCCTCAGAAGCTACAAAACCTTAAGGAGCTAACCAACCCCTTCAGGTGTCCAACCCTTAAGAGAAATTGTTTTTTTAATGACCTAGAGCCTCAGTTGCTCCCATGACAAGGCATGTATGCAACGGGGACCCTCTAGTTTCCCCCACAACAAGGTATCCATATGACTATGGCCTTTTTCAAGTTGTTTAGTGCCAACGACCCTGGATTCTATGCCACTATTTCAGGGGCAGGACTCAAGCCACTTCCCATAACTTCATGAAACTTATAGAGATGATAAATAACATTGAAACAAGGTTACTAATGAAACCAATTGAACAAGGAATTGATCTGACCCCTAATAGCCATGATAGGCATTTCGCCAAACATATCACAAACAGGTAATCTACAGGTCACAAAAACATATCTCAGCATATGGATATCATACTTATCTGAGAATCATCAAAGAGGACTGATATCTCTTCACAATAGCTGCATTTTTATCTGTTAGGTCATTGAATCATTTAACATTTCATATACTAACCAAAACATGATGAGAGACATACAACATAACTATCATAAAATGTGCTTATAACCAACAAATAAACAGAGATATATCAATGAGCAAATAGCCATTAAATACACATAATGACAAGCACATTCACTCATAAAATACCAAAGGAAAGGGAGCTCTTGTTAACATATGAAAATCCAACCAATTCAGGGACTTTCATGTACCACCCGACCATAAATTGGACTGAACCAAATCTCTCTTTCAGTTAATCACCCCCGTGCCATATTCCAAGAATGAATGTGGGATCTCATGAAACAAATCAAACAAAACCAAACCAAGGCTTCTAGAGGCCAAACCACCTCAACCCTCAACCAATGATTCCACCTCATGGTCAGACATCACTAACCATCACCATATCGGTCTCTACCCAAGTTTTCCAGGGCTCCAAAGAATTTGTTCCAACCAAGGCTTGCGGGGCTAATAACTCAACCCATAGTTGTTGTTAGGCTCTTGAACATTTGTCCAACCAGGGCTTTCGGGACTAGTAACTCAACCCAACAAGGGCTCCAAAGTATTTTTCTAACCAAGGCTTCCAGGACTAGTAACTCAACCCAAGTTGTTACAGGGCTTCCTTGTTGGAAATAATACTGAGAGGGGGGGTGAATTAGTATTATCAAATCAATATAACTTTTTCATTTCTATATTCGGATTCATATACGCTACTTCAGTTAAGGAAACCTACATGTATACGAAACTGTGTTTAATGCAACAAACATATATCCAGTAAACTTCTAATTCAGTTAGTTGAAACATATATCTAGTAAACTTCTGATTCAGTTAGTTGATCTTTAATGAGTGCATCAGAACATTATTAACCATATAAACAGTAAACAGGTGCAGTAAAACAGAATAGATCATCACACATAAGAAGCACACATGAACACCATGATATAAGGTGGAAACCCAATGCAAGACAAAAACCACCTGCTGCTATTTTCTTTAATATAAGAAAAACCTGTTTACAATCTTGTACTAGCGTAGACTCATACCAGTACGCAGGCACCCACCTGCAGAAGGCTACTACATTCTCTTGTTTTCTAGTTTCTACTGGAAGGGAGCTCCAACCCACTAGCTCTTGTACTAGCCGATCCATTTACTAGTATGTAGGTGCTGGCCTAAAGAAGGCTACTACCTTCTCTTTTCTTCTAGGGACCACGTTTCATAAATTTTCATACTGGATCCATAAATACAAAACAATCACCACTGTGATACAATCATCAACTACACTTGCATCGTCAATCTCTGAATCACCCAATATTGAATCACTGAAACCCTATCATCAAAACACAACAACCAGAACACAGAGCTCTGCAACAAAAACCAGATCCAACTGCAACCTAAAACATCAAATCTCATACTGTATACGCTACTTGTCTGTGTCAAACCAGCGTGTATATGCCCTTTCACCAGAGAGAACCCGCGTACAGATCTAAAGATAATTACTTATACCTTCGCTGCAATTTCCAACTTCAGATATACCCAGACAATAAGATATAAAGGATAAAACATGCGACAGTACTCAGATCTACTCATGATCATACCATATACTGATAATACATTTTAGTCTTCAAGATCCTGGTCCATCAACCTTTATCAACCACATAGGAGCCTCCTTGATTCAGATCGAGCCAAGCATCACAAACCCAGTATATTAGATCTCACACTTCATCAAATATTCAACACACACTTTTTTTCCCTTGGCCTAATGATCTTCTCCTTATATAGGTTTAGGCTTCTCTCAATACCATGGTCCAAAACCATGTAGAACCAATACCTTGGACCCAATACCTAGGGTCAACACTTCAGACCAAATACCACAGACCAATACCAAAATACCATGGACCAAATACCATAGACCAAAACTTAGAGTTCCAACATGTACACGCCTTTCCTTCTGTGAACCTGCGTGTGTACGCATATGCACCTTTTGTTCCTCTCACCCGCATGTATACACACTTTCATCAAGGTTAACTTGTGTATATCTCTCTCTTGATCTGCTGTACTAAGATCTGTCATCTGATTGAGTTGCCACCTGTATCATACCTCTGAGTGAGTTGCCATCAAGGACAACACCTATATCATAATGCCAATAATCTCCCCCTTTGGACTTGATGGCAACCACCACACCAAGTCACTCTCCCCCTTTGACATCAAGGGGAAAGGGTGGACTAAGATATTCTCTTCTTTGATATTCATTCTACTGTCCATGCTCCCCCTAAGTACATGCTGAAGTTTTTGATTGAGCTCCCCCTTTGTACATGCCAATTTGTACCAATCTGTCCATGCTCCCCCTGAGCACATGCAAGGTCTACAAAATCATAACATGACTCTATACATACATTGCCAATGGCCTTCCTAAAGACTCATACATACATCAATCTCCCAACCAAGTGGGGATACACCATTTTTGACTCAAACATAAGAACCATTACATCATCCATCCCATGCATAGTGGGATAACAAGATACATCATATGACTCACAAAGACCAAGGACCTAGACAAGACCATGATAGTTATCAGTAGCCATCATACACTATATGATCTGCATAATAAGCATCTTAACCTGCAATCCATTCTCTTGGTCAATCAATAATCAGTAGCAAGATATATCAATAAGCATCATCACCAAGAACTTCTAACCATAATGCCAACAATGCATTATTCGAAGCATATGCTCCCCCTGAGCCTATGCCAACCATCATATACCACGACAGAACCATTTCCTGAGTCTGTTCTGTTGTTTTTCTTCAGAGTTCCATATACCTGACTGTGCAATGTCTAACTCGTGTATCTACGCGACTTATCTTCATGAAACCTGTGTATGAGATTTAGAACACGGATGTTCCACACTTTCCACTTCCTCTAAGTCTGTGATGTCTGTATATTCTGCTATGCCACATCTTTCTGGATGTAATTCATTTTTCTTCCATATCTTCAACTGTGATGACGTTTTCTCCTTTTGGCATGGTGTCCAAAATCTTCTCCTGCATTCCTTCACTATATGTCCAAGCTTGTTACGTGCATAACATCTTACATGTCTCATATTCCTCCTATAGCAGCAATGGCTTTGTGACCAAACATATTTCAAGAAAAACAATATCCCTTAAAATATCTAGAATGTGATGATCTTTCTGAGTGATGGTCTTGAACCATTCTACTTCTGCATCTGGCTACAACATGTCCAATATTATGACATACATAACATTCAACATTATTCATCGAAGGAAATAATCGTCTATCACTTCCACAGTTAGAAGCAAAAGATATTCTTTGAGGAATTTCTTTCCTTGGTTGTTGATGGCGTTGTATTCTCATCTCCTTGTTGAGCATTTCAGATTTCTCATTAGAGTTCCTTGCCTCACCTTCAACAGATTCATAAAAACCAAGACTAGTTTTGATAGCAAGCGACCTTTGACTACTAAGAATATCATCCAAAATCTTAGTACTATCTTGAAATCGTAATAGTTTATCCTTTTCTTCTAATTTACCTTTCAAGATATTTACCTCAACCTAATGTTGTTCTTCCTTTTCCAACCATTGATTCTTCAAAATTTCCTTAGACATTCTTCCTTCCATTTGTTGCCTTAGTTTTAGAATCTCCTTTTCTGTTCTTCATTCAGCTCCTGCATCATTTGACGAACTTTGAAGGCACATTCCAGCTGAGCTTTTAAGCTGATAATTTCTTCTTTAAGGGCACTCTCCCTTTTGCTAGGTAGATCTTGTTGATCTATGAATTTATTTGATGCTTCATTTACTTGTCCGTCTTCAATTTGAGGTGATTCAGGATCTGAATACTTGCTTCTACTCAACGACAGGTTGTCATTGTTCATTTGAGCTGTCTTCTTCTTTTGACGCGCTTTCTTTCCCATTATTCAATGGATCTCCTTCAAGCGATCAAGCTTCTACCAAAGGACTTGCTCTGATACCAATTGTTGGAAATAATATTGAGAGGGGGGGGTGAATCCGTATTATCAAATCAATATAACTTTTTCATTTCCATATTCAGATTCATATACACTACTTCAGTTAAGGAAACCTGCGTGTATACGCAACTGTGTTTAATGCAACAAGCGTATATCCAGTAAACTTCAAGATCCTGGTCTGTCAACCTTTATCAACCGCATAGGAGCCTCCTTGATTCAGATCGAGCCAAGCATCACAAACCTAGTATATTAGATCTCACACTTCATCAAATATTCAACACACACTTTTTTTCCCTTGGCCTAATGATCTTCTCCTTATATAGGTTTAGGCTTCTCTCAATACCATGGTCCAAAACCATGTAGAACCAATACCTTGGACCCAATACCTAGGGTCAACACTTTAGACCAAATACCATGGACCAATACCAAAATACCATGGACCAAATACCATAGACCAAAACTTAGTTTTCCAACATGTACGTGCCTTTCCTTCTGTGAACCTGCGTGTGTACACATACGCGCCTTTTGTTCTTCTCACCTACATGTATACGCACTTTCATCAAGGTTAACCTGCGTATATCTCTCTCTTGACCTACTGTACTAAGATCTGTCATCTGATATAGTTGCCACCTGTATCATACCTTTGAGTGAGTTGCAATCAAGGACAACACCTGTATCATAATGCCAACATTCCTAAGCATTTGTCCAACAAAGGCTCCAGGAACTAGTAATTCGAACCACAACCATAAGCAACATGAGAATGAACTAGAAAAAAGAGGAAAGAAACCCACAACTCCATGGATATCCAGGAAATGGAAAGTCTAGGAAAAACCATTGTCAATCTAGGAAGTCCTCCATGCCAATGACAGGTCATAACCAAGAAATCACATGCATGCCAAAACTAGCAAGGAAATCATACATGCAATTTGGTACCTGCAAGGAAAACCCATTATATGTGTTGATACCGATGTCCTCTTGTGCTTTCCTACTCTTCCTTTGTCTTCTTTCTTCAAATCGAAAGTATGCTACACACCTCCAAGAGTGCTCCTAGAAAACTCTAAGTGTCCAAGAGTATGAGAGAGAGAGAATATAAAATGAGAGCTCCAAAATTGAAATGACAAAAACTAACACTAAAATAACCCATGAACTGATCCTCATAAGCCTTTTTATCATTGCGGCCTCTATTTTCTTCAATTTCCATTATTTTTCGTTCAAATTCCTTCTCATGCAAATATGTGACCTTTCACCTTCCTTTTCTCCTAATTTCCATTATTTTCATAAATAAAATGTCAATTAATGCCTTTTTGTCTTTCCAAAGCCTTTGCCAATGCCTTTACTAATTTTTTTAGCTATAATAAACCAAAAGTAACACCTAATAAGATGTGTTTCCCACTATTTAGCTTGGAATACGTGTCCCATGACTTTGGTCTTATTTTTTTTTTTACATGGAAATTCAACCAGGGGTTGTTACACATTTCATTTAAAAAAAATCGAATTATATATTATAGTTCACAGAGGCACTTACATTGTTGAATTAAATAGCTACGCACAATTGGTAAATGGTGAGCCATTTTATACCAAACCATAGGCTCAATTTTTTATTTATTTCTCTTACAACTTGTGAACGCCCTATCCATACCATGATTACACAAGGGGAATTCTCTCTCTTATGCTACAAATGGTAGAAAAATGGATATTTCTCTCCTTCATCACTAAAAAATCAACAATTTTCTCTTCAAAACTTACTAAGCCAAGGGCCTACTCAAATTGTGGGTATATTCTTAGTTATCTTAGAAAATGGAGACCCTTTGTTTCCCTAATAGTCCCTCAATGACCTCCCCTCTCATTTTATTTATTCTTTTCCAGCGAGCACTCAAAAAATGACTTTATATTGCAACTTAGGTTTAGAGAACTTGTGTTTGATTTTCTCAACCAGAAAAGATATAACATTCTCAAATGGTTTTAGCATCAATTAGACAAGTCTTTTGCACATATTTTCATCTGTATTTCATGCATATACCCATTTTTGTGTATCCTATTCTCTATACACATGAATCCCTTCATTGTCTACTCTCTAGCATGAGATTTCATCGGTCAAATCCCCAAATTTGTGGGTCAACTTAGAAGCTTCTAGGTAGTGTTACGTTACGGTATGTTCTATGCTTATAATAGTTTACTTCTTTTTCTTATTATATTCCACAGATTAGCAATCACATGTACATAAAGTAAAGTGCAGATAGAACATTAAACGATCGACAGAAAACAAGCCAAGACAAGAGACACAAGATGTGGTGGCTAGCCAGGGACAAACCCCACAATGTGTGGGGAAACCCTTTGATCAAATCTTCTTTTATCTTCAATAATTCAGCAGAGAGAAATAGTACAATAAATCTGATTCATATCAGTAGTAGCAAACCCTAGATCAGTAGCATCGGCATTAGCGGCTTCATCATCAAACTAGGGCAGACGATATCTCACAAACCGACCGTCGGATTGACTTCATTCCACCACCAAAAGTTTCGGCTTCCAGAGGAGGTTCAGATGAACCTACAACACAGTTCAGATGAGGAGATCTTCTAGGCCACGCAGGTCAATCTTTACTTCTGCAGTTGCAGCTTCAGTTTCAGCAGTTTCCGGCTTCAAACTAGGGCAATCGATATCTTACAAACCGTTCATCGGATTGACTTCATTCCACCACCAAAAGTTGCAGCTTTCCGAGGAGGTTCAGATGAACCTACAGCGCAGTTCCAAAGAGGAGATCTTCTAGGCCATGCAAGTCAATATTTACTTCTACAGTTGCAGCTTCAAATTCAACAGCTTCTGGCTTCACATGTGTGAGAGAGAGAGACCCATTTCAGCGCAGTAGAGAAGAGACTCATATCTGCGCAGTAGAGAGAGAGAGATGTGATGATATGAGTGAGTCCAAATGAGGAAAAGTCCTCTTATATTTATACACAACATTGGTGGGTGAATAGATGCGACTGTTGGGCTTCTGAGCCTACATGAGTTGTAGGTCGGCTTGATAATAATTCCATAATCAAAATAAATTCATATCTCCATGAATACTTATCGGAATCAGATGATATTTATATCAATCCTACACCTCTCGACGAGAGGAATCTAATAAAAATATTATCAGCCATGAATAAGATGACCCACATGAAGTTTTTCCCTGGTTGCCAATTTTAACACTCCCTCTCAACCATGGAGAACTTCATCTGCAATCTGTCTATTGGTCGTTACTATTCATCCATCAAATGCACTGCCCTATATAGTCTGACCCTTGCCCTGCTCTGCTCAATTCTGCCTATCCTTCTTTGTCTTGTTCTGCCCTGCACTGATCTGTACTGATTTTCTTTGTTATGCTCTGCTCTTGCATTGTTTTGTTTTGCTCTGCTTTTGTCCGAATTATGAAGAGGAAGAAATGATCGAGGATGTATCGTACTAACTCAAAAGTCAGTCTCAGAGTATGTACCACTGGTCCTAGACCAGTCTCAACCAACCCAAAGTCAGCATCATAGTGAGTACAACTCCAATGGTCCCAGACCAATATCATCCTCCACTGACTCAAAGTCAGTCTCAGAGTATGTACCACTGGTCCCAGACCAGTCTCAACCAACCCGAAGTCAGCGTCATAGTATGGTACAACTCCTACCACTGGTCCCAGACCAGTATCATTGATCCCAGATCAATGGAGGTCATCCTAGCATAGGGAGTACGGTAGTTACAACGATGTGTCCATCGGTACTACTATGGTCCCTAACTTCATTTCCCTGCTCATTGATCAGATGAGAGGTACTTCCCATGAGTCCCAGACTGCATGGGTAGGATGCCTCGACAAGAGAACTAATCAATCCTGTCCTCACAGGAGAACACATCAATCCAGGCCTCACAGGATAACACATCAATCCTGCTACAATCGCCATGGAGAACACATCAATCCAGGCCTCACAGGAGAACACATCAATCCTGCTACAATTGCCATGGAGAACACATCAATCCAGGCCGCCATGGAGAACACATCAATCCAGGCCTCACAGGAGAACTAATCATCCTGCTACATAGGAGAGCGAGTCATCCTGTTCCACAAGAGAGCGAATCATCTTGTCCCACAAGAGAGCGAACCATCTTATTCCAGTGCGCACCACCAGGGGAGGGTGAGTCACCCTATGGTCGTATGTTGCTCCAATAATAATCGCAAGCCCTCAGAGCTCCCAGAGCTCAATGTATGCAACATGCAGGACCCTTGTACAAGGGTTTCTTACCGACTCCAAGTCGTTTGGGAAAATCACGGATTAGATCTTTCCTTGGGGCTTTGACAAGGTGTATCAACCTGTACATCATCTTAATGTGATGGAGCCTCCTTGCTCATCAAATTACCATATCCTAGATGATGTCTATCTGCTGGAGCAATCGAAGAATACGGGATTCCTCAATAATCGAATCCCACCTCGGGTTGTTATAGAGAATCACAGTGGTATCCAATGTAAATCCAAACAGCTCATGAAGAGCTTTCGCAACCAGACTGCCTCACACGAGGTCATGCTAGCAACAATATATCCTGCTTCGGCGGTGCTCAAAGCCACCGACTTCTGCTTCCTGCTCATCCAGGATATCGAAGCAGATCCCAAGGTGAAACAGTACCCAGAAGTGCTCTTACGGTCCACCACACTGCCTGCCCAATCAACATCAATATATCCAAGTATTCTCACATCTCTGGCAGTGTATCTTAATCCATGAGAGATTGTGTCCTGAAGACATCTCAGAAGATTCTTGGCATCAAACCAGTGAGGCTCAACCAAATATGAGCTCACAATGCTAACTGCAAAACATATGTTCGGACGGAGGTTCACCAAGAACATCAATGCGAATGAGTTTTTTGAAACTCTGAGGCATTTACCAAGTCTGGTCCGACATCACTACCATATAACTTCTAAAATTTAAGATCCTCGAGGTAGTCATAGGCTTGCAGTCCATCATACCAAATCTTTCCAATATATTTACCACATATTTTCCTTGAGATAGGAAAATTTCCCTTGGCTTCTGCCACACTTCAAGTCCTTGGTCCTTCATTTCAAATTCAGAGGCTAGCTCCGTCTTACATTTGTGAATGAGAGGGTCTGCACCTGTTAGAAAGAGGTCATCCACATACAACACCAGTATGAGAGGCTTTTCATCTTCAACCTTAAAGTAAAGGTTAGGATCGGCTTCACTCCTAGTGAATCCCAGCTTCATCAAGTAGCTATCGATCCTCTCATACCATGCTCGGGGTACTTGCTTCAGCCCATAGAGAGCTTTCTTCAACCTGCATACATGAGATTTTTGATCATAAATCTCAAATCCTTCGGGTTGCTCCACGTAGACCTCTTCTTTGATCAAGCCGTGCAAGAACGCGGTCTTGACATCCATCTGATGTAGGTTCCATCCTTGTGAAGTGGCAAGGGCTATGATCGAGCGGATGGTTGTATATCTGGCAACAGGTGCAAATATCTCATCATAGTCTATACCTTCCTTTTGGGAGAAACCTTGAGCAACAAAACGAGCCTTATACTTTTCCGTACTTCCATCTGCTGCATGCTTTATCTTGTAAAGCCATTTTGAAGTAACAATTGTCTTGTCCAAGGTCTGGGAACTACTTCCCAGACATCATTCTCCATAATAGACTCATATTCTATGGTCATAGCACCCTTCCATAGTTAATGCTTGACGACATCTGAGAATGATGAAGGCTCATTTTGTATGATCGTGCTCATGATGGTCAGGTATCCTTGATACCTATTAGGTTTCTTACTTTCACGAAAGGTTCCTTGGGGTGCAGCATGTCCTTCAGCATCATCAAGTAACCTCTTAAGCCATGAAGGCCTCTTCCTAGAAGAGGAAGGCTCATATGGAGGAGGATCAATCGGATCCATGGGTTCTTCTACATCAGGCATTGATTCATCATCCTTTTCTTTCGGTTCCCTGGTGTCGGCTTCTTGAGAGCTCCTCAAAGTCGGAAGATTGATCACCTTGCTGAGAGCCATATCTTTGTCAAAGGTGACATCATGACTAATTATGACTTCCCTTTGACCGGCTACATAGATTCTATAGCCTTTAGTATTTTCACCATAGCCCACGAAAATTCCCTTCTTTCCAGATGCTCCCAATTTACAGGGCTTCCAAAAAATTTTAAAATGAGAAACATCAGGTTTCTTACCGGTGAATTTTTCTTCAGGAGTCTTGGAACCCAATGCTTGATGAGGGCATCGATTTTGTACATATATGGCAGTGTTTGCAGCTTTAGCCCATAGAAACTTAGGAAGACTTTGATCATGTAGCATGGCTCGGATAGCTTCCATAATTGTGCGGTTCTTCCTTTCTGCCACACCATTTTGTTCAGGAGTATATGGTGTAGTAGTCTCCCTCTTGATGCCAACCTCAGGTATGCCTGAGTAAACCAATTGTAATATATCGGAGGTCTTGCTTTGGCTTGAGGGGAATGGTCCCCTTTTGAGCTTTCCTTTGGCACATCCCGGACATACACCTTCTTTCTCTACTTGGAATTCGGGCATCCCTGTTACCATCTGTCTTACATTGGGTAGAGCTTTGTAATGAAGGTGGGCAAACCTCCGATGCCAAAGTTTGGACTAAAGAGTTGTGTCACAAGACATGACACCTAGCGGACTTCCATCGACCTGATATAATGAATCAACACTAAACCCAAGAGTAAAGGCATCTTTAACATTATTTTTCCATATACATACCTTGCCATTGCTGAAGGTTACCTTGTAGCCTCTGTCTTCCATTGCCAAGATGGACACTAGGTTCCTTTTGAGGTCAGGTACATCCTGGACTTTCAAGCCTTCTTGAATGGTTGTCCTCTTCCTTGATCTCCAGCTCTCCTCTTACCTTTGTTGTTGAATTTGTCATTCCTTTGATTTGCCATCAGAGGGATTTTGATCATCGTCACAGTGAGAGTCCTTTCTATCAGGGCATTCCCTTGCATAGTGACCTGCTTTATTGCAAATGAAACATCGTCCTTTTCTTCCACCCTTAAATCCAACCTTTCTTTTCGATTTAGACCCAGAGTTATTTCTTTTCTTAGCATGAGAAGAAAAAGCAGCAGGAGGACCTTTAGGCAAGGGCACTTCCTGCTCTTCTACCCTTGTTTGTTCTTGAATGCATCTAGCCATTAATTCCTCGAAACTAGGAATTACATTATTATTCAGAAGAGTAGTCCTGAACACATACCATTCAGATGGTAATCCTCCGAGAGTTGTGAGTGCCATTTCTCTGTCAGTAATGGTTTCCCCAATAGATAGGAGATCGTTCTTGATCTCGATGATTCTTAAGAAGTATGTTTGCATACTTTCATCTTTACCCTTCTTGATTTCCCTCTGCTTATTTCTAAGAAACAAAACATGATTTGCATCATTAACTTTAAATAAACTCACCAGTCTATCGTAGATCTCCTTGGAGGTGTCCAGTTCAGAGATGTAGGCCACCAAGTGCTTGTCGATAGAGTCCCGAATGATCCTCTATTGTTTTGACTTCTCCATTTTTTCATTTGATCCAGGCAGCAGCAGATGCATTTGATGGAGGCTCAACAATATTACCTCTCACATGATCCAACACTCCTTGATTCTCAAGGGTTATATTGATAGACATCTTCCATCCGTGCTAGTCAGCGTTCTCATGGAGCTTGTCTTTAGCAGGAAAGAGTTTTGAGGACCCCATAGTTCTTTTAGGATAGCCTTGCCAATCTTCTCTTCAATGATTGCTCTTGCTCTTGCTCAGGCTTTGTCTTCACCTCAACTCTGAAACCATGTTAAGTTATGGTATGTTCTATGCTTATAACAGTTTACTTCTTTTTCTTATTATATTCCACAGATTAGCAATCACATGTACATAAAGTAAAGTGCAGATAGAACATTAAATGAGCGACGGAAAACAAGCCAAGACAAGAGACACAAGATGTGGCGGCTAGCTAGGGACAAACCCCACAATGTGTGGGGAAACCCTTTGATCAAATCTTCTTTTATCTTCAATAATTCAGCAGAGAGAAATAGTACAATAAATCTGATTCATATCAGCAGTAACAAACCCTAGATCAGCAGCATCAGCATTAGCGGCTTCATCATCAAACTAGGGCAGACGATATCTCACAAACCGACCGTCGGATTGACTTCATTCCACCACCAAAAGTTTCAGCTTCCAGAGGAGGTTCAGATTAACCTACAGTGTAGTTCAGATGAGGAGATATTCTAGGCCACGCAAGTCAATCTTTACTTCTGCAGTTGCAGCTTCAGTTTCAGCAGTTTCCGGCTTCAAACTAGGGCAGTCGATATCTTGCAAACCGTTCATCGGATTGACTTCATTCAACCACCAAAAGTTGCGGCTTTTCGAGGAGGTTCAGATGAACCTACAACATAGTTCCAAAGAGGAGATCTTCTAGGCCATGCAAGTCAATCTTTACTTCTGCAGTTGCAGCTTCAAATTCAACAGCTTCCGGCTTCACATGTGTGAGAGAGAGAGACCCATTTCAGTGCAATAGAGAAGAGACTCATATCTGCGCAGTAGAGAGAGAGAGATGTGATGATATGAGTGAGTCCAAATGAGGAAAAGTCCTCTTATATTTATACACAACGTTGGTGGGTGAATAGATGCAACTGTTGGGCTTCTGAGCCTACATGAGTTGTAGGTCGGCTTGATAATAATTCCATAATCAAAATAAATTCATATCTCCATGAATACTTATCGGAATCGGATGATCTTTATATCAATCCTACACCTCTCGACGAGAGGAATCTAATAAAAATATTATCAGCCATGAATAAGATGACCCACATGAAGTTTTTCCCTGGTTGCCAATTTTAACAGATAGGTACTTTGCTAATATATTTGGGTCAAGTTTGTACAAAACCTAACCACTATCATAATCATGGGAAGATGGTAGTTTAATTCCCAATTCTATTCTAATCGATTCTTAGAAAATGGGAAAACTAGATTTTTAAATTTTCATTTCTAGAAATAGTTTTGGGCTAGGATTATTTTAGTAGACAATCATTTGTACAGTTTCACCTTGCTAGCTCCCACTCATGGTTCATGGTTATTGTATATTCTCCACCTATCCAATTAGTTTCTTGGACAACCCAATAAACTTGATCTAGTCTTTTGTTCTGTACATCTAGATCTTTCATAATGAGGTCTCCTAGATTGCCTGGTAACTTTGACAAAAATGAAATTTTTTGAGCCACATCATTTGAGAGATTAGCTTTAAAAACCTTAGCCATGAAATCTTTACTGAATTGATCAAGATATTTCAGATCTTTTAATTCCATCCGACTAAGATCTGTTATTATTTGCTTTCTCTCATCAACTGGTTCTGGCACGAACTGTGTCTTTAATAATAACTCCAACGTAGACAGTCCGGCTTCCATGACGGCTCTTCTTTCTGCTTCTGATGGTCCCATCCACCAATCATAGACTATACCAGTCATACGTTTTTCTGCTAGGACCATGATGGATATATTATCCAATTTTGTAGTAACCTGCATTTGATACAAAGCTCCTATCCAAATCCTGATTGATTCTCCAGGGTTTGAAGAATTATCTAGATCTAAGATATAGCCACTAGTATTAGCTGCATACAGGTCTTCTTCAACATGAGGGTATTTATTTACTTCTTTCAAAATGTGTGCCTTATTCTGATTATTTATAGATGGCAAGATGAAAGAAGGGAATTTAGAGGCAGCTTGTTCAAGGGTCAAAATACAATATATAATATTTCCATGTTTAGACATTTCACACACAAAAACATATGTATATATGTGTATATGTATATGTATACCCATATAGGAAACAATAATATAATTTTAATTACAATATCAGTAAGTATGAAAAGGGGTTTTTATAGGAATACTCATAAATTTAGCATGTCTTACTTTTCATTTGAACATTAAAATGATATGGTATACAAGCTTAACCAGTATTTGCAATGAGCCTTGAGTATTAACTCAATTGGTCAAATCTCAGTCTTTAAAGAACCTTTGATGTTGAGAGGTCATGGGTTCAATTCTCTCGATACTCTTGAAGTTGGGTTCCATAGTTAAGCTGACAAAAAGTGATCCTTTTGGGTGGATATTCTTGGTACAAATATTCCATGGATATAGTAGTCATTGATATCCGAGGTATGTGAACCACATAGAGAGAAAAAAACGATACTTGAAGTGTTACTTTCAATTTATACAAGCATATCGTAATGGGTTTAATTGATGTGAATGTGAAATGAATTGTTCAAAATAACACAAATTAATTGACTTGAACCATTGCTTAGCATTAGCACCACAAGCAAACAAAGTAACCTTGCAACCAAAACAAAACAAAGCCATATTTTTATGTTAGTTGGAGAAAAGAAATCAAAATAGCTTGTTCTTATCTTGAGAGGGGAACACTATAACTTCCATGATATGAATATATGTTTGGTGAATTGTAGGGGTTCTCAATCCATCAATTAGAAATTATTTCCCCAAGAGTGAGAATTTGGTTTCAATGAAATGTAAATGATAATCTATTGACAGTTTGCACTATGTGTTAGATTCATGTCTCTAGCCTTTACATTAATGTTGAGAAGATACTTAGCTAGCAATATATGATTTATTTCATTAATTCCACCTCATAAGGTATACTATATTTCATTATCTCGTTCCACAGGTGAGAATTGTATTAATTATACTCATACAACAAACAAAAAATAATTTTGTTTGTATCTATATTTAACCTTAAAAATATCATTGTATGGGCATGCTCATATGTAATATGCTAGGGTAGGGATGCAAGACAGTAGTGCCTAGCCCGGTACACCTACCATATCATAGTGGGTTTCCCCCTCACTTATTCTCCATATGTTACATATATCTTATTGGCTTATCTGCAAAAGAAGAAATCTAAAGAGAATGGGACATTTCTCGTTATCTTAATCTCTAAGCAAAAATAAATGAAAGTAAGTAAGTATATATATATATATATATATGATTTAAAATTTATATATATATATATATATATATATATATATATATATATATATATATATATATATATATATATATATATATATATATATATATATATATATATATATATATATAGATATATATATATATATATATATGATTTAAAATTAATCTCTTATCTTAAAACTATATTAATTTTAGTGGATGTTGGTTAATAAATTTATAAATAAAAATAAAGTAAAAGTGAAAAATATCCATTTAACTTAGAATTAATATAAATATCAACTATTATTATGAAAAAAAGTGAAATTAAAAAACTTCTTTTAAAATTTGAATTAATACAAAAATTAATAATAAATAATAAGGAATTTGACTTTTCTCATGGGGCTTGGATTGATGGTGAATGGGTGCGTTTTTAAGGCATTTATATAAGTCATATCTCAAATCTCCCATAAATACTAACCTAGAAAAAAAGAATTAAACTTAATACAATTGTTTTGAGAATGAATAAGACAAGAGAATCCCTTTAAAACTAGAATCAATATAAATATAGACCATTGTTTTGAAAATGAATAACAAGAAATTTGACTTTATCTATAATATTGTTTGTATTTAAAAGAAATGGAACATTTTCCTTTATCTTAACTTTATAAAAAAAAATTGTTAAAGAAAAAATAAGTTTCTTTCAAATTAGAATTAACATTAATATCAACAATTATTTTGAAACCTAATCTAGATGCATCTTAAATATGGATCTACCAAGTGTCGAGAGAGATCAAGTATAAATTTAAGATAGATCTAGGTTCGTACCACTGCATTCCATAATGGATTTCCTAAAGCCTTTAAATCGGCTTGACATAAAATACCACAAACAAATACTATGGCCTATGCAATACCATGGGCTTGTAAATCACCTTACAATTATGTTTCATAGGCAGGACCTCCAATGCGTAACCCCCTTGCTTATAGTGAGCATAGTAACATATCTTTCTAAAGCTAGGCTAAACATAATACAAGTACAGGAAGGTGCTAGGTCGTCTTGTAGGCCTAGGAAGTAATGTCAATCAAGCAAGGACGTTAGACTTTGTATATAGGTAGGAATGGGAATTTCTGGCTTGAAAAATGTCAAGAAAGAAAGTATAGAGTGTTATCGACTGATAGTACTCACTTTACCAATAAATACGGTCATCATGTGACTTTCTAGGGAGAGGAAGGAATCCACATTCACATATATAAATATATAATGAGGCAACACCCCACTCCAAAACTCTTTTGGCTCTCACTCCCTGGTATTCAAATTTTTTCCCTTCATACAAGAGGAGAGATGATGGGATGATTTGATAACTAGTAAACAACTAACAAACATATGTAATATGATAAAATAATTTGGCTCCAATAATGAGCTAACATATTCTGAGTTCGATAGAGCTAGCTAATGTATGTAAGTAATTGTATGGATCTAGTATGCGACATGATGTGTTAATTCCATATCAATTGTGATGCATCAATTCTACATCCATCCTTCTCATCCATATCATATTATGTATACATGTAACCTAACTTCAGGGATAACTTTTAGATAGGAATTCCTTTCTTAGGTCAAGGTCAATTACACTCTCTTATAGATTTATTGGGATAGGTTATTAATATTCTCAAATTACATCTATATATCATACCATGGCTATTTCTCAACCTTGGGCACCGCAGATCCATCGAGTTACTACTTAAGAACATTCAACTTAGAAAACTTTAAGCTAAGGCTCCCTCCTTATATTGTAGTTCAAAACCCCATCATGATCAAGAACCCAATCATTCATCAATGTATCATTGATGAAGGTGCTTCTACTTGCATCATGCCCACCATGGCATCGTCTGGTGGAAGTTAGTATCTCCTTAGCTCGTCCCCTCCATAATGACCCTCCAGGCCTATGAAGACCACCCATCTAAGACTGAAGAGCTCTTTCTCAATGGCACCATTGAATTGGGGGGGCAAGATAGTTGTATTTTATATAGAATTTGTAAATGCTCGACTACACTACAACATTTTCCTTGGGTGTAATTACATGTACCCCATGAAGGTGGTTGCCTCATTAGTCTTCTGAACTATGATGTTTGGGCAAAAGCATGGAGTTGGGTTACACTTTTGGGCGAAAGAGGGTATGTCTGAGTGGAAAAAATAATGGCTCGATTGAGCATTTTTTGAGAAGCTCGATCAAGGGTTAAAAACTAACCCTTGATTGAAATATAACACTTGATTGAGCCATAGTGCTCAATCAAGCTTTAGGGCTCGATCAAGCTTTAAGGCTCGATCAAGTGTTAAGACTTACTCAAGCCATAGGGCTCGATCGAGCTTTAAGGCTCAATCAAGCGTTAAGACTTTCTCAAGCCATAGGTATCAACCGAGCCATATATATATATATATATATATATATATATATATATATACCACTCATGTGGTCTGCACGCGACATTTTCACAAACCATAAGAGCTCGACCGAGAGTTTGACAGTAGCTCAACTAAGATTATTGGAGTTTGATCGAGCAATGGAGGCTTCAAACTAATCTCTCCAACCATGCCACCAACATCGCAGGGGCTCAGACAAAGGTAGGTACTATATTATTTGTCTTTCTTATTTAATTTGTTTTGCAAAATGTAACAAATTAATTAAAAAAAACCAACCATGTACAAAAACCATGAAACCATACAAAAACTATGAAAACTACAAAAAAAAAACCTTCAAAAAAGCTTAGAAAATCACAAAACCAACCAAGAAAACCATATAAGAAAAAAAAAAACTCTTCAAGATAACCTAGAAAACACTTTGAAACCACCAAAAAAACTATAATTTAGGTAAATTTATATTTGTTTTTTACTTGCAATGTTTTGTGTATTAAATGCATATTTTCTGATTTTGAATGGTAAAAACAATTTTTTTCTAATTATTTTATGTTTTAAATTTTTTCTTTAGGATTTTGTGAAACAAATTTTCATTTCTGTTTTTTATTTTTTGTTATTTAAAGTGGATTTTAAATTTCTAGTAAATTTGACCGAAAATATATCCCCAAAAACTCCAAACAATAAACAACAAAACTATAACCAATAAATAAATAAATTAGGAGCTTGAGATTAACATGATGAATATGGTTGCTCATAGTGAACCTCTATTTATAAAATAAGAAATTTTATTTTATTTTATTATTTTAAATTTAAATTAATTTATATTTTAAATAGTTTTATAATAATAAATATAGTATGATTCTAGTTTTAAAATAAAATGTTAATCTTTGAAGTTAAAAAACTAAAAAGATAAAATTTTGTTTTATATATATATATATATATATATATATATATATAACTAAAAACTATATAACATCATGTCACTATATATAATTATAATATTTTACATAACATATATATAACTATATAATATGTAACTATATTTAACTATAACATCACATAGCGATATATTATACTTCTATATTAAAAATATATAACATAACATAGTTTTACCACTATATATATATATATATATATATATGTCATGTTAAATAGTTATAGAACTATGTTATGTTATGTTTTATATATATATATATATATATATATATATATATATATATATATATATCACATAACATAACATAATTATATAACTATTTATCATAATATAAAGTTATTTGACATAACACACGCACACATATAGTGTACACTATGTATGGTGTGCATAACTATAGTATAATATAACTATAACTTTAACATTTAACATAATGTAATTATTTAACATAACATTATAAATACATATAATTCATGTTGCAACAGTGCATCATTGATAGATTAATTAAATCCATCATAAAAAGTGCATTTTCTCTAGTAAATAAAAACATTTAGACTCATTTCTAATTTGTGCCATATTGGTTCATTATGTAGTGTGTTGCACAAAAAACATTGTCTTCATGTACTTGCACCTAATACATGTCATGTGTCAAATTCAGACATTAAGAACCTAAAGTCTATTGTAGTACTTGGTTGGCATGGAATTTTTTTTTAAATATGTTTATTTTAAATTTTTACATATATATTTACATATAATTTCACTATGAATAAAACACATTATTTAGAGAGGAGAAAAAGTGTGACGGTAGATTTGATCACTTCTTTCAATTATGTTTACATGGAACTCAAAGTACTTTGGTTGACAAATTATCAAAAAATGGACTCTAACTTCAGGCTAAATTATTCTTCTTGAGTTTAGAAGTGCTTTTTTTGTCAACATGTTTTTCCTGGATTAGTTTATATGTATTATATGTAATATGATGAGGCATCCCATATATTTGCTCCAACTGCAGGCCATTGTAGTGTGAGAGGGTTTGTTATATGTGGTCGGGCTCATGATAGATCACGTAGCCCACCAAGAGTTTGTGTTTCCCTTGTAGATCTTGCCATAGACACTAGTCGGAGTGTCAGAGGTGGTGTTTTTATCTCTATTGATGACCATGTTTGTACATCCAGTGGAACATCTTCACCCATTTCAGGTACACCTCCTATATTTTTAAATCCTCTTCAAACTTTCTATGTTTATGTCTTGAAATTATATTTAATTTTTAAATTTTCTTCAATTGATGTGTTTGAATTTAATGTATATGTTATTATGCTTCTAGTATTTAAATTATATATATGTTAAATTATGTTTATGATTTACTGGTCCTCATCATGACAAAGCTAAGGATTAGAGTGAAACATCGATCCCTCTGTGGGATGATGTTATAACTCAAATCAAATTAGAAGATGTTATGACCCATCATACATGGATCACAACAGAGATAAAGAATACCCTTGCCAATTCACCGACTCACCTTGCATTGTCTTTGATGTTGGATAGGATGACTAGGTTGATCGAGACATACCAGAGGCTGGGCCCACATAGTCACACATTAACGTTCATACATAGGTTCAAGAGGCATGAGGTTATAGGCCCATATTCTTGGGTGGTGGTGAAAGAGTCGACCAAGGACATTGATGTTCGTGGAGATTTGTTTGGAATCCTTCCAGATCACCCTTCTAGATATAAAGGTCCAATCCCAATGAGATATTTTAGCAGTGTTCATGCAACCCCTTTCATGTATGATAGATTCATTGGAGCTAGGGGAAAGTTCCCCAACCATGACCAAGTCACAGTTTATTTTTCTAGGCATTTATATATTGAGTTTGTGTTGCATATGAGGTTGGATTACACTGATACCATATCTCATTTTTGTGGTACCATTAGGGAACGTACCTATGAGAACAAGGTTGGATTGGAGAGACCCTGGGCATGTACCACCACCTCCGAGATTCTTTCCACTACCGTCTCGGAGCATGGTATTACTTAGAGAGCTAGAGGATTTATCGCAGCATGGTGGTGAGATGTAGGAGACTATTACAGACAATATGCAGATCTCATTGGCTAGTGTGCATGTTGCATTGCATGGAGAGATACAGAGACCACCATCATTGTCTCATGAACCACCAGTGCCCTCATATGATGATGCATTTCTCGTGAGTTTACCCTTTGATCAGCTTTTGACACATAAATGTATGTATCATGATGTCGTTTGTGAGACTTGTAGGGTACATGGTTTGCATGACATAGACCAGGTACATATTTCTGCAAAACTTTTGACTCTTATTGTCAAATTATGCATAATTATTTATATTAAAATTTCTAGTTCATATTAGATTTCATAATTTATATTAATAAGCTCATGATAACATGTAAACACATCCCAACTACATGGATGAGATTACAAGGTCATCTGAGGGGGTAGTTGATCAACCAGGGCATCCTCGACCAGAGCACATTTCCATGGATTCTTCTCCACCTCCACCTCCACATTATATGTTCAATAATGTAGAGGAAAGTTAGTATGTATAACCACATGGACCAATAGTTGAGGTAAAATTATTTATCCCTAAGATTTCAACATTTTCTTTTTTTAAGTTACATAAATACGCTAATTAATTTCTAGACTAATTATAATTTCTCCTTGTTAATGTGTACACAGGCCCATATGCAGATTGACGTTGATGCCACTATTATGTGGAGACATGAGTGGGATGTTGGGTTTAGAGCATTGATGTTGCACACCCATCGATGAAGGCCCTAATCATTGAGCCACAAGTAGGGGAGCACCAAACCCAGATTCATGATATGACCCCCATCTTATCAGAATTGCATTTGGACTCGAATGAGGTTAGTAGATTCATGTATATATGTTTACAATTAAAAATGTGGTTCAATATAATTTATTTCCATACTGTTTATTTTGTATAAATAATGATCTAATTATTTTGAATTTGAATGTGTTATATTGCAGTACTAGCTTATGGACACTAATCTTACGTGGCAAAAATCACATAGGAGTTCTGGTGGTACTTAGAGTGTCATAGTTTGTATATTTTCAGGCTCATTTCATAGGGCATATTCACATGTGTGATACAAAATTTTTATATTTTCATACATGGATAGTTTATGGATGTACATGATGGACATTATTTTAGTGGATTCTTATTATTTCATTTTATGGATGTTCATGTGATATTTGTAATTTTTATATATTTTCATATGGATAGTTTATTGATACATGTATTCACTATTTCAGTTTATGGATTTGTATTAATCTTGTTTATGGATGCTCATTAATTTTTGAAGTTTAAATGGATCTGTTAAAATTATTTCGCTAATTTAATAATTTTTCTATATACTATAACTTTTATTAGTAAAATATATGTTCAATTTTGATTTCGAGTTTCATAGACTAGGAAAATAAGTACAATCCTAAAAGTTATGATGCAAGTCACTTTGATAATTAAAATGAATTAAAACATATCAAGTATCAAATTAATATTGAACATAGAAATAATTCCAGTCATGCTTCATATTGGCTTATAGAAAGTGTCTTTTAGTGCAATCAACATGTACATTATTACAAATCAATTTTAAAATTAAATTATTTGAATTATAAAGTCACACACACACACACATATAATTTTATTTTTTATTTTTTTTTCCTGACCCACCCATATACCATAATGCATGGACAACTTTTTTAAGTATTTCAATCAACTTCTTATCTCAAGGTTCAATTAAAAAACACAAATATGATTGAAATAAGTTATATATTTCAATTTTAAAAGATGTGAAGATGTAAAAGTTACAAGTACAAGTTTTATTGATTTTATTTTGTTTGGGGTTATCTACAAAAGCTTAGTCATAATGCACGTCGTCAATAATTTTTTTGTTCTTACACTAAAATCAATCACAATGTTAAACTAATCACCTTGAAATTAATGTACACCATATAGCTAGTTACATCATTTAGCATAAATCAACATCTTCGCTTAAATCGATGCATCTAATGCAAACAATCAAATAGGATGAAAGATCAACATCTACACTAAAATCAGTGCATCTAATGCAGACAATGAAATATGATTAAGAATCAACATCTACATTGAAATTAATGCATCTAGTGCTAGCAATCAAATAGGATTAGGAATCAACATCTACATTGAATTCACTGTATCTAATGCAAGTTCAATCAACCAAGATTATAGATTAACACATTTAATGAAATTAATGCATCTAATGCAAGCAATGAAACCGAATTATAAATCAACATCTACACATAAATAAATGCATCTAATTTGCAAGAAATCAAACAGGATCAAAAATCAACATCTGTATATTGAAATCAATAACAATGTAAACTTTGAAATGGGAACTCATACTGTTACCCGTTTTGTAGAGATAGCAAAAAAGTGACCCGATTTTGAAAAGGGTGATGCAAAACACACGTGTTTTTTAGAGCTTAGTTTTTGGCACTGTAAATTTTTTTATGTACATTGCATTTTAGAATGGTAGTGTTTTTTATGCTAATTTAAAAATGTGGTAATTCTACACTAGGCCCTTTTCTTAAAAGGATTTATTTATTTATTTATTTTTTTTCTAATGTATGAAATGTAAATAATTATTTTGTAAATTTAATAATTTTTGAAGTGGTCTTTTTCTTCATATTTTCTTGTTTTTATTTTAATTTTATTTTTTTTGTAGTGAGGTTTTTATTGTTTTGCATATTTAAAGAAGAAGATCGATATTTTGAATTTTTGATATTCTACATATTTATACGTCATTAATTAATTTTTCAATCCACAAGAAATAATTGTTTCTAAAAAACAATATTTTTTAACAATAGACATAAAAATAGCCATTTTTAACATAAATATAACTAAAAAACTACACGTTTTGATAATTTTTTGCTACAATTGATATGCGAAAATAACAATTTTTATACGAAAATTTAATTAAAAATACTTAAATAGTAGCTTTTTTTATGAATTTCATGTCAAAAAAATGATAATAATCACTTTTTTTTTCAAAAAATAGTGATTAACTAAAAAATTAATTTGAAAATCACATATTACAAATATTGAATGCATAACAACCTTAATTGAGTGTATATTCTTCTCATAAAATCTCAAAGTCAAAACATTGCAAGTATAACTACATAATAGTTACAAAAAATGAGCTTGATTTCCAAGCATAACTTAAATTTAATCAACAATGTCACGTAATCCAAACTCTTCGTCCTCTATCGTTTCATCATTGTCTTCTTCCACAATATTTTCTGCTTCATTTTGCTCATTTTCATCTTCTAATGGATCTTTGATGTCTGCGAATATCCCAATGTATGTCTTTCCAAACATCCCATGTAATGGTGGTTGAGGTTCCTTTGCCTTTTTTGCCACACGTGATTCACTAAATTCCCCTTTCTTCAACCCAATTTCTTGCATTGCATTTGGAAGAAATTGAAAAGCATTAATTCTTTGTTGAATGAAATTGCACTGTAATGGATCTTTTTCAATTGCAATGCAATTTCTTCCTTTTTGAAGGTAGCATGCTAGTGTTGTACCTAATTATCAAGCGCAAAAGAAATAATGAAGTAAATTAGTACAATGACATATTAATTAAAAAATAACATATTGAAATTCAATTCCATATAATAAAACTTACCTCAGCCAAAAAATAAATCCAGAACCCAATCTCCTTCATTTGAACATATGTCTATAAGATAGTTAATCACTAATTGTGGTTTTTGATAAATGTTAACTATCTCTCCTTTTGCTTATTTGTCTTCATATGTTAGTTTTCTCACAACAGCATCATAAGTCAGTATTTGGCTATGACTCTTTCCGTCTACCCGATTAAAAATCATAGAAATATAGCTATCATCTTTTGCCCAACTATCAATATGAATGAAATCACAATCATTTATAAATACTTGATCTTCACAGTTAAGAAGATTTGACTTTTGCCTGTAACATGAAATAGTAAAAGTTCAATCAACTTGTACATAAATGAATTTTTCAACATTAATAAAATATACATTTTAAATGTCTTATCATGTAAGCTGCATCCTTGAATTTGTTTTTCCCGTGAAGCTTGACAATATCATTGCCAATTGTGTGTCTGAATGAAATGTCACAAATCTCCATAATGGTGATAACGTGACTTCTACAAATCCCGCAACCACTTTACTAAGAGCTTGATAAGTATAAGGGTCACTATCATAGTCAATGTTTGGAATATTGAAACCATGGGGAATATTTGCAATAACTAGAGCATACTCCCTTTTAGGTATGAGTTTAGCAATGTCTTCACAGTCACCTTGTATTACTTGATATTGAATAGTGTCTAGCCCATTCCAAATGAAATGAGTAAGAGTTGGATCAAGTTCAACATTCTTAATACATTGCTTCCTCAGTCTTTTGATCTTTATTTTTTCAATAAAGGTTCTGAAGCTAGTTGGCGCTCCATTATCATCCTTCTTCATCTTTTATAAAATAAACAAATATATGTGTAAGTTATAAATTAAAAATAGTACACAGATGAATAAAAATGAATGTGTAAATCAAGATACCTTTTTAAATGTGAGATAAAAGGCTTTTAATGTTGATGTAGAACTTGAATCTGGATAGTTGCGTACAACATCATCCCAACTATCTTCATTCAACAATTTAACCATTTGTTCTTGAATTTTCATGTAAACTTTGTGACTGCATAGATAAAGTAACAAAAAGTTAATATAATGATATGTATAGCAAATACTACCAAGAACAACATGTTTTATTTAAAAGAAAATTATAATCTAGAAATAAATAAAAATAATTCAACAAACTTACTTTTGAAATTCCTCAGACATTTCCTCCAATGATAATTCCCCTGACTTCACACGAGATAATATTGTTTTGACAATTTTTTCATCTTTCACTCCTTGCATTGCTCTCCAAGGTGTGATAGTCATATCTTCTGGAAGCTGCTTCAATTCAGGAGCTGATTTACTACTGCCACATATCAATGGCTTAGACTTTTTGACCTTCTGGTTTTTAATGCCAATGTTTTCCCACATGCTAAAAATCTCATCAATCAACTTCCAAACATCTCCAGTTCTAAATGCCAGTTGGAAAACATTATCAACACCTCTGAATAAATCACTAGGAAGGTTGTGTTTTCCACCTTTTGAATTGGGTTTCTCTTCAATTTGATAGCCTATTTCCATACAACATTCCCTTTGGAAATCTACAGTAACATTTATCCTATCCCCACCACATTTTTCTTGAAATTCACTATGAATAAATCTAACCCTTTGGATGAAAGTCATAGACATCCTATATTCATTATCTAAATTATGATCCCATGCCACTAACTTTGCTTCTATATCCAATAAACCAACATAAATGATACATTTCATTGTTCCAAAACGTGGGTTATTGGGATATTCCTCCATCAATTGTCTTTGAGCTTCTATCGAATGGTTCCCCCCAAGCACATAATAATTGTATTCAAAACATTTTGACTTATCAAATGCTTCTTTGTTGGGAACTTGAACTGGATCAATAAGAAGCACATAATTAACCACATGAGCATATGGATTGTACCTCATCAATGTCTTCAAGTTGTGAACATGCAGATGGTGTGGCTTTCTGACTTGATATTGACATTATCCTTCACTTGCCTTATAGGTTTGTCTGACATTAAGCTGAAATGTATGGCCACCATCAATTAAGTTTCTCTTTGTCAAATTCTGTCGAATGGCATTTTGTTTTGTTTTGATAATGTCATCCTTTAAATCAGCTCCTGGTGTAATGATTTCTTTGCTTTCTTTTGAAGTTTCACTAGGTTCTTGACTGCTGGTAATGACTACTTCAAAATCTTCAACTTTACTTTTCTTCGTCATAACATTCTCAACAGATTTATTCTTGGGCATTGTTACTTTTGGTCTTTTATGGCTCTTCTCAGTTCCAATGTCATCTTCAGTAACGACAACATATGCTTCACTATCAGTTTCAACTTCATCGTCCTCAAAAGTAACTTGTCTACCCTTGCTAGATTTATCCACTAGAGGCCTTTTTTTCTAATCCTTTGGATGTAGTTTTGTAGCATCATCAATTACTACATTTTATTGTTTTCCATATCTTCTTCTGACACTGAGTAAAAACTGCTGACAACTTTCATGATATCATGCTCTATGAAATGAATGCCTCCCAACCTAATTGAACAACTTTCAACAAAATTCTGCCAAACAAAATATCATATGTCAATAAAAACAAAGTTAAAAAAATATAGCGAGACACTTTCAAGAACACAAAATACAAATATAAATAACAATACTTACGATGTTTTGTTTCATCTCATTTACAATTTGTTTACACAACTTTGTAGATACCTCTCTCATGTCATACAATGAATATGATAGTCGATATTTAATCCTTTCATGTGACTTGGGAGCTTTTGTAAGTATGTAAACAACTTCAGTGTCCAGTACCGAACACATATCTATGACTCTTCCCATCAGCTCATAAATTCCATTATCATTCGGTATATCAATATATATATATATATATATATATATATATATATATATATATATATTCACATTTTGGCTTTCTCTTTCTTTCACATACCAGATTCTTGATGGGAATTTCACCTCTTTTGAATTCTTCCAGTCTGAAATCATCTTCTTATCATTTGAGGCACTTGAAATATTTGTAGCCATGAGCTCAGGTGGAGTTCATTCACCAATATTTTTTAAAGATGCACCTTTAAGAGTCTTTGGTCCAGAAAGATTCACAAAAATCTTCTTTGATGCCATTTTCCTAAAAAATAGAAACACATAAATCAATAAATAAGGAAAACATATTAACTTAAATCCATAATGAAAATATATCATAAATTTTTAATTTGTATAATCAGATAATTGAAATTAAAAAAATATTAACATTAAGAAATGGCAGAAGCCCACCGACAGTGGAAGGGACGGGCGTGATGGGGTGGGCGTGTAGGGAGGGGGAGGGGTGGGCGTGTAGGGGCGGGCGGGCCACCTAGGTGGTTCTGTGAGAAGCTGCCGCAACCCCATACTGCACCACCATGGCGGCCCACCCGTCCATCCACGGAGTGGCGGGTGATTCTGAGAATCGCGCAACCTCCACGGACAGATGGGCGGGCCGCCATGGTGGCACAGGATGGGGTTGCGGCAGCTTCTCATGGCACCACCCAGGCGGCCCGCCCGCCCCTACAGGCCCACCCCTCCCCCTCCGTACACGCCCACCCCTCCCCCCAGCCCCTCATGCCCGCCGCTTCCACCCCCTCCACCCCTCACCCCCCTCCCACCCGCCCCTTCCCCAACTCCCCACATCCCCCACCCTACCCGTCCCCTCCCTTGACCGTCCCACCCACCCGTTTCCCCTCTGCCACCTCTCCCCCCAGCCCCTCATGCCCGCCCCTTCCACCCCCTCCACCCGTCACCCCACACACCTGCCCCTTCCCACCTACCCACTCCCGCCCCTTCGCACCCTCCTCTGCCCACCCAACTCGCCCCCTCCCCACCCACTCACGCCCCTCCTCACCCCCATCCACCCCACCCGACCCCCCTCCACCCCTCACGCCCACCCCTTACTCGCCCCCCCCCCCCACCCTACCTGCCCCCTTCCCCCACACTCCCCTCCCCAACACCTCACACCCCTCCTCATCCCCACCTACCCCACCCCACCCAGTGCCCCAGATGCCCCTTCACACCCCCCTCCCCCCACCCTACCTGCCCCACCCCCTCACGCCCCTCCTCACCCCTGCCCACCCTGCCCAACGCCCCGCCTGCCTACCCCGACCTACACCCACCCGCCTGCTCAACCCCACCCGGCCACCCCACCCGCTCCCCCTCCACCCCTCACCCCACCCCCTCATGCCTGCCCCTTACCACCCCACTTTCCCGACCCTACCCGCCCCCCTCCCCCCACACTCCCCTCCCCTCCCCACCCCCTCATGCCCCTCCTCACCCCCGCCCACCCCACCTTGCCCGGCACCCTGCCCGCCCACTCCGCCGGCACCCACCCCACCCACCCCCCCTCCTCCCCTCACCCCACCCCCTCAAGCTTACCCCTTTCTTCACCCTAGCCATCCCCTCCCCCCACACTCCCTTCCCCACCCCTTCATTCCCCTCCTCACCCCCGCCCATGCCACCCAACACCCTACTCGCCCACCTCACCTAGCGCCCACCCCATGCCACCCATCCCCCTTCACCCCACCACCTCACGCTTACCCCTTACCACCTCCTTTTCCCCACCCTACTTGACCCCTCCCCCCACACTCCTCTCCCCACCCCCTCAAGCCCCTCTTCACCCCCACCCACCCCACCCTACCCAGCGCCCACCCCACCCCACCACCTCAGCCCCTCCCTCCACCCCTCACCCCACCCCCCCACTCCCGCCCCTTCCCACCCCCTCGTTGCACCCTACTCGCCCCCTCCACCCACACTCCCCTCCCCACCGCCTCACGCCCCTCCTCACCCCCGCCCACCCCACCTGGCACCCACCGCACCTGTCCACCCCACCCCACCCACCCGCCTACCGCACCCCACCCGCCTGCCTGACCACCCCACTCGCCCACCCCACCCAGCCACCCCACTCGCCCGCCCGATGCCCCACCCGCCCACCCCACCCGGTGCCCCGCCCCACTCGCCCACCCCACCCAACACCAACCCCATCCGCCTGCTCACCCAGCCCACCCGACGTCCTACCCCACCGGTCCACCCCACCTCGCGCCAACCCCACCCCACCCAGTGCCCCACCCACCCTCCCCATGCCACCCCAGCGGCTCGCTTGCCCGCCCAGGGTGGCCGCCCGACTCTAGGAATCGGCCGGCCACCCCAGGTGGGCGAGCGAGTTGCTGGGGTGGCGCTGGGTGGGGCGTGGCTGCCCACCCCACACCACCGTGGTGGCCCGCCCTCTCACTCGCCCAGGGTAGCCGTCTGATTCCTAGAATCGGACAGCTACCCTAGGAGGGCAGGAGGTCAGCCAGGGTGGTGTGAGGTGGGGTGGGCGGGGGAAGGGGGGAGAGGACAGGGGTATGGGTGGGCGAGGGAGGGGTGGCGTGGGTGCGGGGTGGGGGTGGTTGATTGGGTGGGGTGGGTGAAGGGGGGTCGAAAGGTGAGGTGGGGTGGGCGGGGGAAGGGGCGAGAGGATAGGGGTAGGGGTGGCCGAGGCAGGTGGTGGGGGGAAGGGGGGGAGGGTAGGGTGGCCGAGGGAGTGGGGGGGGTGGGGGAAGGTGGGGGGGTAGGGGAGGGAGGCGGGGGGGTGGGGTGGGTGGGGGAAGGCGCGGGGGGGGGGGGGGTTAGGGGAGGGAGGCGGGGGGGTGGGGTGGGTGGGGGAAGGCGGGGAGGTAGGGGTGGGTGAGGGAGGGGGGACGGCGGGTAGGGTAGGGGTGGGTGAGGGAGAGGGGAGTGTCACGATGTCCACTTAGTCCTAATTCTAAGGACTATGATAGCAACAATGATGAAGAGTGTGATGATGAATTTCAAAAGAATGGAGTGTCAAAATGTCCTCTTAGTCCTAATTCTAAGGACTATGAGAGCAGCAGTGATGAAGGACGGGATGATGCACTTAGTCCTAGTTCTGATAAGGATAAATGTTGCAGTGATGAAGGACAAGATGACTCACTTAGTCCTAAGTCTATGGACTATGAGAGCAGCACTAAAAATGCACATGAGGAAGAACATCCAATAAACATCGAGTCAAATTTTCCATTGAGTCTGAATTCTAAGGACTATGACAGTAGCACTGAAGAAGGGGAAGATGGAGAATATCCTCCAAGTCAGTATTTGAAAATCACAATTGATCATAGTGTGGATAACATTCCTCTTAATGATGATGAAAATCCTTATACAAATGATGATCCAATGATGGAGATGTTGCCAAGAAATATTATATCGAGGAGTAGGAGCAAACCTTTTCGTATCAATGCAAGATGTTCTAGTTATACAAGGGGTAGAGCAGAATATATGATGAGAAGAAGTTCTATCAGCACACTCATTTCAAGTGAATGTTACCAAAAATATTGCTTGAAACATATGGATTTCAAATTTGCATTAGAAAGCAGGAAGAGATATTCGTCAATGAATAAAAACATGCAAAATTCATATTTAGTTGGGTGCATGCAATCTACATTGTCAGGTTATGATTATCATATTAGGACTTTATTTATCTGTAGAAAAGCTTTCAAAATGTTTCATTCGATTGGGAATTTTCATCTTTCGAGAATTAAAGAAAATTTGGAAAAGGATCCCACATTTTATTCTGAAGTACATCATAAAAGATAGTTTGGGCCATTATCAAATACTGCAATGTCATGGATGAAAGATTTCTTTTCAAAGCATGGAGAGTGTCTGCCAAATAGAGAGACAATACATATTCCAGATAATTTTTCAAGACAATAAATCTACAACATATGCAAAGAATATGCAGAAGATGCTGAGGGACATGGCTGGTTTATTACATATCAATATTTTGTGAAGGTATGGAAGAAAGAATTCAACAACGTCCATATTCCTAAGAAGACAAGGATGGGGATTTGCAGTACATGTGCTTCTCTTAAATAGAAAAGGGACAAATGTGAAGGGTCAGAAAGAGGTAAGAATTCATAACTTTAACTTTTAAAATTGTATATTCATCAAGTATGAAAACATATTTCTTAATGGCTTTCTTTTATGTTGTGTAGATTCAAAGGTATGGACCAGAAAAAAACACTTTTACCACATTTTGTTCGCACACCCAAAGATTTATAGGAGGAAAATTTTATTCAGTATCACTTGGTCGGTTGTATGGTCTTCAATGGGAGAATGTTGCCAAATGTGTACTTCACAGCTCCAAATATTCATAATGATGCAGATCTGACCATAACCATAATTCATGATGTGCTTTCTCATTGCTCTGGAAATCTTCCTGAAGTTTTGTATCTACAATTGGACAACACTTGCCGTGAAAACAAAAATCAGGTTGTTTTTGGATATCTAAACATGCTTGTTGAATTGAGAATTTTTCAAAAGGTAAAGGTTGGTTTCCTTCTTCTTGGGCACACTCATGACCATATTGATCAGATGTTTAGTCGTTTTTCAGTCACATTGAGGAGGAAGGAAGTTGGGAGCTTGCCATCATTAATTGAATGTATTATGAAATCATACATGCCAGAGCCTACTTTTGATGTGTTGGAAGAAATTGTTGACATGCGAAGGTTTATTATGGGATCATATGGTGAGGGGAAATGCATTGAACAACTTAATGACATTAGCTTCTAACATCAATTTCGTATCAAAAAAATTGATGGTAAAACACTAATATGGGGCAAGAAGTATTCAACTACTGCAGAATGGGCACTGTCATCAGGTTTGCAATTTTTGAAGTTCATTCCAGATCTTTCAATATTTTCATCAAAAATATTGTTATTACAATCAGTTGGCGAAGTTCATAATGCACGCAGACAAAACAGAGATATAAATTATTCTGATTGCCTAGAAGAAATAAAAAAATGTATTAGATATACATATGAGTACTTTGACATTGCTGATTCAGTTTGGTGGGAGTCATTTTTCAATAATCAAAGTGATGTCATTTCAACAACAACAAATGAAGATATACCTTTGAAAAATCCATTTATTTGGCCACAAAATGTGTCGAATGCACATGAGGAAATAAACATTGTTGAACAACAACAATCTCAAGGTATTATTAATTCTTCACAGGAAGAGGAAAGAGAGATGTATATTGCTTCCAGAAGATCTCATGCATAACGTGAAGCCATGAAAGACCTTTACAGGGGTTCAATATAGGATATTAAGGAGGGTTGCATGTTCGCAGTGCTAGCAGATGGAGATCCCAATGGCTATCCATTTTGGGTTGCTAAAGTTATAAAGGTCTTTACAAAAAATGAGGATGTTACAAGTGTTGAAGTACATTGGTATGCCACAAATACACACCCATTCAATAGTGTGTATAAGCCAGAGATGGTAGTTGACAAAAAAAATGGCATAAAGAGAAAAAGAAAGGGTACAAATATAAATCTTCGCCACACAGACATATTAAAATTGGAGGATGTTGACATACTTTTTTATGACTTCAATTTAACAAAGAGAGGAACTCTTCGCTTCAAGACAATAGAGATTCTGAAAAGGTTGTTACCAGAAGGAACAGTGTTGAGATGGGAGTCTGCTAAAACCAGTCGTAGATCTAGAAGAATTTTGAAACCTGAAATGATGGGCATGCATCTGGACTCAGATGGGGCACTAGTTGATGAAGGAGAAGAATATTGAACATCTTCGTCAGCATCCAGTCACTCATCTGAAGATGTGAATTTTGATGGTGTGCAAGAAAATATGAGTGATTTTGAATAATTGTTTAAGACAGTTTATCTAATTGATGTATGCATCATATCTTGAAATAAATTTTTTTATTTCCATATGGTGTTAAATGAGAAGTTATGAGTCATTTTTATGTTGTTGGATCATTTTACTAGCATTTTTTTTTAAATTTTGAAGATTGACCCTAAAAAAAAATCATCATTCCAGTATAATCACTTTTTCGTTTTCAAGCTGTATTTTGCATGAAAATTTTGTTTTCACTGCCATTTTTAAAACAAGTTCAAAACCATCCCTAAAAAAAAACCATCATTCCAATATACAAACTTTTCATTTTTAGCACTGTTTTTGATGTTTTTTTGGTTTTTTTTTGCCAGGGTTCCCATTTTGAGTTTATAGTTACTGTTTCAAAGTTTACATTGTTCAATGCATCTAGTGAAAGTTATTTTCTTCCCTTTCTCTCCCCCCTCCATATATATTGATCTCTCCCTCCATCTCTCCTTCTTTGTCTCTCTATCTCACCCCCCAGAAACACACACTCTCTCTCTTCATATCTATCTCTCTCTCCCTCCCTCCCTCTATCTCTCTCTTCTTCCCTCTCTCCCCCTTCCATCTATATCTCTATCTCCCTTTGTCTCTCCTTCTTCATCTCTCTATATCACCCCAAAAACATACACATTGTTTCTCCATATCTATCTATATCTCCCTCCTTATCTCTATCCCTCTCCCTCTCTCTTCGCCCTCTCTCCCTCTGACTCCCCTTTCATCTCTCTTCCATCATACTCTCCTCTCTCCCTCTCTCTCCATCTCCCTTTTCACCCCCTCCTCCTCCATCTCCCTTGCCACTCCCTCTCTCTCTCCACCTCTCTCTCTATATATGTATTTCTTCTTACATGCCTCTCTTTCACACTCCAACTCCATGTTTCTCGCTCTCCCTCTCTCTCAAGTCCTCTCTCTCTTCCTTTCTCCCCCACTTCCATTTTTCTCTCCCCGACGTCTCTCTCTCTCTCTCTCTCTCTCTCTCTCTCTCTCAATCTTCGTCCTGCAACTCTGTTGACTATCTCCCTCCCTCTCTCATTCTCTCTCCCCCTTCTCTCCATCTCTCCTTCTTTGTCTTTCTATCTCACCCCCAAACATACACACTCTCTCTCCATCTCTCCCTTGTCACTCTCTCTCTCTCTCTCTCCACCTTTCTCTCTCTATATGTCTTGAACTTCTTCCTTCCCTATCTTTTCCTCCAATTCCATCTCTCAAGTTCCCTCTCTTACTCGGAGACTCTCTCTTCCTCTCCCTCCCCCCGTCTTTGTGCCCCCCCTCTCTTTCTTACCCTTCTCTCCTACTCTCTCTCACTCTATATTTCAAAATTTTTAAAATACTTTGACAATTAAAATATTATGTTTAAGTAGTTATTTATTTATTTTGATGTCATAGATTAGTTTAATTTTTTTATATAATACATATTTAAAATGCAATATTTCAAATTTGCATTGTACATTAACCTGGAGGAAAAATTATAATTTTCCATTGAAATATTATCTAAAATTTTCCAAAATATTAATGTTCTATATATCTCCATCAAAAATACATAGAGCACTCATGTCTTTCGATTGAAACTATTTAGGTTTTATTTATTTAAAGGTAGCTTTAAGTTTTGATTACTTCAGGGTTTTAAAAATATTATGTATTTTATTATGTTAGATTTATAAAAAAAAATAGGTTAAATAAAATTAACATATATTGAGTGAGCTTGTATGACTCTTTTTATGTTAATGGTCAACTCTTTTATTAATGCTTATGGCATATACCAACCACATTTATTAATGTGGTTGTGCTAGTATATATATATATTTTTTTTTTCTCGATAACACTGAGCTATTTATATTACAAAAAGTCAAAAATATTACAAAAATTACATCTGGGCCATAGCCCTGTACCTTCAGAGAAGATATCAGTCATTGCTACCTTGCATAGCAGAACGACACGTAACATACGGTAATTGACACGGTGGATTCATTACATGACACGGTGAGTATCCAAACTGACACGATGGATGCATTACTGGACAAAGTGAGCACAAATCGACACGCTGTGGATGGAAAACGACATGATGAACATGTTGAACGACGCGTGGGCTGAAACTATGGTGATATGGACCGAAATTACAGACATGAACTCCATAATCGATATACAAAATTATGAAAATGAAAAGGTCAGAGAAATTCATTCCTTGCTGCCCAGACTTGGCGACTGCTGAGTTAATCGTCATCCGTGGTGTGAGGTTCATCAGATGCTGGACCCTTGAGCTTTTCCGCCGCATCCTTACCCTGGCTCGAGCTCCCTTGAGCAGGTTCCTTACCCTGACGCGAGCTTCTCTGAACAGGTTCGCTGGGGCCTGCTTCATCCGTCTGAACCGGACGCGTGAAGTCTACAGTGGGAGTCTCCATGTCGACCTGCGGGACAGTCACCGTATCCAAACGCCCACGAGCACTGCTACAATGCTCCACAGTAACCGACACTATCAGAGTGTTATTAGCAAAAGCACAGGGAATTCTATAACGAATGGCCGGATGTTCCGAGTGACCACACTCCGGATTGCCCCAATTGCCTCTGGCATTGCGGCCTGGAGGCCTGTATTGCTCAGAGGTAAATTCAACTGAGGACGATGGAGAAATCTCAGGCCTCTGAGAGGCAGAGTGCCCTCTAGCCATTCCCTGCGACTGCTCATCCTGAGCCTCTCCCTTGGCATTTGGCTGTAGCTTCCCTCACCTACAGTGCCTCCAGAAACCTTGTTCCAAGCAATAACCCACTCAAACGGCCTGGTTTGCGGCAGAGAGGTCAAGGAGGCAACCTTAATAGCTTCCATGCTCCTCGAATGTTGCAGCGCATTGAATGGCACCTGCAACCTCCTGTACATTCCCCCATCGTTCCTCTGCTCCAGACTAGACAGCCTAACTGCATTCCTCTCCTCGCAATGCATTGCGAAATAACTGATTGCCTCGCCTTCCGGCGAATTTAAGGAGCCTGCTCCTTGGCTTGGCGTGGCTTGTCCGGGCTGACAGAGGCCCATGTGACAAGCCACATGCCTCATTACTGCTCTAACACGCGGCATGGGCGGTGATGTCACCCGCATCCGGGAGTTGTGCTAGTATATATTATAATATAAGAAATTTTATATTATATTAATCCAAAATTAATAAATTTAATATTAACATTAAAATATATTAATATTAAATTTCATAAGGTTTTTACATGACATTATTACAAAAATTCTAATAAGATTTGGAATTTTAAAATGTTTAATTTTAGATAATTCATTTTTTTTATAAAGGCTCGATCAAGAATAGTAACTCGGCTGAGCAATAGCGCTCGATCGATTTCATGTTGACCATGTAAATGGCTCAATTGAGGGTTTATGAAACCCTCGATGTTATTTAAATTTCAAATTTAGGCACTCAACCGAGTTCTTTAAGTGCTTGATCGAGCCTCTTAAGTCCTAAAATCAGCAATTTCAGCACCCGTTCTGCAAAATTTCTTGCAACTCCATTTTGTACCCTAGCGGACTTAGGGCTAAATTTATCCTCAGGTGGCAGTGTTGATCACATTGGATTCATGAAGGAATCCTCTATCTAATGATATATGAGTTTGACATTTTCGAATCCATGTGATATTTTTCATCTAATTTCATCTAATTATTATTTTATACAATTGGAGGGGATAGAGGGCAGCCCTATTTCATTCTTAGACTATTTTGAAAGAAATGGGTCAATATTTTGTTTACTACTTTGGCTATTCAAAGGCTCATGCTTTGATCCAAAAAACCAAATAGTCTTAAGAGGAGTAAACTCAAACTTATTTTAATAATTATTATCTTTAAATTTAAATTTTATTTTAAAAAATTTGACTAAGTCAACATAACATTATATAACATAATTTTTTACTACATCACTGCCATATTAGGGCGTAGAGTACTATTGGTGTAATAAGTGACAAGGAATTTGACCTTAGAAATATTATTTATATTGAAAATAAATGAGAGGTTATCTATTAAGACAGGGACTATATGATTTATAAAGATTAATGTTGTTTTTATAAATAATTGTTCCATAGGGATTATAAGATTTATAAAAGTTAACATAATGATGGTAAGGTCTATATATATTATGAGCATAAGGATTAAAAGTGTTATTAGCTAAAGGTATAGAGTTTATTAACGTGATTACCATAGAAGGATAAATTGTTAATTTCGGCAATTTCATGTTGCAATGAGATAAACCATGAAAAGTAAACCTACTATTAATTGTATCAAGGTTATAATAATTACAAATTGACATTCAACAATTTTAAAGCATTAGCACGCATCATGGCTCAATGAAAAACAAATTTGCTGTATGACTATTCACATGTTTTACAATTACTAACATATAATTGTCCCATTTTGATTAAACAGCCAAATAATGTTTAAAAAAAACCATGTAATATTTTCATTTGATAATGGAATAATAAAACATTAGGGGAATTTTGAGGTCTAAAATAGGTCTCATGAGGAAAATAATAAACTAGTAGTCAAAATATGAAATAAGAAATGAATTTTTAATGAAAAAAAAGAAAAATATTTTTTAATTGTATTTTCGACTTATCTCCTTCTACTCATATGTCAAGTGTAGATACCTGTTTGATGCAAAATTAAATTCCACTTCTAACGAGTACCCACTTTGCACAATTTTGAGTAGAAACATATTGAAAAAAATTAAAAGTGCATGGAAAAAACATGTTCAACGTACATGTTTTTTCCATGTATTTTCAATTTTTTCTGATGTGGCTCTACTAAAAAATATGCAGAGTGGATAATTGATGGATGTGAGATTTAATTATGCATCCAATGGGTGTCTATGCTTGACATTTGAGTAAACTTGTAGAAATTCCTTATAGATTCATCCTGCTTATGTAATTTTCTAAAACAAAAGATTTAAATATAATCTGCTCATCTGCTAAAATAATTAATCAATCGAGAAATCATGAAGCATACAAGAGAAAGAATTCAATCAACACATTATACAATGACTTCTTGGGGAAATCCACAACTAAAAACCACCACTATCTATATATTGCATTAGTGAGAAAATATGAGAAGATTACAATGTTTTTCTCAAGCCTGAGCAACCTCTGCGCTATGTCTATTTGTCTCACTACTTCCTATACAAGACTAGGCCAATACTTAAGTAAATTTTGTCTTTCCCAAGTCCCTATTTCCTTCCGTTGTTTCCTTGGGAATTAGCCCCCTATTAATTAGGGAAATTCCTCAATATGAATTGCACAATCCTCATAGGCCTTCCTCTAACTGCATGCACCACTTGTACAATTCAGATGATTATACAACTGATAATACACTGCCCTTGAACTCCAATCTCAACTAGGTAACTCTCAAATCTGAAATGCATGAGTTATTTATGAGTGAATCATCAGTTAAATGGTTGAACACATGAAGCAACACCCCACTGTCTGACCTCCTACTATTTCCTCCATCAGTTGGAACTAGTTTAACAGACTTTAACTCAGTTAAACTGAATTTATAAATTACAACTCGAAATAAACTCAACTAGGGCTCCTATAAAGTAGGAGAGACTCTAGATGACTCAACTTAGACCTTCAGCTCAAATTAATTGAGCCAACTTAGTCAAATTAACTTATTTAACTCTTACAAGTTGTCTTGTGATGTGGAATTACAATTTTATTCCTAATTTATTCAAGGACAAAATTAAATCATGATTTTCTTGTTGCATTTTCAACACTCCCTCTCAACAAGAAATGGATTATCAAATATCCCAATCCTACTTCTATGGAACTCAGATTTTCCTCTTGACAGTGCCTTAGTCAAGATGTATGCATCATATTCCTCTGTAGGAATGTACTCCAACAACATGATTCTCCTCTACACACAATCTCGTATAAGGTGATACCGGATGTTGATATTCTTGGATCGATCATGAAAAACTGGATTCTCAGAGAGTTTGATACAACTTTGATTGTCATAATAAATCACTATAGGATCCATTTGCTGACCAAATAACCCAATAAGGATCTTCCTCATCTAGATAGCCTCATAAGTTGCTTGACAAGCATCCATGTACTTTGCTTCTACCAAACTATGTGCAACTGATCTCTCCTTCCTGTTGTACCAAGAAACTGCTGCTGAACCAATACTGAAAATCCCCTTGATGTGCTCTTCCTGTCGGATGGAGTCTTTGTCCAATCTGCATCTCTAAAGCCTTGTAGTGTGACTCCCTTTGTATGTTTGTACCATATACCAAATTGAGTGGTTCCTCTGAGGTATCTCAACACATTTTTGACTTCATTCCAATAGAGTTTGGTTGGCTTAATCATTGCTTGACTAAGCTGGTTAACTACAAAACATATGCCCAGTCACGCGTTCACCAAATACATAAGTGAATCCACAATCTGCCTGTATATAGTAGCCTACACTAGTTCACCTGAAGTAGCATCTTCCTTCCTCCAATTTCTTGCTAAAGGAGTCTCCATGGGTTTGTTTCTCTCCATATGAAACTTCTTCAGTATCTCCTTGGAATACATGCCCTGAGAGACAAACAATTCCTCATCTCCTTGCCATACTTCCATACCAAGGAAATAATGCATGAGCCTGAGGTCCTTCATCTTGAATTCTCTTGCAAGATCCTCTTTGAAATATTTGACCAACTTCTCATCACCTGTTAGAATTAAATCATCAACATATAATACTATAATCAATAATTTACCTTAAACCAAAATATGGTAAAGGTTTGCATCAGCTTCACTTTTGGTAAAGCCCAACCTGGTGAAATAGTTGTTAATCCTAGTGTACTAAGCATGGGGTGCTTGTTTCAATCCATACAATGCTCACTTGAGTCTGCACACATGCGGATATTCATTGAAGGTATCAAATCCTTCCAGCTTCTCAATGTGCACCACTTCCTCACTCAGTCTATTGAGGAATGTTGTCTTCACATCCATTTAATTTATCTTCCATCCCATCTACGCTGAATGTGCCAGAATAGATCTGATTCAAGAGTACCTTGCTACTGGAGCAAAGGTCTCCTCATAATCAATTCCCTCCACCTGAGAAAAATTTCAAGCCACAAATATGGCCTTTTGTTTCTTGACACTCCCATCTATAGCTTTCTTTACCTTCTAAAGCCATCTAGAACTCACCACTGACTTGTCTGCTAGTCTTGGGACCACTTTCCAAACACTATTTATGATAATGGAGTCATACTCATATACCATGGAAACAACCCATACTAGTTGTTGGAATTCTTCCTCGAATTAGGATGGCTCAATCTCTACACTCACACTCATCTTAGCCATCTATCCAGTGTATCGATCTGGTGGACTCCTCTACCTGCGATGTGATGTGGGTTCTCCCACATTCTCTCTGACATCATTCATCAATATGTTAGCTTCTCTGGTGTGCTTCCTTCCATCATTGGAGGTAATCTGCATGAGTGGGTGCTTCCACTCTCTTCTCCTCTGCATGTGGTTGCTCCACAACATCCTAAGGTTCTTCCATTGGAGTAAAAAGCTCCTCATCTTCATGTAACTGAAGATCCCTCTCAAGGGAACATATCATGGCCTTCTCTTCATCGAAATTCACATATCTATGAAGCACTTTCATCCTATGAGATGGAAGGTAAGCCCGATAGTTGTGAGGTGTAGCATTGTACCCCACAAATATGCCCAGTTCAACTCTTGGTTCTATGTTTTTCCTTGCATCCTAGGTAACATGATAGTAAACTGATGAACCAAAGATCATGAAGTGTGCCACTTCTAGTTTCTTAGCTGAAAAAACTTCTTCTTCTGTACTCATCTTGAGAATCTGATTAGGAATCCTATTTTGCACATATATAGTTGTGTTGCATGCTTCAACCCACAAGTGCAATGATAGGCCCTGATCATGTAACATCGCTTGTGCAGCTACCACAATACTTTTGTTCTTCCTAATAGCCACTCCATTCTATTGTGGGTTATGGGGTGCTATTAACTCCTGTCGAATTCCTTCTGATGCATGGAAGTTATTAAATTCATTCAACACATATTCTCCATTGTTATCGCTCCTAAGAGCCTTCACTTTCCTGCCAGTGTCTTTCTCAACAAGTGCTTTAAATTCATAAAATTTAGAGAACGTCTGATCTTTCTTCTACATGAAGAAAATAAAACACTTACATGAAAAATCATCTACAAATATTACATAATACATGTGCTTGGTTGTGGTAGCTGTCAAGAACTGTCCACACACATCTGAGTGAACTCTTTCAAGGATCACTTGTGCTTGATTTTCCTTATCATGAAAGGTGGATTTGGTTTACTTCCCCAATGTACACCCTTTGCATGTATCTCTCTACTCTAGTGCACCCTTGGGAAGTCTTGTGGAAATCTATTGCATGATCTTCAAAGCTTCATGGTGAATATGGCCCAATCTTCTATGCCATAATTCACCGATATCTCGGCTCTAAACCTTCTCTACTTTTGTGCTCAATGCAGCACAATCTTCTACATCTAATTTGTAGAGGTTCTTCACCCGAAACCTGATTGTTTCACTTGTCCTGAGGCTATATGATGAAGGAAAGTATTTCCTTGACTAAATATCACATCATAACCCCACTCCTCTAACACAGCAACTGAAACTAAATTCTTCTTCAGACCCGAAACATACATGACATATTTTAATGTGAGAGGAGAACTAGAATCCCTCTTAAAAGTAACAGTACTGATGTTGGTCACATTATACCTTCCATCATCTCCCATATCGATAAGCATCTATAAGTCCTTCTCCTCCAAGTCACTAAATTTTTTTTTGTTTCCAGTCATATGGAATGAGGCTCCTTTATCCAAATACCATACACGACCCATCACCGATGTCACCATGCAAGTAATGAGGGTGAGATCCAACTCAAATTTAGAAGCAACATGTTCACCTACTGCTCCTCCTGAGGGCTTCTTGTTGCCATTATTGTGTGGACACTTCGTGGCATAGTGTTCCAGCTCATGATAATGAAAACATTTAATCTTTGACAAGTCGTTCTTCTTGCCACCATGACTAGAATATCCTTTGGATTGGAATTTATTTCCTTTCCCTTTCTTTACCTTTCTAGCTAAGGTATAGTTCTCCTCATCATCATGCTTGGATGATATTCCATCTTTGGTGCTCTGCCTTATCTCTTCTTGCACCAAGTCAAACCACAAACGCTCCCACTTTGGTAGATTCTCCCACCCATTTACCAAATGCTGGTAGTTGTGCCAACTCTTGGGAAGGCCTAGAAGTGCTAGGCTAACCATATCATCTTTAGCAACTATAATAGTGATCTGAACTTAAAAAGGAATGAAAAAACTTACAGATATAACATAAATAAAAAGATGTAGTAGAAAAGCAATTCATTTCATTAATAGAAAAATATTGAACTATGCTTACAAAGAGAATGGAAATAAGATAGCTCAGGCGATGGTAGCTTATCCCCTGAGAAGAGATGTGGCAGCTACATGCCTCTGAACTATGTTACAATGAGGCTCAAGGGCCTATTTATTATTGGAAAACATGAGAAAAACCTAAATAACCAAAACCCTAACCCCAAGAGATGTAACACCAAGATTTTGTGGGCCTCGTTGGGCTTAGTTAGGTAGCCAACTTCTCGGGGTCGTAACTTGGTCATATTATCTCTGTTTAGTGTGTACAATACCTTGTTGGAAAGGTATCTTTGAGTACTACAGGTTTCACCATAAGCCCCTTCCTATGGCTACTAGTCTACTGTGGGCCTCAACAAAATGTCATTTGGGGGGTCAAATCTACTTCGGAAGTTCATGACTCGAAAAACTACTTAAAATAGTAAATGTTGAAATGAACAAGGAAACAGATGAAAATGATTGGGGGGTCTAGGTGGAATAGGTGGGTGGCCACCAATATCTACCTGGATAATTCCATTTCCCTTAGGAAGCAATGGTCACCATTGCATGCAGAGCCGCCATGAGGTGAGGAAATTTCTTTTGAACCTGGTCCCTCGTGAACCACTTACCCTGATGAAGGATTTGGCCTACTTTGACAACTCGATATAGATGTATCCTCTATTGGTGAGTGTTATTGATCTATGTGTCCATTATCTAATCAGTTGTGGCTTGTTCCCTGTAGTCTGGGTTGAGCTCTATTGTTGTGGGTTGTTCTACAATGTCAGATGTGTCCATCAATGGTGGAAAGTATGGCTAAAGGTGGTCTACATTGAACATTGGGTGAAAACCAAGGAACGGTGGGACATTGAGTTTGAAGAATTTGTCACTGACAACCTTGGTGATGGTGTGTGGCCCATATCGGAGTAGGCAAAGATTGCAGTGGGGTCCAACAAGGCGCTCCTTCTGCAAATGTAGCCAAACTTTGTTGCCCATGTGGAAATTGTGCGACACTCGATGCTGATCATGGTGCTGCTTGTAATTAGCATTAGCTTTCTCCAATATATCATGGACCTACTGGAGGATGTGTTGAATGCATTCAATGAAGCTGTTAGCCTTTTCATCTTCAGAATGAACCTAAGCCAAATCTTCTTGAGAGGCTGCAAATGGTATGGCAACATCAATGGGGCATAATGGCTGAAATCCCATCCCTACCTGAAAGGGGATGTGGCTTGTTGAGTTGTGGAAAGGTCTTTTGTAGCTTTGTTGGACATAGGGGAGACTTTCATCCCACGTGCATGGGTGCTTTGAGTTGTACATGCACAAAATGTTTATGATCATCCTATTGACAACTTATGTTTAGCCATTAGTTTGGGGATGGAAAGTCATGGACTTAGTAAGTTTTGTATCCAACATTGACTAGAGACTTGACCAAAATTCACTCAAGAATATGATGTTCTGATCTGAGACAATGGACTATGGGATCTGAAAGTGTACCCACACTCGCTAAAAAAAAAAAGCTTAGTAGTGGCCTCTGCTGTGATACTCTTCTTGCAAGCCACCATTATGGCCATCTTAGAGAATCTGTCAATGACCACGAAAACACAATCATTATTATGCTTAGTAGAAAGAAGACCCGACATGTAATCCATGGAGACAGATTCCCAAGGTATACTAGGATTAGGTAGAGGAGTATACAGGCCTTGCTTCTAGATGGTTGGTTTGGAAATGGCACAGGAGATGTAGGATCTAATGTACTTCCCAACACCTTGATGAATTTTTGGCCAATAAAAATACTTCTGCAATACCACAACTATTTTCTCTAATCCAAAATGTCCAGTGACCAAACTGTAGTGCACCTCCCAAATCATCTTGACACGGTTAATTGAAGGAAGACAAATGTGTCCCAGGTGGCATAACAATGCATCCTGAAGGTGAAAATTTGGAACTTTCTTCCCTTCCAAGACTGTCTAGTATATGTTTCCGAATTCTAGATTGCTCTTGTAAATATGCAGCCATCTCGATGTTTCGTGCCCATAGGAGTTGAACACAGTGATCAACGCCATGATCGGTGGTTGGCTGAGGCAATCAGTGACATTATTGGTGCTGCCCTTCTTATACTTAATTTTCAAATGGAACTATTGAAATAGGTGGACCATTTCTAATGGTGATCATTATGCAACTTCCCTTGTGTCTGTATGAACTATAGAGGTCAGTGGTCTGTGTGGATTATCATTTCCTTCCCCATAATGTAATGGTTCCATTAACGACAGACTTGCACAATGGAATACATTTCTTTGTCGTAAGTGGGGAGATTTTGGAATATGTCTAAAAGTGTCTCACTATGGTAGGCCATTGGATGCCCATGCTGAGTAAGAATCACACCAATAGCATAGTCAAAGGCATCTATCTCAATATCAAATTGTTGTTGTAGGCCTAGTAATGTGGGAATTGGTGCAAAAAAGAGGCGATTCTTCAACTTGCAAAATTCTTTTTTTTGGGTTTCCGACCAAAAAACCTTTTATTTCGCTCCGCCCTTGGTGAATTGACTTAAAGGCCAAATGATATGAGAGAACCCCAACACGAACCTACGGTAGAAATTGGCAAGACCCAAAAATCTACAGAGCTCTGTTAGAGTGGTTGGGGTTGACCAATCCCAAATGAATTGTATCTTGGTTGGGTCCACATGCACATCCTTCTCATCAATGATGTGCCCCATATATTGAACCTGGGTTAGGCCAAAGGTGCATTTCTCCAAGTTAGCACACAAATTGTGTTGTCACGGGTTTCGAAGGACCTATCGAATTCTGGCTGAAGATCAAGATGTCATCTAAATACACCACCACAAATGCATTGGTGAAGGGTTGAAAGATGTTGTCCATCAGTCTCATGAAGGTTGCAAGGGCATTCGTCAATCTAAACAACATGGCCAACCATTCGAAAAGGCCCTCCTTGGATTTGAAGGAAGTCTTCCACACATCGGAGGGTTCAATAGGCACCTGGTGATAACCTGACTTAAAGTCAATATTACTGAAATATTTGGCCCCCTTAAGCTGGTCTAGAAGGTCATCAATCCATGGGATTGGGTACATATTCTAGATAGTGATCTTGTTCAACACTTGATAGTCAATACCAAGCCTCCAGGTCCCATCCTTCTTCTGTACCAATACAATTGGGCTCCCACATGGTGATGATCTTGGCTTGATGTGCCCTTTTTGCAATAGTTCCTGAATCAGCCTCTTGATATCATTGTTCTCCATAATAGAGCATTGATAGATCAGTCCATTGGGAGGTGGCATGCCTGGTGTCATATCAATGGGGTGCTTGACCTGACAGTGTAGAGGTACCCCTATGGGTGAGGCGAAAATATCCCAGTACTACTCCACGACCTTGTCCATCTGCTGCTGCTATGCAGAGGATCCTTGCCTAGAAGTCGTGGCCACAACCTTCTTCTTTCCCACGGGGTGAATCACAAGGAAAACAAATTTCCTAGTATAGGAAATGATCTTACTGCATTTCTTTACAGTGATCAAAGAGATGGTGGTAGCCAGGGCTACCTCTGGTATCTTGTACAACTTATTAGTGAAAGTAATAGTCACAGAGTGAGGTCTAGACTCAAATACATCATGTCTCTTCCACAAGTATGGTTGTCCTAACAATACATCACAAACTTCAAGAGGAGAAATGTCACACAGTACCTCATCTGTGAAGGGCTTGATGCTGTAGGGAAGATGACACTACTGGCTAACACGTAGATCTCGTCCTTGGTGAAGTCACCCAATGGTGTATGACTGTGGATGTGTTGTAGTCTTTAGGCCCAGCTTCTTCATGAACTCTAGCAAAATGAGGTTCTCTTGGCTCCTATTGTTGACAATGAACTGTAATGGATAACCTTTCACCCATATCTATGGCTGTAAGAGGCATTCCCCCTCCTCTGGATCTTCAGGCTCAATCATTTGGATCTCAGTGGTGTCCATGATGGCACTGGTCTCCACATCAATGATCTTCTTCCCTTTGTCAGTTACCTTATAGGGTTCTGATTCAGAGTCAAAACCTGCATCAAATTCCAAATTCTTCAGCTTCGCCATGAGTGACTGCTTGGGCCTACACTCAATTGTATTGTGAGTGGAGCTCTTATGGAACTTACACCATTTTCCTGTGTCCTTCTTTGTCTTCGTGGTGTTGTTATTTTCTTGCAGGTTTGGCGGATTGTCCTAGGTAGCCCCACCTTGGCTTGGTCCTTTTTTTGTCGTTTGGGGGTGCCTTTTCCTTGGTTTGGATTCGTAGATCGAAAGTCCTGCTTCTTTTATTTAAAATTCTTGTCAATCTTGATAATGTACCAATACGTCGTGCCGAGCAAGGAAATGTCCAAGAACTCCATATCGTCCTTGATGTACTTGTGTAGACAATCATGGTACTTGAGCACCAAATGCTGCTCAGTATCCTTGATACCCAGCTTTGTGCAAAGGGTATGGAAAATATTTGTGAACTCTGGCACATCTTGGTCCCTTCCCTAGCGTAGTGTGCTCCACTTTATGTATTTATCTTCATAGCTCCCGATAGGATAATAATGTTAATTGATGACGTCTCGAAAAGAATCCCAAGTGGGTGTGGCTGAAATCAGTGAGGGTTCACTCTCGTCCTTTTATTCACAGTAGGTTTCCCACCATTCCTTGATGTGTGGGGCAGCTTTGAGAAGTACAAAAGTAATCTTTTCCCGATTGGAAAAGTCATGAACTGAAAAATATCATTCCAACAGATTTAACCATTTATCTAAAGAATATGCATCTATCAGACATTCGAATATGGAAATATTGAAGTTAGCTTGTACCTTAAAAGGAGTGGTGCCTCTAGAGTTGTTGATGGATGAAGATGCTTTGCCTATGAGTAGTCGTCGAAGGATCTGGGAAAAGCTATCCATCATCGCGTCCCCATGTTGCTCAAGGGCTTCCTCGAGCAGCATTTTGAAAGGATCTCCTACCCCATCATCTTTCTTTTCTTCCACCATAAGAGATCGTCAGGTTTTGCGAGGATGATCTTGCAACGGTTCAACCAGCTCGAGCCTTAACTCCTTATACCTTGACCTCATTGGGGACATGCAAAGAAAAAGAGAGAAAGAGCAAACTGCTTTGATACCACTCATCCGAACTTAAATAGGAACACAACAACTTACAGATATAATCATAAATATAGAGATGCAACAGAAAAAAAAAAAATTCATTTCATTAATAGAAAAATATTGAACTATGCTTACTGAAACAAAATGGAAATAAGATAGCTCGAATGATGATAGCTTATCTCTGGGAAGAGATGTGGTGGCTACATGCCTCTGAACTATGTTACAATGAGTCTCAAGGGCCTATTTATTATTGGAAAACATGATAAAACCCTACACAACTAAAACCCTAACTCTAGGAGATGTAACACAAAGAGTTTGTCGGTCCTGTTGGGGTTAGTTGGGTAGCCAGCTTCCTGCGGTCATAACTTGGTCATATTATCTTCGTTTGGCATGTATGATACCTTTTTGGAAAGGTCTCTCTGAGTACTATAGGTTTCACCATAAGCTTTTGCTATGGGCATGTTGTTGACCTCAAAAAAAAATCCATTTAGGGGGTCAAATCTACTCTAGAAGTTCAGGACCCGAAAAACTGCTAAAAATAGTAAATGCTGAAATTAACAAGGAAACAGATGAAATTGACTGGGGGGTCTAGGTGGAATACGCAAGTGGCCACCAATATACACCTGGATCAAATACCAACACTCCCAAGATCATCCCAACATTAGGTGAACCTTCTCAAGTATTATGGTATTGTGTCGTCCTTCTCCATCTTGATCTTCCGTAGCTTATCCTTCAATGCCGGCTTCTTGTGGTCATTTTTGTTCTGAAACAAGTCAATCAAGGCTTGCTACATTCTATATGGTGCATCCTTCCCATGGAGGTTTGAGACAATATGATCTCAAACTCCTTCTAGTATGATCCTTCTAACATTTGCAACACAATTCCTTCACTCTGCAAGATCTTGAGCATCCGTTATTCCAGGGTTAGGAATATCATTGTTTATAAATTCCTTTAGCCTGTGTCTTCCAACACTACCTCCATCCTTTCCTTCCAAGCAATATAGTTTGAACTACCCTCAAGGGCATATTCGAGTCTCAAACCATAGAATGACATCCTCTTGGCTTTGAAGAATGATATTGCAAATTTGATTTCACTTGCAAAAGGAAAACTCGTATTCTCCTCTTCTAGAGTGATTTATTCTATGATACCATGTAGAAATTCCTTGTAGATTCAACTTGCTTATGTAATTTCTAAAACAAACGACCTGAATCTAATCTACTCATCAACAAAAGTAATTAATTGATCGAGAAATCACAAAGCATACAAGATAAACAATTCAATCAACACATTACACAATGATTCCCTAGGGAAAGCCACAACTAAAAACCCCTACTATCTGTATATTGCATTGGTCATAAAATATGAGAAGAATACAATTCTTTTCTCAAGCCCGAGCAACCTCTTCCTCTTCACTATCTCTATCTGTCTCACTACTTCCTAGACAAGCCTCAGCCAATACTTAACCAAAATTTTGGCTTTCCTAGGTCCCTATTTCCTTGCATTGTTTCTTTGAGAATTAGCCCCCTATTAATTAGGGAAATTCCTCAATATGAATTGCACAATCCTCATACGACTTCCTCTGACTGCATGCACCACCTGTATAATTTAGATGATTATACAACTGATAGTACACTGCCCTTGAACTCCAATCTCAACTGGGTAACTCTCATATTTAAAATGCATGAGTTATTTATGAGTGAATCATGAGTTAACTGGTTAAACACATGAAACAATACCCTACTATTTGACGTCCTAGTGGTTCCTCCATCAGTTGGAACTAGTTTAACTTAAAGTTAGTGGTTCCTCCATCAGTTGGAACTAGTTTAACTTACTTTAACTCAGTTAAACTGAATTAGTTAATTACAACTCAAAATGAACTCAACAAGGGCTCCTATAAAATAGGAGACACACTACATGACTCAAGTTAAACCCTCAACTCAAACTTACTTAGCCAACTAAGTGAAATTAACTTAGTTGACTCACAAAATTAACTTAGCCAACTAAGTCAAATTAACTTAGTTAACTCATAAAGTTTTCTTGTGATGTAGAATTACAATTTTATTGTCTTGTGATGTGGAATTACATTTTACAATTTTATTCCTAATTTAATTCAAGGACAAAATTAAATCAAGATTTTCTTGCATTTTCAATCAAACCTGCAAGAAAATAAGTTGAAAATACAGTTTCAAAAAGTAGTTTTTTTTTTCTCTCTAATATATTCCCCCCTAGTGATAAAATCATCATTATCAACCTCATTAGTTCTTTTAAAGCATTATGAATCTTATTAGTGCTTTTAAAGTAAATTTTGTTAGTACATTTTTTAAACCCATTTTTTACTAATACCAAAAAAAAACTATATAATATTAAGTTACATGTAATATTTTATCTAACAGTGAAATAATAATAATAATAATAATAATAATAATAATAATAATGTGAAAAGATGTTCTCAGTGAGAAAAAGGGCAGTAAGGATGTGAAATTTAGAAAGGAGAGAGAACGAGTTCTAGGGTTTAACTAAGCAACTGACAGAGGGTAACAGGAACTCATGGAGGCACAGGGAGGAGGGAGCTCCACTCCGTCCTATAGTAATATGGTAGCAAAAAGAGGAAGAGGAGGGAAAAAGAACAAACCTCCACAACCCTTGGAGGTCAAGACAAAAAACACTGAAACTCAGAAGGCGGAAGGCAGCGAAACCCATGCAAATCAAGGGGCCCACGAAGAAGACTGTCAGGAGGACAAAGAGGAAGACAGAGGTCAGTGAACAAAGAACAGAGCCAAGATGGGGCCCTGCAAACCCAAGACCATAACTAAACCTCAGGTTATTCTAAATGATCCAGCTTTGCAAGCGCACAGGGATCACATGGAAAACTGTGCCATCATATGCAAATTTTTGGGAATCTGGCCATCAGAGAAAGCGTTGTACACCTGGATAAAATACAATTGGAAACCAAAGGGGGAGTTAAATATACATCTTGGATCCAAAGGTTTTTTTACTGTGGTGTTTACGAACATGGAAGACAAAGACAGGATTTTTGAAGGACGACCATACTTCTTTGCAGCTGTTGGTCTTTATATGCGGCCATGGACAATAAACTTTGTGCCAAAATGAGAAACCTTCACTTCGGCACCGGTATGGATTAGACTATACTCCTTAGCTTTATATTACTAGATGCCAGAGTCTTTAAAAGCTATAGGCAATAAATTAGGTCATTTTTTTAAAATTTCAGAGGCAACTCTATGGGGAAAATCTAAATCCTATGCCGATATATGTGTGGAGATGGACCTATCAGGAGCCCTTCCAGATGAGGTCATTCTAGAAATATATGATGAGGAATGGGTTCAAATAGTTGACTATGAAGATATCCCATTCAGATGTCACAAATGTCATGAGCATGGGCACCTATCTAGAGATTGTCCTCTTAATAGAAGGGAGGAAAACCTAAATACCAGCAAAGGGAAAGATCAAACAGGTTTCACCAAAGTAGGAGGAAAAGGAAAAGGAGGGGGAAGGAAGACACAAAAGAACCCTATTGAGAATGATAACAAAACAACAAGTTACAACAGTTTTGAGATCTTAGGAGAAAAAGAAGTAGATGGAGGGGATCAAGAGAGTATAGAGAAATAGATAGCAAGGGGGAAAGGAAAAGAGACCAGCATGGAGTTCACTCAGGAATAGAATGAACACATGATGGACCCTCTGAGTACCATGGAAATAGAAAAAGACTAGGAAATGACTCAAAGTGAAAGTGGTACAGAGGATCAAGACTTACAGGAGATCTTGGAAAGGGAGAACCTAGAGCTGGAAAAGTTTCTAGAACAAGGAGGAAACCTGGGAATAAACTCCATCCCTCAGGAGGATGTGGACAAGGTCCAACAGATATTCCTTAATAAGTCACATCAAATAGCTGCAGGAGTCAAAAGAGGACATGACAACTAGGAAAACAAAGGGACTTCCTCAATAGGATTAATAACAGGAAAACTAACAAAGAATCCAGGCAAGAGGAGGGGAAGAAAAAGACAGAAAGAACTACTACTGGAATGTGGAAAACTCATGATTGACTCAGGAAGGATGAAAGACCTTTCCATTTACTCCTTTAAAACCCCACCTCAATGAAAATCATAACTTGGAACATTAGAGGACTAGGGAGCAGAAGAAAACAGAGGAATCTAGGTAAAAGGATCAAAGAGGAAAGACCTAACATAGTATCCATACAGGAAACAAAATGCTCAGTGGAGAGGATCCGTGAAAAACACAACAAATGGTTAAATAGATATGAATACCTTGAAGTTAAGGCAAATAAATCTGCTGGTGGCATTCTCACTCTTTGGGATCCACAGTACTACACTCATACTACCTTTTGGGGGTTTAGATCACTGGCCTATCTAATTGGAATCTTCTCTTTTTGGTAAACCAAGGAACACCCCCTTCAGGTTTGAGAACACTTGGCTCACACACTCAAATTTCCTCACAAACATTGAAAAATGGTGGAAGGAAGAACTTCACCTTCAAGGTACAAAGATGTTCCTTCTACACTGCAAGCTCAAACACATTAAAGGCAGACTCAAAGAGTGGAATAAGAAGGAATCTGGTAACATCTTCAAAGCTAAAGGAGATGTGGAAAAGAAACTGAAGGAAATAAACCAGATTCTTATCACAGAAGGCTATACAAATGAAAGGAAAGAGATGGCAGAGTCACTCCAGCAGGAGTGGGACTGCAAATGTCTTCAAGAGGAAATATTCTGGAGACAGAAATCCAGAGTACAATGGATTAAAGAAGGGGAGAGAAACACCAATTTCTTTCACACATCCACCATAGTTCATAGAAACAACAATAGAATTGTGAAACTTATAGATCAGCATGGAATAGAGAGAAACACTCATGAAGAGATGGAGAAGGTTCTACTCCAGCATTTTCAGAAAATTGCTAAGGAAACCTCGAAAAAAAGATACCAGTTTATGAAAAGATTTACTCAGTACATTCCTAAATTGGTTACCAAAGAAGATAATTATAATCTCAACAGACCAGTAACAGAGGAAGAAGTTGAGGAAGTTGTGAAAGAGATGCAAAATGGGAAAGCACCAGGCCCAGATGGCTTTAATGTGGACTTTTTCAAAGCTTGTTGGAGGATAGTGAAACAGGACATCCTGGAGGTAGTGGAAGACTCTCGAAGATTTAAGACAGTCTTAAAGGCACTCAATGAATCTTTCATAGCCTTAATCCCCAAACAGGAAACGACCACCTCTCCAGACAGATTTAGACCTATAGCATTATGCAATGTGATATACAAAATTATATCCAAAGTCATTGCCAACCGTCTCAAACCACTCCTCCCAACCCTTGTGTCAGAGGAGCAAATGGGCTATGTGGAAGGAAGAAAAATTCTAGATAATATAATTCAAGCACATGAAATGGTTCATTCACTCATTACCACCAAATAGGCAGGAATGATAATGCTGCTGGACATAGCTAAGGCCTATGACAAACTTAGTTGGTCGTACATAAGAGCAATATTAAAATCCTACGACTTTGATTACAATTGGATTAAATGGGTTATGGCGCTAATTACCACCGCTAGCTGTTCAATTCTTCTCAATGGTTCTCCTTCCAAAACCTTCAAGCACTCTAGAGGTCTAAGGCAAGGAGATCCTCTTTCTCCTTTCCTTTTCATTCTAATGATGGAAGGGTTAGGGAGAGCAAACAGAGCTGCTAAGGAGGAAGGGAGAATTTAGGGTCTGAGACTCACTCATGGTGGGGACACGGTGACACATCAGCAATTTGTGGATGATACTATGCTTCAAGGCACACCCACTGTCAAGGAAGCCAAAGCATTCAAATAGATTCTGAGTGAGTTTGCTAGGGGCAGTAGGCACAGAGGTAAGTCTTACTAAATCAAAGATTTTCTTTTTCAATACTGATATTTCGATACAAAGAAATATTTCCAGAATTTTGGGCTTTCAAAGGGTGGCACTACTTGTGACATACTTGGGAGTTCCTCTCACTGACAAACTGCTACACAAGGATATCTGGGATCCTGTTCTTAATAAGCTAAAAGATAAGATTAGCAAATGGAAAAATAGAGCACTAAATCTAGCAGGGAGATTGATTCTCACTAAGACTATCCTCCAAAGTATCCCTATCTATATGTTATCTGCCATTCCAACACCAACTAGTGTAATTACCAATATAAGAAACATTTAGAGAGACTTTCTCTGGGGGAAAGGTGAAGAAAAGAAGAAATGGGCCCTTGTGGCATGGGACAGAGTATGCAAACCTAAGTCCCATGGTGGCTTGGGTCTTCATGACCCAGGAATTCTTAACAAAGTTCTTGGTTCCAAAATCTGGTGGATATGGCTAAAAGAAATCCAAGCCCCCTGGGCAAAACTTTGGAAGCAAAAATATGCTAGGGAATGACAAGAGAAGAATCTAATCAGAATGATAGGACAAGTAAAAGGTTCTGCAATTTGGATCAGGACATGGGAGAACACGGCCTTAGTCCAAAATCATAGTTTCTGGGAGATAAAAAATGGAAACTTGGCTTGGTTGTGGGAGGATAAATGGTAGTAAGAGGACAATCTTCGAGGTGAAGAATTGGTAGAAATTCACACCGATACCATCAAAAAAGGATTAAGGTGGGTAAGTGACTATTGGGACCAATCAAGGAACAATGGGAAATGGAGAACATGGAAACTTCCAGATTACAGTGGAATGGGCATGCTGCATACTCAAGCTATAGCCCTTAAAGGTCTTTTAGACAAGAGACAAGTCTTAAACTCCAACTTGAATGGAACTAAGATGGGGAAAGAACAAGGTAGGTCTCTTCAACCTTAAGGAAGCCAAAAGGATAGATTCAGGGCTTAACCTTCCAAACACTAATAAGATGTGGAAAGAAATCTGGGAGAATCCTCATTGGATGAAAGTCAAACTATTCAAGTGCCTGGTTCAACAGGGCAAGATTCTGACATGGGATAACCTAAGAAAAAGAGCCTTTGTGGGCCCCTCAAGATGTCACTTATGTAGACAATAGGAAGAAACTACAAATCATCTCCTGAATAGATGCACTTTCACTACAGTACTTTGGAATTGGGTTGGAGAAGTCTTCGAGCAGATAGACAAAAATTTAAATGACATCATTACTACTTTAAAGAATTGGTGGAATTTTTTTTTTTGAAGAATGAGATCATTAACTCTACCTGGATGCTGACCCCATGATTCATAATCTAGAATGTCTGGAAGGAGTGCAACAATAGGATTTTTAAGGGGAAAGTGATTCTGGTGAGCAGCATCCTTAAGCTAATCCTTAAACAACTCAAAGAGGTTGTTCATATCCTAGGAGGTGTAGCTACTGGCAAACCCATCGGACAAAGAGATGCCAGAATATTGGAGAAGTTAGACCTCAAGGTTCATCCCCCTTAAGGGTTCTATGCAGATCAACAAAAATACCTCAACTGAAAAGTCTTCTTGGCAACCCCCTTCACATGGCTTTTTAAAATTTAACATAGATGGGGCCTCAAAAGGGAATCTGGGAGAAGCACGATATGGAGGGGTCTTAAGGGATGAGGAAGGAAACATACAAGTCATCTTTCACAGTTATCTTCGAAAGGCAACCAACAATATGGCTAAGATCATGGTGATGGAATCATGCCTGGAAATACTGCTCAAGTACAACATTCACAATGTCATCATTGAGGTTGACTCGGAATTAGTAATTAACTCAGTGAAGAGGATAAATGCTGGTGCTGTTCCCGAGAAAATCTCCTTTTAATTTTATGAATTAAAAAGAATAAAAAAAAAATCTCATTTAAATGAATATAAATAAAAACCTTTATTTAAATTAATATAAATAAAAACTTCCATTTAAATCAACATAAATATCAACAATTATTGTGAAAATAAGTGAAATTAGAAAACCTCATTTCAAATTAAAATTAATACAAATATCAACAATAGGATAACATGCGATTTGACTTTGCACATAAATGGATATATTATTATGAAGTCATGGATGTAGGTCACAAAAAACAAGGAATTTGACTTTATGTATAATGTGTGTGGTTTTTTTTTTTAAGGAATTGAACATTTTTTTTCTTTGCGTTAACTTTATAAGTAAAAATAAAGTAAAAGTAAAAAAGTAATTGTGTTTTAAAATAAAATAAATATCTATATCAATAATTGTTTTGGAAATAAATAATAAGAAATAATTTTTTTTTTTTAAATTAATTTTCTTATACCATTAAAAAAATAAATTATATAATTTTTAATAAATATTAATTATCACTACCATAAATATGAATATTAATAATTAATTTAAAAATAAATAAAAAAGAATTATCTTTTAAATATCAATATTTAAAAGAAATGGAATTTTTTCCCCCAAAAAAATCCATTTAAATTAATATAAATATTTGTATTATTGTGAAAGAAAGTAGAAAACCTCATTTTAAATTAAAACTAATACAAATATCAACAATACAGTAACATGCGATTTGACTTGGACTTAAAATGGATATATTCTTAAGAAGTCATGGAGGTAGGTTTTTATTTGACTTAATGTATGATGTGCTTATTTTTTATTTTTTAAAAGAATGGAATATTTTTTTTATTATTTTTTATTAATTTTATAAATAAAAATAAAATAATAATAGTTTCTCAAAATAAAATTAATATCAATATTAATAATTGTTTTAGAAATAAATTTCCATTTCAATTTATTTTTAAATTAATTTTTTTATACAAAACATGTTAAGCAGTTTCTTCATTTATTTATATTTAAAATAAATGAAATATTTGTCAAAAATAAATAACGATTGGTTGGGTAGCCGATCCCCTTGCACCGCTATCCGGAGCCAATGAATCTCTTTGATCCCTGGATACATTATAAATATCATTGTATTCAAAATGAATAGAATTTTGTTTTTGTTTTTTTAAAATAAAATTTAGAATTAAAATTAAAAAAATAGTATAATTAAGAATGAGTAAATGATTGTGAATTTTGCTTCTAAATATAATTAATTGTATTTAGAATAAATGATATATATTTTTTTGTAGTTTTAATTTTATAAATAAATATAAATAAAATATAAATACTAATAATAAATATTATTTTTCAATGGTGCATTTTTCTTTATTTTAATTCAATAAAATGGAAATATCATTATATTTACGAAGGCTTAAAAAATAGGTTTTATTTAGGTGAAGGTTATGGGCCAAATACCATTTTAATACTATGGGCTAAATACCATGGGCCAAATACCATATTTATAAAAGAGATATGGTAAATTAATAAAAATGTAGATAAACTAGAGGCATGGTAAATAAATAAAACTTTTTTTTTTTTTTATGTTTACTCCATAATTCACTCAAAAATGAGGTTTTATTTAGGGGAAGCCTATGGGCCAAAATATTATTAATACCATGCAAAAAAAACATTATTAACCCTAATATTAATATTAATAAAAATAAAGATGGCAAATGGTATTGACCCATGGTATTCACGTCAAATGTAGCCTATTTAAAGGGGGGAATTAAAGCATCATAGATTCATCTTTACTCTGGATCTACTAAGGGCCGAGAGGGATCAAATATCTTGATATGCAAACTAGAATGGAGTGAAAAACGATTTGATCCCTCTGGGCACTTGGTAGATGGAGAGTAAAGATGGATCTATGCTCATTTTTACAAATAAATGTATCAATGTTTATATTTAAAATGAATACCATATTTTCTTTTATTTAATACTATAAATAAAAATAAAGACTTCTATTAAAATTAGAATTAATGTTCATGTCAATAAGTATTTTATAAATAAATAACTAACAATAATATTTTAAATATCTAATATATAAAGGAAATAAAAATTTATACATTTAAAAAATATGTAAAAATATTTTTAATTATGACTACTTATTCTCACTTTATCATGGACATTTTTAACTTGTAAATAAGCTTCCTTGCAATACCATAGACCAATATCATGACTTAGCTATACCATGTGTCCAAAAATTCATAACTCATTTCATATGACAATTGTTTATATCACCTTTTTTTTATAATTCATTTAATTAAAAGGGGAAAAAGTATAACTACTTTTGAGATAAATCTTAACCTTTGATCTATGAGTATTACTAAGAATAATCTAAAATATTGCGAGGAGGTTAAATATTTACCATCCACCTAATAATTATTTTGATTAAATTAAAATTGTGGAAACCTATTCCAAATTAGATTCAATATAATTATTATTTGTGTAAGAATAAAATACTACCTTCATCTTGATCTTATAAATAAAAATATAAAACTAAAATGAAAATAAAAGTATTCTTTTTAAACTAGAATTAATATCCATATTAGTGATTGTTTTGAAAATGAATAACAAGAAATTTAAATTTATAAATATCATTATTTCTATTTAAAATAAAAAATAAATTTCCTTTTTCTTAATTTTATAAATAAAAATCCCTCAATGGGATGTTTTCAAAGAAAAATGTCGTTTGACATGGTTAAGAGACTGAGGGACATGACAACACGTCCCCATAGAGAATGTTTAAGGCACCAATGATCGTAAGGTGATTCTACATGTAGACTACAATCAAAATACTTAATTTCTTGTACACACCACACTTCGACATTGATTGCCATCCGATCATCTAGACTATTTGTTGGGAGTTTGCTCGTATGAAGCATCAACTAGGTTTATTATTGTTTATTTCATTCCTTCTTATGGCCCAAAATGCTTATTGCTTCATTGTCACTAATTGCCAAAGCTTCTTGTCTGACACACATTTGAGAATGTTTAAGCACCAATGATCCTAAGGTGATGCCACATGTAGACTGCAATCAAGATACTTAAATTCTTATATACACCACACTCCTGCATTGATTGTCATTTGATCCTCTAGACTATTTGTTGCGAGTTCACTCATGTGAAGCATAAACTAGGTTTAATGTTGTTTATTTCATTCCTTATTATGACCCAAAATGCTTATTGCTTCATTGTCACTAATTGCAAAAGCTTATTGTCTGACAAACATTCCTAGGCTCTTGTCAATTTCAATTGGGTCTACGGTCAACTAATCCTCTCGAGCCTTGCCTTGGTATTAACTAGCTATCTTTAGTAAGCCTCTAGAACAATAGAAAGGAAAGTATTTCCATTTTCGACTACAACTATAATGTCAATGGAAGTTATCATATCATAGCTCGAAAATTTGGGTTCGCCCTGCTATCACCCTCTCCTTCTAGGTTTCGTGGGTATGTTACAACCCTTATGTTTGATTTCTTCTTCATGTAAGGTAACAAACCATTATGTCAATGGAAAACTTTGTAGTTGCGCACTTGACTTATTCTGGTTCGAGCAATACCGTGTTGGTGAAATTTTTTTATAGAGACCCTGGATTTTATCTTAAGGTGCCAACAAAAGAGTCCGTTGTATTTTAGCTTAACACCAACATATTCAATCCTTCACAAAGGAAGAAGGTCTCACCTGAGGTGCTGCTAAAACTTTAAAAGGTGAAGGGGGTTTCATACATAGAGGTGAATATAATTAATAGAGCTATAGCCCATCATTCATCTAAGTTAACCAATAGACAATTTAGAATATTACATACACATTTAAAGAAATAAAAATTTAAAATAGATCCAAACACAAACACATCACATGAAATTCACCTACAACAAATCTCCTTTTATTATATCAAAGGAGAGAAAGAGCTCAATTTACATTCTCCAGCACATAGATCATTAATATCATGGACCAATACAATAAATCTCAACAAATTAGACTTATCAAATTCGATAGAAAATATTTAGAAGTCCGATACTGAAATCTAGCTGCATTTTAGCCTCTTCTCCGATCTTCTCCTTCTCGCATTTGCCTCGCTAGTTATTTTATAATTTATGTCTATTGATATGGCCCAACTTAGCTCTGCCTTGATAGGATCAATCCTTCCTTATTCACGCTCAATTGATTTCATCAACCTACATCCACACTCATTTGATGATTTCCAAATCTTTAACTAAATCTGTTGGCTATCATTCTTTCCTTTCTACTACCAGTTTTCGACCAAAATTAATTATTAAAGAATGGCTTCTTTTTGTCTTTCACTTTCTCCGTTTTTCGCCCCTAATTTCTAGCAAAAAAATTACCATTTCAAAAATGAAGGACCCAACAGGCCTCAACCATATCTTATTGACTCGCCCTTGAGTCAATTTTCCACTTGTGCAGATTCTTCTCCTTCAAATGAAGGACCCAACACCGGAATAATAGTGAGCACTAACTTGCATAAAATATCGTAGGTATAAAATTTCTCTTGTCACTTATGTAATAAATTATTTTCCTAATCAATCAAATTTTGAGCATTGGTGGCCTTAGGTACCTTAGGCTAGGCTTCACGGACATTACTCCATTCAAAATATGCATGAAGATCAAGTTGATACAGCTGGAGATAGTATTGTTAGACAATTTTTTTAAGATCATGATCTACTTAGATTTATGGGACTCCTATTCAAAGGCAGTAATTTGGATATCTATTTCCTCAACCTGATCAAGAAATTTTTGTGACATAATAAGATCAGTAGTAGCGAATGCATCTTCCATTAATTTTTTACCTTGTTCTCGTAAATTATACAATGGTTGATTATGTTTGGATAACAATCTAGGCTAGTCGTATGCTTGTAGTAGATATCTTTAGAATCCTTTATTTGTCGCTAAATATTAGATCTAAGAGTAGACCCTTGCTCAACAATCTGGTTCAACAATTGGACAAGCTATTATGTAGGCTGAGTAACTTGTTACGCAACTCGAAACTAATATTGTGTAAGGCTTTATTAGTAGACGCTAACCCTGTCCAAGCACATTAAAGAAATTCTATACATTCCATGGTTTCATAGGAGGAAACATCCTCTAGTAAAGTAGAGTTGGTCTCCTCATTAGTTTCCAAATTTTCATAAGGAATACATTAATGTCTATAACCTCATGTTCAAGATTTTCCTTCTTGGTGCATAGTTGGTGTTGCTCTTATGTGACTTGGAGTTGTTGTTTTTTTTGTTTTTCATAAGCCTGAGAAAAGTCACTTTGTCTCTTATCTGCAAGACTCACGTGGTCTTCCAAGTGCAATGATGAAGCTATAATGAATAAGAATAACTTCCCAGAGGACCAATGTTGAAAATATTTAGTCAAAAGAGTATCAATTGATGGAAAAATGAATTGCAAAGGTTGTCTACTGGTGACAAAATTCTCTGATTATGCTTGCAGAGAAGTCTCTGAAGCCCGTCATTTTTTCTTACTAAAATTCTTGGTGGAATTTTGCAACTTCATCCAGAGGAAATAAAGGGACTATGTCTAATCACTGGGAATAGAGTTGTAAAACCTCCTTGAAATGATTAGGATTGTGAATAAAAGCAAATAATTCAGCTGAAAAAGAACCACTTCTTAGCTTAGGCTGACTCAATGTACCAGGCAGAGGCTAAACATATTGTAGAACCTGTGTTTCATGAGCATTCATTATATCAAGCAAAGCTTTAGGTCCTTGATATGTATCTATATTATGATCTTACTAGAAATACTAGATGGAACATCTAAAATAGTATATAAGGGCACTAATGACTATGGTGAAGAGATGGGACTAAGTGGATTAGAATCGGGAACCTAAGAAGTGTATTGTTCCTCAGTAATGGTTTTTCACATAATAGGATATATAGGTTCATCATTGAGAATATGAACAATAGTTGAGGGATTTGAAATAGAAGGAGAGTGTTTTGAATTTATTGAGGCTAGCGATTCTAAGGAAAAGCATCTAGGATGAATGATGTGAGAAAAAATAAAATGTTGGGAAATAGAAGGGGGAGTGACAAACACAATGGATGTGCTAGATAACCTATCTGTTGAAGCCATGGGGAGAAGTTCTGGTTTGAAATTTTTCCCCTAGAAGGGCAAAACATCCAAAATAAATGCGGTGGGAGTAGGGGTGCATACCATAGATTCGATGTTGGAGATGGTAGCATTGACATAAGTGAGATAGGATCAAAGCCCCTTGACAAAATGTTGTAAGTATGAAATGATCATAGTAGGTAGCTTTTGATATGAAGATGCAACATTTGAAGATAAGTCCCTTTCTTTTAAAACCTTGAGTGAATACGAGATTCCCTCAAGGGTGACCATTTGTTGAACACTTGGCTAAGATAAAACCTCCTTTTGAAATGTATATTCAGTCATGTAAAAGGGAAAATCTTGCATTTGAAATGTATTATTGTCAACAATGTTTGGCTAGAAATAATAGTGATTTTGGTCAATACCAAACCACATCTGATATGCATGTTGATCAAGGATGGATTGAGGAATTCTCACAATCTGGGTGGCATAAATTAACCTATTGTAACTTGATCAGAATGATTTCTCATTAAAGTAAACAATGGTGGAGTTAGAACGGGATATTCAGGGGTCAAATGAAAGGGCTAGGGCTTAATCATATGGTACATCAACTAAAAAATGACCTTCCAAAGGTCTTGAACACTAGTAATTCCCACAGCTTAGGAAGAGTTGACCTATATAGAGAATGGAAGACAAATTTGATTGTTGAGTAGTCTTGCTTGATGAAGTTGGGGAAAAATGCAAGTAAAATTATGATTCGAATGTTGAAAACATAGCAGGATCAAATATGTTATTATCGATTAACATTTATTTCTCATGTTTTTCAAACAATTCCTCGATGGGCTCAATACAAGGATCAAAGTTGAAAAAAGGAAAAACAAACTTACTACTTCAGACCATGCTAAAACACTTGTGATAATTGATAGAATTTATAGAGGGACACTAGTGGAAAACAATGACTAAGGGCTCAGACACAGACCCCATGGAAAAAAATTCAGTTAAGACAAAAAAGTTAATGAATGACACTAACTCTACTCTTTGTACTTATAGAAAATACCCAGTTTGTGATAGTTAGTTCACCCATTACAAATTAAATGAAAATACTGAGTCAATCAAAAATTTAACTCGAAAATTTTATGTGACAAAAACTCAAGTCCTAATGCACCCCATCAATGACCAAAAATGATTTGAGAAGACAAACTCATAAAAGCAACAATACAATCGGAAAAACAAGGATAAGGTCCAACTCAAGAAATTTGACTGTTATAGGAAAATGACTTGAAATACTAAAAAGACACCAATTAAATGACACAACTAATAATTAATCAATATATACTCTACCTCCTCAACCACAATTGGTTTTTGTATACACAATTGATGCAACAAAATTCTTATTGAGGAATGGACTAACTATGACCCTAAGTCCTAACATATGTTGTTGGGTAGAGATAAAGAAAACCCGTGTGCATTCAAGGGCCATAGTATGGTTTTGGGTGAGTTCCATTAACACAACCAAGCTTGAGAATACCATTGAGTTGTCTGATTCTAACAACACCAGATTCTCGGATCTCCACAATTATGAATTGTCCCAAACAATGCATCTGAATCTTTGTAAGATGTGTCCAATAATTGTTGTCATAGAGAGGAACTCGATCTCCAAATAAAAAGGAGTTTTTCTTAATATGGTGATCATGCTAGCCTCTTTTTCTTTGATTATCCATGCTTTGATGGAAATTTGCAAAAAACCTATATTCATCAAGTTCCCATAACTCTTGAAGTCACTCCACAACTAACTCATTAATAGACATTTCAGTGGGTTGTGTAATATATAGATTGGGAATAAGGAACTCGACAGGAACCACAAATTATTTGCCATACACTAACTAAAAAGGGCTATACTTATGTATCCTTCTAGTGGTTTTCTAGTAATCCCATAATGTAGTGAGAACCCTTTCAGCCCAATCATCCTTGTTAGCAGAGAATACTTTGGTAATACCTTTCTCAAAAAATTTATTGAATGCTTCAACTATACTGTTTGCTTTTAGATGATATGGACTACTCTTATGATGTTGGATAGATAATTCTTGCATTAAGGTTGCAATAGTTTCTTTGATGAAATGAGATCCTTGATCACTAGTCAAACTACTTGGGCAACCAAATATAGTGATTATGTTCTAAAAAATGAATCATGCTATAGTAATGGCGGTACATTTTTTTATAGGAGATAATTCTTCCCACTTGGTAAGGTAATATGTGGTGGTAATGATATACCTAGCATGGGAATGCTACACAAGAGGATTGATGGGGCTAATAAAATTGACAGCCCATTTTTCAAAAGCTTACAGTGCTCTAACTAGATGAAGTGGAAGCTCATCTCAGTGTGAAGGCATGCTATCCCTATGGTAGACATCACATGTTTTGGAAAATTCTTTCACATCCTTAAACAATTTCAGCCACCATAATCCTTCTTGCAATACCCTGTGGGTAGTGTTACCACTGAGGTTGTCCTTAAGCTCCTTAAAGGATACAGCTGAGGTAACCACAAACCAATCTTTGGATTGCAGGTTCTAGCCTACCTGCAATCAGAGAGGGCTCTCTCTTTCTGATTTAGCTTTGTTGATGATGATTTTAGGCTAGTTATTGAGTTCAATGGGTTATGTTTAAGTTTTGGTGGGAAGGATGATGCTTTCAAGTAGAGAGGAAAAGCATAGTGTGGTAAGTTTCAAACCATTGGGCATGGAGTCGTGGAGTAAGACTGCTGGTGCATTTTCTTGGTCACAAGAGGAATGAGGAGCAAGGTAGCTGCTCATGAAACAATACTCAAGCTGAATGGAGATGGATTGAAGGCTAAGGAATGAGAGGCAACAAAGAATCTCTCAATCAGGTTAGCAGAGGGAAGATGAATGAGCTCTATCTAGGAGCAGCTAAGAATTCCTAGATAACAGTCATTCATATGTGAAATAGATCAAACATGAGCCATCAAAGAATTCATATTTATGCCTAAATCAGGAGGAAAACATTAAGAAGCCACAGAAACTGAGCATAGAGTGCAGCTAAGCAAATTCTAAACCAATCCTCTGTTCCGTGACTTGAGCATATATGAAATTGAAATAACAGAGGTAAGGAACACTTATTGATTCATATAGCAGCACAAGAATTCCACCATTCACTCTTCGAAACCATTAACAACACATCAAACAGTCCATTCTCCAAGCTTGTAAGCAGTCTTTGATTATAGAAAATATCAGATATACAGTGCGAGTCTCTCTTGGAGTACATTAACCAACCAACCCCAAATACGCTCTACGAGGGGATATTTATACAAAAAGAAGACACAAAAATATCTATCGGATGAGTTCTTAACTCATAACTTCTTTACCAACTCGTAAGGAGCGGTTGATGAGAAAGTAAATGCTGAAATAAAGAAAAATGTAACAACTGTTCTTTTCTGCCAGTGAATGTTGACTTTTGAGTCCATTTGAGTCGGTTGGGGCTATGCTCTCAAAATCTGCGCTTTCTAGGTTTGTTTTCCCAGCGCATTGCTTTGTCATTGCTTTAACCTGCTCTACGTGTTCCTTAACTGCTCTGTCTGGTGCTTTCGTGCCTCCTTTTGCTGACTCATAGCTGACCGAGATTTGAAATAAAATAAAAGGGGCAAAAACTGAAATTACCTGGGCAAAATGGCCAGCATTGCCTGCCACCAATCCTCGGGAGGTAACTGATGCTTTTGTATCTTGACGAGTGTCTCATCAGCTTCTGTGTACTTGTAATAGTTGGGTGGCATCTCAAACAGATGGTTGACTTCATGTTCCATGTAAAATAAATTTTCCAGCTTGTCGTAGAGAGTTTGTCCTGAAGGAGGTCCTGCCTGTGCCGGAGAACTTGATGAAGTAGTAAGCTGATTTGTGACATAATTATTGAGCCTGGTTGCATATTTGGTCACGTGTCAATAACCTTCCAGCGATGGTCAATAGGGTGGGCAATCCTTTAGTCTGTAGTGCAGCAAGCTTTATTTCAAAATTGTCTACATCCCTTTGTATTTCCCGACATCTTGCTTCTAGAGTTTGCACAAAGCCTCTCAATACGAGCACCCTCTTTGCTGTCAATATGGCATCTGTTCTATTCATGATATGCAGTGCTGCCAGCACTTCCTTAGTCTGATGATTTAAAAAGTTGATCATTTTGTTGGCCTGCTCAGGCATGTTTCCCAATGCTGCTTTGGCTCTCTAAGTTTCAAACTGAGCTAGGCCAATTAGTTCTGCCTGTTCATACATGGCCTGAATTGACCTCCATTGGCCAGTGATTGACTAATTAATCTTGGCCCACAGAATCTTCTTTATTTCAGCCAGGGTTTTGTCCAAAGACAGCTCTTTCTTCAAGGCCTTTATTTTGTCCTTCAGGGCCTTAATTTCCCTTGTCTGCTCAGCCAATGTCATTTTGGACTTATCATATTTTCCTTCTAGATTGGCCAACTTTTCTTTGGTATATTTTATCTCTATTGCCTGAAGCTCTAGCTCCTTGACAGCTTTTGTCAATTCGTCCATGCTCATGCTTGATTCAGGCACTGTTATTATTGCTGTTGTGGCTTCTGGGATCACTGGTGGGATTGCTACTGGCTGTATAGGAGGAACAGGGACATTAGTCTGAACTGCTGGAGGTGGCTGGGAGGATGACTCCCCCTGCTTACTCTGGGCTACTCTTTCTAATTCTTCCTCCATCTGAATTACTTTTTGATTCATTTTCATCAACAAATCCAATGTATCCTCAGTTTCTTTCTCTTGCACTAACTCTACAGTTTGAGGATGTTCAGTAGGAAGCAACCTCAATCTCTTTTTCAATGCAGCAATATCATCATCCTTGTTTTTTATAAGTGCCCTCACACCTTTAGGATCCTTAGGATCATGCCCTAGGTCCACAATAATGTCCTCCAATGTTTTAATTCTATTGTCTTTGGCTGTGGAGGACATTCTTTCGAAATCTAACTGAGCGTTAGTGTTCCTCAAAGATTCCTTCAATTCATGGGCCAATGTGGCCTTGTCTACCAGTGTGGCATAGACCATTTCCCCTGTCTGCTTGTGTAACTCTATTTGATCCATGGGGTGGATGTCTTTAGCTAGGACTTCCAACTTTGTCTTGACATAATCTGCAGCTGTCTGAGGCTGCTGAATTTTGGGCTTAAAGTGGCTGAGAATCATCCTTTCTTCCTTGATATCATATGCTACCATCAATCTTTCCTGCTTGGCAGGTGTTGCCTTTAGGAATTGGTCATACAATTGCACTCTTAGTAGCTCATTTTGAGCCTTAATTTCTTTAAAGCTGGCTTTGATGCTAGTTGGTCTCTTGCTTTGTTGTGTGGAGGAAGACACCTCCATGGCATGCTGTTTGTCTTGCTCTTACTGAAAAGAGCTTGTAGGTGTATGCTGGCTTGCTTCCCTTCTCGGGCTTTCTATGACTTCTTCACTGACTTCCTCCTCAAATGGAGGATCAACTCTTTGCCTTTTAGCTTCAGGCTGTTGTGTAGAGCCACTAGCTGGTGTAAATTCTTCCCTATCTCGCTTCTTGCTTCTTTCTTCATTGACAGGAGTTTGCAAAGGTGGCACTTGTAGCGCCTCTGTTTGTTGAGGAGGGGCCTGCCCTTGAGTTTGTTCCATTGAAGTGGCAGGCTGTTCTGTGACCATTCCTTGCTCTGTCTCCATTGGCTCTTTTCCTTTAGTTGTACCTGTTGCTGATGTAGATGCTCCTTGGGTAGCTTGTGAAGCTGTAGCTGTAGATGTGCCCTCTTCAACTTGGTATGGAAGCTTGAAAGTTACCTAGTCATCAATATCCAAGTCAAGAGTTTTTTCAAGATCTTTAGCAGTTTGCTCCAAAATTTCCTCTTGAGTGAATTCTTCAACTAAAGTGCCTTGTGCCCATGCATCTTGATTAGCATATTTTTCAATGTGTGGGGTTTTGCAGTGATCATAGGGTGTCAATCTATATTTGACTCTTCTGGCACTAATAAAGCCAAGTGGGTCATAAGGGACCCACCAGAAACTCCTTTTCAACTTAAGTTGATCCTTGAGTATCAGGTCAGCATCTTGCCAACCTTCTTTCTTATTCATGATAAAGGGGCCTAGGTGGTCTTTAAATTTCAGTTGAGCCTTCTTCTTGGTGCTGTGAAAATGAGTCAGATCTGAATTGATAAGCTGCCTGTAGTATTCCAAGGCAAACAGCCTCATTGGTACATATCTTGGGAGCCTATAAGGGCAAAGCTCACAGCCATAGATTCTGATGACAGTGTGATCCTGGTATAGGTACCAATCACCTAATTTGTAGCTCTTAGATAGCTACAGTATTTTTTGCATCTCATAAGTTATTCTGGGAGGAGGAGCTTTCATTAAGAGGCAGGAGACTGGATAAACAAACTGGTCAATGAACTCACAATAAGAGTAAGGAGAATGCTGGACTTGATGGAATACTGATGACCAAAAGACAACAGATCTTCTTTGTCCCTTTGAATCCAATTTCTTGATGGAACATTGGAAGCTTTTAGACTGAAAATACATGAACAAATGATAGATGTACGAGGAATATTTAAAAACTCCCTGCCTATCTAGCTTTATGAGCTGGTCATGAATTTTGTTTGCTATGAACTTGGCATAATTATACTTGATAGCAGGAGGCTGTCCTTGGCTGAATGAAGACAACAGAACCAGCACTGTCTCATCCACATGTTCACTTGTTTTGAAGCCTAACACATAGGATATCATGTCTACAAGTAGCTTTCCTACCTCATTGAAATGGACATAAAGGAATGGAGGTGGTTCCTTAGGTTGGCAATCTGCCCTCATAAATGTCTTAGCAATTCTTTCAATCTTGGGGCCAGGGAGCCAGGAGGCCTCATCCAACAATTGCTTCATGGAGAAGGGCAATAGTAGCTCAGTCTGTTTGAAATTTAACATCTGGTTGATGGAGTCAGGAGTGATGTAAAAAAGTATGCTCCCAGATGGAGACTTAACATCCCTCTGACTTGGCTCATTGTTTACGGCACACAGGTGAATAATCTCAGGAAAAATATTGACAGAGGGGAGGAAATAATGTGGAAAATTGGACTCCCATATGCCATACATGTCAGAGTTGTTTATAAAGTTGTTTCTTAGTTGGCAGTAGGTATGCAGATGATTCCCGTTCCCAACTAGGTCTTGAATAAGATAATTTGTGTCAGCCAGGGCCATTGACTCAAGCTCTTTGCTTGGTGGATTCATGGCAGTGATGTTCAGATCTGATGGAGTGGCCATTATGGAACTTTTCACTATTTGAGCTTGGAAGGAAGATCAATGCAATAGCTGGCTAACAAACTTGTTTGTAAGGAGTAGCAGAGGAACCTAGGACTGAACTCAAATGTAACAATAGCTTGACTGCTTGGCACTTATGCTATGAGAGAGACAAACTTTGCAAAGTTTCTGGGCCAACTTCCCTTCTCTTAGTGAACTCTCTAGAATTAAAGACTGTGAGAAAAATGCAGAGGGGGAAGGAGTTACTTATGACTTCAATGGACTGATTTATATAGTGGAATGAGGTGAAATTGGGCAATGCTGAGTTGTTACAAGGTTTTGTCTGGAGGCCAAGCTTTAAATGGAGTTTTTTGATGGTGAAATTGTAAACGGGTGCGGGTTTACAAGGTTGCTTTTGAAATAATGGCTTACCAGTGGGTTTTAGTAAAGTCTTAGGTGTAGCAGAGTTTCCAATTGAGGAATTTTGCAGGTTTGCTGCATGTACAGCGGAAAAACATGGAAGAACAGGAGCGAAGAGGGGAGAAATTGGCAAATACCTAGTTAAAACGGCGCTGAGGGTGGACGAGCTGGTGCAATAGCAAGCTATGGAGCCGAATTGCAGGCTGCAATGGCTTGGTTGGTTGAATCTAACCTTTGGGAGTGAAAACGGTAAAAACAGCGAACCAGAGCTTTACAAATTGACCAATGAAAATGACCCAAAACGGTCGCTTGCGCGCTTTTTATACAAAAAATGACATTTTGGCGCTTTTGGCGCTTTTTTGGGATGATGTTAGCATGAAGTCATCTACAGGTCCCGGGTACGGATGGGTGACGTGGCAGCTGGTGGGGCGGTGACGTGGCAATGACATGGTGGCAGGGGGCGGGCACAAAGCAGTGAGGTGGCGACAACCATGGCATAGCAGCGGAGGTGTGGAGGTGATGTCACACAGGGGAGGCAGTAACCAGTCTGCATCGCACCGCTTTTGTGCAGAAGCGGTTTCGGAGGAAGGGGCTCCGCGACAGCCGGGAGGGCGACGTGTGGCAGGAGTACGATGGGAAAACCGCCCATCTCCCGGAGGTTAACCCTCGGCATATCGGGGCACAAAAAGACCCGCCCACCGTAGATCTCGGGTGGGACAGATCTAACGGCCGACGAGATGGTTAACACGATGGAGGTTAGGGACGGGACCCACCCGTATTATTTAAACAAAAATGCGCCACAGGGGGGTCATAAAATTTGGAAACGTGGGTTTTGCAAGTTAGGTTTAAGCGGGGGAAATGATAATTTAATGTTTAATAAAACATTTAAACATTAACTTTGGGAAAATGACTGCGGAGGGGTAGAAATATGAGGTTTTGATGGGTGAGGGATTAGGTATAGGTTATTAGCCTAACGAGAGGTTAGATTAATTCCAAGGTTAGGACGCGGAAGGGTTAATGGTAGTCCCAGATGGACTATTATCTCCCTAAACTGTATATACATAATAGTAGAGTTAGGAGTTAATATGCGTTTATGAGGGGAAAGTAGAGCTGAAGGCTATGTTTCAAAAGTAAAACTTAGACATAGGGGTAAATGAGAGTGGGGGACTGATTTTACACAAGAAATGTGGCTTCTTTTCTTTGAGGAAAGCCAAAATTTTGACTTAATGTTTCACAAAAAATGAAATGAAATCAGGACTTGTTGGGCAGATCCCAAGGTCCTTTAGGGGAATGTTAGTAAGATACTTTTAGGGGGAGTGAAGGGAAGTTAGACATGCTTCTAGAATTCTGCCATCAAAACACTGCTTTTGTACCTCTGCCACTGATGAGATGAGCTTTCTTTGTCAAGGCCAAAACTGAAGATGATCTTGCTTCTGCAAGCCCAGGCTACCTAACTAGCTTAATACACCTAGCATTTTTTGTTACTTCAGGAAGGGTGCACTTAGACTTGCAAACCCCGATTGATTTTTTCTTTTTAACTACCCTCCTATCTACATGTATACTTATTTCGTCCAGGGGCTCGGATTAAGCTATTGAGCACCCTTGTTTTCTCTACCTATCTACTGATCTGCCAAGCTTAAGCTATTTGGACAGATATTGATTCTCTATCTTCTAAAACAAGCAATTGAAACCGAGGGAGGCCAAGATTAAGCTATTTGGCCTTCCCTTAACTGAAAAAATCTTTCAAAAATGGAACTTTTGCAGCATGAAAAAGATGAACATTTTTGGCACTTCCACTGTCAATCATGAAATATGAAACCTATTGCAATAGGAGGCTAAAAGTGGCTCCACATGGGGATGGATTTTCCTTGTGAAAAGTCAAGAACAGCAGGTCAGACTGCCTTAATCTTCAATTATTTGCTGTATTCTGAAAACTTTCCCTTTGCTGACTACTTTATTTATGAACACGACAGCATACTTGAGGAGCTTAGGGCCTTCTCTTCGGGCTTCAACTGCAGCAAGCTACTATCCAAACAAAAACCAAAATCCTACCTACTTACTCCAATCAGCACCTATTCGCTGGTTAGGTAAAATGAAACAGCCAGTGCAACCACTTAAGCAATTGTAGAAAGAGACGAACTGCTTGACTGACAGTTGGTGAAATCAGAAACATTATTCGGTCATGTGCCCCCATAATCAAAATTGTGACATATAAAGGCCACTACTGAACTACTTGGTCCTCATAGAGAAAATATGTTAAAGATTTTGAGTTGAGAAGATCCTCCATGTAATCTGCTACATGATCCACAGAAACATTATGTGGGATAGTTTCTTTTGGACCTTCTTGGTCTGATGGAACAGCTGTATCCTCAGTAACAAACCCTACAACCAATACTTGAGCCTTTGTCTTGAAAGCAAGATTATCCTCAATCTGTAAGTCAGAAGGTAGTACAATTTCCTCATGACTCGGAGAAGGAAGATTTTGGAAGAATTCTTTAGGATCACGAAAATCAAATGACTGAATTTGAGAATGCACAAGTTGAATTTCATTTTCATGTTCTTTCACAACTAAATCCAGAAAACACATTTTGATTTGAGGCTGTTCTATCGCTTTGACCTTTAACAACACCAAACTAGCAAAATCTTCATCAAGTTCATATTCGGATAACAGCTTCCTGAATTCATCTAAAGCTTGATCTATTGCAAGATCTTCCACACACCCGGTCATCCTATCTCACTGTTAACACTTTGAAATGGGATTACTTGGCTGTAGTGGTGTTCTGAAACTTGAAGCTTTGGATCTTTGAACAAAAATATTCTGACATTCCCTTTTCAGGTTCGTTCCTCCAGTGGAGTCTTGTTTGAAAATAAAGTGGAGTCACCAGGTGGATGATTCAACTTTGGAGTGCTTGATCTCTGTCCACCATTAAAGATCAAAACTAAACATGTGAAATGGTTCTGAAAAGAAAAGATGACTTTCTCCAGAAAATGAGAAAGAAACTTTTGAAGGTCTGGTTCTTTCCCAGTGGAGCTTTCCGACTTGATTTGTGAAATTATCTGAGGATGTTCCCCAGTGGAGTCGCCATTATGTTAACACTCAGGTCATCCTTAAGCTCCTTAAAGTATACGGCCGAGGTAACCACAAACCAATCTTTGGATTGCAGGTTCTAGCCTACCTGCAATCAGAGAGGGCTCTCTCTTTCTGATTTAGCTTTGTTGATGATGATTTTAGGCTAGTTATTGAGTTCAATGGGTTTTGTTTAATTTTTGGTGGGAAGGATGATGCTTTCAAGTAGAGAGGCAAAGCATAGTGTGGTAACTTTCAAACCATTGGGCATGGAGTCATGGAGTAAGACTGCTGGTGCGTTTTCTTGGTCACAAGAGGAATGAGGAGCAAGGTAGCTGCTCATGAAACAATACTCAAGCTGAATGGAGATGGATTGAAGGCTAAGGAATGAGAGGCAACAAAGAATCTCTCAATTAGGTTAGCAGAGGGAAGATGAATGAGCTCTATCTAGGAGCAGCTAAGAATTCCTAGATAACAGTCATTCATATGTGAAATAGATCAAACATGAGCCATAAAAGAATTCATATTTATGCCTAAATCAAGAGGAAAACATTAAGAAGCCACAGAAACTGAGCATAGAGTGCAACTAAGCAAATTCTAAACCAATCCTTTGTTCTGTGACTTGAGCATATATGAAATTGAAATAACAGAGGTAAGGAACACTTATTGATTCATATAGCAGCACAAGAATTCCACCATTCACTCTTCGGAACCATTAACAACACATCAAACAGTCCATTCTCCAAGCTTGTAAGCAGTCTTTGATTATAGAAAATATCAGATATACAGTGCGAGTCTCTCTTGGAGTACATTAACCAACAAACCGCAAATATGCTCTACGAGGGGATATTTATACAAAAAGAAGACACAAAAATATCTATCGAATGAGTTATTAACTCATAACTTCTTTACCAACTCGTAAGGAGCGGTTGATGAGAAAGTAAATGCTGAAATAAAGACAAATGTAACAGCTGTTCTTTTCTGCCAGTGAATGTTGACTTTTGAGTCCATTCGAGTCGGCTGGGGCTGTGCTCTCAAAATCCGCGCTTTCTGGGTTTGTTATCCCAGCGCATTGCTTTGTCATTACTTTAACCTGCTCTGTGTGTTCCTTAACTGCTCTGTCCGGTGCTTTCATGCCTCCTTTTGCTGACTCATAGCTGACCGAGATTTGAAATAAAATAAAAGGGGCAAAAACTGAAATTACCTGGGCAAAATGGCCAGCATTGTCTGCCACCAATCCTCGGGAGGTAACTGATGCTTTTGTATCTTGACAAGTGTCTCCTCAGCCTCTGTGTACTTGTAATAGTTGGGTGGCATCTCAAACAGATGGTTTACTTCATGTTCCATGTAAAATAAATTTTCCAGCTTGTCATAGAGAGTCTGTCCTGTAGGAGGTCCTGCCTGAGTCGGAGAACTTGATGAAGTAGTAAGCTTATTTGTGACATAATTATTGAGCCTAGTTGCATATTGGTCACGTGTCAATAACCTTCCAGCGCTGGTCAATAGGGTGGGCAATCCTTTAGTCTGTAGTGCAGCAAGCTTTATTTCAAAATTGTCTACATCCCTTTGTATTTCCCGACATCTTGCTTCTAGAGTTTTCACAAAGCCTCTCAATATGAGCACCCTCTTTGCTGTCAATATGGCATCTGTTCTATTCATGATATGCAGTGCTACCAGCTCTTCCTTAGTCTAATGATTTAAAAAGTTGATCATTTTGTTGGCCTGCTCAGGCATGTTTCCCAATGCTGCTTTGGCTCTCTGAGTTTCAAACTGAGCTAGGCCAATTAGTTCCACCTGTTCATACATGGCCTGAATTGACCTCCATTGGTCAGTGATTGATTGATTAATCTTGGCCCACAGAATCTTCTTTATTTCAGCCAAGGTTTTGTCCAAAGACAGCTCTTTCTCCAAGGCCTTTATTTTGTCCTTCAGGGCCTTAATTTCCCTTGTCTACTCAACCACTGTCATTTTGGACTTATCATATTTTCCTTCTAGATTGGCCAAATTTTCTTTGGCATATTTTATCTCTGTTGCCTGAAGCTCTAGCTCTTTGACAACTTTTTTCAATTCGTCCATGCTCATGCTTGATTCAGGCACTGTTATTGTTGCTGCTGTGGCTTTTGGGATCACTGGTGGGATTGCTGCTGGCTGTATAGGAGGAACAGGGACATTAGTCTGAACTGTTGGAGGTGGCTGGGAGGATGACTCCCCCTGCTTACTCTGGGCTGCTCTTTCTAATTCTTCCTCCATCTGAATTACTTTTTAATTCATTTTCATCAGCAAATCCAATGTATCCTCAGTTTCTTTCTCTTGCACTAACTCTGTAGTTTGAGGATGTTCAGTAGAAAGCAACCTCAATCTCTTTTTCAATGCAGCAATATCATCATCCTTCTTTTTTATAAGTGCCCTCACACCTTTAGGATCCTTAGGATCATGCCCTAGGTCCACAATAATGTCCTCCAATGTTTTAATTCTATTGGTTTTGGCTGTGGAGGACATTATTTCGAAATCTAACTGAGCGTTAGTGTTCCTCAAAGATTCCTTCAATTCATGGGCCAATGTGGCCTTGTTTGCCAGTGTGGCATAGACCATTTCCCCTGTCTACTTGTGTAACTCTATTTGATCCATGGGGTGGATGTCTTTAGCTAGGACTTCCAACTTTGTCTTGACATAATCTGCAGCTGTCTGAGGCTGCTGAACTTTGGCCTTAAAGTGGCTGAGAATCATCCTTTCTTCCTTGATATCGTATGCTGCCATCAATCTTTCCTGCTTGGCATGTGTTGCCTTTAGGAATTGGTCATACAATTGCACTCTTAGTAGCTCATTTTGAGCCTTAATTTCTTTAAAGCTGGCTTTGATGCTAGTTGATCTCTTGCTTTGTTGTGTGGAGGAAGAGACCTCCATGGCATGCTATTTGTCTTACTCTTGCTGAAAAGAGCTTGTAGGTGTATGCTGGCTTGCTTCCCTTCTCGGGCTTTCTATGACTTCTTCACTGACTTCCTCCTCAAATGGAGGATCAACTCTTTGCCTTTTAGCTTCAGGCTGCTGTGTAGAGCCACTAGCTGGTGTAAATTCTTCCCTATCTCGCTTCTTTCTTCTTTGTTCATTAACAGGAGTTTGCAAAGGTGGCACTTGTAGCACCTCTGTTTGTTGAGGAGGGGCCTACCCTTGAGTTTGTTCCATTGAAGTGGCAGGCTGTTCTGTGACCATTCCTTGCTCTGTCTCCATTGGCTCTTTTCCTTTAGCTGTACCTGTTGCTGATGTAGATGCTCCTTGGGCAGCTTGTGAAGCTGCAGCTGTAGATGTGCCCTCTTCAACTTGGTATGGCAGCTTGAAAGTTACCTGGTCAGCAAAATCCAAGTCAAGAGTTTTTTCAAGATCTTTAGCAGTTTGCTCCAAAATTTCCTCCTAAGTGAATTCTTCAACTAAAGTGCCTTGTGCCCATGCATCTCGATTAGCATATTTTTCAATTTGTGGGGTTTTGCAGTGATCATAGGGTGTCAATCTATATTTGACTCTTCTGGCACTAATAAAGCCAAGTGGGTCATAAGGGACCCACCAGAAACTCCTTTTCAACTTAAGTTGATCCCTGAGTATTAGGTCAGCATCTTGCCAACCTTCTTTCCTGTTCATGATAAAGGGGCCTAGGTGGTCTTTAAATTTCAGTTCAGCCTTCTTCTTGGTGCTGTGAAAATGAGTTAGATCTGAATTGATAAGCTGCCTGTAGTACTCCAAGGCAAACAGCCTCATTGGTACATATCTTGGGAGCCTGTAAGGGCAAAGCTCACAACCATAGATTCTGATGACAGTGTGATCCTGTATAGGTACCAATCACCTAATTTGTAGCTCTTAGATAGCTGCAATATTTTCTGCATCTCATAAGTTATTCTGGGAGGAGGAGCTTTCATTAAGAGGCAGGAGACTAGATAAACAAACTAGTCAATGAACTCACAGTAAGAGTAAGGAGTGGTTGAAGGGAAAATACCCCTAGGGTCCTTTGGGCTAAGACTCTACCAGACTGAAAATTGCTTATACAAAGAAACACACACACACAACCATCTTTTTTACTTTTAAGCAAATTCTAATGTTTAGGGTACATACCTAAGGTCCTACGTTCGAGAAGACCGTTAGGGTGCAAACCCTTCTTGGAGTTCCCTTCTTCTTTCTTTGACCTGCAAGACAAACAAATCAAAGAATACAACAGTACATGTATAGAAGTTTATATATAAATCATCTTTATGCTATAAAGTTAGTTATAAAAAATCTTTAAGTAACCACTTTCATAAGAATTCAACACAAGAATCTCATAAGCATAAAGAAAGATTATTCGGGAACAAAGACGTGTTTCTTTATATATAAAGGCAAATAAAGTACATATATCGGAAAGATATCACCTGAACACCTTCAGCAGGCTCCAAGCAAGCTTCCTCCCGGATTCGTTCCAGCCTCCAGCCTCCAACAAGAGCTCCTTCCAAGTCTTACTCAATGATGATGTCAAGGATGAATGATCACCAATACACATGGAAACAAGGGTTTCCTATGCAAAATGGGGGAAGTGCAGAATGCACCAAGGACTTCAGACCTGGTCTAAGGGAAAAATCTCAGCATAATAATCTTGCTCTCCTTTCTCTCCTTGGCCTTCCCTTTGATGTCTTTTTATACCCTCTCCAAAGTAGTTTTTTAGTTAGGAGTTGGTTGGGAACAGTTGGGCCACGGGCACTAACAGGTGATCCAGCAGGTAAACCCGCGATCACCGCCCGAAAAAGAGGAAATTTTTTTTTTTTTAAAGTGTTTTAATAGATACACGCGGGTTGGGTATGACAGACCCGCGTGTACACGCGTTTAACACAGGGCAAAGTCGCGTATAGGGAATAAAACACTGTTTTTTAAATTTTTGGACCAGGTCTGGAAGGAGGGGTTGCCCTAGGCCATAAGTGCAGCATCACAAACCATAAGAGTGAGATTTGGAGCTATAACAGATGCCCCCTAATGTATGAGGTCAGAAGGGGAACATGATGGCCGAAATACATTAAGTACAAGGAAAGGAACTCTGCCGAAAAACCGAGGAGGACTTCACCAGAATTCAGCCTGCCAAGCCACCGAAAGGAGATCAGAAAGAAACACTGTCTGAGGCGGGCATACCCATGCTCAGGAAAAGTAAAGCATGTTCGCATATCAAGTACAAGCGGATCCACTAAGTATACAAGTATAAATGACTGTAAAATACATAATGGATCATCTGATCATAATGAGTAAGTACATGTCTAAATATCACATATAAAACTGTCAATGATGCTGAAAGATGCAACGGATCACTGAAATCAAAGACTGATCCCATAAGGTACCAACTGAACATGATGGAATAGGATGGTACTACACTGCAAACTCAGGTGCCAGCATATAGAATGTCGCCATGACTGACTGCAACATATAAGGTGGAGTGGTATCAACTAGCAGCAACAGGAGCAACTGTCAAGTGAACCAATGAATGCTGATACAACCTGAGGTCTTCACCGACCGCCGTGGTACATTTCTACACCATGGGAATAAATGATCTGAAGTCGACCATGTGAGAAATCGTTTGATTACCGGTCATTGATGTATACCGTTAACAAACGCGAGACTACTCACCGATAATGATAATGAGCGTCAAGGTACCCAGTACAATCTAACAAGTGTGAATAGATGAGCTGAAGTCGAACACCTGTAAGAATCTATCAATCAGGAGACAATGATGGTTTCCCACTGTCGATAGCGAGGAATCTGCCACTAATGACTGCAAACCCCAAGGTACTGCCAAATGGACTCTAGATCTTTGCCCCAGAGCAATGAGTCGGAGTCGATAGGGAAAGATCCGCTAGAAGGAAGGCATTAAGGCATCCTCCATCAATCTAGCGCGAGTGTAACCCGTAGGCCAATAATGTGGAAGGAATCGGACGAAAAAGATGTAGTAACCCAACCGAAGTACGTTTCCGGCGTACACAAGATGTGGCTAGCGCACGGCAGAAACCCTCTGAACCAACCAATAATGAAAGCTGACACAGAGGCGAGGTATCCACCAATAGGGTCAAATGGAAACCAAGGTACTGCACGAATCCCAATGTGTGATAATGTATGCTGATGTCGAACACAAGGGAAACCACTCAGTCAAAGACCCATGATACTGATCGATGCTGAGCACAAGGTGACCTATCAATAATGAAAATAGGGCCAGGGTGCGGTCTCTAGGTCTGCCCTCAGAGCAATGTGTCGTCGTCGATAAGGACAAGACCCGCCAGCAAGAAGTTAATGGGGACCTTCTCAAACCGGCACGAGTGAAGGACCAATATAACTGATGTGATGATAGACATGACACTGACAACCAGGGATGGCCGACTGAAAAATGAGTCAAGAGACACCGCAGAAAGGCCGACTCAGGCTAACTTCCCTTGAACAAAAGCACGACTCAATGTGACTATGTGGCAGCATATAATGAATCTGTATAAGTTCGTTATGCAGAAGGCACGAACGAACCCTCCATATGATTGGAAGAGATAACCAATCGGGGGAGAACTGACTCGATAACAAGGTTATGGCTTACCTAAGTCAAACTAAATCCCACCCAAGCGGAGGAGACTTTGTTTTGAGTGCTTTGTTCAAGGGCGACACGACTGACTCTAGCTGCCAACAATAAATGGAAATAATGTCCCTGTTCCCGCTCTTTTTGGAATATTTAATTTTTTTGTCTTTTTCTGATAAGCCGGAAAAAGAATAAAAGAATGCTATGGTACAGTGGAAAGAACGAGTGTCGGTGAAACAGATGCTCTAGTTCCTAGGAAAGGAACGTTCCTATGCTCAATGCAAAGAGGTGAAAAAACTGGTCATTGACACTCAGAGGTATGTTCCCTCCACGGATCTGGGTATGTCAAGCTGCAGAGGTCAAGGGGATGCAAGGTTGATTTTTGCAGACGTCATGGTCAAAAGTGGGCTTAAACACGAGTCCAAGTGAAGCCGGCTCTAGGCCAAAAGGTGCAAATGGTCAACATGCAATGCAGAAGTACAACTCGACACACATAGGAGCCTCTAGGGTATAAGGCCAGAACGAAGCGCAGAAGCAAAGAGGAATGAGTCTTCAACGCATAAGTCATGGCGGGACTACAGAGGACTCCCGAGCCTATGGATGAAAAATCAGCATGAGTGCCAAGTGACAACAAGGTACTAACTAGGGCACCCATGATAAGGTAGGCTCTACCACACAAGTCATGACACTTCTAAGCAATGAGAAGGTTCCGCACCATAACTTGGTGGGGTCGATCCTAAGGCCAGATGGGAAAGGAAACTGATAAGTGGACAATGCAGGCGGAAGAACCTAACCTATATGCCAGTTTCGAGAACCAATACCTGTCAGAACGGACCAACCATAAACTTCCAAAGGAGAAATCTTCCAAGTTCTGTAAACATAAATAGGAACACTAGACACGAAGTTAATACATCCCACATATAAACTCCATATAAAATCTTTGTGTTATAAGATACAAAACTTGAAAATGCGTACCTCATATATACAATATGGTACAGGGAACCACACAGCCTTGCGGCTTACGTATAATAGTTCTGCTGAACAAACCCCTTGCAGGGCTCAGGCCAAGGGCTCCTTTGGTAGTCATAACTCATGGCTTCAAAGAATTCCTCCTGTGAAGGCAAAACAAGATCTGAGAAATCATGAGAACTACAAGGATCAAAAGAGGGAATTAAAGGGTCCCATGTCCCTATAGGAAGAATCTCTCGGTCAACTGCCGGGACCAAGTCCCAAGAAGGAGAATAATAAGTCAAAGGATCCTTCTTAGAAGCAATTGAACATTGAGGACTCAATGCCACATAATTGACCCGTAGCGGGGTAGAGTCTACTTGAACACTTGGAACAAACCAAGGGGCATTCTGCAGTAAAGTCGAATTAGGGTGGTGATTATCAGATGCAAGCTGATCAATAGTGACAATATTCCCGTTATGAGGAAAGCACATTACTCGAAAGAGTGAAGACACCACAGCATTCATAGCATAGATATAATCACGCCCAAGTAGCATATTAAAGTCTAAAGGGCTATCAACCACCATCATATCGATTAAGACAGTCTTCCCACCTAAAGTGATAGGCACTCGAGGAAGAACACCCATAGATTCACCAGGTCTTCTATCATAGGCTAACAACTGACTCTGAGCTGTCAACAACTTTGGGGAACCCAAAGCTTTCCAAGTCAAAGAGGATATAATACTTGTAGAGGATCCTTCATCCACCATACATCGATAGACATTTGTGGAATTAACTCTGACCTTTATTTGGAAAGGTGCAGCGGAAGGAAGACGAGGCTCAACAAGACTATCCCAATCAAAGGAAACACTCTTAGCACTTGGAGGGGGAACATTCGAAGAAACCGGAATGCCCCCTATACCAGAAGACTCTGTACTAGAGATCAAACAGACTCTTTTGTTAGGCACTTCACCCCCCAAAAGAGGAGTGTAATCGGCCAGCGATTGCACTGGCTGCACCACATTATCAACCAATGGTTGATGGGATTGATGAGAAACCATATCAGGTCTAGGAGCAGAAGTACTTTCAGACTCGGACCATATCCTTTGAACCTCTGGAATACCAGGGCATAAATGAGTAAGATGGTCTCCCTTGCATATCTTACAAGGGAACTTAGGTTTAAAACTTCTACGTCCAGGTTTCTTATCAACCTCCATTCCACCAACATAACTAGCAGTGGTTTGCGGAGAGTCCTGAACATGACTTGCAGAGGTCGGTGACTCATTGCTAGTATGACTCGCAGTGACTAGACTCGTGCCCCCAGCATGACTCGCAGCGGCTGAAGACTCATCTCCAACATGACTCGCAGAGGTTGAAGATGAAGTGCTAGTATGACTTGCAGTGACTAGACTTGTGCCCCCAGCATGACTAGCAGTGGCTGAAGGCTCATCTCCAACATGGCTTGCAGAGGTTGAAGACTCATCTCCAACATGACTCGCAGAGGTTGAAGATGAAGTGCTAAAATTATTCTTCTTCTTTGACTTCCTTTTTCTCCTCTTTTTAGATTTCTTGTTACAAGAAGGAGAAGAAGAAGGAATCCCAGATTTCTCTTTGAAAGAAGATGAACAATTAGCACCCATATGATGCCCCTGAAATAAAGCATTTAACGGAGAAGCTTCAAGAGCATTTGGAATATTCGGAGTGGACCACAGCCAAACGGGTAGTCCAACATTCAACCCAGGAATATTCAAAGTGGCCATCAAGGGAGTACCAACGTTTCCAAAGAAAGGAAAAGCACAAGGATCCCCTTTTGGGAGGGCACCTTGGTTGGTTTCCACAGGAATATTGGCCATATCTAACTGATCCAAAGACCCTTCCCTTGCGGGAATATAGAAATAACCCTTCAAAGAATATGGATAAGCAATCAAAACCTTTGCCCTTGAGGAGGCAACTCCACAACTTCTGAAAGAACGACCAAAAGCCTTTCAAGATCGGTAGAGTGGCAAGCCAGTCACTCAAAACACAAAGTCCAAATGTGACTAGACAAAAATACCTAAAGCCAACTATATACAAGGAGCAAAGAGCACTCACTATAAAGTCCCTAAAGAAACAGCCAGTCAAACAACTTCCAAGTATTTCCGCTCCGGGTGGTGAAGACCGGACACCAAAATACAAGAAAGTAGAGTCAGGGGCCTTCCGAAGATAGTCTGGGATAATGACGGCCCAGTCCTATCAGCGAAGGTATCAGAGGAAGTTACGCTGACCTCCTAACAACAGCCTGTGCCGGTGCAAGCCTCCAAGCTTCGCAAGGGTGCCCTCCAGAAGTACTGTCGAGAGTGATACAACGTCGACCTCAGGTGCCACGGGATTCCCCTCCGCAGCCACCTATGCAGATCCCTAGGAGAGGCAAATATGGGTACCAACTCGTCGCAGAAGCCAGGCGGAACAGTCGTGAGGTAAGTTCGGACAAGTAGGAGAGGGGGTATCTCTCTTCCCTGTCTTCACAGACCCTCGTGCTTAACTCCCAGATCCGGAGCTTTCCTGGTCTTCCTAACGCTATTGGATTTACTCTCTTTAATCAGACTCTTATGTTTGACGTTTTGTGTGGCCTTGGAGAGTTAACTCTCCACTCGCCTAATCCAAGGCCCTAAAATCCTAAACTTGTTGGTGTAATAACTAAAACAAAAAGTTCTAGTGGATTTTAATTAAGCGCTTGATTTTATTAGGCTGTTCTTTAAGTCAAAGGTAATGGAGGTGAAACTTGTGGTGTTTTAGGACGCAAAAAGAAACTATCCTAACTACATGCACATGCACTTTTTCGTTTCGATGAAGAGCAATTTCTATGAGGTTCAGATGGCACTTGTAATATAAACAAAAATTTTTCCTTTTTCTTTTCAGACTCCACACTCACAAAAACTAACAAAACTAAATATGCCTAAAAAGAGATGCAAATCTTTCCCTAATGCAAGAACTAAATGTGGATGCACGATTCAAAGACTACTCTAAAAACAAAGAAGGAAAGTTGCTGCTTTACCAAATTTTGTCTTGCCACTAAAATGCTTAGATAGAAGATGATGTGTTACCAATCATTTCCAATCATTTCGTCCAAACAATAAAAACAAGTTTTAAGATAAAAACAAAGCACTTTCACTTCGCAAAAAAAAAAAAAAAAAAAAGGAAATCAGATGAGAAGCAAGTTTAAGAAAGCGAAACTCAAAAACTTTCAAAAGATTTTCTTTCAATCAAACCAAAAAGTCTTTTTCAAAGGAAAAACTCTCAAAAATACTGTCACCAATGATTGATAAACAAGCAACCAAACACTTTTGTGAATTGACACCAATGAAATGATGAGAACTCAACAAAAATAAAATGTGTTCGAAATCGCTTTTGACAATCAAAAGCAGCAATGAAAGTCCAAGAAATCAAAAGACAAGTTTCAAGAAACTGGTAACAAACAAATTTCCCGAAACAAAGGAGTAAATGGTCATAAAAACGATCTCGTTAAGCAAACATAAATGTCATGAAAACAAAATGGACACAAAGATTTGAAGACAATCTTCCCACTCTGCCGAAACAGAGCAATCAAGATTCTTAAACAGAAACCTTGTGTGTCAAAAATCAATGACGCTTGCAATCAACGAAAAACAAGACTAGCACTCCTTATAACTAGAGAGAGTTCGAAACAAGATGCCCCTTGTTAAACAGAGAACTGTCACTGGGAATTGACTGCTTTAAACTGACCCAAACCACCAGACAGACATTCAGCCAAAAGAAAAATTATAAATCTTGAAAATTATGGAATATACGCGCCTGCAATTACTTGCAGAATGCGTGTACATGCGACTGTAACTAAGGAAACCTGCGTATACGCGGGTTTACTTAGTGCAACTTGCGTATATACGCTTCTGTAATCCAGAAAAAGTGCGTATATGAAGTGTTTCAAGAAAAATAAAAAACACAAACTGAAAAACTGGAAAAGCTTGGAGTTCAAGAAAATATCAGACAATCAGAACCAACAAACAGAGGGACTGAGCCTTGATTGGCTTGAGGACTACCCAAACTAGGAACAACAAGAGTGTTGTCCCCAGTGGAGTCGCCAATTCTGGTTGAAGGGAAAATACCCCTAGGGTCCTTTGGGCTAAGACTCTACCAGACTGAAAATTGCTTATACAAAGAAACACACACACATAGCCATCTTTTTTACTTTTAAGCAAATTCTAATGTTTAGGGTACATACCTAAGGTCCTACGTTCGAGAAGACCGTTAGGGTGCAAACCCTTCTTGGAGTTCCCTTCTTCTTTCTTTGACCTGCAAGACAAACAAATCAAAGAATACAACAGTACATGTATAGAAGTTTATATATAAATCATCTTTATGCTATAAAGTTAGTTATAAAAAATCTTTAAGTAACCACTTTCATAAGAATTCAACACAAGAATCTCATAAGCATAAAGAAAGATTATTCGGGAACAAAGACGTGTTTCTTTATATATAAAGGCAAATAAAGTACATATATCGGAAAGATATCACCTGAACACCTTCAGCAGGCTCCAAGCAAGCTTCCTCCCGGATTCGTTCCAGCCTCCAGCCTCCAACAAGAGCTCCTTCCAAGTCTTACTCAATGATGATGTCAAGGATGAATGATCACCAATACACATGGAAACAAGGGTTTCCTATGCAAAATGGGGGAAGTGCAGAATGCACCAAGGACTTCAGACCTGGTCTAAGGGAAAAATCTCAGCATAATAATCTTGCTCTCCTTTCTCTCCTTGGCCTTCCCTTTGATGTCTTTTTATACCCTCTCCAAAGTAGTTTTTTAGTTAGGAGTTGGTTGGGAACAGTTGGGCCACGGGCACTAACAGGTGATCCAGCAGGTAAACCCGCGATCACCGCCCGAAAAAGAGGAAATTATATTTTTTTTAAAGTGTTTTAATAGATACACGCGGGTTGGGTATGACAGACCCGCGTGTACACGCGTTTAACACAGGGCAAAGTCGCGTATAGGGAATCAAACACTGTTTTTTAAATTTTTGGACCAGGTCTGGAAGGAGGGGTTGCCCTAGGCCATAAGTGCAGCATCACAAACCATAAGAGTGAGATTTGGAGCTATAACAAGGAGAATGCTGGACTTGATGGAATACTGATGACCAAAAGACAACAGATCTTCTTTCTCCCTTTGAATCCAATTTCTTGATGGGACATTGGAAGCTTTCAGACTGAAAATACATGAACAAATGATAGATGTATGAGGAATATTTAAAAGCTCCCTGCCTATCTAGCTTTATGAGTTGATCATGAATTTTGTTTGCTATGAACTTGGCATAATTATAGTTGATAGCAGGAGGTTGTCCTTGGCTGAATGAAGACAACAGAACCAACACTGTCTCGTCCACATGTTCACTTCTTTTGAAGCCTAACACATAGGATATCATGTCTACAAGTAGCTTGCCTACCTCATTGAAATGGACATAAAGGAATGGAGGTGGTTCCTTAGGTTGGCAATCTGCCCTCATAAATGTCTTAGCAATTCTTTCAATCTTGGGGCCAGGGAGCCAGGAGGCCTCATCCAGCAAGTGCTTCATGGAGAAGGGAAATAGCAACTTAGTCTGTTTGAAATTTAACATCTGGTTGATGGAGTCAGGAGTGATGTAAAAAAGTATGCTCCCAGATGGAGACTTAATAGCCCTCTGACTTGGCTCATAGTTTGCAGCACACAGGTGAATAATCTCAGGAAAAATATTGACAGAGGGGAGGAAATAATGTGGCAAATTGGACTCCCATATGCCATACATGTCAGAGTTGTTTATAAAGTTGTTTCTTAGCTGGCAGTAGGTATGCAAATGATTCTTGTTCCCAACTAGGTCTTGAATAAGATAATCTGTGTCAGCCAAGGCCATTGACTCAAGCTCTTTGCTTGGTGGATTCATGGGAGTGATGTTCAGATCTGATGGAGTGGCCATTATGGAACTTTTCACTGTTTGAGCTTGGAAGGAAGATCAATGCAATAGCTGGCTAACAAACTTGTTTGTAAGGAGTAGCAGAGGAACCTAGGACTGAACTCAAATGTAACAATAGCTTGACTGCTTGGCACTTATGCTATGAGAGAGACAAACTTTGCAAAGTTTCTGGGCCAACTTCCCTTCTCTTAGTGAACTCTCTGGAATTAAAGACTGTGAGAAAAATGTAGAGGGGGAAGGAGTTACTTATGACTTCAATGGACTAATTTATATAGTGGAATGAGGTGAAATTGGGCAATGCTGAGCTGTTACAAGGTTTTGTCTGGAGGCCAAGCTTTAAATGGAGTTTTTTGATGGTGAAATTGTAAACGGGCACGGGTTTACAAGGTTGCTTTTGAAATAAGGGCTTACCAATGGGTTTTAGTAAAGTCTTAGGTGTAGCAGAGTTTCCAATTGAGGAATTTTGCAGGTTTGTTGCATGTATAGCGGAAAAACATGGAAGAACAGTAGCGAAGAGGGGAGAAATTGGCAAATACCTGGTTAAAATGGCGCCAAGGGTGGACGAGCTGGTGCAATGGCAAGCTATGGAGCCGAATTGCAGGCAGCAATGGCTTGGTTGGTTGAATCCAAGCTTCGGGAGTGAAAATGGTAAAAATAGCGAACCAGAGCTTTACAAATTGACCAACGAAAATGACCCAAAATGGTCGCTTGCACGCTTTTTATACAAAAAATGACATTTTAGCGCTTTTTTGGGATGACGTCAGCATGATGTCATCGACGGGTCTTGGGTACGGATGGGTGATGTGGCAGCTGACGGGACGGTGACGTGGCAATGACATGGTGGCAGGGGGCGAGCACAAAGCGGTGAGGTGGCGGCAACCGTGGCACAGCAGCGGAGGCGTGGAGGTGATGTCACACAGGGGAGGCGGTAACTGGTTTGCATCGCACCGCTTTTGTGCAGAAGCGGTTTCGGAGGAAGGGGCTCCGCCACAGTCGGGAGGGCGACGCGTGGCGGGAGTACGATGGGAAAACCGCCCATCTCCCAGACATTAACCCTCGGCATATCGGGGCACAAAAAGACCCGCCCACCATAGATCTCGGGTGGGCCAAATCTAACGGCTGACGGGATGGTTAACACGGTGGAGGTTAGGGACAGGACCCGCCCAGATTATTTAAATAAAAATGCGCCACGGGGGGTCATAAACTTTGGAAATGTGGGTTTTATGAGTTAGGTTTAAGTGGGGGAAATGATAATTTAATGTTTAATAAAACATTTAAACATTAACTTTGGGAAAATGACTGCGGAGGGGTAGAAATATGAGGTTTTGATGGGTGAGGGATTAGGTATAGGTTATTAGCCTAACGAGAGGTTAGATTAATTCCAAGGTTAGGATGCGGAAGGGTTAATGGTAGTCCCAGATGGACTATTATCTCCCTAAACTGTATATACATAGTAGTAGAGTTAGGAGTTAATATGAGTTTATGAGGGGAAAGTAGAGTAGAAGGCTAAGTTTCAAAAGTAAAACTTAGACATAGGGGTAAATGAGAGTGGGGGACTGATTTTACACAAGAAATGTGGCTTCTTTTCTTTGAGGAAAGCCAACATTTTGACTTAATGTTTCACAAAAAATGAAATGAAATCAGGACTTGTTGGGCAGATCCCAAGGTCCTTTAGGGGAATGTTAGTAAGAGACTTTTAGGGGGAGTGAAGGGAAGTTAGACATGCTTCCAGAATTCTGCCATCAAAACACTGCTTTGGTACCTCTGCCACGGATGAGATGAGCTTTCTTTGTCAAGGCCAAAACTGAAGATGATCTTGCTTCTGCAACCCAAGGCTACCTACCCAGCTTAATACACCTAGCATTTTTTGTTACTTCAGGAAGGGTGCACTTAGACTTGCAAACCCCGATTTCTTTTTTCTTTTTAACTGCCCTCCTATCTACATGTATACTTATTTCGTCTAGGGGCTCGGATTAAGCTGTTGAGCGCCCTTGTTTTCTCTACCTATCTACTGATCTGCCAAGCTTAATTTGTTTGGACAGATATTGATTCTCTATCTTCTAAAACAAGCAATTGAAACCTAGGGAGGCCAAGATTAAGCTGTTTGGCCTTCCCTTAACTGAAAAAATCTTTCAAAAATGGAACTTTTGCAGCATGAAAAAGATGAACATTTTTGGCACTTCCACTGTCAATCATGAAATATGAAACCTATTGCAATAGGAGGCTAACAGGTAGTAATTTCTTTCCCACCTACATGGTCTCCCACAACTCCACTATGACACTCCCATAGAATGTCATCATTGTCATGACTAAGAAAACACTTTTGAAAGATTCTATAAGGGCCCAATATATATTATTGTCCTACAATCAACTGATAATCGATTTCTCTCACTACAAGATACCTCTTTTGGGTGGCGATATATTTTTCAAGGCACATTCCAGTAGTTAAGAAAAGTGAACTATCCTTGAGATAGTCTAGAATAAAATCAACATTGAATGAGTTTTCATTAGGAAGTTGATCTTCAATTGAACCCCCATACTCTCTTGAATCTGAATGGTAAATATGGTCCAACCCTACATTGGCTCATCTAGGCTTCATAGAGCCTCAAAGAAAACTCATAAAATAGTAGCAATCAATGACAAATCATCCCTTCTAACACAAGCTTGTTAACTAAGTACTTTGGAGTTGAATGATTCATAAATAATTTAAAGTTCCAGCCCAACAAATAATGATGGAACTTATGAATGGAGTATACCATTTATAATCCTTCATGCTTAGTCGTAGTGTAATTTTTTTCTGTAGTAGAATTTGTTTTACTAGAAAAGTATATAGGATGGTCCAAATTTTGTTTTTTAGCTTGTGCAAGGATAACACTATGAGTAGTGCTAGAAGCATAAATGTGTAAATGGAACTCTTTATTCCAGTCAAGATAGACTATAATTGGAGAACTTTCTAACTTTTCCTTCAATGTCTTAGATGTTGAATTACACTCAGAGGTCCATATAAAGGGTTCATAATTTTTCAGGAGCTTCTCTAATGGAGTGGTAATAGAAGCATAGTTGTGGATGAACCTACGATAATAACTTGTGTGCCCCAGAGTGGATATAATTTATTTAAGAATTGTTGGAGGAGTCATATTGAGGATGAAAATAACTTTGGATGGGTCTACTAAAACACCTGCCTTACAAACAATGTGCCCCAATAAAGTTCCAAAAGGTACAACAAAATTACACTTTTTCAATTTAAGAGAGATCTATAATTTTCAGCATGGATCAAACATCACCCTTAACATACTTGAGTTTCTTCTTCAACAAACTGTAAATAGTCCAATCATCCAAATAAACTTCCAAAAACTTCTGTATGTAATCATGGAAGGCTACAATAACAATTCTAGAAAAAATTGCAGGTACATTTTTAAGGTTGAATGACATCACTTGACATGCAAATGAACCCCATTATATGGTAAAATAATTGTTATTCTTATCCTCTTCCATGATCTGCACCTGATGATATCTTAAGAGCCCTTCTGTCTTGCAACATTATCTAGAACCTCATCATTGAAAGGAGTAGGAAATTGATCACGAACATAGGCATTATTTAGGTTGCGATAATCAACAAAAAATCTAATTTCTTCTGAATATTTCCTATCTTGGATGATTATGGGGCTTATCTAATAAGTTTCATCCATAGGGAAGATAAGTCTTTCAGCAATCATCTTGTCAATATCCCTTTTGAATTTTTATTTTACCCTAGGATATCAATCGATATGGATGGTGCTTTATTGATCATGCATCAAGATTAAGAATGATCTTCATTTCCATGAGATCCCTATTAATGCCCTTCAGCTCCAAAACTGATGCAATAAATAGAACCTCATACTCCATAAGCAGGTCAAATATATCTTTGGTGGTCTCTTCATTCCAATACTCTCCTATAGTTTCCAACTTAGGATTTTCATTAGACCCAACATTAAACCTATGCAACTTCAAGGGTTGTAAATGTGGGGCATCCGAAGGATCATCCTTAATGCTTCACTCCCCTTCCAATTCCTTAAAGGAGATATGTATCAACCCTTCTACCTCCTCATCATCAGGCTACTTGATAATTTTTCCACAAGAAACAATCATATATAATCATGAATCAGACACCATGTTGCAACCTGAATTATCAAAGAATTTTATAAGAGTTTTCCTAGTAAGAAATATAACTCATTTTACAACTCTCAAAGCCCCTGCAATCTAAGTGTTTTCATCTGTAAAACTAAAATTAAAATAGAATTGAGAAATCAACTCATCCCAACTAGAATTATATCTCTTCATCTCTTATTTTAAATACTAATCCTTAGGAATATGTCCCAGAGTATGAATAAGGTGATGTACCCATAACTCTGTTGATATCTTATTACTCTTCCATTCTATAGTACAAGTCTGAACATGTTTCTGAGGTCTACTATGTCCTTGATATAAAGAAACAACACAAACTCCATTTTTTGGTCCAACAATTTTTCAGAAAAAAGTAGACTTGGCCATTTCCCATAATGAAAGATGGTCACGGTGAGAATCGCACCATCAAGTAGGAGTAGCTTGAAGTGAAACATCCAACAAGGGCTATTTTTTATCATCCACAACAATACATTCAATGTCTCATTCAAAAACATCTATAAGAATAATATTATCAATGATAACATAGTGTTTTACCTCTGTGCCAATCCATCAAGTAGATCAGATAGTTGTGCATATCCTTGAATATAACTCATGGTCTCCCTACTTCCATTCTTCTAGTGCAACCTCTAAACAAACTTCAGTGTTTTAAACACTTCATTAGCTAAGAAACCCATTGGTTATAGGATTTATATAATCATCTCTCTTTCCCAGAGTCATCTGGCATAGATCATCGAGGACATTGGAATATTTTGCATTGTTGACAAGATATGTATATATAGGACCCTAATACGGATCCAAAGGTTGAATGACTTTGACCCCATCTATTTTAGAAGTCAAAGTTTCTCTCTCTAAATCAATGATGGCATAGTTCTCAAAATCCCAATCAACTCCTAATAAAGTTGCATAGGGATCTTTATCCCCGATAATATAAATGACTTCAAAATCAGCATAGGCCTTCACACCAAAAACATCTACTTCCACATCTTCTAAGTGGCCAATAGGAAAGATATAATATTGGTTAGGCATTCAGAACTATATTGGAGAGAACACTAGTTTAGGCATTCCCAATGCTTCCCAAGTATTATTAGGTATAATATTAATATAAGATCCAAAATCCAACATAGTATATTTGATCTAATACCCATCAATATGAGCATCAATGTGGAACTCTCTCCCTATTCTCCTTTTGTTGGCCCTGACTCTTCTATTGTGTCGCTTTGGTAAATTTGTTGAAACAGGGTGCTCTAATAACTCCTCATATCTCACAAATCCCTTTAGTTTCTTTCGCAACTATTGAGAAAGTTGTTCATCTCTTAGAATATTAATAAATGGATAGAACCACACAGTAACATGTTGGACAAATTCTACAGACAATCGAGGACTAGCTGAGGGTATTATTTTAAGAACTGAAGTATGGTCTTTTCCTGATCCCATAACCTTAGGGTTATGAGAAGAAGAGCCTGTCTCCTTAAATATATCTACAATGTCCTTATAATACCTCCTTTGTTGAACATGACCGCATTTAGCTTGTGAAGGCTCTGCCTTTGTTATGAATGGTTGTTCATGAGAAGGATCCTTGATAACAGGAGTCCTAGTGCCTCCTCAAGTAACAATGTTGATATTCAACTATGGCACTGATTCAAGGCTCCGTGTCTCAAAACTAATTAGATTATATCCTCTTTGGCAAGTGGGATATTCCCATTACGTAATAAATTCTGGACAATCTTTAGTTGCATGAGTATTGACGTAGTAATGAGAATACCAAGGCCTTTTCAGCAGGGGATAGTCTGTGGTAGCATGTCCCTCTTGGTCATAGTTATAACATCAAACTGGTCCTCTTCCTCCAGTCCTTCCTCCACTATATCCTTCACATTTTATTCTATGATAGGACTCATTTACTTGAATGACAGTGCAATCTAGTCGATTAGCACTACAAGCAAAAGACCCTCTAGTGGACATTTTTACAGAAGCCTCTATAAAAATAGTCTGAAAATATGTTTGTAGCAGAGGTCACTAGCAAAGTTGGGCGGGTGGATGTTTTTTAATGGTGCGTCTATAATACACTAACAAACCAGTGTGTTAATATACTTATATGCACCAATGCTTAATAGCATATGGTGCACTGTGGAAAGGTGATTTTTTCTAAAAATAAAAAATAACGGTGCCCTAAGTACATAATGTGCACCAATGCGTATACTGCTCAATAACATTGGAAAAGGGTTAAATTTTAAAAAAATGTTGGTTGTAAAATTCATTTTTCCCAGTCTGGTGCTATACTCTCACGACGTCCTCGTGCTAAACTCATATAATATGCCCCAGTGCATAAACAATATGGTGCACCGTTGTGGGGTTTTTAATTTAAAAATGGTGGTGTGCTAATTATATTATATGCATCGGTGTCGTTAATTGAACTGAAGGCCCCAATGCATAATATAAAATGGTGCATTGTTGCATGGTTATTTTTTAAACAAATAATAACAATAGTGTGCTACATATATAAGGTGCACTGGTGCATCTACTATTCGATAACATTAAATAAGAGTTAAATTAAAAAAAAATTGGTTGTAAAATTCTTTTTCACCATTCAAGTGCTATACTCACATAAAGCACTGATGATTCCCCTTTTTATGAAATCCATTATGGGTAAAAGCATGGTACATTGAGGCAAGGTTTGTCGGTCGTAAAATTTATTTTCAGCATTCCGGTATTATACTCCCATGAAGCCCTAGTGATTTGACCTTTTTGGAACGCCCTAGTGTGTATACAACATGGTGCAATGTTGTAGGGTTTTTAATTTAAAAATAGTTATGTGTTAGGTCAAACTAGAGCACCAATGCATATACTACTCGACAACACCAAACCAAGGTAAAATTTTAAAAAATGCCAGTAATAAAAATCATTTTCACCATTTTAGTGCTATACTCCCACGAAGCACCAATTTTGTTCATGTTTTGACATGCCCCAATGTGCAAATAACATGGTACACCATCATAGGCTTTCTAATTTAAAAAATTGTCATGCCCTTCTTAAATAATTTGCATCGGTACACCTGTTACTAGAGCACACTAGAACAAGGTTAAATAAATAAAAACTTACTTTTCGTAAAATTCATTTTTACCATTTGCAGTGTTGTAGAGTTCTCAAGCACTCATGCAAATTTTTCTTCTATAAAGTGCCCTACCATTGATGCTTCCCCTGCTTTCCATCCTTCTGTCATTTGTGCACTACATGCTTTTAGAATTTTTCCAAATGGTTGTAAATTTTGTTTTTTTTTTTTTTTGTTTACGTGGCAACCACGCCTCCCTGATGAGAAAATGTTCAAGTAATTTTTATGTTTCTTCCTAACTTAATTTTTTAGCAGAGTAGAATTGAAAATTAAGTTTTTTTTTTTATTCTTTTAATTAATTAATATATATATATATATATATATATATATATATATATATATATATATATATATATATATATATTTTGTGGTGCATTCAAGATGTTCGACTCACATTGTTCATGGTGGTCCACGTAAACTTATAAGTTGCACCACAAGTTGGTGCATAATGTTAACACATTTTTAATGGTTCGATGTTTTTAGTAAATCAAAATGCACCAGGTCGTGAAGTTCCATGATGCACCACTTTAAAAGTTATAATTTTTATGAGAGTGAGTCTGGTAAAAGTAACTTCCTGGTGTGTTTATTTTTTCCAAACACGTCGCTTAGTACTAAAAAAATTATAGCTCGGTGTGTTCGGTAACCTGGATGTTCCAGTGCAGTGCGTTGATGTCAAACTAACACACTAGTGAGAAATGTTATGTCGATGCACTGCATTGAAAAATAAAAAAAACTAATGTTATGTATATATGTGAACTGAGAGAAATGCGTCAAGTCGATGTATGCACTATTTTCGGTGCATTCCTGTTTTTTGGCGCACTATGTCCGGTGCATTCCTGTTTTTTGGCGCACTATGTTCGGTGCATTCCTATTTTTTTGGAGCACCGAGGTTGTAAGTTTTTTTTTTAATTGAAAGTTATATGTCCATAGTTATAAACAAAATTTTCATTTAATAAAAATAATAATGTTTTACGTGTGAGGTTGATTTGTTTTATATGTCAATCATGTAGAGACATTAGAGGAGAAAGGAGAAACAACTGCAAGAGAAAAGAGTTGACTACTACATTATGGTATGAGAGTGGGAGGCACGAGAGATGGAGAGGGATTTGTACCCTCTCCCTATTATCATAGTGACCCGAGGTCTAGTGAGGGATGTAGGCCTCCTTAAGTACTACGAGGAGGATACATCCATGAAGGGAACTCCGAGTTGTTGGCATGACCGATCCATCGGCGGGATGTCCACCGATAAGTTTTCTATGTCAGTCTTGACATGTGGTATGATCACACTAAGGTGGAAATTTATTTTATCATTGGCCTTTCCAGGCCGAGAGGGGAGGAATTTCCACAGTTCCTTGATGTCCCCCATGGTTTTGTAGCAAAGTGTCAGCTTGTCTACTCTCAGAGATATGTTGTGGATCATGTAGTTTCTCTAGGATATTTTCAGGTGTCTAGTGGATAGCTATCGGTCGATTCTTTTGGTGCAGAGGAGGTTAGGTGCCCCTCACTATTAGTGAGTACCATTGCACACTCTACTAGTGATTGGTAGCACATCAATTGCCATCTTTTGTTTTATGTTGATTCTTTTGTGCAAAGGCTACAACAGTATCAGATGGTCTGCCATTTTTTTGTAATACTTTTGTATAACTTTAGATAGATGTCGTACTATGATACATGGTGTTGAGAAATGGCAACAAGAGATTCCAGTTTAATTTTTCCTTGAATTAAACTGGAAATTAAATTTGAATTCTATTCTCATAGCAACTTAAAATAGTTAAATTAAGTTTATTAAACTTACTTAACTTAGGAATTTTGAGTTGAAAGTCTTTTGGAAGTCATGTATATGTTCTCCCTACCCTGTAGGAGTCTAGTATGAGTTAATTGCAAGTTGTAAAATATAAGACTTAGTTTCATGAGTCAGTTCAGTTAAATTAGTTCTCAAACTGATTGAGAAAACTAATGGTGAGTTAATTGTCAGTGGTGTCAGTAATGAACTCTGTTAGTGCTACTCTAGTTAACTGAATATTTACTCATCAAAAACTCATGCATGTTGAATCAGAGAAAGACCCAGTTGAGTCTAGAGTGCAGGGACAATGTACTATTTGTTTTATATTTTTCTGAGTTGCACTGATAGTGCATGCATTCAGGAACTGGCAATTGAGGTATTGCGTAGTTTTTAGAGGCTTTATGTCCCTTTAAATACAAGCTATCCTCCATAGGCATTAGAGATATTGGACTGGAGACTTGGAGAGATTGTGAAGAGGCTAAGATTTGGCCTTGAGCTTGCTTATGAGTTGGAGATTGAATTTTCTGAATGATGGGATTGTTCTAGAGAGAACAAGCATTGTAATTTCATCTTGATTTTCCAGATTAATACAAAACAGATAGTGGGGTTTTGAGTTGTGGCTTTCCTCGTATATTTATTGTGTTATGTGCCTTTGATTCTCTTCCTCTATTGATTATTGTTTGCTCGATGTTTATGGGCTTCTTCTATAAAGAGTGGAAATATATTATTGTCTCTTGCTTTAGAAAAACGCATTAGCTTGTGAATCTACAAGATTTTCGACATCATATTAGAGCAAGATTTTTTTTTGGGCCGAGAGTTTACAGAGAAAATTTGAAAATTTCTATGCAAAATTTTCAAAAAAAAATTGCAGATCTGGATTCGTTGGGAAAATATACCCAAATTCAAAAAAAAAATCGGCCAAATCAGAGTTCGGATGAGGGATATATCACTAATTTAAAATCAGCTCTCTAGAGGAGATTTCAAAGTTTTCAGTTTCTGGGTTACAAGAGAAAGTCGAATTTGCAATACATACTTTCGGATCAGTAGATGGCATTCCATGGGCTGAGGCTTGAGTATGCCTTGGAAGGCAGCTCAAATTTTATAGCCTGGAGGGACATGATGGAGGCTGTGCTAGAATATAATGGATTGAAGGAATTCATTGATTGAGAAGTCCCCAAGCTAGCAGCTACAGATGCACAGAACTTGGCTGAATGGAAGAAGTGTGTGGCGAAGGAAAGGTAGATAATCCTTTAGGGATTTCAAGACCACATTGTCTCAAGTCTCCATGGCAAGGAAACTCTGCATGCTATGTGGAAAACATTGATGGACTTGTATTGGAATAGCAATGATCAAAGGAATTTGGCACTAAAGGATAAAATTTGTAAAATCAAGATGGAGAAAGGCGAGACGATTCCAAAGTACTTGACCAAGTTCACTCAATGTCGAGATGAACTTGGAAGTGTTGGAATCATAGCTGTTGAGGAGGATATGGTGAGCCTTGCTCTTCTTGGACTCCCAAAGAGTTGGCATAGCTATCAGGGTTCTATCAATGGTCAGGAGAAGCTGCCAGATTGGGAACAACTGTTGTCGATTTGATGCAGGATGAGATCAAGAGGAACACCAGGGATGGATCTTCATCAAATACTGATGATGAAGAGAATTGTGCCTTAGAAATTAAGGTGAGGAAGGGGAAAGGTAAAATTTCCCATTCCAAATTAGATTCTTATCATGGAGTTAAGAAGGACATAACGAAAGTTAAATGCCTTCATTGTCACAAGATGGGTCATTTTGCTAAAAATTTTCCATTGAAGAATTCCAAGGAGAAGTCCTCAGGAGGACCGGTGGGTAAGGCTTTGGCCACACAATTCGAATTTGACTTTTCCCTCATTGCATGCATGTTTTCTTCAATGATGGGAAGCGTCTGGTACTTAGACAATGAAGCTTCTTTCCACATGACTGATGAGAAAGAGTTATTCAGTGAACTGGAGGAGAAAGATCTCAAGATGCATATTGAGATGGGTAACGACGATAAGTATAGTGTTATTGGAAAGGGCACTATTACTTTTTAGAGGGAGCATGGGGCTCCACTCACCTTGAAAGATGTTATCGATTTACCTGGATTGACGAAGAACTTGTTATCTATTGTTATGCTTGAGGATAGAGGCTATGATGTGATATTTTCAAAAGGAAATGTGTTCCTTCGACATATAGCGACGGGTCAAGTATAGAAGATAGGGATTCGAGTTTAGAATCTCTATAAGTTGGAGGTAGAGGATTGTATTGCTATGAGTTCAAAAGTGGAAAATATGATGAGATGAGACGTCGTTGAGTTGTGGCACAGGCGATTGGGTCACTTGCATCATGGGGCTTTGAAGATATTGTAGCAAATCTCTACTGGTCTTCCTAAAGGTACGCTTGAGAAATTTGATACATGCAAGGGTTGTACTTTGGGAAAATAAACCAAGTCATCCTTTAGAGACAGAGACAGTCGAGTAGAGTCTATTTTGGAGAGAGTCCATTCAGATGTGTGTGGACTATTCTTGACAACATCCACAGCCAAACACAGGTATTATGTTATGTTTTTTGATGACTATTCTCGTAAATGCTGGATATTTTTTATGCAGAAAAAGGATCAAACTTTCAAAAAGTTTTGTGAGTTCAAAGAATTGGTAGAGAAAGAGTCTGGAACAAAGGTTAAATCTCTACAGAGTGGTAACAGAGGTGATTATGTCTCCAATGAGTTTAAGAACTTTTGTTCAGTAGCATGGATTAAATGAGAGTTGACGACGCCCCATAATGCGCAACAGAATGGGGTTGCCAAGAGGAAGAATAGAAGCATAGTAGGGGAAACAAGGGCAATGTTGCATGATCAGGGCCTACCACTACAATTGTGGGTTGAGGCATGCAACATAGCAGTTTATGTTCATAACTGTAGCCCACATCGGATACTTGAGAGGAAGACACCAGAGGAGGCTTATTAAGGTAAGAGGCGAGATGTTGGTCACTTCAGGATTTTTGGGTCATCGATTTATTGCCATGTGACAAAAGATGCACAGAAGAAGCTTGAGCCAACAACAAATTTTGGGATATTTGTGGGGTGCACTTATACACCCCAAACCTATCAGGTGTACATGCTGATCAATCAGATGACAGTGGTTCATAGGGATAGCAAGTTCGATGAGGAGAAGGCCAAGTGAGTATCCCTTGAGAGGAAGCTTGAGCTACATGCAGATGAGGATATTTTAGCTCCTAAGGTTGAGGGGCCTCATATTGATGTGGAGTAGCCACATGCAGAGGTTCAGAGAGTCAAGACATCCACTCAAGCAGAGTCTTCCAGAGAGGGAAGAAAGTGCACTAAAGAGGTTGACAGATTGTTGGATGATGCATGAGAGAATGTGGGAGCACCCTCTTCTCAGCGTAGACAAAGGAGGTCACTAGAGAGGTACACCAGATACATGGCATTTATGGGTGAATGTGTTGTGACAAAGCCATCTTCCTTTTAGGAATCAATGCAACAACTGGTTTGGGTTGATGTAATGGTGGAGGAGTATGACTCCATAATTCAAAACAATGTTTGGGATGTAGTCCTGAGACCAGAGGACAAGTTAGTTGTGAGCTCCCATAGGATTTACAAGGTAAAGCAAGGTGCAGAGGGTAGTGTGGAGAATCATAAGGCCATATTTGTTGTCTGTGTCTTTTCACAGGTAGAGGGGATTGACTATGATGAGAACTTTGCTCCTATTGCAAGGTACTCATAAATCAGATCTATTTTGGCACTATCAGCACAGATGGGTTCGAAGATCCATCAGATGGATATGAAGACTGCCTTCCTCAATGGCATGATTGACGAAGAGGTGTACATAGAGCATCCTGAAGGTTTTGAAACCTTGGACCGTGAGTTGCATGTTTGCCCACTCAAGAGATCATTGTATGGACTAAAGCAAGCACCCCATGCTTGGTACACCAGGACAGATAGCTACTTCAGTGGGCTGGGCTTCGAAGAGTGAAGCAGATGAGAACTTGTGTCACATAGTGGTGGAAGGTAAGATGTTGATCATTTTACTTTATGTAGATGATATCATACTGACAGGTGATGAGAAGCTCATTAAATCTTGCAAGGCGGACCTTGAAAGAGAGTTTGAGACGAAGGACATGGGGCTCATGCATTACTTTCCTGGCATGGAGGTATGGTAGGGAGATGGGGAGTTTTTTGTATCTCACGACAAGTATGGCAATGAGATACTTAGGAGATTTCACATGGAGAGCAGTAAACCCATGGAGACTCCTCTAGCTCGTAACTGGAGGAAGGAGGATGCTACCTCAGGGGAAGTAGTGGAAGCTACTATTTATGGGAAGCTTGTGGGTTCACTCATGTACTTGGTGAACACATGACCGATATGTGCTATGCAGTTAACAAGCTTAGTCAAGCGATGGTTCGGCCTACCAAGCTGTATTGGAAGGTGGAAAAGCATGTATTGAGATACCTCAGAGGCATTACTCAGTTTGGGTTATGGTACAAACGAACAGAGGGAGTGAAGCTTCAAGGCTTCACCGATGCAGATTGGGCAGGGAGTCCATCCAACTGGAAGAGCACATCAGGAGGTATCTTCAGTATTGGGTCAGCGGTAATTTCTTGGTACAACAAGAAACAGAGATCAGTTGCACTTAGTTCAGCAAAGGAAGAGTACATGGTTTCAAGTCAGGTAACATGTGAGGCTATCTGGATGAGGAAGATATTGGTTCGTTTGTTTGGCCAGTAGATGGATTTGATAGTGATTTATTGTGATAATCAGAGTTGTATCAAACTCTCTGGAAATCCAGTTTTTCGTGATTGGTCCAACCATATTGATATCTGATATCATCATCTCAGGGATTGTGTATTGAGGTGGATCATGTTGTTAGATTGCATTCCCATGGAGAAGAAAGATGTTGACATCTTGATAAAGGCATTGTCAAGATGCAAATTCGAGTTTCACAGAGACAGGATCAAGGTAGTTGATAATCCCTTTCTTGATGAGAGTGTTGAGAAATGGAAACAAAAGTGTCCAGTTTAATTTTTCCTTGAATTAAATTGGAAATTAAATTCGAATTCTATTCTCATAACAACTTAAAATAGTTAAATTAAGTTTATTAAACTTACTTAACTTAGGAATTTTGAGTTGGAAGTCTTTTGGAAGTCATGTGTATGTTTTCCCTACTTTGTAGGAGTCCAGTATGAGTTAATTATGAGTTGTAAAATATAAGACTCAGTTTCATGAGTAAATTCAGTTAAATTAGTTCTCAAACTAATTGAGAGAACTAATAGTGAGTTAATTGTCAATGGTGTCACTAATGAACTCTGCCAGTGCTACTCTAGTTAACTGGATATTTACTCATCAAAAACTCATGCGTGTCGAATCAGAGAAAGACCCAATTGAGACTAGAGTGAAGGGACAATGTACTATTTCTTTTAGATTTTTCTGAGTTGCACTGATAGTGCATGCATTCAGGAACTGGCCCTTGAGGGATTGCACAGTTTTTAGAGGCTTCATCTCCCTTTAAATACAAGCTATCCTCCATAGGAATTAGAGACATTGGAAGAGAGACTTCAAGAGCTTCTGAAGAGGCTAAGATTTGGCCTTGAGCTTACTTATGAGTTGGAGATTGAATTTTTCGAGTGCTAGGATTGTTCTAGAGAGAACAAATATTATAATTTCACCTTGATTTTTTGGATTAATTCAAAACAGATAGTGGGGTTTTGAGTTGTGGCTTTCCTGGGATATTTATTGTGTTATGTGACTTTGATTCTCTTCCTCTATTAATTATTGTTTTCTCGATGTTTATGGGCTTCCACTGTAAAGAGTAGAAGTAGATTTCTGTCTCTTGCTTTAACAAATTGCATTAGCTTGTGAATCTACATGATTTTCTACACATGGGAGGCAGAACTTCCCTTTTGCTTCAGAGCTATTTTGTTTTTTTTTTGAGAGGTTTTCAGAGACGAGGCCTACTTTTGACCATCGCCTCCTAGGTTGATGACTAAGATGCGAATGCACATGTGGGCCAAGATGATGGCCAAGAGGGGCCAATCAGAGTATCCAACCAGGATTTCACCAACGCACTAGGGATACTAGCTAGTGGTGCTGACTACATGTTTGTCTTGGTGTTATGTAATTATGCGGGGATGGTGATCTTGATTTATGACATAATTAAACGAAATACATATACAGACATAAACAAAGAGCTACAATGAAAGCATAACTTCAATTCATTAATAATAAAGTACTGAAATATATTTACATATAGAATGAAAATAAAAAGGCTTGGGTGATGGTAGCTTATTATGAGAAGAGATGTGGGGCTACATGCCTTCTAAATTATGTTACAATGAGGCTCAGAGGACCTTTTATTATTGATAAACAATGGGAAACCCTAAACATCCAAATACCTAACCCTAAGAGATGAAGCACCAAAAGTCTATGAGCCCCGTTGGGGTTAGTTGGTACATCAACTTCTCGGGGTCGTAAATTTGGCATACAATCTTTTTTTGATGCATACAATACCTCGCTAGAAATATCTAGCCATGGAAAACAAATTTTGACAATAAGCTCGTACACGTGGCTCTAGGTTTACCTGTTTTCCAAAAAATGTTGTTTAGTGCCTCAAAAGAGCTTCGAAAGTTTAGGATACAAAAATTGTCAAAAATAGTAAATTGTGCTACGAACATGGAAACTAAAATAAAACATGGTGGCGGTCCAAGTGGAATAGGCGGATTTCCACCAATATCCACCTAGATCAGTCCTCGCCCCATAGGAAGAAATGGTCCCCATTGTGTTGAGTTCCCTCATAATATGAGGAAAGTTCTGCTAAACTTGGTCCCTAGTGAGCCACTTGCCTTGGTGTACGAGTCAACCAACTTTGATAACCCTGTACAGTTGGATCTCTTGATAGTGAGTATTCTTGATATGTGTGTCCATGATTCGATCAGTTGTGGCCTATTCCATGCAGTCTGGGTTTAGCTTTGTTGGTCCATGGGCTCCAACAAGGTGTTCTTTCTAAAAATGCAACCAAACTTTGTTTCCCACTTGAAACTTGTGTGTCACTTAATGCTAATCATGTTGTTGCTTGTACTTGGCATTGGATTTATCCAAGATTTCATGCACCACAAATGTGTTGGATGCATTCAATAAACAACGTTTCTTTATCAGCCTTAGACTTTACATGTGTGGATTCTTCCTGTGTAGTCGAATGAGGCATGGCAACATCAATTAGACACAATGGTTGAAGTCACAGACCCACTTGAAAAGGACTGCATCCATTTAAGCTATGGAGAGCTCTATTATAACTATGTTGAAAATAAGGAAGTCTCTCATCCCAGGTTTGTGGATGCCTAGAGTTGTACATGCGTAGTATGTGCATTATCATCTTGTTGACAACCGTTGTTTGGCCATTAGTTTGGGGATGGAATATAGTTGATTTAGTGATCTTGGTGTCCAATAATGTCTAGAGGCTCGAGTAGAATGTGCTTAGGAACCTACAATACCAATATGATATAATGGTGTGTGGGATCCCAAAATGTACCCATAATCATTCAAAGAAGAGGTTTTTAGTGTCCTCTCCTATGATACTCTTCTTGCAAGCCACCAATATAACCATCTTAGAAAATCTATCCAAAACCACAAATACACAATCATTACCATACTTGGTAGAAGGGAGGCCCGATAGACAGTCCATGGAGATGGATTCCTAGGGTTGGATGGGGGTAGGCAAAGGAGTGTAAAAGCCTTGGTTCTTGATGGTTTGCTTGGCGATGGCACAGGTAGTGCAGGATATGATATCTTTTCCAACGTCCTGTTAGTGTTTTGGCTAATAAAATTATTTTTGTAGTATGGCCGCAATTTTCTCCACACCAAAGTTTCTTGCGAATTGATTGTAGTATGCATCCCAAATAATCTTGGCATTCTCACTTGAAGGAACACAAAGGTGTCCCAAGTAGCATAATAAGGCATCTTGGAGGTGGAAATCTAGATTTTTCTTGCCATCCACTAGCATCTTGTATGTGGTGGAAAACTCTGGATCATTTTTGTACAGTTGTGTCCATCCAAAGGTCTGGTGGCCACAAGAGTTGAGAATAGTAGCCAGTGCTACAACTAGGGGTTGAATGAGGCAATTTACAACATCATTGGTGCTACCCTTCATGTATTTAATTTTTAAGTGGAATTGTTGTAGATATGTCGACTATTTCTGATGCTGATCATTTTGAAACTCCCTTGTGTCTTTATAAACCGAAGAGGTTGGTGATCCGTGTGGATGACTGTCTCCTTCCCCACAAAAATAATGTTTACATTGTTGGAACACCTGCAAGATAGAATACATCTCTTTATCATAGGTCGAGTATTTCTTAATCATATCAAAAAGTGTCGCACTATGATATGTCATCGGATGCCCTTATTGGGTGATATCTTCACTAATAGCATATTCAGAGGCATCTGCTTCAATTTAAAATGGTTGTTGAAGGCCTAACAATGTGAGTATAGGTGCAAATCATAGGTAGTGCTTCAACTCAATGAATACATTTTGTTGGGACTCAAACAAGAAAATCTTTGGCTTTGCTTTGCCCTTGTTAACCTGACTGAAAATCCAAGTGATATAAAAGATTCCCAACATGAACCTCTGATAAAAATTGGCAAGGCATGAAAAGCTATGAAGATTTGTTAGAGTGGTTGGGGCTGGCCACATCCCGAATGACTTGGATCTTAGCTGGATTCACATGCATGCCTTGCCCATCAATGATGTAGCCTAGATATTGGACCTAGATCATGTCAAAAATGTAATTCTCCAAGTTGGCACATAGTTTTTACTATCGTACGGTTTGAAGAACCTGCCAAATGTGCTCTTCCCAACTCTTGTTGAAGATGAGGAAGTCGTTTAGATATATACACATGAATGAGATGGTGAAGGGCCACAAGATGTCATACACCAGCCTCATAAAAGTTGTAGGTACATTTGTCAACCTGGAAAGCATGAATAACCACTTGAAAAGGCCCTAATTGGATTGTAAGACGATCTTCCTTACATCTGTGGGCTCTATTGGAACCTAGTGATAGCCATACTTCAAATAGATCTTGCTGAAATAGTTTCCCCCCTTGAGTTGGTCAAGAAGGTCATCAATCTGTGAGATTGGATACCTATTCTTGAAAGTGATTTTGTTAAGTGCCTGATAATCACTATAGAGCCTCCAAATTCCATCTTTCTTTCGTACACATAGAATTGGGATGCTACTAGGTTAGGAACTTGGTCATATGTGCCCATTTTGTAGCAGCTCCTAGATGTACCACTTGATTACTTCATTTTCGAAAATGGAGCGACAGTGTATTGGCTCATTGGGTAGAGGTGCGTTGGGAGTTAGATCGATCAAATTCTTGAACTGACGGTGCAAAGGTACCCTTGCGGGTGAGGAGAAGATGTCCATGTATGATTCCATGACCTTATCAACATACTTTTGTTGCATGGGGGAACCATTCTTTGTGGCAATGGAATTGGCCACTATTTTCCCCTTACTTTGAAAGTGAATCAGAAAGAAAACTAATTTCTTGATTTGAGAGATGATCTTACTGCATTTATTAGCAGAGATCAAAGAGATCAAGGTAGGCAGGGATATCTTTGATATCCTGTATAACTTACTACCAAAATTGATAATAACAGTGCGAGACCTCGACTCATACACAAAATGACGCTTCCACAAGTATGGTTAGCATAATAACACATCACAAAATTTAAGAGGAGCAACATAACACAATACCTCATCCATGCCCACCTCAACCCCCTCCATCAATCCTTTGTATTTACTACCAACGTAAAGTGTTTCCAACAATTTCTTTTTCTCCAATTAATTATTCTAAATGTTTCTCGTTTTTTTTTATAGATCTAGTGGGCTCCACTAGGCTAGGTCTGGGTTGGAGTTGATGTCTTCTGGTAGGATTTCAACTGAAACTCAGTCCGGACCTCCGACTAGTTGGGATCGGAGTTGATCTATTCGTGCAAGACTTGATTGTGAAAACTATGTTAGAAATAGTTCAGGCCCTTCTAAATTCTCACATTCTATCTAGCCCTTATATAAAATAATGTGGTTTATGCATCAACTTCAGAGTATATGAACCCTTGGGGCCATCAAATTGATAAGTTGCATCACCAGATCTTTCCTCCAAAAGATAGGACCAAATAAGAGCATCAATAGGTGAATCTTTACAAGCATTTCCAAGCTCTTAACATGTCCAAAAAATTAATCCACCTATCATGAAGATGAGTAATTGTTCGAGCATTTTTACACTCTAACGTGTTCGATTTTTTTTTTTTTAATCTACAAAAATTAACAAGAAATCATAATAATGCACAATTAAATTGCTTACATGGCCATCAAGGGATCTACGCCAAGAGTCGGGAGTCAGGTATTGACAAGAAGTTGGGTTTACCTTTTTCCATCACCCTTGGGGCTGCAAAATACCAATCAAAATAGACTGTGCCTCACTGAATATTCACACATCAAATTCTAGTATTGTCATAGTGTTTTAACTTTATGAATATTTACGCATCAAATTCCAGCATTGCCATAATGATTTAATTGTATGTTTTCCAACCACGATGTCCAGCTCGTCCTGTGCTTGCTTGAGCGCATCAGGGAATTGCAGTAGCGATGCCATCACTAATTTCGTAATGTTGCAGGATGTTTCCATTGCTGCAATTATCGTGCTCTACAAAACGAAAAAAGAGGAATTTTATTAAAAAAAATATTCTTGAAACATGATCTAAAACCTAATCAAGACAACTAAAACTTATATGATTGTCTGACAATATTGGTGGTCTTGATGATGGTATCATTACTGCAAAAATATGCTTCGCCATTGTCCACCAAATATATGAGCACATCTATGAGACTCTTGTTCTTGTCTGCCATCTTTGTCTTCATGCGATCACGGTGCACATTTTTCACTCTTTGCAAAATCTCATCCCTCTGCCTGTTTAAATTTTTCACTTCCCGCTTGCACCCCTGAAGATCCAACCATCATAGGAAAGGAAAATAATCCCCAACATTAAATGCCACGAGCAACGAGGTAGTGCATTTAATAAATCTAGTTATAAAACACCATAAATATGAAGAAACGTGAATCATATTACAAACTTCAATATAAAGTCATGCTAGGCTTGTTTTATGTATCACCTTGAACAAATTGATTGGTTTTTAAAGTTCTTCATTATTCACGCTTCATTAGATATTCAAGCCCTAACATTGAAATGGCGGATGAAGTAAAACTCAGAGTTGCGAGCCTTCCTTACCACATAATATTAAAAAAAACTAATGACAAAACGAATTCAAATACAAACTATTTGAAAAGAATGTAATCAACTGATGCCCTGCAAATGAAAAGAAAAGAAAATAATATTTTTACACCATCAAAACCCAATCGTCAATGCAGCGACACCTGTGAGTATTGTGGCAATGAAACCATGGACCTACACATCCATCCAATGTAAAATGGTTGAAACTGTGCATGGAACCTCACCGCATTGCACTTGTGATTCAACCTGACAACATTGAATATGTGCCTCCAACCTCTCTGCTTTCATTCAACCTCGCCACATTGAAACGAAGAGATGAAGGCTTCAGAAACAAAATGAAATGGAGGGATGAAGTGAAATGCACGACATTTCACCTCCCAACTAACAGGTGGATGAACCTTCGATCCTTTTCCACCATGTCACTATGCTTCTTCGACCTCCCTCTCATCCTAGTCATCCATCGAGATCTTGGATGAATATTCCAACAACACTCGATCCTGGAATTGAAAAAAATTAATTTCCATCGATGGACTTCCAACATGAGTTGAAATATATACGCCTATTGGTAAAACGTAAGGATGGTAAGAGCTATATAGATTATTAGGATGCAGATTAAAAATGTTATTATCTAAAGGTATTGAGTTTATTAACATGATTACCAAAGAAGGATAAATTGCTAATTTTTGCAACTGCATGTTGCTATGAGATAAACCATGAAAAGTAAACCTACTATTAATTTTATCAAGGTTATCCTAATTAGAAAATGACATAATTCAATAATTTTAAAGTATTAGAACTCATCATTGCTCACTGAAAAATAGTATCAAGGTTATCCCAATTAGAAAATGACATAATTCAACGATTTTAAAGCATTAGAACTCATCATTGCTCAATGAAAAACATTTTTTTTATTATTATTCACATCTTTTGTAATCACTAACATACCATCATCCCATTTTGATTAAATAGCCAAATAATGTATAAAAAAAACATGTAATATTTTAATTTGATACTAAAATACTAAAACATTAGGGGAATTTTGAGGTCTAAAATAGGTCTTATGAGGAAAATAATAAAATAATAGTCAAAATATGATATAAGAGATACTTTTTTAATAAAAAAGAAAGAAAACTATTTTTTTGTTGTTTTTTCAGCTTGTCTTAAGGGTGTAGCTAAGTTGGGAATCATCAATATTTGAAGTATTGTGTAAAATAAGAGATCAAAGGTTCAAATGCCCCCTCAGGTAACTCAGTCTATGGATAGGAGACAAGTTGTATAGGAGACAAGTTGTAGGACCTAGAGGTATAGTCGTAGCGATCAAAATCGACACCATGTCATGCAAGTACGAGCCTAACCTAGTTGCCAAGTCCTCCAACTATAAAAAAAATTATATTTTCAACTTATCTCCTTATACTCATATGTCAAGTGTAGACACCCGTTGGATGCAAAATTAAATTCCACTTCTAATGCATACCTATTGTTGAAGTCTAAAATTGTTTCCTTTTTACAACCCTTTTACCATCTCCTTTCACCTATTGTCACAATTTTTGTAGTAGTTTCAGCATGTTCAAGGTCAATTCAACTTATAAAAAAGGTATTTATCATCCATGTTTAGAATCTATGTTTCTTTATGAATTATAACGAAAACATTCTTACAATAACATAATCATAAACATTCTGCAGCTAATGTTGAATTCCACAGCAATATCCATGGTTAGATAGGTTGCAGTGCTTCAACAAAAGGATGAAGAGTGTCTGGAGATGACAAATGTTTACCACATGGATGACCACCTATCGGCATGACTTGGCAGGCTATGAATATTAAGAGATCTAAGAGTCAAACTCAAAGTCAAACTCTGAGAATGACAATGCAACGGTTAAGTAAAGGCAACAAGGGAATAAAATGAAATCAAGCGAGCGTGTTGAAGACCTATTCAATTGTTAGGATATGGTTCGAGAAGAATCTCTTATGAATTTCTCTTTCAATAGAAATTCATAAGGAGATAGAGTTTTAAACTGAATCCATTTCGTAGATGTCGAATTAGCTCATTTCGTATCGGCATAAAACTCTTAAAAGTTGTTTAATGAAATTTGTATAAATGTTGTAAGGTGAGACCTAGAACACAATTCGATTATTAAGTTTACAATGGTTTATTTTCAAGACTAGTGATACTCTGTTCCAAATTAATACAATTAATCTGTTCTTAATGTGTGCATAAAGGATCCTTTGATTGTTAGCAGACCTGCAGTCACGAGAGGTCCCCCTGTTGAGTTGTGAGGATATTTTATTTTGTTTTACATTTCGAGTTTGCTTATAGTGTAGTAGTTTCTCTTAGAATTTTCTTAATCATTTTCATCACAAAGATATTTTGATCAATTGTTGTTTTGATTTCAAAGTACTCATTAAGGGAAAATACAAAAGAACAATGATTTTTATATGCATTCTCTTTGTAGATTTCATGGCTCAAGTTGATTTCTTAGATGATAACAAAAGCGTTCTTTGGAGCTAAAGGCGCACACAAGTAATCATTTTAGAGTTACAATTTTTTCATCTAATCTTTCTTCTACATTTAGGAATTAGGTCTTGTCAATGCAATTTCCTTCTATGTAATTAGTATAGAAATTCCTTATTGCAATTTAGTGTAGAATTTCCTTTATGCAAAATAATGATTGTAGTGTTTTCAATTCTGCAAGTAGCACTATATTCTTTTTTCTTGCAAATTAGCATTTCTTTTCATGCAAGTAAAAGTAGGTTTTAAATTCTACAATTAAGATAAATTTTCAATTATGCAAGGTAATGAATTTTAAGTCAGTTAAGTAATTAGGATTTAATGTAACTTTAAATTGAAAGAACATGTGCATAATTATTCTCTAAATCTCATTAAAAATATTTGTCCATCCTTATAATAATTTAATCTTTAGAGTCAATCAATCCATGGAAAGAATCTTAGCATATATGGTGCACATTCATCTCACAAGTACACAAACCTTGGTTGACAATTATTGAAGTAATTTAAGAACAATTAAGTTACCCAACACCTACTTTGCACAATTTTGAATAGACCCACATTGAAAAAAAATAAAAATACATAGAAAAAACATGTTCAACATACATGCTTTTTCCATGTATTTTCAATTTTTTTTATGTGGATCTACCAAAAAATATGCAGTGTGGATACTCGATGGATGTGGGATTTAATTATGTATCTAATGGGTGTCTATGCTTGACATTTGAGTAAACCTACAAGAATATAAGTAGAAAATACAATTTCAAAAAGTAGTTTAACTATATAATATTAAATTACATGTAATATTTTTATTTAACAGTAAAATAATAAAAATAATAATGTCAAAAGATGTTTTCAGTGAAAAAAGGGTGGTAAGGTCCTTCGTTTGATAAAAAATGACTAGTAATTTAACCTTCTAAATGTTATTATTTGTATTTAAAACTAGACAAATAACATTTTTCCTTCGTAATTATTTTTAATTATAATAATTTATTTAATTTAACAAAAAAAAATTATATAAATTTTAATAGATATTAATTATCATTGTCCATGGGTCTTGGATAGATAGTGATTTGGTACTCTGTTAAGGCACTCTTTGATGTGAAGTCATCGTCTTTGATGTGAAGCCATCGATTCAATTCCCTGCCTCGAAGTGATATATTGGACATGATGAAGATGTAGTCTCACCAAGCTTACCAAAAAATAGATATTAATTATCATTACCATAAATCATTAATATCAATATTAACAATTATTTTAAAAATAAAAATATCAATATTTAAAAGAAATAAAACATTTTCCCAATTTTTAATTTTATGAATTAAAAAAAACACTTAAAATTTTTCATTTAAATGAATATAAATAAAAACCTCTATTTAAATCAATATAAATATCAATAATTATTGTGAAAATAAGTTGAAGTAGAAAACCTCATTTTAAATTAAAATTAATAAAAATATAAATAGAATAACATGTTATTTGACTTTACACATAAAATGGACATATTATTAAGAATCATAAATGTAAATCCCAAAAAAACAAGGAATTTGACTTTATACATAATGTGGTTAACTTCTTTTCAAAGTAAAATTAATATCAATATCACTATTTTTTTGATTTATTTTCTTTGAATTAATTCTAAATCAACTATACAAAACCTATCAAGCAAGTCTCCTCACTATCCTGGCATGTGACAAGGGAGACAAAGCCAACACAATGACAAGGAAATCATTACTATAAATCATTAATATCAATATTAACAATTATTTAAAAAATAAAAATATCAATATTTAAAAGAAATAGAACATTTTCTCAATTTTTAATTTTATGAATTAAAAAATAAACAAAAGGTAAAAATTTCTATTTAAATGAATATAAACAAAAAAAACTCTATTTAAATCAATATAAATATCAATATTTTTTGTGAAAATAAGTTGAAGTAGAAAACCTCATTTTAAATTAAAATTAATACACATTTTAATACACATATGAATAGAATAACATGTGATTTGACTTTACACATAAAATGTATATATTATTAAGAATCATAAAAGTAGGTCCCCAAAAAATAAGGAATTTGACTTTATATATATAGTGTGGCTAACTTCTTTTCAAAGTAAAATTAATATCAATATCACTCATTTTTTGGGATTTTTTTTTCTTCGAATTAATTGCAAATCAACTATACAAAACCTATCAAGCAAGTCTCCTCACTATCATGGCATGTGATCATGGAGACAAAGCCAACAGAAATCACAAGGAAAGCATTACCATAAATAACTAATATCAATATTAACAATTATTTTTAAAATAAAAATATCAATATTTAAAAGAAATAGAACATTGTCCTAATTTTTAATTTTATATATTAAAAAAAATATAAATAAAAAATATCCATTTAAATGAATATAAATAAAAACTTCTATTTAAATCAATATAAATATTAATAATTATTGTGAAAATAAGTTGAAGTAGAAAACCTCATTTTAAATTAAAATTAATACAAATATAAATAGAATAACATGTGATTTGACTTTACATCTAAAATAGATATATTATTAAGAATCATAAATGTAGATCCCAAAAAAAAAAGAATTTGACTTTATATATAGTGTGGTTAACTTCTTTTCAAAGTAAAATTAATATCAATATCACTAATTTTTTTGGATTTTTTTTTCTTTGAATTGATTGTAAATTAATTCTACAAAACCTATCGAGCAATTCTCCTCACTATCATGACATGTGACCAGGAGACAAAGCCAACGGAAATCACAAGGAAATCATTACCTTAAATAATTAATATCAATATTGACAATTATTTAAAAAATAGAAATATAATTATTTAAAAGAAATAGAACATTTTCCCAATTTTTAATTTTATGAATTAAAAAAAAAAAAGAAAAAGAAAATATCTATTTAAATGAATATAAATAAAAACCTCTATTTAAATCAATATAAATATCAATAATTATTGTAAAAATAAGTTTAAGTAGAAAACATCGTTTTAAATTAAAATTAATACAAATATAAATAGAATAACATGTGATTTGACTTTACACATAAAATGGATATATTATTAAAAATCATAAATGTAGATCCCAAAAAAAAAAAAGGAATTTGACTTTATATATAATGTTGTTAACTTCTTTTCAAAGTAAAATTAATATCAATATCACTATTTTTTTTGGATTTTTTTTTCTTTAAATTAATTGTAAATTAACTATACAAAACCTATCAAGCAAGTCTCCTCACTATCCTGGCATGTGAGGAGGGAGACAAAGCCAATAACAATGACAAAGAAATCATTACCATAAATCATTAATATCAATATTAACAATTATTTTAAAAATAAAAATATTAATATTTAAAAAAAATTGAACATTTTCCCAATTTTTAATTTTATGAATTAGGAAAAAAAAAAAATCTCCATTTAAATTAATATAAATAAAAACATCTATTTAAATCAATATAAATATCAATAATTATTGTGAAAATAAATTGAAATAAAAAACTTATTTTAAATTAAAATTAATACAATTATAAATGGAATAACATGCGATTTGACTTTACACATAAAATGGATATATTATTAAGAATCATAAATATAGACACCCAAAAGAAAATAACTTTTTATATAGTATAATTAACTTTTTTTTTCAAAATAAAATTATATCAATATCATTATTTATTTTAAATTAATTATAAATTAACTACACAAAACCTATCCAACAAGTCTCTCACTATCCTACATGTGACGAGGGAAACAAAACCAATGACAATGACCAGAAATTTAATATTATAAACATTATTATATTTAAAATAAATAAAACATTTGAAAAAAACATAACGATTAGGTGGGCAGCCTATCCCCTTGCACCGCTATCTAGAGCCAATGAATCTCTCCGATCCCTGGACGAGAACGGATACACCGTAAAGTCTATTCATTCTCATCATGATTCTTTTAAAATGAATGAAAAACAATTTAACATTATAAATATCATTGTATTCAAAATGAATTGAAGTTTGTTTCTATTTTGTAAATATAATTAAAATTAAATAAAGTATTTCTTTAAGATTAAAATTAGTGTAATTAATAATGAGTAAATGATTAACAATTTTGTTTTTAAATATAATTAATTGTATTTAAAATAAATGGTATATTTTTTTTGTATTTTTAATGTTATAAATAGAACATAGAAACTTCTATAAAATGAATAGGAATATTAATAATTATTTTGAAAATGGATGATAAGAAATTTGACTTTATAAATAGTATTTGTGAATTAGGTAATTTGATTTTATGGATGTTCACCTGATACAATGAGTGCTAAGTGGACTATTCAAAAATCATAAGAAATTAGTGAGTTATGACTACTTCTCATGGAAATAGTCATAGATGAATGACTTACTTAACGCAATTGAATCCGAATAAAATGATATCTAATATAATGCACTGCGAAAACCCCCCATACTTAATTCAAAAGAGTGAAGGGAACTCTACTTGAATGGTTCATGAGGCACAATACTTGCTAAAGTTTTGCAAATGGGGTAGCAAGCTAAGTGGGCTTGATTGTGGGGAAAACTCCACAGTTAAGTGTGCTTGAGCCAGAGGTGATTTGGGATGGGTGACCTCGCAGGAAGTCCTGGTTACTGGGTGAAAGCCCCGGAAGTGATGATTGACACTATGTGATTTATTTCACTAGTTTCAATTCCACTTCTTCACCCATGTGAGCATCACCCGATACAATGAGTGCTAAGTGGACTATTCAAAAATCGTGAAAAATTAGTCAATTACGACTACCTCTCATGGAAATGGTCATAGATGAATGACTTACTTAATGCCGTTGAATCCCAAAAAAATGATATCTAATATAATGCACTGCGAAAACCCCCCATAAATAGTATTTTAAATATCAATGTTAATATTTAATATATAAAGGAAATAAAAAATTATATATTTAAAAAATATGTAACAAGATTTTTAATTATGATGATTTATTCTTATTTTATTATGGAGATTTTTAACTTGTAAATAAGCTTTCTCGCAATATCATAAACCAATATCATGACTTAACCATATCCTATGTCCAAAAAATCATAACTCATTTCATATGGCATTTGTTTATATCAATTTTTTTAATAACTGATTTAATTAAAAGGGGAAAAAATATAATTACTTTTGAGATAAATCTTAACCTTCGATTTATTAGTATTACTAAGAATATTCTAAAATATTTTGTGGAGGTTAAATCTTTACCATCCATCTAACAATTATTGTTGATTAAATTAAAATTCCCGAAACCTATTCCAAATTAGATTCAATATAATTATTATTTGGATAAGAATACGACACTTCCCTCATCTTAATAGTATAAATAAAAACATAAAACTAAAGTGAAAATAATTTTATTTTTTTAAACTAGAATTAATATCCATATTAGTAATTGTTTTGAAAATAAATAACAAGAAATTTAGATTTATAAATGTCATTATTTCTCTTTAAAATAAGAAATATTTTTTCTTTTCTTAATTTTATAGATAAAAATCCCTAAATGGGGTGTTTTCAAAGAAAAAGGTCATTTGACATGGCCAAGAGACTGAGGAACATGACAACACATCCCCGTAGAAAATATTTAAGGCACCAATGATCCCAAGGTGATGCCACATGCAAACTACAATCACAATGCTTACTTTCTTGTATGCACCACACTCCCGCATTGATTGCCATTCGATCCTCCAAACTATTTGTTGGGAATTCACTTGTGCGAAGCATCAACTAGGTTTACTATTGTTTATTTCATTCCTTCTTATGGCCCAAAATTCTTATTTCTTCATCATCACTAGTTGTCAAACCTTCTTGTCTGACATGCATGCTTAGGATCTTGTCAATTTCTATTGGGGTCTTATGTCGACCCATCCTCTCGAGCCTTGGATTGGTATTAACTAGCTATCTTTGGTAAGCCTCTAGATATCTAGAAAGGAAAGTATTACCCTTTTCGACTGTAACTATAATGTCCATGGTAGTTATCATATGATATCTCGAAATCTTGGGTTCACCTTGCTATCACCCTCTCCTTGCAAATTTGGTGGGTATGTTGCAAATCTTATGTTTGATTTTTTCTTCGTGTAAGGTAACATACCATTATGTCATTTGAAACCTTTGTATTTGTGCACTTGACTTATTTTGGTTCAAGCAATGCCCTATTGAGGAAAAATTGTTACAAAGACCCAGGGTTCTACCTTAGGGTGCCAACAAAAGAGTCCATTGTAGTCTATCTTAACACCAACATATTCAATCCTTCACAAGGGAAGAAGGTCTCACTTGAGGCACTATCAAGACTTTAAAATGTAAAGTGGATTTTATAAATAAAGGTGAGTAGAATTAATAATGCTATATCCCCTCATTCATCTAATATAACCAACTGACAATTTAGAATATTACATAGACATTTAAAGAAATAAAAATTTAAAATAGATCCAAATGCCCTCACATCACATGAAACTCCCTTGCAACAAATCTCCTTTTATTATATCAAAAGACAGCAAGAGCTCATATTACATTTTCCATCATATAGATTATTAAGATCGTTGACCAGTACAATAAATCTAAAAAAATAGACTTATCAAATACAATAGAATATATTTAGAAGTGTTATATTGAAATCTAACTGTATTTCAGCCTCTTCTCTGATCTTCTCCTTCTCGCATTTGCCTTGCTAGTTATTTTATAGTCTATTTCTGTTGATATGGTCCAATTTAGCTCTACTTTGATAGGATCAATCCTTCCTTATTACCACTCAATTGATTTTGCCAACCTACTTCCACACTCGCTTGATCATTTCCAAATCTTTAACTAAAATTGTTGGCTATCATTCTTTCCTTTTTGCTACTAGCTTTCGACCAAAATTAACAATTCAAGAGTGGATTCTTTTTGTCTTTCACTTTCTCCTATTTCCACCACTGGTTTCTGGCAAAAAAATTACCATTCAAAAGTGAAGGACCCAACAAACCTCGACCAGTCAATTTTCCATTTGTGTAGATTATTCTCCTTCAAATGAAGGACCCAAATCCGGAATAATAATGAGCATTAACTTGCATAAAATATCATAGGTAGAAAATTGACCTTGTCATTTCTGCAATAAAGTCTTTGCCTAATTGAAAAAAGTTTGAGCGTTGGTGGCATTAGGTACCTTAGGCTAGGCTTCAAGGACATTACGCCATTCAAAATATGCATGAATATCAAGTTGATACAACTAGAGATAATGTTGCTGGATAGTTTCTTTAATATCATGAATGATCTACTTAGATTTATGGGACTCCTCTTCAAAGGCAATAATTTGGATATCTATTTCCTCAGCCTGACTAAGAAATTTTTTCCATGTAATAGGATCAGTAGCAGTGGATGCATCTTCCATTAAATTTTTACCATGTTCTCTTAAATTATATAATGGGTGATTATGTTTGGCTAACAATCTACGCTAGTCCTGTGCTAGTAATAGAATATCTTGAGAATCCTTTATTTTTTGCTGAAGATTAGATCTAAGAGTAGACCATTGCTCAATAATTTGGTTTAGCTACTGGAAAAACTATTTTGTAGGTTGAGGAACTTGTTATGCAACTTGAAAATAGTATTTTGTAAGGCTTTATTAGTAGAGGTTGACCCTATCCAAGTGCCTTCAAGAAATTCTATACGCTCCATGGGTTCATAGGAGGAAATGTCCTCTAGTAAATTAGAGTCAGTCTCCACAGTAGCTGGCCACATTTTCATAAGCTAGACATTAATGTTTGTAACCTCCTGTTTAAGATTTTCCTTCTTGGTGCATAGTTGGTCTTGCTTTTCTGTGACTTGGAGGAGTTGTTGTTGTTGTTGTTCTTAAGCCTGGGCTAAGTGAATTTGTCTCTTATCTATGAGACTCAAGCAGTCTTCCAAGTGCAATGATGAAGCTCTAATGAATTTGAATAACTTCCTAGAGAAGAAATGTTGAAGATATTTAGTGAAAAGAGTATCAATCGATGGAAACCTGAACTCTAATGGATTTCTACTGGAGACAAACTTCTCTGATTCTACTTGTGGAGAAGTCCCTAAAGCCCCTCATTTTTCATTACTAAAATTATTGGTGGAATTTTGCATCTACTTCAAGAGGAAGTAAAGGGACTATGTTTAATGATTGGGCACAAAGCTACAAAACCTACTTGCAATGATCCAGAATGTGAATAAAAGATGATAATTCAACTAAAAAAGAAGTAGTGCTTGGCTTAGGCTAACTCGATGTACCATACATAGACTAAACATATTGTAGAACCTTTGTTTTAGGAGTATTCATTATATCAAGAAAATATTTAGGTCCTTGTTGTGTCTATAGATTCTAATCTTATTATAATGACTAGATGGAACATCTAAAATAGTATCTAAGGGAAAAAATTATTATTGTGAAGAGATGGGACTAAGTGGATTAGAATCAAGAACCTAAGAAGTGTCTCGTTACTCAGTAATGTTTGTTTGTAGAATAGGATCTATAGTTTCATCATTGAGAATATGAACAATAGTTGAGGGATTCAAAATAGAAGGAGGGTGTTTTGAAATCACTAAGGCTTATGATTCTAAGGCAAAGCATCCAGGAGGAATGATGCAAGAAAAATCAAAATCTTTGGAAATAGAAGGGGGAGTGACAAACACAATGGTTGTGGCAAATAAGGTATCTATTGAAGCCAGGAGGAGAGCTTGCAGTTTGAAAGTTTTCCCTTAAAAGGGCATAAGAACCAAAATAAATGAAGTGGAAGTAGGGGTACTTACCATAGATAACATTGATATAAGTGAGATAGGATCAAAGCCTCTTGACAAAAGGTTGGAATTATGAATTGACCGTAGTAAGGAGCTTCAAAGATGAAGATGAAACATTTGAAGATAAGTACTTTGGTGTAAAAACCTTGAGTGAATACTAGAATCCCTCAAGGGTGACCATTAGCTGAAAAATTGGCCAAGATAAAATATCCTTTTGAAATGTGTATTCCATCTTGTAAAAGGGAAAATCCTGCATGTGAAATGTATTATTGTCAACAACTTTCAGCCAAAAATAGGAGTGATTATGGTCAATACCAAACCACATCCGATATGCATGTTGATCAAGAATGGATTAAGGAATTCTCACAATATACGTGGCATCAATTAACTTATTTAATAGGATATGAAGGATTTCTCATTAAATGAAAAATTGGAGGAGTTAGAATGAGATATTTAGTGGTCAAATGAAAGGGTTAGGGTTTCATCATCTTGTACATTAGTTAAAAAACGACCTTCCAGGGTACACCACTTCATCATCAAAATTTCAACGATCTGATATCTATATATAAAATACCCTCCTTTTACACCAGTTTATCCATTCTCCTTGAAAAACTCATCTAGAATGAATTCACACCAACTTATCCATTCTCCTTGAATGAAAAACTTTGCAATAGAAATGGAAACAAGAGAACACTCACCTTTAGTGTAGTTTCAATCAACTTTACCTACAATAAGGTAGTGGGTGAACTTGATTTTTTTTTTTTTTTTAATGTTCAATTGATCATAGCTCGATGAAATTGACATTTGGACATATTTTTCATATAAATTAGCAATACCCAACTTCTTTCCACACTTAGAAGTTCCTTGAAAGGAATTTGATACATCTTCACCATCCATTGATAGACCTGTCAGCTTATGAATTTCATCAACATGGATTGGGTGTTCCTTGTTGATCCGTAATGAACAATTATCAAATCTAGTTGATCAAGAACTTGGTACATCACATGACCTTGCCAGTGGTCTTGAAAACTATTAATTCCCCCAACTTAGGAAGATTTGACCTATATAGAGAATGGAAGGTAGATTTGATTTTTGAGTAGTCTTTCTTGATGTTGTTTGGGAACATCTATGCTAAATTATAGTTTGAAAGCCAGAAACATAGGAGGATCAGAGAAGTCTGTATCGACTAACATTTCTTTCTCATGTTTTCCCAACAACTCCTCAATGGGTTCAATACGAGGATCAGAGATGTCAAAATGAACAATAGACTTAGTACTTCAACTCATACTAAAAAACTTGTGATAATAGATAGAATGGACAAAGGGACACTAGTGGAAAAAAATACTAAGGGCTTAGACATAGAAACCACAGCGAAAATTTCAGCTAAGACTCAAAAGTGAATGAATGACACTAACTCTACTCTTCTTACTTATAGAAAATGTCCAGATTGTGATAGTTTGGTCACCCATTACACATTAAATGAAAACACTGAGTCAATAAAAATTTGATTTGAAAAAATTATGTGACCAAAACTAAAGTTCTAATGCACCTAATCCATGACCAAAAAGGATTTAACAAGGAAAACTCATAAAAGAAACAATACAATCGAAAAAACAAGGATAAGGGCCAACTCAAAAAATTTGACCGTTATAGGGAAATGAATCAACATATTGAAAAGAAAAAAATTAAATGACACAACTAACAATTAAGCAATATATACTCTACCTCCCCGACCACAATTAGTTATGGTATATGTTAGAGTCGGTCTTTTTAGTCCTCCGTCAGAGATCAAAATCTCTTTTGTTGCATTTCATTTTAGGGGTCTCATTCAGTTCGATCATCTGCATTCCATTAGGAGCATCGACCTTCTAACAGAAAGGTCTTTTCACTCATAACCCTCATGTCATGTACCTATTGGTCCATGTCTGCTCATCAAAGTCAATTTTAAAGTCATTTACAGTCCTGTTTGGTCTTTTGGTCAGCAAAGAGTCATTTCAGTCATTAGGTCTAGGGTTTCACAAATTTTGTCTTCAAAGTGTCCATAATACCAATAGGCATATGAGGGAGGTTCGAAATAAGTTTTCATGATATAAATTTCGTTGTCAATGTGCTTGATCATAATTCTTCTTCAAAACTCTGTTTTGAAGAAAAATCGTCCATTTTATCTTTGTAATAAATATGTAATTCTCAAAGCTCCTTCAATTGTGAAAATCTCCAGGCACAGCCCTGGTCACCTTTGCCAAGTTCCGTGCCATTCATCCCTGTAAAACAGACAAGATAGTTCATCATTCAGCTCAGAAAATCACAAATCAAGAAAAACAGAGTTTCAAATTTAAGTGTCAAAGGTTTCAAAATTACAAAAGTGGGTGTTTCACATCAAAAATCAAGGTCCATGATATATAAGTCATTTCTGGTGTTTAAATAATCCATTCAAACACCAAAGACATCAGAGAACCAAAGACAAGTTGTGGAGGAGTGAAAGCATTGTTTTAGGCTAAATTGTGTGTTGAAATCAGTTGTGCAGTGCATTGGCTGAGTGGCGCGGTGCACATGGCGTGCGCGGCACATTGGGCAATTTTCCACAGTGTAAAAATACACTGGTGCAGCGCACATGGCGTGTGCGGCGCGTTGGGCTGGTGCGCGGTGCACAGGGCTGGAACATTAAACTTTTTGCTACCTAACTCAAGCATTAAATGCAACGGTCTCCTCTGCTCCAAGTAAGGTCAAGCCATCTTGCAATCGCCTTTGATCAGTGTTTGGTGTGGTTTTATGACTAATTATGAGAATTTGAATATCAAACTTTAAGCCATAATCTCTCATTAAAGATTGCTATTTAAAGTTTTGTGTTGAAGTTTTAAAACAATTTTGGTGCCACTCCCCAAGTTGTTTTCACATCTCGTGATCCCATTTCTGCAGTTTATTTCCTTATATTCCCTTATACACTTATTCCTAAGTTCCTTTTTCCTATCCCTAAGTCACTTTATCCCTTATCATTCCTATTTCCTATTTCATTTGTATAAAAATTCCCAAAATCCCAAGTTACTCCAACATTCAGTGGTTGTCCTATCCCCTCCTCCAAAGTTTGTCAAATCCTCAAAGGGAAAACTACCACTTGGCATAGACTTTCAACACCATGGAGGCGGACACCGATACATTATATGACGAAGACAGTGACTTTACAACTAAAACTGCATGCACTAGGAGGGCACTAAAACGTCGAAAAAGGGACGATAGACTCCGAATCTTGGTCGAAGCATCTTTGGCTGAGCATGGCACTTGATGGGGGACCTACAGCCCAAATTTCAAGGAATTTGGAGAAAATTTTGTCATCTTTGAATTTTTTTGGTCACAAAATAGATTTTCCTGCCCAACGCGTAGCGCCACTTGGCGCGCGCTTATAATTGGGAGATCCTCTGGAGGAAAACTTTACATTTTTGGATTTTTCATCAAAATTTATGCATGCTCATGGATTACCTAAGGATTTCATCAAGTTCTGGGTTGCCTAAAGGGTCAAAAACACCCTAAAATTTACATCTCTGCCACCTTTTGTACCCACAGGGAGCAGTATTGGGAGATTGAAGTTTTGGAGGGGCAAATGACATCCAAATCCAGAAATTCCACTTGGGTTCGAAAGTAGATAGGTAGGGCTTTCCAACGAGCTATCATGAGCTCAATTTTATCTTCGGGAAGTGCCTCAAAATCAGCTCCAAAGTTGTGCTACGCATACAGGTTTTGGGTGCGGCGCATAGAGAATTTTGGCCCATTTTTCACTCAGCAGCTCAGAATTTCGCCCAACCATCATAGGAAAGGAAAATAATCCCCAACATTAAATGCCACGAGCAACGAGGTAGTGCATTTAATAAATCTAGTTATAAAACACCATAAATATGAAGAAACGTGAATCATATTACAAACTTCAATATAAAGTCATGCTAGGCTTGTTTTATGTATCACCTTGAACAAATTGATTGGTTTTTAAAGTTCTTCATTATTCACGCTTCATTAGATATTCAAGCCCTAACATTGAAATGGCGGATGAAGTAAAACTCAGAGTTGCGAGCCTTCCTTACCACATAATATTAAAAAAAACTAATGACAAAACGAATTCAAATACAAACTATTTGAAAAGAATGTAATCAACTGATGCCCTGCAAATGAAAAGAAAAGAAAATAATATTTTTACACCATCAAAACCCAATCGTCAATGCAGCGACACCTGTGAGTATTGTGGCAATGAAACCATGGACCTACACATCCATCCAATGTAAAATGGTTGAAACTGTGCATGGAACCTCACCGCATTGCACTTGTGATTCAACCTGACAACATTGAATATGTGCCTCCAACCTCTCTGCTTTCATTCAACCTCGCCACATTGAAACGAAGAGATGAAGGCTTCAGAAACAAAATGAAATGGAGGGATGAAGTGAAATGCACGACATTTCACCTCCCAACTAACAGGTGGATGAACCTTCGATCCTTTTCCACCATGTCACTATGCTTCTTCGACCTCCCTCTCATCCTAGTCATCCATCGAGATCTTGGATGAATATTCCAACAACACTCGATCCTGGAATTGAAAAAAATTAATTTCCATCGATGGACTTCCAACATGAGTTGAAATATATACGCCTATTGGTAAAACGTAAGGATGGTAAGAGCTATATAGATTATTAGGATGCAGATTAAAAATGTTATTATCTAAAGGTATTGAGTTTATTAACATGATTACCAAAGAAGGATAAATTGCTAATTTTTGCAACTGCATGTTGCTATGAGATAAACCATGAAAAGTAAACCTACTATTAATTTTATCAAGGTTATCCTAATTAGAAAATGACATAATTCAATAATTTTAAAGTATTAGAACTCATCATTGCTCACTGAAAAATAGTATCAAGGTTATCCCAATTAGAAAATGACATAATTCAACGATTTTAAAGCATTAGAACTCATCATTGCTCAATGAAAAACATTTTTTTTATTATTATTCACATCTTTTGTAATCACTAACATACCATCATCCCATTTGGATTAAATAGCCAAATAATGTATAAAAAAAACATGTAATATTTTAATTTGATACTAAAATACTAAAACATTAGGGGAATTTTGAGGTCTAAAATAGGTCTTATGAGGAAAATAATAAAATAATAGTCAAAATATGATATAAGAGATACTTTTTTAATAAAAAAGAAAGAAAACTATTTTTTTGTTGTTTTTTCAGCTTGTCTTAAGGGTGTAGCTAAGTTGGGAATCATCAATATTTGAAGTATTGTGTAAAATAAGAGATCAAAGGTTCAAATGCCCCCTAAGGTAACTCAGTCTATGGATAGGAGACAAGTTGTATAGGAGACAAGTTGTAGGACCTAGAGGTATAGTCGTAGCGATCAAAATCGACACCATGTCATGCAAGTACGAGCCTAACCTAGTTGCCAAGTCCTCCAACTATAAAAAAAATTATATTTTCAACTTATCTCCTTATACTCATATGTCAAGTGTAGACACCCGTTGGATGCAAAATTAAATTCCACTTCTAATGCATACCTATTGTTGAAGTCTAAAATTGTTTCCTTTTTACAACCCTTTTACCATCTCCTTTCACCTATTGTCACAATTTTTGTAGTAGTTTCAGCATGTTCAAGGTCAATTCAATTTATAAAAAAGGTGTTTATCATCCATGTTAGAATCTATGTTTCTTTATTAATTATAACGAAAACATTCTTATAATAACATAATCATAAACATTCTGCAGCTAATGTTGAATTCCTCAGCAATATCCATGGTTAGATAGGTTGCAGTGCTTCAACAAAAGGATGAAGAGTGTCTGGAGATGACAAATGTTTACCACGTGGATGACCACCTATCGGCATGACTTGGTAGGCTATGAATATTAAGAGATCTAAGAGTCAAACTCAAAGTCAAACTCTGAGAATGGCAATGCAACGGTTAAGTAAAGGCAACAAGGGAATAAAATGCAATCAAGCGAGCGTGTTGAAGGTCTATTCAATTGTTAGGATATGGTTCGATAAGAATCTCTTATGAATTTCTCTTTCAATAGAAATACATAAGGAGATAGAGTTTCAAACTGAATCCATTTCGTAGATGTCGAATTAGCTCATTTCGTATTGGCATAAAACTCTTAAAAGTTGTTTAATGAAATTTGTATAAATGTTGTAAGGTGAGACCTAGAACACAATTCGATTATTAAGTTTACAATGGTTTATTTTGAAGACTAGTGATACTCTATTCCAAATTAATACAATTATTCTGTTCTTAATGTGTGCATAAAGGATCCTTTGATTGTTAGCAGACCTGCAGTCACGAGAGGTCCCCCTGTTGAGTTGTGAGGATATTTTATTTTGTTTTACATTTCGAGTTTGCTTATAGTGTAGTAGTTTCTCTTAGAATTTTCTTAATCATTTTCATCACAAAGATATTTTGATCAATTGTTGTTTTGATTTCAAAGTACTCATTAAGGGAAAATACAAAAGAACAATGATTTTTATATGCATTCTCTTTGTAGATTTCATGGCTCAAGTTGATTTCTTAGATGATAACAAAAGCGTTCTTTGGAGCTAAATGCGCACACAAGTAATCATTTTAGAGTTACAATTTTTTCATCTAATCTTTCTTCTACATTTAGGAATTAGGTCTTGTCAATGCAATTTCCTTCTATGTAATTAGTATAGAAATTCCTTATTGCAATTTAGTGTAGAATTTCCTTTATGCAAAATAATGATTGTAGTGTTTTCAATTCTGCAAGTAGCACTATATTCTTTTTTCTTGCAAATTAGCATTTCTTTTCATGCAAGTAAAAGTAGGTTTTAAATTCTACAATTAAGATAAATTTTCAATTATGCAAGGTAATGAATTTTAAGTCAGTTAAGTAATTAGGATTTAATGTAACTTTAAATTGAAAGAACATGTGCATAATTATTCTCTAAATCTCATTAAAAATATTTGTCCATCCTTATAATAATTTAATCTTTAGAGTCAATCAATCCATGGAAAGAATCTTAGCATATATGGTGCACATTCATCTCACAAGTACACAAACCTTGGTTGACAATTATTGAAGTAATTTAAGAACAATTAAGTTACCCAACACCTACTTTGCACAATTTTGAATAGACCCACATTGAAAAAAAATAAAAATACATAGAAAAAACATGTTCAACATACATGCTTTTTCCATGTATTTTCAATTTTTTTTATGTGGATCTACCAAAAAATATGCAGTGTGGATACTCGATGGATGTGGGATTTAATTATGTATCTAATGGGTGTCTATGCTTGACATTTGAGTAAACCTACAAGAATATAAGTAGAAAATACAATTTCAAAAAGTAGTTTAACTATATAATATTAAATTACATGTAATATTTTTATTTAACAGTAAAATAATAAAAATAATAATGTCAAAAGATGTTTTCAGTGAAAAAAGGGTGGTAAGGTCCTTCGTTTGATAAAAAATGACTAGTAATTTAACCTTCTAAATGTTATTATTTGTATTTAAAACTAGACAAATAACATTTTTCCTTCGTAATTATTTTTAATTATAATAATTTATTTAATTTAACAAAAAAAAATTATATAATTTTTAATAGATATTAATTATCATTGTCCATGGGTCTTGGATAGATAGTGATTTGGTACTCTGTTAAGGCACTCTTTGATGTGAAGTCATCGTCTTTGATGTGAAGCCATCGATTCAATTCCCTGCCTCGAAGTGATATATTGGACATGATGAAGATGTAGTCTCACCAAGCTTACCAAAAAATAGATATTAATTATCATTACCATAAATCATTAATATCAATATTAACAATTATTTTAAAAATAAAAATATCAATATTTAAAAGAAATAAAACATTTTCCCAATTTTTAATTTTATGAATTAAAAAAAACACTTAAAATTTTTCATTTAAATGAATATAAATAAAAACCTCTATTTAAATCAATATAAATATCAATAATTATTGTGAAAATAAGTTGAAGTAGAAAACCTCATTTTAAATTAAAATTAATAAAAATATAAATAGAATAACATGTTATTTGACTTTACACATAAAATGGACATATTATTAAGAATCATAAATGTAAATCCCAAAAAAACAAGGAATTTGACTTTATACATAATGTGGTTAACTTCTTTTCAAAGTAAAATTAATATCAATATCACTATTTTTTTGATTTATTTTCTTTGAATTAATTCTAAATCAACTATACAAAACCTATCAAGCAAGTCTCCTCACTATCCTGGCATGTGACAAGGGAGACAAAGCCAACACAATGACAAGGAAATCATTACTATAAATCATTAATATCAATATTAACAATTATTTAAAAAATAAAAATATCAATATTTAAAAGAAATAGAACATTTTCTCAATTTTTAATTTTATGAATTAAAAAATAAAAAAAAGGTAAAAATTTCTATTTAAATGAATATAAACAAAAAAAACTCTATTTAAATCAATATAAATATCAATATTTTTTGTGAAAATAAGTTGAAGTAGAAAACCTCATTTTAAATTAAAATTAATACACATTTTAATACACATATGAATAGAATAACATGTGATTTGACTTTACACATAAAATGTATATATTATTAAGAATCATAAAAGTAGATCCCCAAAAAATAAGGAATTTGACTTTATATATATAGTGTGGCTAACTTCTTTTCAAAGTAAAATTAATATCAATATCACTCATTTTTTGGGATTTTTTTTTCTTCGAATTAATTGCAAATCAACTATACAAAACCTATCAAGCAAGTCTCCTCACTATCATGGCATGTGATCATGGAGACAAAGCCAACAGAAATCACAAGGAAAGCATTACCATAAATAACTAATATCAATATTAACAATTATTTTTAAAATAAAAATATCAATATTTAAAAGAAATAGAACATTGTCCTAATTTTTAATTTTATATATTAAAAAAAATATAAATAAAAAATATCCATTTAAATGAATATAAATAAAAACTTCTATTTAAATCAATATAAATATTAATAATTATTGTGAAAATAAGTTGAAGTAGAAAACCTCATTTTAAATTAAAATTAATACAAATATAAATAGAATAACATGTGATTTGACTTTACATCTAAAATAGATATATTATTAAGAATCATAAATGTAGATCCCAAAAAAAAAAGAATTTGACTTTATATATAGTGTGGTTAACTTCTTTTCAAAGTAAAATTAATATCAATATCACTAATTTTTTTGGATTTTTTTTTCTTTGAATTGATTGTAAATTAATTCTACAAAACCTATCGAGCAATTCTCCTCACTATCATGACATGTGACCAGGAGACAAAGCCAACGGAAATCACAAGGAAATCATTACCTTAAATAATTAATATCAATATTGACAATTATTTAAAAAATAGAAATATAATTATTTAAAAGAAATAGAACATTTTCCCAATTTTTAATTTTATGAATTAAAAAAAAAAAAGAAAAAGAAAATATCTATTTAAATGAATATAAATAAAAACCTCTATTTAAATCAATATAAATATCAATAATTATTGTAAAAATAAGTTTAAGTAGAAAACATCGTTTTAAATTAAAATTAATACAAATATAAATAGAATAACATGTGATTTGACTTTACACATAAAATGGATATATTATTAAAAATCATAAATGTAGATCCCAAAAAAAAAAAAGGAATTTGACTTTATATATAATGTTGTTAACTTCTTTTCAAAGTAAAATTAATATCAATATCACTATTTTTTTTGGATTTTTTTTTCTTTAAATTAATTGTAAATTAACTATACAAAACCTATCAAGCAAGTCTCCTCACTATCCTGGCATGTGAGGAGGGAGACAAAGCCAATAACAATGACAAAGAAATCATTACCATAAATCATTAATATCAATATTAACAATTATTTTAAAAATAAAAATATTAATATTTAAAAAAAATTGAACATTTTCCCAATTTTTAATTTTATGAATTAGGAAAAAAAAAAAATCTCCATTTAAATTAATATAAATAAAAACATCTATTTAAATCAATATAAATATCAATAATTATTGTGAAAATAAATTGAAATAAAAAACTTATTTTAAATTAAAATTAATACAATTATAAATGGAATAACATGCGATTTGACTTTACACATAAAATGGATATATTATTAAGAATCATAAATATAGACACCCAAAAGAAAATAACTTTTTATATAGTATAATTAACTTTTTTTTCAAAATAAAATTATATCAATATCATTATTTATTTTAAATTAATTATAAATTAACTACACAAAACCTATCCAACAAGTCTCTCACTATCCTACATGTGACGAGGGAAACAAAACCAATGACAATGACCAGAAATTTAATATTATAAACATTATTATATTTAAAATAAATAAAACATTTGAAAAAAACATAACGATTAGGTGGGCAGCCTATCCCCTTGCACCGCTATCTAGAGCCAATGAATCTCTCCGATCCCTGGACGAGAACGGATACACCGTAAAGTCTATTCATTCTCATCATGATTCTTTTAAAATGAATGAAAAACAATTTAACATTATAAATATCATTGTATTCAAAATGAATTGAAGTTTGTTTCTATTTTGTAAATATAATTAAAATTAAATAAAGTATTTCTTTAAGATTAAAATTAGTGTAATTAATAATGAGTAAATGATTAACAATTTTGTTTTTAAATATAATTAATTGTATTTAAAATAAATGGTATATTTTTTTTGTATTTTTAATGTTATAAATAGAACATAGAAACTTCTATAAAATGAATAGGAATATTAATAATTATTTTGAAAATGGATGATAAGAAATTTGACTTTATAAATAGTATTTGTGAATTAGGTAATTTGATTTTATGGATGTTCACCTGATACAATGAGTGCTAAGTGGACTATTCAAAAATCATAAGAAATTAGTGAGTTATGACTACTTCTCATGGAAATAGTCATAGATGAATGACTTACTTAACGCAATTGAATCCGAATAAAATGATATCTAATATAATGCACTGCGAAAACCCCCCATACTTAATTCAAAAGAGTGAAGGGAACTCTACTTGAATGGTTCATGAGGCACAATACTTGCTAAAGTTTTGCAAATGGGGTAGCAAGCTAAGTGGGCTTGATTGTGGGGAAAACTCCACAGTTAAGTGTGCTTGAGCCAGAGGTGATTTGGGATGGGTGACCTCGCAGGAAGTCCTGGTTACTGGGTGAAAGCCCCGGAAGTGATGATTGACACTATGTGATTTATTTCACTAGTTTCAATTCCACTTCTTCACCCATGTGAGCATCACCCGATACAATGAGTGCTAAGTGGACTATTCAAAAATCGTGAAAAATTAGTCAATTACGACTACCTCTCATGGAAATGGTCATAGATGAATGACTTACTTAATGCCGTTGAATCCCAAAAAAATGATATCTAATATAATGCACTGCGAAAACCCCCCATAAATAGTATTTTAAATATCAATGTTAATATTTAATATATAAAGGAAATAAAAAATTATATATTTAAAAAATATGTAACAAGATTTTTAATTATGATGATTTATTCTTATTTTATTATGGAGATTTTTAACTTGTAAATAAGCTTTCTCGCAATATCATAAACCAATATCATGACTTAACCATATCCTATGTCCAAAAAATCATAACTCATTTCATATGGCATTTGTTTATATCAATTTTTTTAATAACTGATTTAATTAAAAGGGGGAAAAATATAATTACTTTTGAGATAAATCTTAACCTTCGATTTATTAGTATTACTAAGAATATTCTAAAATATTTTGTGGAGGTTAAATCTTTACCATCCATCTAACAATTATTGTTGATTAAATTAAAATTCCCGAAACCTATTCCAAATTAGATTCAATATAATTATTATTTGGATAAGAATACGACACTTCCCTCATCTTAATAGTATAAATAAAAACATAAAACTAAAGTGAAAATAATTTTATTTTTTTAAACTAGAATTAATATCCATATTAGTAATTGTTTTGAAAATAAATAACAAGAAATTTAGATTTATAAATGTCATTATTTCTCTTTAAAATAAGAAATATTTTTTCTTTTCTTAATTTTATAGATAAAAATCCCTAAATGGGGTGTTTTCAAAGAAAAAGGTCATTTGACATGGCCAAGAGACTGAGGAACATGACAACACATCCCCGTAGAAAATATTTAAGGCACCAATGATCCCAAGGTGATGCCACATGCAAACTACAATCACAATGCTTACTTTCTTGTATGCACCACACTCCCGCATTGATTGCCATTCGATCCTCCAAACTATTTGCTGGGAATTCACTTGTGCGAAGCATCAACTAGGTTTACTATTGTTTATTTCATTCCTTCTTATGGCCCAAAATTCTTATTTCTTCATCATCACTAGTTGTCAAACCTTCTTGTCTGACATGCATGCTTAGGATCTTGTCAATTTCTATTGGGGTCTTATGTCGACCCATCCTCTCGAGCCTTGGATTGGTATTAACTAGCTATATTTGGTAAGCCTCTAGATATCTAGAAAGGAAAGTATTACCCTTTTCGACTGTAACTATAATGTCCATGGTAGTTATCATATGATATCTCGAAATCTTGGGTTCACCTTGCTATCACCCTCTCCTTGCAAATTTGGTGGGTATGTTGCAAATCTTATGTTTGATTTTTTCTTCGTGTAAGGTAACATACCATTATGTCATTTGAAACCTTTGTATTTGTGCACTTGACTTATTTTGGTTCAAGCAATGCCCTATTGAGGAAAAATTGTTACAAAGACCCAGGGTTCTACCTTAGGGTGCCAACAAAAGAGTCCATTGTAGTCTATCTTAACACCAACATATTCAATCCTTCACAAGGGAAGAAGGTCTCACTTGAGGCACTATCAAGACTTTAAAATGTAAAGTGGATTTTATAAATAAAGGTGAGTAGAATTAATAATGCTATATCCCCTCATTCATCTAATATAACCAACTGACAATTTAGAATATTACATAGACATTTAAAGAAATAAAAATTTAAAATAGATCCAAATGCCCTCACATCACATGAAACTCCCTTGCAACAAATCTCCTTTTATTATATCAAAAGACAGCAAGAGCTCATATTACATTTTCCATCATATAGATTATTAAGATCGTTGACCAGTACAATAAATCTAAAAAAATAGACTTATCAAATACAATAGAATATATTTAGAAGTGTTATATTGAAATCTAACTGTATTTCAGCCTCTTCTCTGATCTTCTCCTTCTCGCATTTGCCTTGCTAGTTATTTTATAGTCTATTTCTGTTGATATGGTCCAATTTAGCTCTACTTTGATAGGATCAATCCTTCCTTATTACCACTCAATTGATTTTGCCAACCTACTTCCACACTCGCTTGATCATTTCCAAATCTTTAACTAAAATTGTTGGCTATCATTCTTTCCTTTTTGCTACTAGCTTTCGACCAAAATTAACAATTCAAGAGTGGATTCTTTTTGTCTTTCACTTTCTCCTATTTCCACCACTGGTTTCTGGCAAAAAAATTACCATTCAAAAGTGAAGGACCCAACAAACCTCGACCAGTCAATTTTCCATTTGTGTAGATTATTCTCCTTCAAATGAAGGACCCAAATCCGGAATAATAATGAGCATTAACTTGCATAAAATATCATAGGTAGAAAATTGACCTTGTCATTTCTGCAATAAAGTCTTTGCCTAATTGAAAAAAGTTTGAGCGTTGGTGGCATTAGGTACCTTAGGCTAGGCTTCAAGGACATTACGCCATTCAAAATATGCATGAATATCAAGTTGATACAACTAGAGATAATGTTGCTGGATAGTTTCTTTAATATCATGAATGATCTACTTAGATTTATGGGACTCCTCTTCAAAGGCAATAATTTGGATATCTATTTCCTCAGCCTGACTAAGAAATTTTTTCCATGTAATAGGATCAGTAGCAGTGGATGCATCTTCCATTAAATTTTTACCATGTTCTCTTAAATTATATAATGGGTGATTATGTTTGGCTAACAATCTACGCTAGTCCTGTGCTAGTAATAGAATATCTTGAGAATCCTTTATTTTTTGCTGAAGATTAGATCTAAGAGTAGACCATTGCTCAATAATTTGGTTTAGCTACTGGAAAAACTATTTTGTAGGTTGAGGAACTTGTTATGCAACTTGAAAATAGTATTTTGTAAGGCTTTATTAGTAGAGGTTGACCCTATCCAAGTGCCTTCAAGAAATTCTATACGCTCCATGGGTTCATAGGAGGAAATGTCCTCTAGTAAATTAGAGTCAGTCTCCACAGTAGCTGGCCACATTTTCATAAGCTAGACATTAATGTTTGTAACCTCCTGTTTAAGATTTTCCTTCTTGGTGCATAGTTGGTCTTGCTTTTCTGTGACTTGGAGGAGTTGTTGTTGTTGTTGTTCTTAAGCCTGGGCTAAGTGAATTTGTCTCTTATCTATGAGACTCAAGCAGTCTTCCAAGTGCAATGATGAAGCTCTAATGAATTTGAATAACTTCCTAGAGAAGAAATGTTGAAGATATTTAGTGAAAAGAGTATCAATCGATGGAAACCTGAACTCTAATGGATTTCTACTGGAGACAAACTTCTCTGATTCTACTTGTGGAGAAGTCCCTAAAGCCCCTCATTTTTCATTACTAAAATTATTGGTGGAATTTTGCATCTACTTCAAGAGGAAGTAAAGGGACTATGTTTAATGATTGGGCACAAAGCTACAAAACCTACTTGCAATGATCCAGAATGTGAATAAAAGATGATAATTCAACTAAAAAAGAAGTAGTGCTTGGCTTAGGCTAACTCGATGTACCATACATAGACTAAACATATTGTAGAACCTTTGTTTTAGGAGTATTCATTATATCAAGAAAATATTTAGGTCCTTGTTGTGTCTATAGATTCTAATCTTATTATAATGACTAGATGGAACATCTAAAATAGTATCTAAGGGAAAAAATTATTATTGTGAAGAGATGGGACTAAGTGGATTAGAATCAAGAACCTAAGAAGTGTCTCGTTACTCAGTAATGTTTGTTTGTAGAATAGGATCTATAGTTTCATCATTGAGAATATGAACAATAGTTGAGGGATTCAAAATAGAAGGAGGGTGTTTTGAAATCACTAAGGCTTATGATTCTAAGGCAAAGCATCCAGGAGGAATGATGCAAGAAAAATCAAAATCTTTGGAAATAGAAGGGGGAGTGACAAACACAATGGTTGTGGCAAATAAGGTATCTATTGAAGCCAGGAGGAGAGCTTGCAGTTTGAAAGTTTTCCCTTAAAAGGGCATAAGAACCAAAATAAATGAAGTGGAAGTAGGGGTACTTACCATAGATAACATTGATATAAGTGAGATAGGATCAAAGCCTCTTGACAAAAGGTTGGAATTATGAATTGACCGTAGTAAGGAGCTTCAAAGATGAAGATGAAACATTTGAAGATAAGTACTTTGGTGTAAAAACCTTGAGTGAATACTAGAATCCCTCAAGGGTGACCATTAGCTGAAAAATTGGCCAAGATAAAATATCCTTTTGAAATGTGTATTCCATCTTGTAAAAGGGAAAATCCTGCATGTGAAATGTATTATTGTCAACAACTTTCAGCCAAAAATAGGAGTGATTATGGTCAATACCAAACCACATCCGATATGCATGTTGATCAAGAATGGATTAAGGAATTCTCACAATATACGTGGCATCAATTAACTTATTTAATAGGATATGAAGGATTTCTCATTAAATGAAAAATTGGAGGAGTTAGAATGAGATATTTAGTGGTCAAATGAAAGGGTTAGGGTTTCATCATCTTGTACATTAGTTAAAAAACGACCTTCCAGGGTACACCACTTCATCATCAAAATTTCAACGATCTGATATCTATATATAAAATACCCTCCTTTTACACCAGTTTATCCATTCTCCTTGAAAAACTCATCTAGAATGAATTTACACCAACTTATCCATTCTCCTTGAATGAAAAACTTTGCAATAGAAATGGAAACAAGAGAACACTCACCTTTAGTGTAGTTTCAATCAACTTTACCTACAATAAGGTAGTGGGTGAACTTGATTTTTTTTTTTTTTTAATGTTCAATTGATCATAGCTCGATGAAATTGACATTTGGACATATTTTTCATATAAATTAGCAATACCCAACTTCTTTCCACACTTAGAAGTTCCTTGAAAGGAATTTGATACATCTTCACCATCCATTGATAGACCTGTCAGCTTATGAATTTCATCAACATGGATTGGGTGTTCCTTGTTGATCCGTAATGAACAATTATCAAATCTAGTTGATCAAGAACTTGGTACATCACATGACCTTGCCAGTGGTCTTGAAAACTATTAATTCCCCCAACTTAGGAAGATTTGACCTATATAGAGAATGGAAGGTAGATTTGATTTTTGAGTAGTCTTTCTTGATGTTGTTTGGGAACATCTATGCTAAATTATAGTTTGAAAGCCAGAAACATAGGAGGATCAGAGAAGTCTGTATCGACTAACATTTCTTTCTCATGTTTTCCCAACAACTCCTCAATGGGTTCAATACGAGGATCAGAGATGTCAAAATGAACAATAGACTTAGTACTTCAACTCATACTAAAAAACTTGTGATAATAGATAGAATGGACAAAGGGACACTAGTGGAAAAAAATACTAAGGGCTTAGACATAGAAACCACAGCGAAAATTTCAGCTAAGACTCAAAAGTGAATGAATGACACTAACTCTACTCTTCTTACTTATAGAAAATGTCCAGATTGTGATAGTTTGGTCACCCATTACACATTAAATGAAAACACTGAGTCAATAAAAATTTGATTTGAAAAAATTATGTGACCAAAACTAAAGTTCTAATGCACCTAATCCATGACCAAAAAGGATTTAACAAGGAAAACTCATAAAAGAAACAATACAATCGAAAAAACAAGGATAAGGGCCAACTCAAAAAATTTGACCGTTATAGGGAAATGAATCAACATATTGAAAAGAAAAAAATTAAATGACACAACTAACAATTAAGCAATATATACTCTACCTCCCCGACCACAATTAGTTATGGTATATGTTAGAGTCGGTCTTTTTAGTCCTCCGTCAGAGATCAAAATCTCTTTTGTTGCATTTCATTTTAGGGGTCTCATTCAGTTCGATCATCTGCATTCCATTAGGAGCATCGACCTTCTAACAGAAAGGTCTTTTCACTCATAACCCTCATGTCATGTACCTATTGGTCCATGTCTGCTCATCAAAGTCAATTTTAAAGTCATTTACAGTCCTGTTTGGTCTTTTGGTCAGCAAAGAGTCATTTCAGTCATTAGGTCTAGGGTTTCACAAATTTTGTCTTCAAAGTGTCCATAATACCAATAGGCATATGAGGGAGGTTCGAAATAAGTTTTCATGATATAAATTTCGTTGTCAATGTGCTTGATCATAATTCTTCTTCAAAACTCTGTTTTGAAGAAAAATCGTCCATTTTATCTTTGTAATAAATATGTAATTCTCAAAGCTCCTTCAATTGTGAAAATCTCCAGGCACAGCCCTGGTCACCTTTGCCAAGTTCCGTGCCATTCATCCCTGTAAAACAGACAAGATAGTTCATCATTCAGCTCAGAAAATCACAAATCAAGAAAAACAGAGTTTCAAATTTAAGTGTCAAAGGTTTCAAAATTACAAAAGTGGGTGTTTCACATCAAAAATCAAGGTCCATGATATATAAGTCATTTCTGGTGTTTAAATAATCCATTCAAACACCAAAGACATCAGAGAACCAAAGACAAGTTGTGGAGGAGTGAAAGCATTGTTTTAGGCTAAATTGTGTGTTGAAATCAGTTGTGCAGTGCATTGGCTGAGTGGCGCGGTGCACATGGCGTGCGCGGCACATTGGGCAATTTTCCACAGTGTAAAAATACACTGGTGCAGCGCACATGGCGTGTGCGGCGCGTTGGGCTGGTGCGCGGTGCACAGGGCTGGAACATTAAACTTTTTGCTACCTAACTCAAGCATTAAATGCAACGGTCTCCTCTGCTCCAAGTAAGGTCAAGCCATCTTGCAATCGCCTTTGATCAGTGTTTGGTGTGGTTTTATGACTAATTATGAGAATTTGAATATCAAACTTTAAGCCATAATCTCTCATTAAAGATTGCTATTTAAAGTTTTGTGTTGAAGTTTTAAAACAATTTTGGTGCCACTCCCCAAGTTGTTTTCACATCTCGTGATCCCATTTCTGCAGTTTATTTCCTTATATTCCCTTATACACTTATTCCTAAGTTCCTTTTTCCTATCCCTAAGTCACTTTATCCCTTATCATTCCTATTTCCTATTTCATTTGTATAAAAATTCCCAAAATCCCAAGTTACTCCAACATTCAGTGGTTGTCCTATCCCCTCCTCCAAAGTTTGTCAAATCCTCAAAGGGAAAACTACCACTTGGCATAGACTTTCAACACCATGGAGGCGGACACCGATACATTATATGACGAAGACAGTGACTTTACAACTAAAACTGCATGCACTAGGAGGGCACTAAAACGTCGAAAAAGGGACGATAGACTCCGAATCTTGGTCGAAGCATCTTTGGCTGAGCATGGCACTTGATGGGGGACCTACAGCCCAAATTTCAAGGAATTTGGAGAAAATTTTGTCATCTTTGAATTTTTTTGGTCACAAAATAGATTTTCCTGCCCAACGCGTAGCGCCACTTGGCGCGCGCTTATAATTGGGAGATCCTCTGGAGGAAAACTTTACATTTTTGGATTTTTCATCAAAATTTATGCATGCTCATGGATTACCTAAGGATTTCATCAAGTTCTGGGTTGCCTAAAGGGTCAAAAACACCCTAAAATTTACATCTCTGCCACCTTTTGTACCCACAGGGAGCAGTATTGGGAGATTGAAGTTTTGGAGGGGCAAATGACATCCAAATCCAGAAATTCCACTTGGGTTCGAAAGTAGATAGGTAGGGCTTTCCAACGAGCTATCATGAGCTCAATTTTATCTTCGGGAAGTGCCTCAAAATCAGCTCCAAAGTTGTGCTACGCATACAGGTTTTGGGTGCGGCGCATAGAGAATTTTGGCCCATTTTTCACTCAGCAGCTCAGAATTTCGCCCAACCATCATAGGAAAGGAAAATAATCCCCAACATTAAATGCCACGAGCAACGAGGTAGTGCATTTAATAAATCTAGTTATAAAACACCATAAATATGAAGAAACGTGAATCATATTACAAACTTCAATATAAAGTCATGCTAGGCTTGTTTTATGTATCACCTTGAACAAATTGATTGGTTTTTAAAGTTCTTCATTATTCACGCTTCATTAGATATTCAAGCCCTAACATTGAAATGGCGGATGAAGTAAAACTCAGAGTTGCGAGCCTTCCTTACCACATAATATTAAAAAAAACTAATGACAAAACGAATTCAAATACAAACTATTTGAAAAGAATGTAATCAACTGATGCCCTGCAAATGAAAAGAAAAGAAAATAATATTTTTACACCATCAAAACCCAATCGTCAATGCAGCGACACCTGTGAGTATTGTGGCAATGAAACCATGGACCTACACATCCATCCAATGTAAAATGGTTGAAACTGTGCATGGAACCTCACCGCATTGCACTTGTGATTCAACCTGACAACATTGAATATGTGCCTCCAACCTCTCTGCTTTCATTCAACCTCGCCACATTGAAACGAAGAGATGAAGGCTTCAGAAACAAAATGAAATGGAGGGATGAAGTGAAATGCACGACATTTCACCTCCCAACTAACAGGTGGATGAACCTTCGATCCTTTTCCACCATGTCACTATGCTTCTTCGACCTCCCTCTCATCCTAGTCATCCATCGAGATCTTGGATGAATATTCCAACAACACTCGATCCTGGAATTGAAAAAAATTAATTTCCATCGATGGACTTCCAACATGAGTTGAAATATATACGCCTATTGGTAAAACGTAAGGATGGTAAGAGCTATATAGATTATTAGGATGCAGATTAAAAATGTTATTATCTAAAGGTATTGAGTTTATTAACATGATTACCAAAGAAGGATAAATTGCTAATTTTTGCAACTGCATGTTGCTATGAGATAAACCATGAAAAGTAAACCTACTATTAATTTTATCAAGGTTATCCTAATTAGAAAATGACATAATTCAATAATTTTAAAGTATTAGAACTCATCATTGCTCACTGAAAAATAGTATCAAGGTTATCCCAATTAGAAAATGACATAATTCAACGATTTTAAAGCATTAGAACTCATCATTGCTCAATGAAAAACATTTTTTTTATTATTATTCACATCTTTTGTAATCACTAACATACCATCATCCCATTTGGATTAAATAGCCAAATAATGTATAAAAAAAACATGTAATATTTTAATTTGATACTAAAATACTAAAACATTAGGGGAATTTTGAGGTCTAAAATAGGTCTTATGAGGAAAATAATAAAATAATAGTCAAAATATGATATAAGAGATACTTTTTTAATAAAAAAGAAAGAAAACTATTTTTTTGTTGTTTTTTCAGCTTGTCTTAAGGGTGTAGCTAAGTTGGGAATCATCAATATTTGAAGTATTGTGTAAAATAAGAGATCAAAGGTTCAAATGCCCCCTAAGGTAACTCAGTCTATGGATAGGAGACAAGTTGTATAGGAGACAAGTTGTAGGACCTAGAGGTATAGTCGTAGCGATCAAAATCGACACCATGTCATGCAAGTACGAGCCTAACCTAGTTGCCAAGTCCTCCAACTATAAAAAAAATTATATTTTCAACTTATCTCCTTATACTCATATGTCAAGTGTAGACACCCGTTGGATGCAAAATTAAATTCCACTTCTAATGCATACCTATTGTTGAAGTCTAAAATTGTTTCCTTTTTACTACCCTTTTACCATCTCCTTTCACCTTTTGTCACAATTTTTGTAGTAGTCTCAGCATGCTCAAGGTCAATTCAACTTATAAAAAAGGTATTTATCATCCATGTTTAGAATCTATGTTTCTTTATGAATTATAACGAAAACATTCTTACAATAACATAATCATAAACATTCTGCAGCTAATGTTGAATTCCGCAGCAATATCCATGGTTAGATAGGTTGCAGTGCTTCAACAAAAGGATGAAGAGTGTCTGGAGATGACAAATGTTTACCACGTGGATGACCACCTATCGGCATGACTTGGTAGGCTATGAATATTAAGAGATCTAAGAGTCAAACTCAAAGTCAAACTCTGAGAATGACAGTGCAACGGTTAAGTAAAGGCAACAAGAGAATAAAATGCAATCAAGCGAGCGTGTTGAAGACCTATTCAATCGTTAGGATATGGTTCGATAAGAATCTCTTATGAATTTCTCTTTCAATAGAAATACATAAGGAGATAGAGTTTTAAACTGAATCCATTTCGTAGATGTCGAATTAGCTCATTTCGTATTGGCATAAAACTCTTAAAAGTTGTTTAATGAAATTTGTATAAATGTTGTAAGGTGAGACCTAGAACACAATTCGATTATTAAGTTTACAATGGTTTATTTTGAAGACTAGTGATACTCTATTCCAAATTAATACAATTATTCTGTTCTTAATGTGTGCATAAAGGATCCTTTGATTGTTAGCAGACCTGCAGTCACGAGAGGTCCCCCTGTTGAGTTGTGAGGATATTTTATTTTGTTTTACATTTCGAGTTTGCTTATAGTGTAGTAGTTTCTCTTAGAATTTTCTTAATCATTTTCATCACAAAGATATTTTGATCAATTGTTGTTTTGATTTCAAAGTACTCATTAAGGGAAAATACAAAAGAACAATGATTTTTATATGCATTCTCTTTGTAGATTTCATGGCTCAAGTTGATTTCTTAGATGATAACAAAAGCGTTCTTTGGAGCTAAATGCGCACACAAGTAATCATTTTAGAGTTACAATTTTTTCATCTAATCTTTCTTCTACATTTAGGAATTAGGTCTTGTCAATGCAATTTCCTTCTATGTAATTAGTATAGAAATTCCTTATTGCAATTTAGTGTAGAATTTCCTTTATGCAAAATAATGATTGTAGTGTTTTCAATTCTGCAAGTAGCACTATATTCTTTTTTCTTGCAAATTAGCATTTCTTTTCATGCAAGTAAAAGTAGGTTTTAAATTCTACAATTAAGATAAATTTTCAATTATGCAAGGTAATGAATTTTAAGTCAGTTAAGTAATTAGGATTTAATGTAACTTTAAATTGAAAGAACATGTGCATAATTATTCTCTAAATCTCATTAAAAATATTTGTCCATCCTTATAATAATTTAATCTTTAGAGTCAATCAATCCATGGAAAGAATCTTAGCATATATGGTGCACATTCATCTCACAAGTACACAAACCTTGGTTGACAATTATTGAAGTAATTTAAGAACAATTAAGTTACCCAACACCTACTTTGCACAATTTTGAATAGACCCACATTGAAAAAAAATAAAAATACATAGAAAAAACATGTTCAACATACATGCTTTTTCCATGTATTTTCAATTTTTTTTATGTGGATCTACCAAAAAATATGCAGTGTGGATACTCGATGGATGTGGGATTTAATTATGTATCTAATGGGTGTCTATGCTTGACATTTGAGTAAACCTACAAGAATATAAGTAGAAAATACAATTTCAAAAAGTAGTTTAACTATATAATATTAAATTACATGTAATATTTTTATTTAACAGTAAAATAATAAAAATAATAATGTCAAAAGATGTTTTCAGTGAAAAAAGGGTGGTAAGGTCCTTCGTTTGATAAAAAATGACTAGTAATTTAACCTTCTAAATGTTATTATTTGTATTTAAAACTAGACAAATAACATTTTTCCTTCGTAATTATTTTTAATTATAATAATTTATTTAATTTAACAAAAAAAAATTATATAATTTTTAATAGATATTAATTATCATTGTCCATGGGTCTTGGATAGATAGTGATTTGGTACTCTGTTAAGGCACTCTTTGATGTGAAGTCATCGTCTTTGATGTGAAGCCATCGATTCAATTCCCTGCCTCGAAGTGATATATTGGACATGATGAAGATGTAGTCTCACCAAGCTTACCAAAAAATAGATATTAATTATCATTACCATAAATCATTAATATCAATATTAACAATTATTTTAAAAATAAAAATATCAATATTTAAAAGAAATAAAACATTTTCCCAATTTTTAATTTTATGAATTAAAAAAAAACTTAAAATTTTTCATTTAAATGAATATAAATAAAAACCTCTATTTAAATCAATATAAATATCAATAATTATTGTGAAAATAAGTTGAAGTAGAAAACCTCATTTTAAATTAAAATTAATAAAAATATAAATAGAATAACATGTTATTTGACTTTACACATAAAATGGACATATTATTAAGAATCATAAATGTAAATCCCAAAAAAACAAGGAATTTGACTTTATACATAATGTGGTTAACTTCTTTTCAAAGTAAAATTAATATCAATATCACTATTTTTTTGATTTATTTTCTTTGAATTAATTCTAAATCAACTATACAAAACCTATCAAGCAAGTCTCCTCACTATCCTGGCATGTGACAAGGGAGACAAAGCCAACACAATGACAAGGAAATCATTACTATAAATCATTAATATCAATATTAACAATTATTTAAAAAATAAAAATATCAATATTTAAAAGAAATAGAACATTTTCTCAATTTTTAATTTTATGAATTAAAAAATAAAAAAAAGGTAAAAATTTCTATTTAAATGAATATAAACAAAAAAAACTCTATTTAAATCAATATAAATATCAATATTTTTTGTGAAAATAAGTTGAAGTAGAAAACCTCATTTTAAATTAAAATTAATACACATTTTAATACACATATGAATAGAATAACATGTGATTTGACTTTACACATAAAATGTATATATTATTAAGAATCATAAAAGTAGATCCCCAAAAAATAAGGAATTTGACTTTATATATATAGTGTGGCTAACTTCTTTTCAAAGTAAAATTAATATCAATATCACTCATTTTTTGGGATTTTTTTTTCTTCGAATTAATTGCAAATCAACTATACAAAACCTATCAAGCAAGTCTCCTCACTATCATGGCATGTGATCATGGAGACAAAGCCAACAGAAATCACAAGGAAAGCATTACCATAAATAACTAATATCAATATTAACAATTATTTTTAAAATAAAAATATCAATATTTAAAAGAAATAGAACATTGTCCTAATTTTTAATTTTATATATTAAAAAAAATATAAATAAAAAATATCCATTTAAATGAATATAAATAAAAACTTCTATTTAAATCAATATAAATATTAATAATTATTGTGAAAATAAGTTGAAGTAGAAAACCTCATTTTAAATTAAAATTAATACAAATATAAATAGAATAACATGTGATTTGACTTTACATCTAAAATAGATATATTATTAAGAATCATAAATGTAGATCCCAAAAAAAAAAGAATTTGACTTTATATATAGTGTGGTTAACTTCTTTTCAAAGTAAAATTAATATCAATATCACTAATTTTTTTGGATTTTTTTTTCTTTGAATTGATTGTAAATTAATTCTACAAAACCTATCGAGCAATTCTCCTCACTATCATGACATGTGACCAGGAGACAAAGCCAACGGAAATCACAAGGAAATCATTACCTTAAATAATTAATATCAATATTGACAATTATTTAAAAAATAGAAATATAATTATTTAAAAGAAATAGAACATTTTCCCAATTTTTAATTTTATGAATTAAAAAAAAAAAAGAAAAAGAAAATATCTATTTAAATGAATATAAATAAAAACCTCTATTTAAATCAATATAAATATCAATAATTATTGTAAAAATAAGTTTAAGTAGAAAACATCGTTTTAAATTAAAATTAATACAAATATAAATAGAATAACATGTGATTTGACTTTACACATAAAATGGATATATTATTAAAAATCATAAATGTAGATCCCAAAAAAAAAAAAGGAATTTGACTTTATATATAATGTTGTTAACTTCTTTTCAAAGTAAAATTAATATCAATATCACTATTTTTTTTGGATTTTTTTTTCTTTAAATTAATTGTAAATTAACTATACAAAACCTATCAAGCAAGTCTCCTCACTATCCTGGCATGTGAGGAGGGAGACAAAGCCAATAACAATGACAAAGAAATCATTACCATAAATCATTAATATCAATATTAACAATTATTTTAAAAATAAAAATATTAATATTTAAAAAAAATTGAACATTTTCCCAATTTTTAATTTTATGAATTAGGAAAAAAAAAAAATCTCCATTTAAATTAATATAAATAAAAACATCTATTTAAATCAATATAAATATCAATAATTATTGTGAAAATAAATTGAAATAAAAAACTTATTTTAAATTAAAATTAATACAATTATAAATGGAATAACATGCGATTTGACTTTACACATAAAATGGATATATTATTAAGAATCATAAATATAGACACCCAAAAGAAAATAACTTTTTATATAGTATAATTAACTTTTTTTTCAAAATAAAATTATATCAATATCATTATTTATTTTAAATTAATTATAAATTAACTACACAAAACCTATCCAACAAGTCTCTCACTATCCTACATGTGACGAGGGAAACAAAACCAATGACAATGACCAGAAATTTAATATTATAAACATTATTATATTTAAAATAAATAAAACATTTGAAAAAAACATAACGATTAGGTGGGCAGCCTATCCCCTTGCACCGCTATCTAGAGCCAATGAATCTCTCCGATCCCTGGACGAGAACGGATACACCGTAAAGTCTATTCATTCTCATCATGATTCTTTTAAAATGAATGAAAAACAATTTAACATTATAAATATCATTGTATTCAAAATGAATTGAAGTTTGTTTCTATTTTGTAAATATAATTAAAATTAAATAAAGTATTTCTTTAAGATTAAAATTAGTGTAATTAATAATGAGTAAATGATTAACAATTTTGTTTTTAAATATAATTAATTGTATTTAAAATAAATGGTATATTTTTTTTGTATTTTTAATGTTATAAATAGAACATAGAAACTTCTATAAAATGAATAGGAATATTAATAATTATTTTGAAAATGGATGATAAGAAATTTGACTTTATAAATAGTATTTGTGAATTAGGTAATTTGATTTTATGGATGTTCACCTGATACAATGAGTGCTAAGTGGACTATTCAAAAATCATAAGAAATTAGTGAGTTATGACTACTTCTCATGGAAATAGTCATAGATGAATGACTTACTTAACGCAATTGAATCCGAATAAAATGATATCTAATATAATGCACTGCGAAAACCCCCCATACTTAATTCAAAAGAGTGAAGGGAACTCTACTTGAATGGTTCATGAGGCACAATACTTGCTAAAGTTTTGCAAATGGGGTAGCAAGCTAAGTGGGCTTGATTGTGGGGAAAACTCCACAGTTAAGTGTGCTTGAGCCAGAGGTGATTTGGGATGGGTGACCTCGCAGGAAGTCCTGGTTACTGGGTGAAAGCCCCGGAAGTGATGATTGACACTATGTGATTTATTTCACTAGTTTCAATTCCACTTCTTCACCCATGTGAGCATCACCCGATACAATGAGTGCTAAGTGGACTATTCAAAAATCGTGAAAAATTAGTCAATTACGACTACCTCTCATGGAAATGGTCATAGATGAATGACTTACTTAATGCCGTTGAATCCCAAAAAAATGATATCTAATATAATGCACTGCGAAAACCCCCCATAAATAGTATTTTAAATATCAATGTTAATATTTAATATATAAAGGAAATAAAAAATTATATATTTAAAAAATATGTAACAAGATTTTTAATTATGATGATTTATTCTTATTTTATTATGGAGATTTTTAACTTGTAAATAAGCTTTCTCGCAATATCATAAACCAATATCATGACTTAACCATATCCTATGTCCAAAAAATCATAACTCATTTCATATGGCATTTGTTTATATCAATTTTTTTAATAACTGATTTAATTAAAAGGGGGAAAAATATAATTACTTTTGAGATAAATCTTAACCTTCGATTTATTAGTATTACTAAGAATATTCTAAAATATTTTGTGGAGGTTAAATCTTTACCATCCATCTAACAATTATTGTTGATTAAATTAAAATTCCCGAAACCTATTCCAAATTAGATTCAATATAATTATTATTTGGATAAGAATACGACACTTCCCTCATCTTAATAGTATAAATAAAAACATAAAACTAAAGTGAAAATAATTTTATTTTTTTAAACTAGAATTAATATCCATATTAGTAATTGTTTTGAAAATAAATAACAAGAAATTTAGATTTATAAATGTCATTATTTCTCTTTAAAATAAGAAATATTTTTTCTTTTCTTAATTTTATAGATAAAAATCCCTAAATGGGGTGTTTTCAAAGAAAAAGGTCATTTGACATGGCCAAGAGACTGAGGAACATGACAACACATCCCCGTAGAAAATATTTAAGGCACCAATGATCCCAAGGTGATGCCACATGCAAACTACAATCACAATGCTTACTTTCTTGTATGCACCACACTCCCGCATTGATTGCCATTCGATCCTCCAAACTATTTGCTGGGAATTCACTTGTGCGAAGCATCAACTAGGTTTACTATTGTTTATTTCATTCCTTCTTATGGCCCAAAATTCTTATTTCTTCATCATCACTAGTTGTCAAACCTTCTTGTCTGACATGCATGCTTAGGATCTTGTCAATTTCTATTGGGGTCTTATGTCGACCCATCCTCTCGAGCCTTGGATTGGTATTAACTAGCTATATTTGGTAAGCCTCTAGATATCTAGAAAGGAAAGTATTACCCTTTTCGACTGTAACTATAATGTCCATGGTAGTTATCATATGATATCTCGAAATCTTGGGTTCACCTTGCTATCACCCTCTCCTTGCAAATTTGGTGGGTATGTTGCAAATCTTATGTTTGATTTTTTCTTCGTGTAAGGTAACATACCATTATGTCATTTGAAACCTTTGTATTTGTGCACTTGACTTATTTTGGTTCAAGCAATGCCCTATTGAGGAAAAATTGTTACAAAGACCCAGGGTTCTACCTTAGGGTGCCAACAAAAGAGTCCATTGTAGTCTATCTTAACACCAACATATTCAATCCTTCACAAGGGAAGAAGGTCTCACTTGAGGCACTATCAAGACTTTAAAATGTAAAGTGGATTTTATAAATAAAGGTGAGTAGAATTAATAATGCTATATCCCCTCATTCATCTAATATAACCAACTGACAATTTAGAATATTACATAGACATTTAAAGAAATAAAAATTTAAAATAGATCCAAATGCCCTCACATCACATGAAACTCCCTTGCAACAAATCTCCTTTTATTATATCAAAAGACAGCAAGAGCTCATATTACATTTTCCATCATATAGATTATTAAGATCGTTGACCAGTACAATAAATCTAAAAAAATAGACTTATCAAATACAATAGAATATATTTAGAAGTGTTATATTGAAATCTAACTGTATTTCAGCCTCTTCTCTGATCTTCTCCTTCTCGCATTTGCCTTGCTAGTTATTTTATAGTCTATTTCTGTTGATATGGTCCAATTTAGCTCTACTTTGATAGGATCAATCCTTCCTTATTACCACTCAATTGATTTTGCCAACCTACTTCCACACTCGCTTGATCATTTCCAAATCTTTAACTAAAATTGTTGGCTATCATTCTTTCCTTTTTGCTACTAGCTTTCGACCAAAATTAACAATTCAAGAGTGGATTCTTTTTGTCTTTCACTTTCTCCTATTTCCACCACTGGTTTCTGGCAAAAAAATTACCATTCAAAAGTGAAGGACCCAACAAACCTCGACCAGTCAATTTTCCATTTGTGTAGATTATTCTCCTTCAAATGAAGGACCCAAATCCGGAATAATAATGAGCATTAACTTGCATAAAATATCATAGGTAGAAAATTGACCTTGTCATTTCTGCAATAAAGTCTTTGCCTAATTGAAAAAAGTTTGAGCGTTGGTGGCATTAGGTACCTTAGGCTAGGCTTCAAGGACATTACGCCATTCAAAATATGCATGAATATCAAGTTGATACAACTAGAGATAATGTTGCTGGATAGTTTCTTTAATATCATGAATGATCTACTTAGATTTATGGGACTCCTCTTCAAAGGCAATAATTTGGATATCTATTTCCTCAGCCTGACTAAGAAATTTTTTCCATGTAATAGGATCAGTAGCAGTGGATGCATCTTCCATTAAATTTTTACCATGTTCTCTTAAATTATATAATGGGTGATTATGTTTGGCTAACAATCTACGCTAGTCCTGTGCTAGTAATAGAATATCTTGAGAATCCTTTATTTTTTGCTGAAGATTAGATCTAAGAGTAGACCATTGCTCAATAATTTGGTTTAGCTACTGGAAAAACTATTTTGTAGGTTGAGGAACTTGTTATGCAACTTGAAAATAGTATTTTGTAAGGCTTTATTAGTAGAGGTTGACCCTATCCAAGTGCCTTCAAGAAATTCTATACGCTCCATGGGTTCATAGGAGGAAATGTCCTCTAGTAAATTAGAGTCAGTCTCCACAGTAGCTGGCCACATTTTCATAAGCTAGACATTAATGTTTGTAACCTCCTGTTTAAGATTTTCCTTCTTGGTGCATAGTTGGTCTTGCTTTTCTGTGACTTGGAGGAGTTGTTGTTGTTGTTGTTCTTAAGCCTGGGCTAAGTGAATTTGTCTCTTATCTATGAGACTCAAGCAGTCTTCCAAGTGCAATGATGAAGCTCTAATGAATTTGAATAACTTCCTAGAGAAGAAATGTTGAAGATATTTAGTGAAAAGAGTATCAATCGATGGAAACCTGAACTCTAATGGATTTCTACTGGAGACAAACTTCTCTGATTCTACTTGTGGAGAAGTCCCTAAAGCCCCTCATTTTTCATTACTAAAATTATTGGTGGAATTTTGCATCTACTTCAAGAGGAAGTAAAGGGACTATGTTTAATGATTGGGCACAAAGCTACAAAACCTACTTGCAATGATCCAGAATGTGAATAAAAGATGATAATTCAACTAAAAAAGAAGTAGTGCTTGGCTTAGGCTAACTCGATGTACCATACATAGACTAAACATATTGTAGAACCTTTGTTTTAGGAGTATTCATTATATCAAGAAAATATTTAGGTCCTTGTTGTGTCTATAGATTCTAATCTTATTATAATGACTAGATGGAACATCTAAAATAGTATCTAAGGGAAAAAATTATTATTGTGAAGAGATGGGACTAAGTGGATTAGAATCAAGAACCTAAGAAGTGTCTCGTTACTCAGTAATGTTTGTTTGTAGAATATGATCTATAGTTTCATCATTGAGAATATGAACAATAGTTGAGGGATTCAAAATAGAAGGAGGGTGTTTTGAAATCACTAAGGCTTATGATTCTAAGGCAAAGCATCCAGGAGGAATGATGCAAGAAAAATCAAAATCTTTGGAAATAGAAGGGGGAGTGACAAACACAATGGTTGTGGCAAATAAGGTATCTATTGAAGCCAGGAGGAGAGCTTGCAGTTTGAAAGTTTTCCCTTAAAAGGGCATAAGAACCAAAATAAATGAAGTGGAAGTAGGGGTACTTACCATAGATAACATTGATATAAGTGAGATAGGATCAAAGCCTCTTGACAAAAGGTTGGAATTATGAATTGACCGTAGTAAGGAGCTTCAAAGATGAAGATGAAACATTTGAAGATAAGTACTTTGGTGTAAAAACCTTGAGTGAATACTAGAATCCCTCAAGGGTGACCATTAGCTGAAAAATTGGCCAAGATAAAATATCCTTTTGAAATGTGTATTCCATCTTGTAAAAGGGAAAATCCTGCATGTGAAATGTATTATTGTCAACAACTTTCAGCCAAAAATAGGAGTGATTATGGTCAATACCAAACCACATCCGATATGCATGTTGATCAAGAATGGATTAAGGAATTCTCACAATATACGTGGCATCAATTAACTTATTTAATAGGATATGAAGGATTTCTCATTAAATGAAAAATTGGAGGAGTTAGAATGAGATATTTAGTGGTCAAATGAAAGGGTTAGGGTTTCATCATCTTGTACATTAGTTAAAAAACGACCTTCCAGGGTACACCACTTCATCATCAAAATTTCAACGATCTGATATCTATATATAAAATACCCTCCTTTTACACCAGTTTATCCATTCTCCTTGAAAAACTCATCTAGAATGAATTTACACCAACTTATCCATTCTCCTTGAATGAAAAACTTTGCAATAGAAATGGAAACAAGAGAACACTCACCTTTAGTGTAGTTTCAATCAACTTTACCTACAATAAGGTAGTGGGTGAACTTGATTTTTTTTTTTTTTTAATGTTCAATTGATCATAGCTCGATGAAATTGACATTTGGACATATTTTTCATATAAATTAGCAATACCCAACTTCTTTCCACACTTAGAAGTTCCTTGAAAGGAATTTGATACATCTTCACCATCCATTGATAGACCTGTCAGCTTATGAATTTCATCAACATGGATTGGGTGTTCCTTGTTGATCCGTAATGAACAATTATCAAATCTAGTTGATCAAGAACTTGGTACATCACATGACCTTGCCAGTGGTCTTGAAAACTATTAATTCCCCCAACTTAGGAAGATTTGACCTATATAGAGAATGGAAGGTAGATTTGATTTTTGAGTAGTCTTTCTTGATGTTGTTTGGGAACATCTATGCTAAATTATAGTTTGAAAGCCAGAAACATAGGAGGATCAGAGAAGTCTGTATCGACTAACATTTCTTTCTCATGTTTTCCCAACAACTCCTCAATGGGTTCAATACGAGGATCAGAGATGTCAAAATGAACAATAGACTTAGTACTTCAACTCATACTAAAAAACTTGTGATAATAGATAGAATGGACAAAGGGACACTAGTGGAAAAAAATACTAAGGGCTTAGACATAGAAACCACAGCGAAAATTTCAGCTAAGACTCAAAAGTGAATGAATGACACTAACTCTACTCTTCTTACTTATAGAAAATGTCCAGATTGTGATAGTTTGGTCACCCATTACACATTAAATGAAAACACCGAGTCAATAAAAATTTGATTTGAAAAAATTATGTGACCAAAACTAAAGTTCTAATGCACCTAATCCATGACCAAAAAGGATTTAACAAGGAAAACTCATAAAAGAAACAATACAATCGAAAAAACAAGGATAAGGGCCAACTCAAAAAATTTGACCGTTATAGGGAAATGAATCAACATATTGAAAAGAAAAAAATTAAATGACACAACTAACAATTAAGCAATATATACTCTACCTCCCCGACCACAATTAGTTATGGTATATGTTAGAGTCGGTCTTTTTAGTCCTCCGTCAGAGATCAAAATCTCTTTTGTTGCATTTCATTTTAGGGGTCTCATTCAGTTCGATCATCTGCATTCCATTAGGAGCATCGACCTTCTAACAGAAAGGTCTTTTCACTCATAACCCTCATGTCATGTACCTATTGGTCCATGTCTGCTCATCAAAGTCAATTTTAAAGTCATTTACAGTCCTGTTTGGTCTTTTGGTCAGCAAAGAGTCATTTCAGTCATTAGGTCTAGGGTTTCACAAATTTTGTCTTCAAAGTGTCCATAATACCAATAGGCATATGAGGGAGGTTCGAAATAAGTTTTCATGATATAAATTTCGTTGTCAATGTGCTTGATCATAATTCTTCTTCAAAAAACAGAAAAATCGTCCATTTTATCTTTGTAATAAATATGTAATTCTCAAAGCTCCTTCAATTGTGAAAACCTCCAGGCACAGCCCTGGTCACCTTTGCCAAGTTCCGTGCCATTCATCCCTGTAAAACAGACAAGATAGTTCATCATTCAGCTCAGAAAATCACAAATCAAGAAAAACAGAGTTTCAAATTTAAGTGTCAAAGGTTTCAAAATTACAAAAGTGGGTGTTTCACATCAAAAATCAAGGTCCATGATATATAAGTCATTTCTGGTGTTTAAATAATCCATTCAAACACCAAAGACATCAGAGAACCAAAGACAAGTTGTGGAGGAGTGAAAGCATTGTTTTAGGCTAAATTGTGTGTTGAAATCAGCTGTGCAGTGCGTTGGCTGAGTGGCGCGGTGCACATGGCGTGCGCGGCACATTGGGCAATTTTCCACAGTGTAAAAATACACTGGTGCAGCGCACATGGCGTGTGCGGCGCGTTGGGCTGGTGCGCGGTGCACAGGGCTGGAACATTAAACTTTTTGCTACCTAACTCAAGCATTAAATGCAACGGTCTCCTCTGCTCCAAGTAAGGTCAAGCCATCTTGCAATCGCCTTTGATCAGTGTTTGGTGTGGTTTTATGACTAATTATGAGAATTTGAATATCAAACTTTAAGCCATAATCTCTCATTAAAGATTGCTATTTAAAGTTTTGTGTTGAAGTTTTAAAACAATTTTGGTGCCACTCCCCAAGTTGTTTTCACATCTCATGATCCCATTTCTGCAGTTTATTTCCTTATATTCCCTTATACACTTATTCCTAAGTTCCTTTTTCCTATCCCTAAGTCACTTTATCCCTTATCATTCCTATTTCCTATTTCATTTGTATAAAAATTCCCAAAATCCCAAGTTACTCCAACATTCAGTGGTTGTCCTGTCCCCTCCTCCAAAGTTTGTCAAATCCTCAAAGGGAAAACTACCACTTGGCATAGACTTTCAACACCATGGAGGCAGACACCGATACATTATATGACGAAGACAGTGACTTTACAACTAAAACTGCATGCACTAGGAGGGCACTAAAACGTCGAAAAAGGGACGATAGACTCCGAATCTTGGTCGAAGCATCTTTGGCTGAGCATGGCACTTGATGGGGGACCTACAGCCCAAATTTCAAGGAATTTGGAGAAAATTTTGTCATCTTTGAATTTTTTTGGTCACAAAATAGATTTTCCTGCCCAACGCGTAGCGCCACTTGGCGCGCGCTTATAATTGGGAGATCCTCTGGAGGAAAACTTTACATTTTTGGATTTTTCATCAAAATTTATGCATGCTCATGGATTACCTAAGGATTTCATCAAGTTCTGGGTTTCCTAAAGGGTCAAAAACACCCTAAAAATTACATCTCTGCCACCTTTTGCACCCACAGGGAGCAGTATTGGAAGATTGAAGTTTTGGTGGGGCAAAAGACATCCAAATCCAGAAATTCCACTTGGGTTGGAAAGTAGATAGGTAGGGCTTTCCAACGAGCTATCATGAGCTCAATTTTATCTTCGGGAAGTGCCTCAAAATCAGCTCCAAAGTTGTGCTACGCATACAGGTTTTGGGTGCGGCGCATAGAGAATTTTGGCCCATTTTTCACTCAGCAGCTCAGAATTTTGCCCAGTTTTGACCAGTTTTACTTTTTCATGTAACTCTTGATCTACCTTGATTTAATTTTGGCACATATTTACTTGTTTTAGTAGATTCATTCACTAAAAAGTGAAAAACAATTGAATGAATCAGTTTCCTAACATATAGAGGCAAGTTGTTTCATTGCCTATTTTTCAGTTCCTTGTTTAGATATGGTTGAAACAACTCCTAGAATGATGAGATCGATCCCTAGAGGCATGGGAAGGAGTTAGGCTTGTCTATATCATGTAATTTCTCAATCATTTTCAGTGTTGGACACTTCGGATTGCTTAGCATTCCATTGTACATCTGATTTTTACATTTTTGGTGAAGAAAAGACCAGGGTTTTGTAGCACTTGTTGGGATCCTTGTGGCTCTATGTTTTGATAGTGTTTTTCTTCATGTAATTGTAAGTTAATTGATGTTTTATGTATTCCATTTCCCTTCTCTTTGCTTCTGAAAATTAAACAAATTGAGTGACAAAGGTAGAATTCATGAATTTGTTGTGCTCTGCCTGAAACTTTGTTTAGTTTTACATTTTTCATCTGTTTGGAGAGGATTCTTGCAGCTTTTTGCCCTCTTCAGCTCCTCAGTGCTCTTTGATATCCATTCATTTAATCTAAAGCATCAAAACTACTGCCTACCTTGTGCCAACCAAAACTCTGCAAAAATTTGGCCTCATCCCCGAACCCAAATTCTCCTTTCCCTTTTTTCCAACAAAACTCCCAAAAACTCAAATCAAATCCTTGTACTTCATATCGAGCCTAAAATTAGTTTTATTTCAATCATCTCAAGCCACATTGATTATCTTTTGCTGAGATTGACCTAGAGAGAGCCCTCTCCTGTCCTCGTAGGGCTAGCTACGAGGCTAAGCGTGGTTTGATGTTGGCCCTGGATCCTACCTTTTCAGCCTAAGGTAAATCTAAGCACTAACATAGTGGCGACCATACTGGGGACGAAAGTTTATTTTCATTGTTTGTCTTTGTAGAATACAGACAAAGCCTGAAGATTAGCCAGGTAGCCTTCGAGATGCTTTTTCTTTACATTAGCGCAAGTAGATAAAAGCTACTTCAGTCAATCTCTGGTCTAGTTTATAAACTGAACATCTGATCTAAACGATCACCTTTGCACATGTATCAAGTTAGATCTGATGGTTGATGGTGGACAACGATCAGACATAAGAAGGCTGAAATCATTCACCTAGTGACTCCAACTCAATGTAGAGACTCCACTGGAGGACTAACTCTTCTCTGAGAAAATGGAAGGATCTTACACAAAGTCCGGGTATCCAAAGTGGAATGGTATTCAGGATCTACTCTACTTTCTTGTAAATTACTTCTTTGCTGTTCTTGAAGCTGTCCTGAAAGTTTTTCATAATTTGTTGTATGATAAAGGTGATCAAAATCTTCACTCGATCTATTCAAAAAGTGTAAATACTGAGTTTCCCTTTGATCCTAGCCTCCTTACTTTTCCCACATCTCATGATGAATCTCCTCAGCATGATGAGCCTAAAGAAAACAAACCTGATCCTGTACCTCTTGTATATACTCCTACACCTTTTATAGTCCCAGATAGGTATAAACCTCTTGTTTTACCTTCTGTTCTCCATGCTTTCCCTGCAAAATATTATCTATATTTGCTAAAATTTGATGGTGGATGTAACAATGTCAACGTTGAGCAACATGTGCAGAATGTTGAGACTTTTTTTGATCTTTTTGAAGTTGATGAAGAAGATGTTAGTATTAGGCTTTTTGCTCTTTCTTTGCAAGACAAAGTCAAGAGTTGGTTCAAAACCCTGCCTGATGCAAGCATCTTAGATTTCCAACAGTTCATCAAAGTTTTCCTCGACAAGTGGGTGGTAAGACAAAACCCTTTCTTGATTATAGAAGAGTATAACCAGCTGAAAATATTTCCAGGGGAGACAGTACAATAGTTTTCAGCCAGATTTAATCGAGTTTATTATTCAATGCCAGTTGATATAAGACCTCCTCCTAGATCTGCTCTCTTGCACTATCTGGATGCCTTTGATCCGAAAATGGAGTTTCAGCTGAGAGAAAGGAACCTTGCAACACTTGAAGAGATGCAGAACAGTGTAGTAGATGTAGAAGCTCATTTGCTGATCCGAAGGGCAAAGTTGAAGGAAGAAGAGATGAAAAATATAGATCCGGAGGAATCGACATCTCTAGAGGTAAAGCTTGACATTTTGGTAAGTGCAGTGGAAGAGATGATGCAAAAGATCACTACAAGGAATGATTATGATGTTCAAGCCCATAGCTCACTGATTGAAGAAGAACAAGTTGCTGCTCCAAAACATCTTCTTTCTTATCCTAGTTGTCATAGATCTGATAATGATTGTTTTATAGATCATCTTGGAGAAGAGAAATCTGTTGATATGATATATATGCTTGATGATGTGTTGTATACTGATGATTTGCCTCAGTTTGATCAGTATGATGATGATTATGTCCTCCAAACAGAAGCTAATCTTGCAGACAAATCAATAGCTAGTTTGTGGGAGGAGGAAGTTCAGTTACAACAACTTGAAAACAGTGATCAAACGATGCATATCAGCTATGACAATGACGAGGAAAGTGAAGAAAATTTTGAAGTAAGTGAAGGATCTTTGCCTTTTTGTTTTTCTTCATTTCAGTTCATCAGAGACAACATTCATGCACTCAGAAATCAATTGTCGACAAGTCTTGATCTGGACCACCTTGAGAGCAATGAAAACCTTGTTCAAGACTTCTCATATTCAGATATCCAGCCCCCAAATGCCATTGATTGTCAAGTTGCACATGAAGACATGGAAGCTGGCACATATGATCAAATAATACAAGAAGATTCCCTACCTTTCTGTTTTGAATCATTTCAGTTTTTGAAGGGTAAATTGCATAGTAAATCTTCAAATGAACAGCTTGTAGGAAGGACAGATAGCGAAATTCTTGAGCAAGTTGTTAATGAGAAATCTTCCCCTGAAATGATTGATGAAATCATTTTGGATACAAAACCCTCCCTAACACCAGATTTGCAGCCACCAAACGCAATTGAAGATCAGATTATAGATGAAGGCATGGAATCTGAAATACATGATCTAATGATGCAAGAGGATTCTGTACCCTTTTGTTTTGAAACATTTTAGTTTATAAGGCAGAATCTTTGTAATATCTCTAAAGAAAAATATGAACAGCCAGTAGGATGTCATACAGTTTTAATGCATACATCGCAGCAGTCTTCTCAAATTTTTGATGATCCTATTTCTCGTGTGTTGGATGATGTTTGTTGTAATAGTTTGCCCCCATTGGCTAACCATGTGCTAGATAAGAATGTTGATAATAATCTTATTCAAAAGTTTCCTTCATTGTCTTGTTTAACAGATTGTTCATTACATACCCCATACCAAGGTTTGCAGTCATGTGAGGAGATTGATAAAGGAGACTTTTGTTTTGTTTGGAATCAGCAACAGAGTTTGGTTATTCACGAAATTCAGGATCCTTTTGATAGCCTGTTGCTATCACCAAAGAAAGACAGCACAGATGTGAGGAAAATCTTAATATTCAGCTATGAAGACTACTTGGACCAGAGTAATAATGTGTTAATGGAAATTAATGCCGATTTTTATGAAGATCCTTTCACAGTATTCTTGCAGTTATCCAGTCAATTCATGCTTTGCAAGTTTATCAATAGTCAACTTGATTCCAAGTTTCCATGGGAGTTGCCTTTTGATTCTTCCCTTTTCCTGCGCATCAGAAAGCATTTAGGAAGAAATCAAATACCAGCCAGGATGCTTATGTGGTTGCATTGGTTGTTCCATTTCACTTGATCGGGTGGTGACAAGAACAATTAGAGTAGGTTCGATGAATAAGCTCAAATATGAGCATCTTTCCAGTTTGTTAGCTATGATTTAGTCATGTTTGGTTTTATTATGGTTTTCAGTTTTAGCCTTGAGTTAGAATCAGTCTGCATAATGTCATTTTTCGTGTTTTGACTTCATTGCCCAATGGATGAAGGCACTATCTTCTCTCCCAAAGATCTGCAGTTCTTGGCACCTCCAAGGAGCTACCATCCCCATTGGAGCCAATGTTAGAGTCAGTCTTTTTAGTCCTCCGTCAGAGATCAAAATCTCTTTTGTTGCATTTCATTTTAGGGGTCTCATTCAGTTAGATCATCTGCATTCCATTAGGAGCATCGATCTTCTAATGGAAGGGTCTTTTCACTCATACCCCTCATGTCATGTACCTGCTGGTCCATGTCTACTCATTAAAGTCAATTTTGAAGTCATTTACAGTCCTATTTGGTCTTTTGGTCAGCAAAGAGTCATTTTAGTCATCAGGTCTAGGGTTTCGCAAATTTTGTCTTCAAAGTGTCCATAATACTAGCAGGCATATGAGGGAGGTTTGAAATAAGTTTTCATGATATAAATTTCATCGTCAATATGCTTGATCATAATTCTTCTTCAAAACTCTGTTTTGAAGAAAAATCGTCCATTTTATCTTTGTGATAAATATGTAATTCTCAAAGCTCCTTCAGTTGTGAAAATCTCCAGGCACAGCCCTGGTCACCTTTTCCAAGTTCCGTGCCATTCATCCCTGTAAAACAGACAAGATAGTTCATCATTCATCTCAGAAAATCACAAATCAAGCAAAACAGAGTTTCAAATTGAAGTGTCAAAGGTTTCAAAACTACAAAAGTGGGTGTTTCACATCAAAAATCAAGTTCCATGATATATATAAGGCATTTCTGGTGTTTAAATAATCCATTCACACGCCAAAGACATCAAAGAACCAAAGACAAGTCGTGGAGGAGTGAAAGCATTGTTTTAGGCTGAATTGTGTGTTGAAATCAGCTGCGCAACACATTGGCTGAGTGGCGCGGTGCACATGACGTGCGCGGTGCATTGGGCAATTTTCCACAATGTAAAAATACACAGGCGTGGCGCACATGGCGCGCGCGGCGCGTTGGGCTGGTGCGCAGTGCACAGGGCTAGAACGTTAAACTTTTTTCTACCTAACTCAAACATCAAATGGAATGGTCTCCTCTGCTCCAAGTAAGGTCAATCCATCTTGCAATCACCTTTGATCAGTGTTTGGTGTGGTTTTATGACTAATTATGAGAATTTGAATATCAAAATTTAAGCCATAATCTCTCATTAAAGATTGCTATTTAAAGTTTTGTGTTGAAGTTTTAAAACATTTTTGGCGCCACTCACCACCTTGTTTTCACATCTTGTGATCCCATTTCTACAGTTTATTTCCTTATATTCCCTTATACACTTATTCCTAATTTCCTTTTTCCTATCCCTAAGTCACTTTATCCCTTATCATTCCTATTTCCTATTTCATTTGTATAAAAATCCCCAAAATCCCAAGTTACTCCAACATTCAGTGGTTGTCCCCTCCTCCAAAGTTTTTCAAATCCTCAAAGGGCAAACTACCACTTGGCATAGACTTTCAACACCATGGAGGTGGACACCGATACATTATATGACCAAGACAGTGACTTTACAACTGAAACTGCATGCACCAGGAGGGTACTGAAACGTCAAAAAAGGGAGGATAGACTCCGAATCTTGGTCGAAGCTTCTTTGGCTAAGCATGGCACTTGATGGGGGACCTACAGCCCAAATTCCAAGGAATTTGGAGAAAATTTTGTCATCTTTGAAATTTTTTGGTCACAAAACAGATTTTCCTGCCCAACGTGTAGTGCCACTTGGCGTGCGCTTATAATTGGGAGATCCTCTGGAGGAAAACTTTACATTTTTAGATTTTTCATCAAAATTTATGCATGCTCATGGATTACCTAAGGATTTCATCAAGTTCTGGGTTGCCTAAAGGGTCAAAAACACCCTAAAAATGACCTCTCTGCCACCTTTTGCACTCATAGGAAGCAGTCTTGGGAGTTTGAAGTTTTGGAGGGGCAAATGACATCCAAATTCAGAGATTCCACTTGGGTTGGAAATTCGATAGGTAGGGCTTTCCAACGAGCTATCATGAGCTCAATTTGAACTTCTAGAAGTGCCTCAAAATCAGCTCCAAATTTGTGCTACACATACAGGTTTTGGGCACGGTGCATAGAGAATTTTGGCCTATTTTTCACTCAGCGGCTCAGGATTTCACCCAGTTTTGACCAGTTTTACTTTTTCATGTAACTCTTGATCTACCTTGATGTAATTTCATGAACATGATGTAATTTTGGCACATATTTACTTGTTTTAGTAGATTCATTCACTAAAAAGTGAAAAACAACTGAATGAATCAGTTTCCTAACATATAGAGGCAAGTTGTTTCATTGCCTATTTTTCAGTTCCTTGTTTAGATATGGTTGAAACAGCTCCTAGAATGATGAGCTCGACCCCTAGAGGCATGGTAAGGATTTAGGCTTGTCTATATCATGTAATTTCTCAGTCATTTTCAGTGTTGGACACTTGGGATTGCTTGGCACTCCATTGTACATCTGATTTCTGCATTTTTGGCAAAGGAAAGACCATGGTTTTGCAGCACTTGTTGGGATCCTTGTGGCTCTATGTTTTGATAGTGTTTTTATTCATGTAATTGTAAGTTCATTGATGTTTTATGTATGCCATTTTCCTTCTCTTTGCTTCTGAAAATTAAACAAATTGAGTGACAAAGGTAGAATTCATGAATTTGTTGTGCTCTGCCTGAAACTTTGTTTAGTTTTACATTTTTCATTTGTTTGGAGAGGATTCTTGCAGCTTCTTGCCCTCTTCATATCCTCAACGGTCTTTTCTATCCATTCATTTAATCTAAAGCATCAAAACTACTGCCTACCTTGCCCCAACCGGAACTCTGCAAAAATTTGGCCTCATCCCTGGATCCAAACTCACCTTTCCCTTTTTTCTAACAAAACTCCCAAAAACTCAAATCAAATCCTTGTACTTCATATCTAGCCTCAAATTAGTTTTATTTCAGTCATCTCAAGCCCCATTGATTATCTTTTGTTGAGATTGACCTGGAGAGAGCCCTCTCCTGTCCTCATAGGGCTAGCTATGAGGCTAAGCGTGGTTTGATGTTGGCCCTGGATCCTAGCTTTTCAGCCTGAGGTAAATCTAGGCACTAATAGTATACACAACTAATGCAACTAAATTAGTATTGTGGAATGGACTAACTATGATCCTAAGACCTAATTTGAGCTACTGGGTAGAGAGAAAGAAAACCCATATGCATTCAAGTTCCATAATATGGTTTCGAGTGAGCATTGTTCACACAACCAAGCTTGAGAATACCATTGAGTTGAGTGATTATAACAACACCAGGTTATCAGATCTCTGCAAATATCAGTTGTCCCAACTAGTGCATCTAAAGCTTTCTAGGATTTTTCAAATACTTGTTATCGTAGAGCAGAACTTGATCTCCAACTAAAAAATACTTGTTCTTAATATGATGATCATGCCAATATTTTTTCCTTTGTATTATAGCTCCAAATCTCACTCTTATGGTTTGTGATGCTGCACTCATGGCCTAGGGCAACCCCTCCTTCCAGACCTGGTCCAAATTTTGAAAAACAGTGTTTTATCTCTTATACGTGACATTGCCCTAAGTTAAATGCGTGTATACGCGAGTAGGCATATACCCAACCCGCGTATATGTATTAAAACACTTAAAAAAATATAAAAATCCTTAATTTAGGGCGGAGATCATGGGTTTTACCTGTTGATCACCTGTTAGTGCCTGTGGCCCAATTGTTCCCAACCAACTCCCAACTAAAAAACTAATTTGGGAGAGGTATAAAAAGACCTTAATTGGAAGGACTAAGGGAGGAGAGATGAGAGAGAAAGGTTATTATGCTGAGATTTTTCCCTTGACCAGGTTTGAAGACCCTTGTGCCTTCTGCAGTTCCCCCATTTGTACAGGAAACCCTTGTTTCCTTGTGTGTTGATGTTCATCCACTACTTATGGCATCATGGAGTAAGTCATGGAAGGAGTTTGTTAAAGGCTTGAGGCTGGACGGATCTGGAAGCAAGCTTTGCTTGGAGCCTGCGAAAGGTGACTCAGGTGAAATTATTCCTTTTCTGTACTTTATTTGTCTATAATAAAAGAAACACATGTCTTGGTTCCTGATATAAATCTTCTTTATGTTTATGATATTCATTTTGGAATTCATATGTGAATGGTTGTTTAAAGTTCATAACTAACTACCTTTTGTTTATAACATGAAGATGGTTTCTTTGTAAGGTTTTGTCCATATACTGCTGTGTTCTTTGGAATTGGTTGTTTTGCAGGACAAAGAAGCAAAAGGAACTTGAAGAAGGGTTTGGACCCTAAAGGACCTTCTCAAACGTAGGACCTAAGGTATGCCCCTTTATCATAGAATTTGCTTATAATAGCATAATGGCTATGTGAATGTGTGTTTCTCTGTATAGACAACTTTCAATCTGCTAGGGTTTCAACCCAAAAGCCCTAGGGGAACATTTCCCTCAATAGAATTGGCGACTCCACTGGGGACAACATTTTTGTTGTTCCTAGTTTGGGTGTTTTCAAGCCAATCAGGGCTCAGCTGCCTGCCTGCTTGCTGTTGCTGTGTGGTCTGTTCTTGAATTCTAAGTTTTGCCAATTTCTTCAGTTTTTTTTTTAATTTTTCTTGAAATATTTTATATACGCTTTTATTCTTAGTTACAAAGGCATATATACGCATGTTTCCTTATGTGAACCCGCGTATACGCAGGTTTCCTTAGTTACAGTCACGTATACATGCAGTCTGTACATCAGTATAGTCGCGTATATCTTGCAATTTTCAAGATTTTTAAATCTTTTTGTCTCTGAAGGTCTGCCTGGTGGTTTAATTCAGTTTGAAACAGTCACTTTCTAGTATCAGTTGTTAGTTTTACAACGATCATCTTGTTCCAAATTCTCTCTCATTATAAGAAGTATTGGTCTTGTTTTTTGTTGTTGCAAGCGTCATCATTTCTTGCTTAAGCACACAAGATTTCTTGCTAGAATCTTGGCTGCTTTGATTCATCAAGGCAGGAATATTGATCTCAATCTTTGTGTTAAATCTTGCTTTTGGTGACTTTTTGTTTGCTTGACAAAACCGCTTTTTGTGACCATCCACTTCTTTGTTTCATGAAAGTTGTTGATTGATACTTTCTTGAAATTGGTCTTTTTGATCTTTTTGGTTTTTGTTGCCAAAGCTTTCATTGCTGCTTTTGATTGTTGAGAGCATCCTTAAACACATTTCTTTTTGTTGAGTTTTCGTCCATTGTGTGGTGTCAACTTGAAAAAGTGTTTGTTGCCTATTCTTCAATCACAAAGTTTCAGTCTTGTTGAGAGCATTTTCAAAAAGACTCTTTTGTTGCTGCTTTGAAGAAAACTTTTTAAAAAACTTCGTTTTGCTTTCTTGAACTTGGTTTTCATTTGGTTTCCTTTTAGTGAATGAAAGTGCTTTATGTTTGTCTTGAAACTTGTTTTTAGTGTTTAGATGAGCAGTATTACCTCTCGAGGGCATTAGTGTTCAAGCAAGGCATGGCACTTCCGCGGAACAAGAGAGGAACACTCCAGTTCTTTCTCGAGTTCTCTTTCAAGCGGTAGAAGAACTCTTAGAGTCGTTAGCGTCTCCGAATTCTCCCCTACCATCTAGTCATCCAGATGTATTACAATACGTTGGGACTCCGACGCATAGACTGTCAAGTCCAGGTTACGCTACGCGCTTACCATCGATGACCACTACTGGAAGCATGGCTTCTACTACAAGTGCTACAACTATGCAGACTCCAACATCGGTGCAAGGGGGAGGAACGATTTCCATCTCCTCTGCTTCTTTGTTTGGATCTTTTGCTAGCACATCTTTAGTTGGGTCTACCTCCATTCCGTCCACGAGTGGAAATTCCCAAACCAATGCTTTTGGTTCTGGATTCTTCCCATTTGGCACCCATTCACAGGGTATTCCATTAGTTCCGTTTAGTGCCGCCATGTCCATGATGGGTGGATCGGCTTCATTCCAGGGTTTTCCTTTTGGAAGTGGTCATATACCACATTCCAACCCAATGATAGGATCCATGCCTTTTTCTTCTATAGGACAAAGCAGCAATCCTTTCCAAGGTTGGACTAACCCTGGGGTTAGCGGTGTAGGAACTGGGAATCCATTTTTCAGCCAACAAGGGAATAGGCCATACTCCATAGTTAGTTCATTTCAAAGTATTCCTCCCTTAGCTTCAGCTTGGAATCCGTATCAGGGGTTATCAACTCCTTATAATCCTTTAGGAGGAAACTTTGCTAGTTATGGAGGCTTTGCGGCCAGAGTTGGTCAAACTCCGAATTTTGCTGGATCACAAGGCTTGCCTTTTGGTTCAGCTGGTTCTACTGGTTACTTCGGGCAGCCTGGTGCCTTCCAAAATCTAGGCCAATCTTTTTAGAACTTTGGGAGTTCCGCCCAGTCTGGGTGGAATCCCCAAGGTCCTCCTAGGCTTCCGTTTCTGGCAACGTTGAACTTGCCAGATCTCACTAAGTTAACAAATGATCCAATCAAGTACAATCCAGCCTAGCCATCGGTCCCAACCAAACTCCCTTCGGACATCCCAAAATTCGAAGGGAGGAGCGGTGAAGACCCGGGTGACCATGTAACCACATTCCATTTGTGGTGCTCATCTAACTCCCTTATCGATGACTCGATTAGGTTGAGACTTTTTCAACGCACCTTGACTGGTAATGTGGCCAAATGGTATATAGAGTTGCCAGGGGGCAGCTTTACATCTTTCGCTGACTTAGCCAATATTTTCTTAAATCATTTCCAGTTGCCTGTCCGTTATGATGCCAGAACTGAACTTCTGGCCACTTTTCGTCAGGATAAGGAAACTCACATTTCTGACCATATTCAGGAATGGAGACGGAGAAAGAGGCTCATTAAAGCCGAAATCCCTCCGGAGTACCGTCTCGAATGGTTTTTGAAATCTTTACAACCTGAGATCTCTAAAGATGTCTCCATGTATGGAGTCTATTCTGAGGAGCAAGCCATTTTTAGGGCCCAACAATTAGAATTGATCTACTCTCAGTCTGGGATCCTACAAAAATACTTGCCAGATGCTCCTGGGTCTAAGGTTGACATAGCTAAGTCGAAGCCAGGTCCCCACGCAGATGGTATCGTTCGGTCGGTAGACACGAATGCGGTGAACTTGTTGAACCAATTGTAGCAGTTGTCTTTACAAACTGCTTCTAACAACCAAGTCACATCGTCTAACCCTCTAGCTTCCCAAACCTCTTCGATTAATGCCGTCCAACCTGATAACCCCAAAGGAAATAAAAATTCCAATGGGAAAAAGAAAGGACGAGGTAAGAAAAAGAACCAGGATGGGAACATTGACGCAAATAAATCCGGCAATAATGCTAGTGGTGGTAGAAATGAGTCTAGAAAGAAAGTCAAGTTTCCATGCAAGTTGTGCAGTGGAGACCATTTAACTCACCTCTGCCCCAAGATTGAAGACGCTTAGCGCTTGTTAGGATAGCAAGGGACTTTTAGTTCTCAGGCTGTGTTAACCAACCCTTTTCCCCAAGGGTAGCAACTCCTTGCTGGCACAAGTTCAAACCCTGGAACCTCTGCAGGGAGCAACCAGGAAGGGGAAAAATCATCAAATGTTTTCATGATGGGTTCTAACGTCCATGTGGCTACTCAGTCACGTGATTACGGTGAAGCCAAAACTTCCAAGGACAAGACTGCTCTCGGAAATACCGACCTTCATATTGAGCGACCCCCTATCGAGACTATACCACAGATACCAAAAGGTTCTGCTAAACGTGCGACTATTAATCCTAATGCTAGGGCCACCCAGAATTACTCCATTGTTGAGGATCTGGCTCAGAGTCCGTGCGCCATGTCCGCTTTAGAGGTTCTCCAGTCGTGTCCGGCTCAGCGAAGTGCTTTACTTTCCGCGATTGGGGAAGTCGATCCAACTAACTCTTTAGTGCTCACTTTTGACATGTTAAATGTCAAAAAGCGACTCCCTCATCATATGGCTTTCCAAATAAAGTCTACATACCGGAAAATCAACATTTTTCATACCGTTATCGATGAAGGAGCTTCCACATGTGTCATGTCGATGTCATGCTGGAAGGCTATTGGATCGCCTTCGGCTGTTCCTTCACCTACCATCTTGACTGCATTTGATGGTCATTCTCATAAGCCGCATGGGATTATCCCAGCCTTTCCTATATGTGTTGGGGGGAAGGTCATCAATATTGAAGTAGAAGTCATAGATGCTAACCTAAACTATAATCTCCTCTTAGGAAGGAACTGGGTATACAAAATGGACGCCATTGTTTCGACTCTGTTTCGTGTCATTTGCTTTCCTCATGAGGGGGAAATCATTAAGGTTGATCAATTGGATTATTTTCCAGTTGATCCTCAAGCAAGGTCTGACTCTACTGTTCCCTTAGTGGATAACCCTCGTCCGCCTACTGAGAATTTAGGAGTAGGGATGTATTCCTCATTGATGGTTACCTTTGATCTTCCCTCTCCTTTCACTAGAATCAATGCCGTTTAATCATCTAAGGAGTCTCCTCGAGAAGAGTTCTTCCGAACTCGTTATTTTTCAGACCCTTGGACCTTGCCTTCACCTACAACCACATTAGTTGAAGGACAAGTAAATGGAATGGCATTCCCTATATCTGCAACTGAGCTTAGATATCAGTCTATCGTCAACTCTGCAGATGACCACTCTACTCCTTTTTCCGAAGAGGAGTTAGATGGTGATGTGGCCCCGGCCTGGAGCTTTGATTCTACCTCTACCTTGGATTGCTTAGATTCGGGTTTACCTTCTAAAGAAGCAATCCTCGAAGCAATGATGGGTATAGATCGACCTTGGGAAGACTTACACCATCGTTCATACTTTCTTCCTCCATTGCAGGAAGTAGAATCTAGATTCTCCAAGCTCTTTACTAGTGATGTTTGTACGGTGTCAAATCCTTTGGCTCCAGCACACGTTCGTGCCGAAGGTAATATGTCGGTGATTTCAAAAACGATACCTATAAACATCTCTAGGGACCCTAATGTGATCGAGAATCTCTTCATCGGAATTGAATGTTCCCCTAAAGAAATTCAAATTTACACCGACCTTTTTAAGGAATTTCGAGATGTATTTGCTTGGTCTTATGAAGAAATGCCTGGCATTGATCCTTCTATAGTTCAACATGAGATCAAGACGTATGAAAACGCCAAACCGGTTCATCAAAGGCTTCGGCCGGTTAACCCTAGGAAAGCAGCAGCTATCAAAGCTGAAGTTGAGAAGCTGCTAAAGGCGGGTTTCATATACCCTGTTCCTCTTACTGATTGGGTTTCTAATCCAGTCCCTGTGGATAAAAAGCAAGGAACAATCCGAGTATGCATCGATTTTAGGGACCTAAACAAGGCTTGTCCGAAAGATAATTACCCCACGCCATTCATTGATCAGATTATCGATGAGTGTGCGGGTAATGAGATTTTTTCCTTCATGGATGGTTTTTCTGGTTATAATCAAATTTCTATCCATCCTGAAGATCAACATAAGACAGCCTTTATATGTCCTTGGGGTACCTTTGCATATAGAAATATGCCTTTTGGTCTTAAAAATGCTGGAGCCACTTTTTAGCGGGCCATGTCATATGCTTTCCATGACATCAAACATGTCATTGAAGCATACTTGGACGATCTCACTGCTCGTTCTCGAAAGAGAACTGATCACCCTAGTCATCTTCAAATGGTTTTTGAGTGATGTCGTTTTTATAAAATCCGGTTGAATCCCAACAAGTGCATTTTCGTGGTTACGTCCGGTCGGTTGTTAGGGTTCATTGTGTCAAATGAAGGGATTCGGGTTGATCCCTTCAAGGTTGAGGCAATAGTTCAGTTGCCTCCCCCGTCCTCAATTCGACAACTTCAAAGTCTTCAAGGGAAGGCTAATTTCTTAAGACAGTTTATAGCGAACTATGCTGAGATTACTAAAGGGTTCATGCATCTGCTATGGAAAGGAGTTCCATTTGTGTGGGATGACTTTGCGCAGCGGTCGTTCGATGCTTTGAAAAAGGCATTAGTCTCTGCCCCGCTTTTGAGTCCACCAGATTATGGTAGAGACTTCCTTTTATATCTCGCTATAGCAGAATCAACCATTGGTGTGGTTCTTGTTCAGGAGGACGATGTTCTCACTGAGCATGTGATTTATTATTTGAGTCGAGGCTTAATAGGTCCTGAACTTCACTATTCTCCGGTTGAGAAGTTGGCCTTGGCAGGTGTCCATGCTGTCCAGCGGCTCCGTCATTATATCCTGCTACGCAAAATTTTTGTCTTAGCGGTGGTCAATCCATTTCAGTTTGTCCTCAGTAGGCGAGTGATTGGGGGCAAATATAATCGATGGATAGTCATTTTGCAAGAATTTGATCTTGAGTTCTTGTCTGCCAAGTCTAAGAAATCCATGGTTTTCGCTGAGCTAATTTCTGAGCTGCCTTATGGAGAGGATACTGTTTATGAGGAAAGTTTTCCCAATGAACATTTATTCCTCATCTCTTCACTCGACCCTTGGTATGGAGATATCATTGTTTATCTCCAGACTTCGAAGTGTCCCTCTACTTTCTCCAAGGATGAACGTCGAAAATTACGTCACCTGGCTAAAAATTATGTTATCAATGGTGATACCTTATACCGTCGAGGGGTTGATTCAATCCTTCGGCGCTGTTTAACCTTAGAGGAAGTAGAGTCAATGCTAAATGACTGCCATAGTGGAGCTTGTGGTGGTCATCTATCAGGGCTTGCTACAGCCCAGCGCATCTTACGTGCTGGCTATTTTTGGCCTTCACTCTTTAAAGACTGTGTGGAAGCGGCCAAATGCTGTCACCCCTGTCAAATCTTTACTCGGAAGATGCGTGCTCATCCAGCTCCTCTTTTTCCTGTTGTCACTATCAGTCCGTTTACTAAGTGGGGTATTGATTTTACAACTTGTAATCCGCCTTCAGCAGTGAATCACAAGTACATTATCGTGGCTGTAGACTACTTTACGAAGTGGGCTGAGGCCATGCCTACTTATAAGAACGATAGTGACACGATAGCATTGTTCCTTTTTAATCAGGTTATCTCAAGATTCGGTATCCCGAGAGAGATTGTCACTGATCATGGCAGTCATTTCTAGAATCAACTGATGTCTGAATTGGCTCTCAAATTGGGTTTTTGGCAGGAGCATTAGTCTCCTTATTATCCTCAGGCCAATGGACAGGTCGAGGCAGTCAATAAAACTCTTAAGACGATCCTCCAATGGACAATCGATAAAAATCGATCCAATTGGCACGTTATGTTGTATTCGACTCTTTGGGCATACCGAACCTCCGTAAAGACTACTACTGGTTTTACACCTTTTCAGTTGGTTTATGGGATGGAATCTATCTTTTCGGTTGAATGTTAAATTCCATCTCTTAAATTAGCTATTGAGCTCCTTCCAGAGACTTCAAGTCTCGAAGAGTGCCTCCTTCACTTGGAACATCTCGATGAGCAGCGTCGAGATGCCGCTACGATGAATGAGGCTCATAAGAAAAGGGTTAAAACGCAGTATGATAAATCTGTCCATCCTCAAGTCTTTTCTGAAGGTTACCTTGTCTTGGTCTATGACCAAGATAAAGACACCTTGGGGGCAGGCAAGTTTAAGCCTATGTGGTACGGTCCTTTCATTATTAAACGAGTTCTAGAAAAAGGGTCGTACGAGTTAATCGATTTTGAGGGAAACAAGCTGGCGGAGCCCCGAAATGGGCTCTACCTAAAGAAGTACTTTGCTTAAGTAGAAATTAGGCAATGGCTTCTTTGTACATTATGTATATTTGTACATATATCATCGAGATTTTTTTGATATCAACACTTTTTGGTCTGCTGTGGCAGGTGTTGATGGATGACTTGGTCTATTTTGGGTTCGCCGATGGTGCTAGTCGGCACACTCGGAATCTCGCTTCCGCAGCTTGGGTACTCTATTATCCAACTGGTCAATTGATGGTATCAAGAGGAGTATGCATTGGTCCCGCTTCAAACAATATGGCTGAGTATACTGTTGTTATTAATTTACTATCCGAGGCAATTTCTCACGAGATCGACTTGTTGGTAGTTTATCTTGATTCTCAATTGATAGTGTCACAATTAAACAACATTTATCGGGTAAGGGATCCATGTTTATATCGCCAGTATTTAAAGGTGAGGTTGTTGCAAAGATCATTTACTTATATTAATTATTTTCACATTCCAAGATCTCATAATTGGTTAGCTGATTCTATCAGTAATCAAGCATTAGACTGGCACATCAATCATTCATCACAATAAAATCAAGCATCATTCATCCATTAGTTTTTTGGTTAAAAATGTTCGTGGCATATACGCGGGTCCCTGTGCACACAGTCGCGTATAGGGCCCGTGTGTACATGGGTTTCATATTACCAACCCGCGTATATGCCGCGGTGAAATTTTTGGCAAAAAATTCAACGATGAAACATCAATTAAAAATCTTAAAACCAGTCACAATCAGTTGCAAGCTAAGTATAAGAGTTACCTGGAGGTTTTTGAAGAATTTGAACGGTTGAATTTGGCATATGGGAAGTTTGCTCCTTTTGCTCCAACTCTTTGCTCTCAAACTCAAATGGTAAAAATGGTGAGTCCAAAATCCCTTTTATAAGTTTTGAAAATGAAATTTTTTTTCAAAATTTTATTTTGTTTGGCCTCATGTGACTTTTAACTTGGGAGCTTGGAATGTTGAGAATGGTTTGTTTTTCAAGACATTTTGGACATTTTTTCAACAGTTTCGAGATGGTTCCATGACTGCTGACCCATCATGGCAGGTATCGTTTTCTCACTAGCATATAGGTTAGGGACACCATTTTTCTGTTGCATTATGCATACTAGCCTCCATTTGTCGATACATCTACCATAGGGTCGACCCCATCGTGTTATGGTTCGTAAGCCATCTTCACTTGCCGATTCTTTAAATCATGACACGATGGTAGAGCCATCCTTTACATGGGCATCGTAGTTAGCACCTCACTGACATTTGTTGCCCATGCTGCTCTGATTTGAGTAGGCTCGGGAGTCCTCTGTAGTCCCGCCATGACTTATGCATTGAAGACTCATTCCTCTTTGCTTCTTCACTTTGTTCTGGCCTTATACCCTAGAGGCTCCTTTGTGTTGAGTTGTACTACTGCATTGCATGTTGACCACTTGCACCTTTTGGCCTAAAGCCGGCTTCACTTGGACTCGTGTTTAAGCCAACTTTTGACCATGACGACTGAAAAATCAACCTTGCATACCTTTGACTTCTGTAACTTGACACACCTTGACCCGTGGAAGGAACACACCTTTGAGTGTCACTGACCAGTTTTCACCTCCCTGCATTGAGCATAGGAACGTTCCATTCCCAGGAACTAGATCATCTGTTTCACCGACACTCGTTCTTTCCACTATACCATAGCATTCTTTTATTCTTTTTCAAGCTTAACAGAAAAAGACAAAAAAATTAAATATTCCAAAAAGAGCGGGAACGGGACAGTATTTCCATTTATTGTTGGCAGCTAGAGTCAGTCGTGTCGCCCTTGAACAAAGCACTCAAAGCAAAGTCTCCTCCATTTGGGCGGGATTTAGTTTGACTTAGGTATGCCATAACCTTGTTATTGAGTCAATTCTCCCCCGATTTGTTATCTCTTCCAATCATATGGAGGGTTCGTTCATGCCTCCTGCATGATGAACTTATACAGAGTCATCATATGCTACCACATAGTCACATTGAGTCATGCTTTTGTTCAAGGGAAGTTAGCCTGAGTCGGCCTCTCTGCGGTGTCTCTTGACTCATTTTTCAGTCGGCCATCCCTGATTGTCAGTATCATGTCTATCATCACATTAGTTATATTGGTCCTTTACTCGTGCCGGTTTGAGAAGGTCTCCATTGACTTCTTGCTAGCAGGTCTTGTCCTTATCGACGACGACACCTTGCTCTGATGATAGGCCTAGAGCTGCACCCTGGCCCTATTTTCATTATTGATAGGTCACCTTGTGCTCAGCATCGATCAGTATCATGGGTCTTTGACTGAGTGGTTTCCCTTATGTTCGACATCAGCTTACATTATCACACATTGGGATTCGTGCAGTACCTTGGTTTCCATTTGACCCTATTGGTGGATACCTCACCTCTGTGTCAGCTTCCATTATTGGTTGGTTCAGAGGGTTTCTGTCGTGCACTAGCCACATCTTGTGTATGCTGGAAACGTACTTCGGTTGGGTTACTACATCTCTTTCGTCCGATTCCTTCCTACGGGTTACACTCGTGCTAGATTGATGAAGGAGCCTTAATGCCTTCCTTCTAGCGGATCTTTCCCTATCGACTCCGACTCATTGCTCCGGGGCAAAGATCTAGAGTCCATTTGGCAGTACCTTGGGGTTTGCAGTCATTAGTGGGAAACCATCATTGTCTCCTGATCGATAGATTCTTACAGGTGTTCGACTCCAGCTCATCTATTCACACTTGTTAGATTGTACTAGGTACCTTGATGCTCATTATCATTATCGGTGAGTAGTCTCGCGTTTGTTAATGGTATACATCAATAACCGGTAATCAAACGATTTCTCACATGGTCGACTTCAGATCATTTATTCCCATGGTGTAGAAATGTACCACGGCGGTCGATGAAGACCTCAGGCTGTATCAGCATTCATTGGTTCACTTGACAGTTGCTCCTGTTGCTGCTAGTTGATACCACTCCACCTTATATGTTGCAGTCAGTCATGGCGACATTCTATATGCTGGCACCTGAGTTTGCAGTGTAGTACCATCCTATTCCATCATGTTCAGTTGGTACCTTTTGGGATCAGCCTTTGATATCAGTGATCCGTTGCATCTTTCAACATCATTGACAGTCTTATATGTGATATTCAGACATGTACTTGTTCGATCACGATCAAATGATCCATTATGTATTTTCCAGTCATTTATACTTATATACTTAGTGGATCCGCTTGTACATGATATGCAGACATGCTTTACTTCTTCTGAGCATGGGTATGCCCGCCTTAGACAGTGTTTCTTTCTGATCTCCTTTTGTGGCTTGGCAGGCTGAATTCTGGTGAAGTCCTCCTCAGTTTTTGACAGATTTCCTTTCCATGTACTTGCTTAATATATTTCGGCCATCATGTACCCCTTCTGACCTCATATATTAAGGGGCATCTGTTATAGCTCCAAATCTCACTCTTATGGTTTGTGATGCTGCACTCATGGCCTAGGGCAACCCCTCCTTCCAGACCTGGTCCAAAATTTAAAAAACATTGTTTTATCCCTTATACGTGACATTTCCCTGAGTTAAACGCATGTATACGTGGGTAGGCATATACCCAACCCACGTATATGTATTAAAACACTTAAAAAAATATAAAACTCCTTAATTTCGGGCGGAGATCGCGGGTTTTACCTGCTGATCACCTGTTAGTGCCTGTGGCCCAACTGTTCCCAACCAACTCCCAACTAAAAAAATAATTTGGGAGAGGTATAAAAAGACCTTAATGGGAAGGCCTAAGGGAGGAGAGAAGAGAGAGAAAGGTTATTATGCTGAGATTTTTCCCTTGACCAGGTTTGAAGACCCTCGTGCCTTCTGCACTTCCCCCATTTGTACAGGAAACCCTTGTTTCCTTGTGTGTTGATGTTCATCCACTACTTATGGCATCATGGAGTAAGTCATGGAAGGAGTTTGTTAAAGGCTTGAGGCTGGATGGATCCGGAAGGAAGCTTTGCTTGGAGCCTGCGAAAGGTGACTTAGGTGAAATTATTCCTTTTCTGTACTTTATTTGTCTATAATAAAAGAAACACATGTCTTGGTTCCTGATATAAATCTTCTTTATGTTTATGATATTCATGTTGGAATTCATATGTGAATGGTTGTTTAAAGTTCATAACTAACTACCTTTTCTTTATAACATGAAGATGGTTTCTTTGTAAGTTTTTGTCCATATACTGCTGTGTTCTTTGGAATTGGTTGTTTTGCAGGACAAAGAAGCAAAAGGAACTTGAAGAAGGGTTTGGACCCTAAAGGACCTTCTCGAACGTAGGACCTAGGGTACGCCCCTTTATCATAGAATTTTCTTATAATAGCATAATGGCTGTGTGAATGTGTGTTTCTCTATATAGACAACTTTCAATCTACTAGGGTTTCAACCCAAAAGCCCTAGGGGAACATTTCCCTCAACACTTTGATTCTCCATGTTTTGATGGAAATATGCGAAGAACTTCTACTCATCAAGTTCCCATAACTCTTGAAGTCACTCCACAACTAACTCATGCACGAACATTTTAATGGATTGTGCAATATACAGATTGGAAATAAGGAAATCGACAAGAACCACAACTTCTGTATCATACACTAACTGAAAACGTCTATACTTATGCAACCCTATAGTGGTATTCCAGTAAGCTCATAATGCAGCAAGAATGCTTTCATCCCAAGCATCCCCGTTAGCATAACATATCTTGGTAAGACCTTTATTCAAAATTTTATTGAATGAATCTACTATACCATTAGCTTGTAGATAATAAGGACTACTCTTATGATGTTGGATCAAGAATTCTTTCATTAAGGTTGCAATAGTGCCATTGATGAAATGCAATCCTTGATCACTAGTCAAACTACTTGGGCAACCAAATTTAGTGATAATGTTCTCAAAAATGAATCATGCTACAATAATGGTGGTACAATATTTTACAAGAGCTAATTCTTCCCACTTGGTAAGGTAATATGTGGTGTTAATGATATACATATTGTGGGAATGACACACAAGAGGATTGATGGGGCCGATAAAATTGAAAACCCTTTTTTCAAAAGCTTGCAGTGCTCTAACTAGATGAAGTGGAATCTCATCTCAATGGGAAGGAGTCCTATCCCTATGGTAGACATCACATGTCTTGGAAATTTCTTTCACATCCTTAAACATGGTTGGCCACCATAATCCTTATTGCAATACCTTGCAGGTAGTACTTTCTTTCCCACCTACATGGCCTCCCGCAACTCCACTAAACACTCCCATAGAATGTCATCCTTCTCATGACCAAGAATACACATGTGCAAGATGATATCAAGGCCCAATTTATATTATTTCCCTGCAATCAATTGATAATCAGTTTCTCTCACTACAAGATACCTCTTCTGGGCGGCAATATAATTTTCAAGGCACATTCCAGTAGTTAAGAAAAGTGCAATATCCTCTAGCTAATCTAGAACAACCTCAACTTTAAATAAGTCAGCATTAGGAATTTGATCATCAAATGAACCCTCAAAATCTCTTGAATATGAAAGGGAAATATGGTCTAGCCCTACATTGGCTCGTCTAGGCTTCACATAACCTCAAAGAAAAATCCTAAAATAAAATCAACCATTGATAAATCCTCCCTTCTAGCAGAGGATTCTGAGCTAAGTACTTTAGATCTGAATGATCTGTAAAGAACTTGAAGTTCCCACACAAAAAATAATGATGGAAATTATGAAGGGAGGATACCATTTACATTCCTTCACACTTATTCGTAGTGTAATTTTGTTCTGCAGTGGAGATTTTTTGACTAGAAAAGTATATATGATGTTCCAAATTTCCTTTTCTAGGTTGTGCAAGAATAACACTGAGAGTAGTGCTAAAAGAATCCATGTGGACATGGAACTCTTTATTCCAGTCAAGATAGACTAGAATTGGATAACTTGCTAACTTTTCCTTCAATGTCTCAAAAGTTAAATTACACTCAGACGTCCATATAATGGGCTCATAATTATTCAGTATCTTCTCTAACGGAGCGATAATAGAAGGATAGTTGTGGATGAACCTATGACAATAAGTTGTGCACCCAAGATTGGATCTAATTTGTTTAACACTTGTTGGAGGAGGCATATTGAGGATGACAACAAATTTGGATGGGTCTACTAAAACACCTTCCTTCTAAACAATGTTCCCCAATAAAGTTCCAAAAGGTACAACAAAAATATTAAGAGAGATATGTAACTATATTCATCAATCAAACATCACCCTTAATAGACTTGAGTGATTTTTCAAGAGACTGTAAATAGTGCAATCATCCATATAAACTTCCAAGAACTTGTGTATGTACTCATAATTGGATGCAATAACAATTATAGAAAAAATTGCAGGTGCATTTTTAAGGCCGAATGACATCACATGATATGGAAATGAACCCCATTCTATGGTAAACGCATTTTTATTCTTATCCTCTTCCATGATCTGCACCCGATGATATCCTAAGAACCCATCTGTAAATGAATGTTCTTCCTATCTTGCAACATTATCTAGAACCTCATCACTGAAAGGAGTAGGAAATGGATCATGAACATATACATTGTTTAGGCTGTGATAATCAACACAAAATCAAATTTCTTCTGAATATTTCTTATCTTGGAAGACTATGGGGCTTATCTAATCAGCTTCATCCATAGGGAAGATAAGTCTTGATTCTAGCATCTTGTCAATCTCCCTTTTGAATTTTTCTTTAATCCTAGGATATTAGTTGATATGGATGGTGCTTTATTGATCATGCATCAAGATTTAGAACAATATTCATTTCCCTAATATCCCTATTAATGCCCTTCAACTTTAAAACTGATGCAAGAAATAGAACCTTATATTCCTTAAGCAGGTGAAAGATCTCCTTGGTGGTTTTTTCATCCCAATAATCTCCTATAGATGCCAACTTAGGATTTTTATTAGAGCCAATATTAAACCTCTGCAAATTCAAAGGTTGTAAATGTGGGGAATCCTAAGGAGGATCATCCTTAATGTTTCACTCCCCTTCAGATTCCTTAAAGGAGAGATGTCAACCCTTCTACCTCCTCATCATCAGGCACCTTGTCAATTTTTCCAGAAGCAACAACCATCTAGAATCCTAAATCATGCACCACATTGCAACCTAGATTATTAAATAATTATGCAAGAGTTTTCCCAGTAGGAAATAAAACACATTTTACAGTTTCAAAGATCCTGAAATATGAGTGTTTTAATTCGTAAAACTAAAATCAACATAGAATTGATAAATCAACTCATCCCAACTATAATTCTATCTCTTCATCTCTTCTTTTAAATAATAACCCTTAGGAATAGGTCCTAGAGTATGAATAAAATGATGTACCAACAACTTAGACGATACCTTATTCCTCTTCCATTCTACAGTATGGGCCTAGAAATGCTTCTCAGGATTGGCATGTCCTTGATACAAAGAAGCAACACAAAATCCATTTTCTAGTTTAGCAAATTTGTAGAAAAGAGTAGACTTGGCCATTTCCCATAATGAAAGATGGCCACAATGAGACACCCACCATCAAGTAGGAGTAGCTTGAAGCATAATATCCAACAGGGGCTATTTTTTCTCCTCCACAAAAATATATTCAATGTCTCATACAAAAACATCTACATGAATAATATTATCAATGATAGGTTAGTGTCTTACCTTTGTGCCAATCCACCGAGTAGATTAGATAGTTGCGCATCTCCTAGAATATAACTCATGGTCTCCCTACTTCCATTATTCTAGTGCAGCCTCTAAAAAAATTTCAGTGTTTTAAACACTTCACTAAATGACAAACCCAATGGTTGTAGGATTTATATAATCCTCTCTCTTTCCCACAGTCATCTGGTATAGCTGATTCAGGACATTGGAATCTTTTGCATTATTGACAGGATTTGTATATATAGGATCCTAATATGGATCCAAAGGTTGAATGAATTTAACCCCATCTACTTCAAAATTCATAGTTTCTCTCTCTAAATAAATGATGCAATAGTTCTAAAAATCCTAAGAAACTCCTAATAAAGCTTCATAGGTATATTTATCCCCAATAATATAAAAGACTTCAAAATCAGCATAGACCTTCACACCAGCAACATCTACCTCCTATTGTCGATACGAAAAATACCCTCCAAATTTTTTCCTACACTTGAATTTTGGATACTACTGTGGAACTTGCGATTGGTCATTCCGTTGTCACTTCTTGGTTGGTGATGCTTTGTTAATATTTCAAGCTCCCCTCTTGGATTTCAAGTGTCAAAGTCACCTTCTTACACATGCTCAGTATTTACTAAATTCATGAGTGCATTCTTTCATGCAAGCTTGAACAGGCCTAGCGCAATTTGTCAAGATAGTGTATTTTCTATATTCAACCAATGTCGATAGTTAGTGCATGTTCATTGAAAACCTCTCAATTTTGGTTGCGTTAGTACTTCTATTTTGGTGAGTTTTTCAAACTGTCACTTTTGCACACCTTCATACTCGTGAGTGTCGTTTTCATGTTTTCGAATGTTTTTTTTGCTAGATTTCACTTTGATTAGTTTCATTTTCATGTTATATTCACTCTGGTATGTGTCTCTTTCACGGTCATTTGCATATTACAAGTGTCATTAGCACTTTTATTCCCAAATTGCAAGTGTCGTCTTTTGGCATGGGAAGTGTCGCTTATCATGTAAAGTGGAGTTTTGGTTTGTCTAAAGGGGTGATATTTGTGATAATGAGTTGTTATTATCATGTAAACATGTATCAAACTCATTTCCAAGGCTTCAAGAATTGTCTCACAAGTGTCATCACTATCGTCACAACGTGTATCTTTAGTGTCACACTTGGAGTGAGCTGTCAGCAAGTTGTCGCACTAAGGAGAAGTATGTTATTCATGTGTTTTGATTTCTCCTTGTCATGTCGGCAAGTGATCTAAGTGTGTGATCATGTTACATTATTTATTTGGTTTAGAATTTTCTCACTGATCCAACACTTAGTCAAATTAGGGAAAACTCCCTGACCAGGCCACTCAACCTCAGTGAGCCCTCTTGGACTGCACATTGCATAGTTTGAGTCCTCAAGCAATATCCTTGCCTCTCGGAATTGCACATTGTTTATCTAGACTTATACATGAATGAAATAGCATACAGATATGAACATAAAACATATATGCAGCAAAAATAAAACTTCATTTCATTAATATCAAAGAATTGAAATATGCTTACATACAAAATGGAAATAAACTAGCTCGGACGATGGTAGCTTATCTCTGAGAAGAGATGTGGTAGCTACATGCCTATAAACTATGTTACAATGAGGCTAAAGGGAATTTTTACTATTGAACAATAAATGGAAACCATAAACAACCAAAACCCTAACCCCAGAAGATGAAATTCCAAGAGTTTGTGGGCCCCATTGGGGTTAGTTGGATAGCCAACTTCCCGAGGTCGTAACTTGGTCATATGATCTCTATTTGGCATGTACAATATCTTTTTGGAAAGATATATATGAGTAATATAGGATTTTTGATAGGCCCATAGCCATAGCTTGCTACAAAACTAAAAAAAATGTCATTTACGGGGTCAAAATTGCTCTAGAAGTTCATGACCCGAAAACTGCTAAAAATAGTAAATGCTACTATAGTCAAGGAAAGTGATGAAACCGACTAGAGGTATAGGTGGAATAGGTGGGTGGAAACTAATATACACCTAGATCAGTCCTCCCCCCTTAGGAATAAATGGTCCCCCTTGCATGCAGAGCCTCCATGAGGTGAGGAAATTTCTGTTGAACATGATCCCTGGTGAACCACTTGCCCCGGTGAAGAAATTGGCCTACTTTGACAACTTGATATAGCTAGATCCTATGATGGAAAGTGTTCTTGATTTGTGTGTCCATGATATTGTTAGCTGTGCCCTGTTTAATGAATCTTGGGTTGAGCTCTGTTGGTGTCAGTTTCTTAGAAACATTGAATGTGTCCAACAATGGGGGAAGGTATGGTCGCAACAGATCCACATTGAATACTGGATGTAGGATAAAAAATGTTGGAATGTTGAGATTGAAGGCATTATCCCCTACAACCCTGTTGATGTTGTATGATCCATATTAGAGCAGGCGAAGCTTGTAGTGGGGCCCAGTGAGGAGCTTCTTCTGCAAATGTAACCAAAATTTGTCGCCCACCTAGAACTTGTGTAGCACCCGATGCTAATCATGACGTTGCTTGTACTTAGCATTGAATCTACACAATATGTCATGGACCTGATGGAATATGTGCTAAATACATTCAATGAAGTTGTTAGCCTTGTTAGATTCATATTCGACATGAGATGAATCTTCTTGAGTAGATGAAAATGGTATGGACACATCGATGGGATAGAGTGGCTAGAATCCCAACCCCACCTAAAAGGGGCTATGTATAGTTGAGCTATGGAAAGATCTGTTATAGTTGTGATGGACATAGCGGAGACTTTCATCCCATGTGCATGGATGCTTCGAGTTGTACATGCGTAGAATGTGCATGATAATCCTATTGATGACCTCTATTTGGTCATTAGTTTGGGCATGAAAGGTCATGGACTTAGTGAGTTTGATATCCAACATCAACCAAAGGATTGACCAAAATGTACTCAAAAACCTGTTGTCTTGATCTAAGATAATGGACGGTGGGATCCCAAAGCGTACCCACACTCGTTCGAAGAATAACTTAGTAGTGGCTTCTGCTGTGATACTCTTCTTGTAGGTCTCCAGAATGGCCATCTTAGAGAATATTTTGAAGACCATGAAAACAGAGTCTTTTCCATGCTTAGTAGAAGGGATTCTTGACATGTAATCTTTCGAGATAGATTCCCAAGGCCGAATATGGGTGGGAAGAGGAGTATATATTCCTTGATTTTTTATTTTTGATTTGGAAATGGTGCAAAGAGTGAAGGATCTGATGTAGTTACCAACATCTTGTCGAAGCTTTAGCCAATAAAAATACTTCTGCAACACTGCCACTATTTTCTCTACTCCAAAATTTCCAATGGCCTGACTGTAGTGCACCTCCCAATTCGTAGTGGCACACTCACTTGAAGGAACATAGAGGTGTCCCAAGTAGCATAATATTGCACCTTGGAGGTGAAAATATGGAACCTACTTTCCATCTAGGAGCATCTAGTATGCATTGTTGAATTCTGGATAACTCTTGTAAAGATGTGGCCAACTCGAAGTCTCGTTTCCACAAGAGTCAAGCATAGTGGTTGTGCTATAAATGGTGGTTGGTTGAGATAGTATGCAACATTATTGGCACTGCCCTTCTTGTAATTGATGTTCAAAAGGAACTGTTGCAGATATGTGGACCATTTATGATGGTGATCATTCTACAAATTTCCTTGTATCTATATAAACTGCAGGAGTCAGTGGTATGTGTGGATGACCATTTCCTTCCCCATAATGTAATTCTTCCATTTTTGGCAAGCCCGCACAATGGAATACATCTCTTTTTCATAAGTGGGATACTTTTGGACTATAAATGAAAGTGTCTCACTACGATATGCCACCAGATGCCCCTATCAAGTAAGAACTGCACCAATAGCATAGTCAGAGGTGTCTATCTCAATTTCAAATGGTTGTTGTAGGTCTGGTAATGTGATAATTGGTGCAGAGAAAAAGCAATACTTCAACTCAACAAACATCTTCTATTGGGATTTAGACCAAAATCAAATTTCCTTCTCTCTGCACTTGGTGACTTGAATCAAAGTCCGGGTGATATGAGATAATCCCAATAGAAACCTCTATTAGAAATTGGCAAGACGGATAAAGTTTCAGAGCTCTGTTAGAGTGGTTGGGGCTGGCCAATCCTGGATAACTTGTATCTTGGCTAGCTCCACATGCAAACCCCGCTCATCAATGATGTACCCCAGATATTGAACTTAGGTCATACCAAAAGTTCATTTCTCCAAATTGGAGCACAATTTGTGCTATCACAGGGTTTGGATTACTTGTCAAATATGGTGTATTCACTCTTCCCAACTCCGACTGAAGATTGATATGTCGTTCAAGTACACTACCAAGAACGAGTTGGTGAAGGGCTATAAGATTTCTTCCATCAGCCACATTAAGGTTGTGGATGCAATCGTCAACTTGAAAGGCATAACGAACCATTTAAAAAGGCCATCCTTGGATTTTGATGCCAGGAACCTGACATCCTTAAAAAATCCCATGTGGACCTATGAGTTATGCCCACATAACCTCCAAAGTGAAGCAAGGTTACACCCTTTCATAAATTCAGAATTAAAACTAATTAAATTCTTGTTCACTTAACTTAATAAACCCCCATCAAGTTATCAGAACCAAAACAATAGAAAACCCAACTATGCACCCGATCAACGAAAACATAGACATAATCTATCAATGAGACCGGTCTCACTTCGGCTGCATCCGACTGGATCTCAAATAGATTTAACCTGCGTTGATAACATATTGGGTCTAGCTTTTCCACAAATATTATCACACTAACTCTCTGCCGTTGATCTTACCTTTTAATATGACGGTTGTTGGTTCACCCGATCAACAAAACTAATCGGCGAACCTCCACCGTTGATCAAGGCACATTTGATCCAACGATTAATAGCGATACTGGAAGGGAATCTTTTGCAATGTTTATCCACCCGATCAAGTGGTTTTCTCTCTCCATCTGAGTGCTATGCGTCGGTCAATTAATGGAATTGCTCAGAACTTCAAAATATCGCTTACCACTTTTTCTTCACCCGATAAACAGCTTCTCTGATAAAACCGCTTTTCTTCCTTGACTAACGCATGAGCTTATTGGCGCGCGATGACCGTTAGATATAAGAGGCCATCAAATCTACGGTTTGCGGGACTTCAACTAGCACATGGTTTAAAAATAGGCTTAACCCCCACAATCGACTGTGATCTATGAGTTTGAATATGAGATCGATGGTTAGGAGTGAGTGTGAGGCTTCAGCCACAATCAACGAATCCATACACTCCTACTCCCGCAATTGTTGTTCACCGTCGGATTTGCCAGCCAATGGACGGTCCTATCTTATTTTGGGGTTTCTTCACAAATTATCAATAAACTCATTCTTTTGATGTTTCAAGTCTATTTCTTGTATTAAAACGCATGCACATTCATTAGAGAACACTTACGATCTTCTCACAAATAGATCATCATTGATCAAACCTGTGATAAATGATGATTTATTCCTTCATTCAATCTCTGTCTACTAATCTGGTAGGGATAATCCACATCAACCATTTTTCTGTGTTATATAGAGAACAAACACTCTTATCCTATATTCTGAGCATCAACAAACACAGTAATTCTCAAATCCTCAATCCAGAGACTAAAAGTTATAAACACACTCAATACTAAATTACACAAAAAATACACAATCCACACTGTATTCATATTGATAAATATTTACAGAAGAAACATTCACACTCAACTGTTTCAGTTCTTCCCTCGCTCATCCATCCTATCTTTCCAGGTGAATCTAACCCTTTCACTCATTCCAAAAGATTACAATTTATAAAAATGCGGATTCATGAACACATTTAGTTCAGATCCAGAAATCTCTAATTCTTCCCTAAAGAATCTCTTCACTCCACTATTTTCTCAAAAAAATGATAATTTAAGTTTTCAAATCCCTCATATCTTATTCAAACCAGATAGTCTAACTGCTTGGCCTAATCTCCATGCAGGGAAGATCAATCAGCTACTTATAACCTTTTCTGCTAAGATTTTGACAACAAATAAAACACTCTCATACATTTAAATTAATAAAATTAATTAATCTCTTGTCTTCCAACCCTTTGTTAGCCACAACATGTGATCATACCATCACATTGCTGACTAGGTCTAAATGCTCCTACATCAGACTCCCAAAGTTGAAAGTTTTCATGACCTCCTTGTCATGTGTTTCTTTTGTTGATCATCTAGTATCCCAAACTTTACTTTGTAACTGGTCATCACTTTCATCATGTTGCTGATTCATTTCTTCTGCCATTGTCACTTATGTTCTTCCAGGATTCCAAATATTATGTTGTTGATGTGCACTTTCCTTGCTGATACAAATTTCTTTTGTTAATTTGTTTTCCTTGCTGTCTCTCTTCTTAACTGACATCATCTTCCACACTTTATCAACTTCCTCTTTACAATTTGTGCTTAGCTGAACTTCACTGACATCTATCTGCTGTACATTCTCCCTTACCATAGAAATTATGAAATTTCTGTCCAATTCTTCTTCACCTCTGTCATTTACAAACTGTTGCTTGTACTCTACAACTTCCCTTTCATTATCATTAAAGATAATATTTCCCTTTATCTTATCAAGTTCATATAATAACTTTTCCAATAATTTGAATCTTCCCTCATCTCCAATAAGCATATCATTTTCATATGACTCCTCTTTCTTGTATAAAACCGAATTTCTACCACAATTATCAGATTTAAAGTTACTATGGATTTCTGTCTCCACAGGTAACTCTGCCATCAAGTCCTTATATTGATCCTCTGCAAAATTTATAAAACTGTCAATAAATTTCATTTGAGCACTTTCCTGTTCATTACATAATATTCCCTGTTTTGACACAAAAATGTCATTCAACAATTCAAGAATTAAAATCTCCTAAAATATATCATTGTGAAGTATCCTTTCACCTTTTGTACAACTAATTAATTTTGTTTCATCTTCACCTACAACAAAAAAAAAATTATGGTTTTCTAAAGCTTCTTCATGGTTTACAGATTCATAAAAATAATCCACTTTAAAATCACAGAATTCCTGAACTTCTGTATTTGTCAACATCATCATACATTCCTTCACATTTTCCACACAGTCTGGATTTTCTACTGAAGATACTTCATTCTGGTTATCATCACAAATTTCCATTTGTTTGTCTTCAGTTTCCTTAATCATGAAAATTTCCCTGTCAATACCATCATTCTCAAAAGTATTAAATACATGCTCAAAATATCCTTCTATTTCAACTATTTTCTCAAACAATTTCACTTCTTCATCAACATGCATAAGCACATTGTCCAATTGTTTTTCATCATCTGTCAAACCTGAAAACATACACATCATGTCAGTTTCAAAAATACAAGGCTCTTCATATGAACACTCATTGACTAGACCTTCATGCTCCTTTGAACTATTCGGATAGTTCACTAAGTTATTGAGAAATTCTTCCTCAACATCTTTGATTTCCTTTTCATCAAAGAAAACTTCTGGGACTTCAGCTTCCTGACTTTTGCTTGACAATTTCATCATAATTTTGCATAACATCCCCCTATCCTTTACAATTTTCTCCAGCACTCAGTTTATCCAAATAAGATAAGAATTTGATCTTTCAAATATTTCCTTGACTTAACTTCTTCAGCTGTGTTCTCTGTGTCAGCTTCACTTCTCTTCACTTCACAACCCTGCAATGCATTAGCTTCTCTCCCTCTGTCCATTTTCCATTGGTTTTCTATCCATGTTAATATTTCTTCTAACATGATCCAATAAGTTTTGACTAAGAGAAGACACAACCATTTACTCATACCTTATAATTTTCTCCACCAATCAAACTCTTGAAAGTCTTCCTGCATCTCCTTTTCTGTTTTTCTTGTCTCTGCCTCTTTCACAGAGTCAATTTCATTTGGCTGCATACCTACAACTTTACATTCACACAAATAATTAATCCCAAAATTATGAGATTCTCTTGCCTGTGAAGATGCTACCAACACCTTTCTCTCATGCTGATTTGTATAGATCATCTCTTCGTCACTATCATCATTGTCATCACTATCTCCTTCCCCAAGGAGAGATCCTTTCTCTGGTTCGGCAATGCATTCTACTCCTTCATCCTCAACTTTTTGAAGCATTAATTTCTCAGCAAACAATTCTTTGACAAGCCACTCAACTCTTTTCCCCACATATATTCCTTGTTCCAAATATTTTCTAATTCCTTTTTGTACCAGCTTCTTCAAATGATTGAGTTCTGCCTTCATCTCAGCCAACTCTATGTCCATTTCTTCTTTACTCATTGTTTTGAGTCCAATTGCTTTGGCACTCTTTTTCCTCTATCTATGACTTTCCTCTGTACCCTTGTTATGACTATCAATAGTCAATTCCTTTTCTTCCTCTGGTGGAATTTCCTTGTTCATCGGTGAGCTGAAACTATCCCTTTCTTTCATTTGTAACAAGTCTCCTTCATGCCCTACCAAACTTTTCTGAGTTTAGCCTTTTTGCATCTATTGGTTCTTTCCTCGAACCTTTCACTGACTAGCAATTCTACCCAGCACTCCTCTTACTGGAATTTTTATCTTGAAGACAACTCTACCCATAATCAAAATTGTGGAGCTACCTCAACAACTTGTACCCAACCGCAGTTGGAAGTTGTTCTCAGCTTCTCTTGAACACTCCTTGCTCTATGTTGCTGCATCTTCAATTGCTCACTTCCTTCTTTCATTCAGTAATTTCATTTATTGTTGGGTACTGTCACCTTTACCCATCTGAGAGTTATTCTTGCTTCATCTTCTTTAACATAGCTCATGTGCTATTATGCTAATACAATTCATTCTACCTTCCAACAATTTCGCTGTTTCTGTTGACCTATACAATCTTAACTCAAGATACATCAAAGTACCTTTCAAAACTACCAATTTTCCTTCAAAGATGTCTTAAAACTAATTCCCATTCCATCAATTAAATCTTTGCCAAATGATTCATCTGTTCACTATTTCATTTAAACTTCTCCGTTCAAAAGACTCCATACAGTCAGCAACTATTCTTCATCTTACGATTAAGATTCAATTTGAAATTCACCTATAATTACAAATTCATGACACACTAAAAATTCCTTTTAATAATATGTTGTAATAAAATCTTGTCTTGCTTCTACAAATTCCAAAATTCATTCCTTGTAGTGCTTCTTATTTCAAATCTATTAAACCCAATCTCTATTCTTTCAACCATAAATATCATTGTCTTCAACAATACTTTAAGCAATCCTTAATCATTAAAATTCTTCAAATCATTTAAATGATTTCAGTCATAGCAATCCACTCTTCTATTTGACTTTAAATTCAAAACCTTCTACTTCAATTTTTCTTTCAAATCAAACCAATCATTCAATCAATTTACATGGAAATTTCATTTGCCTAAAAGGAAATTTTCACTCCTTTGTTGTTCTTCAAACATCCAAACAAATCTCTCTGCTAACAGAGGATTCAGCTTTTCCCTGTTCTGATCTCAGTGTCCTTTGTATTAAATTCTTTTGAGCTCTAATTTTGCTTTGATTGTTCTAACATGTAGATATCTCCAATATTTAACATTACTGTACTTCTATGCAGAATCCTTTTCTGCTCTGATACCAAAAATTGATGCTAGGAAACTGACATCCTTAAAAAATCCCATGTGGACCTATGAGTTATGCCCACATAACCTTCAAAGTGAAGAAAGGTTACACCCTTTCATAAATTCAGAATTAAAACTAATTAAATTCCTGTTCACTTAACTTAATAAACCCCCATCAAGTTATCAAAACCAAAACAATAGAAAACCCGACTATACACCCGATCAACGAAAACAAAGACATAACCTGTCAACGAGCCCAGTCCCACTTCGACCGCATCCGACCAGATCTTAAATAGATTTAACCCGCATTGATAACATATTGGGTATGCCTTTTCCACAAATATTATCATGCTAACTCTCTGCCGTTGATCTTATCTTTCAATCTGACGGTTGTTGGTTCACCCGATCAACAAAACTAATCGGCGATCCTCCACCATTGATCAAGGCACGTTTGGTCCAATGGTTAACAACGATATCGAACGGGAATATTGCACAATGTTTATCCACCCAATAAAGTGGGTTTCTCTCTCTAGCTGAGTGCTACATGTCGGTCAGTTAATGGAATCGCTTAGAACTTCAAAAGACCACTTACCACTTTTTCTTCACCCAATAAACAACTTCTCTGATAAAACTGCTTTTCTTCCTTGACTAACACACGAGCTTATTGGTGCGCGATGACCATTAGATATAAGAGGCCATCAAATCTACGGTTTGCAGGACTTCAACTAGCACATGGTTTAAAAACGGGCTTAACGCCCACAATTGACTATGATCTATGAGTTTGAATATGAGATCGACAGTTAGGAGTAAGTGTGGAGCTTCAGCCACGATCAAGAAATCCATACAATCCTACCCCCACAATTTTTGTTCACCGTCGGATCTGCCAGCCAATGGATGATCCTGACTTATTTTGGGGTTTCTTCACAAATTATCAATGAACTCAGTCTTTTGATGTTTCGAGTCTATTTCCTGTATTAAACGCATGCACATTCATTAGAGAACACTTATGATCTTGTCACAAACAAATCATCATTGATCAAACTTGTGATCAATGATGATTATTTCCTTCATTCAATATCTATCTACTAATCTGGTAGGGATAATCCACATCAACCAGTTTTCTGCGTTATATATAGAACACACACTCTTATCCTATATTCTGAGCATCAACAAACACAGTAATTCTTAGATCCTCAATCCAGAGACTAAAAGTTATAAACTCACTCAATACTAAATTACACAAAGAAATACACAATCCACACTGTATTCATATTGATAAATATTTACAGAAGAAACAGTCACACTCGACTGTTTCAGTTCTACCCTTGCTCATCCATCCTATCTTTCCATCTGAATCTAACCCTTTCACTCATTCCAAAAGATTACAATTTATACAAAATGCGGATTCATGAACCCATTTAGTTCAGATCTAGAAATCTCTCATTCTTCCCTAAATAATCTCTTCACTCCACTCTTTTCTCAAACAAATTCTAATCTAATCTTTCAAATCCCTCATATCCTTTTAAAACTAGATAATCTAACTGCTTAGCCTGATCTCCACACAGGGAGGATTAATCAGCTACTTATACCCTTTTCTGCTCATATTTTGACAACAAATAAAGCACTCTCATACATTTAAATTAATAAAATTAATTAATATCTTGTCTTCCAACCCTTTGTTAGCCAAAACATGTGATCATAACATCACATTGCTGACTAGGTCTAAATGCTCCTGCATCAGAATTGAACGCAGTCTTCCACACATTGGAGGGTTCAATTGGTACCTAGTGATAACTAGACTTCAAATAAATCTTGCTGAAGTATTTGCCACCCTTGAGATGGTCCAGAAGGTCATGAATATGTGGGATTGGATACCTATTCTAGACAGTGATCTTATTCAGCACCCAATAATTAATACAAATCCTCCAAGTTCCATCCTTCTTCTGTACCAACACGATCAAGCTCCCACAAGGTGGTGAACTTTACTTGATGTGCCCTTTCTGCAACAACTTCTAAATTTGCTTCTTCATCTCATCGTTCTCCATAACAGAGTGTTAGTAGATTAGTCCATTGGAGAGCGACATGCCTAGGGTCATATCAATGTGGTGCTTGACTTGACAGTGTAGGGGTACCCCTGAGGGTGAGTTGAAGATGTTCCTATACTCCTCCATGACCTTGTCCATCTGCTACTACTGTGCAAAGGATCCCTATCTAAAGGATGTGGAGGTGGCCACAATATTCTTCTTTCCTTGAGGGTGAATCACAAGGAAGACAAATTTCCTAGTTTGGGAAATGATCTTACTACATTGCTTCACAGAGATCAAAGAGATGGCGGTAGGTGGTTCTACCTCTAATATCCTGTATAACTTATTTCCCAAAATAATAGTAACCATGTGAGGCTTAGACTCACACAAAACATGATGCTTCCACAAGTATGGTTGGACTAATAATACATCCCAAACTTCAAGAGGAGCAACATGACACAATACCTCATCTGTGAAGAGCTTGATGTTGTAGGGAATGAGATAATGTTGGCTGAAGCAGAGGTCTCATCCTTGGTGAAGCCACCCGACGGTGTATGGTTGCAAGTGTGGTGTGATCAATAGGCCCAACCACTTTATGAAATATGATGAAATGAGGTTCTTTTGACTCCTTTTGTCGACAATGAACTATTTTGGAGAACCTTTCACGCACATTTGTGAGTGGAAGAGGCGCTCCCCCTCCTATGGATCTTTAGGCTCAATATTCTAGATCTTGGTGTTGGCAACAATGGCACTGGGATTCACATCAATAATATGCTTCCCTTTGTGATTCCCCTTGTTGGGCTTTGACTCAAAATCAGAACATGCATCTAATTCTTAAGCCTTCATCTCAGACGCCAGTGACTTCTTGGCTCAGCACTCACTCGTGCTGTGAGTGGGGATCTTATGGAACTCACACCACTGTCTCGTGCCCTCTTTTGTCTTTATGGTGTTGCTCTTTTCTTGTGGCTTCAACAGGTTGTACTAGGTCTCCCCACCTTGGCTTTGTCACTTTTTCTACAGTTTAGGGGCCCCTTTCCCTTGCTTCAAATTCGTAGACCCAAAGTCTCACTTCTTTTGGTTAAACTTCCACTCAAGCTTTACATCATATCGATAGGCGACATCGAGCGAGGAGATGTCCATGAAATCCTTCTTATCCTGGATGTACCTGTATAGACAACCATAGTACTTGAGTACCAAATGTCACTCAGAATTATTGATGCCCAACTTTGTGCGAAGGGTATGAAAAATATTTGTGAACTCTGCCACATCTTGGTCCCTTCCCTATCTCCATATCTCCCCACAGGGTAATAATTCTCCTTTATGGTGTCTCGGAAAGAATTCCAATTAGGTGTGACTAAAAATAGTGAGGGTTCCCTCTCATCCCTCTTCTCAAAGTAGGTCTCCCACCATTCCTTGATGTGGGGGGCGGTTTTGAGGTGTGAAAAGGTAATATTTTTTTGATTAGAAAATTCATGAATAGAAAAATACCCTTCTAACATATTTAACCATTTATCTATGACATCCACATCTATCTGGCCTTCAAATATGGGGATGTCAAAGTTAACTTGTGCCTTAAAGGGAGTGTCATGTCCAAAGTTGCTGCTGGATGAAGATGCGTCGCCTATGGGTAGTCGTTGAAGGATCTAGGCAAGTTGTCCATCTTCATGTTTCTTTGCTACTCGAGGGCTTCTTTGAGGAATATTTTGAAAGAATATCCTACTCCATCATATTTCTTTTCTTCCGCCATGAGAGTTTGTCGATGTTTGCAAGGCTAGTCTTGCAAAGGTTCAACCAGTTCGAGCCCTAACTCCTTATACCCTGATCTCATTGGGGACATGCAAAGAAAAACAGAGAAATAATAGACTTCTCTGATACCACTAATATGAACTTATAAAATAATGCAATAGAATACATATATAAACATAAACACAAAGATTCAGTAGAAATAAAACTTCATTTCATTAAATATCAAAGAATTGAAATATGTTTACATACAGAATGGAAATAAACTAGCTCAGGTGATGGTAGCTTATCTATGAGAAGAGATGTGGCTGGTACATGCCTCTCAATTATGTTACAATGAGGATCAAGTGCCTTTTAATTATTGAAAAATAAAGGGAAACCCTAAACAACCAAAACCTTAACCCCAGGAGATGGAACACCAAGAGTTTGTGGGCCCCGTTGGGGTTAGTTGGGCAGCCAACTTCCTGGGGTCGTAACTTGGTCATATGATCTCAGTTTGGTGCGTATGATACCTCATTGAAAATATATTTACGAGTACTATAGGATTTGCATCATGCCAATAGCTTATTGTAGACCTCAAAAAAATTCCATTTAGGGGGTCAAAACTACTCCATAAGTTTAGGACCCGAAAAATGCTAAAAATAGTAAATGTTTCTATAATCAAGGAAACTAATGAAACTGACTATAGGTCTAAGTGGAATAGGAAAGTGGCCACCAGTATCCACCTGGATCAACTGCACAGTATTTATCCTCTAGAAGTGTGCATTACGCAATCTCAATAGTCAAGCCCAACCCTTGAGCTCCAGAATTGTGCAATATTTCTCTCCATCCCAGCCTGAACTGCACATTGCGTAGTCTCAGTCCTCAAACCTTAGCCTTCATCTCCTGAACTACACAATTGTGCAATCACTTGACCTCCCTACCCTCCAGAACTGCGTACTGGGAAAACTCAAGGATCAAGCCTCTAGCCTGAGCCCTTGAGTCCCTAAACTATGCAGTCCCTTTGCCCAAGCCTCTAGAAATACACATTGCATTGTCTCAAGGCTCAAACCGCTATACTGAGTCCTTGATTCTGTCAACTACATAACGCCTTGGCCTTTGTCACTCCAAAACTGTGCAATGGGCATCATCAAGCCTCAAGCCCCAACCTTTAGCTCTTAAGCCCCTCAACTACGTAATCTCTTGAACCTGTCCATCCTAAACTACGCACTGCGTAGTCTCAAGCCTTTGTCCCAGACCTTGGCCTTTGGAACTGCACAATCCCTTATCCAATCACTCAACTAGACACTAGTTCCAACCCTAACAGGTGAACTTATAAGATATGTTATGTTAATGGTTTTCAAACTGATGTTGAATTGAATGGTTTTCAGTTGCACATACTCTATCATATCATTACAGGATGATAATAGAGGAATAGGAGAAGGGGACCATGCTAGAAGACACATATGGAGTTGAAGGGATAAGATGATCATCTAGTGAGAAGACAATGGAAAACCAGATTACAACAGAAGATCAAAGATCAGGACCACACCAAGGCTCCATCTGGTTCACAACACTTTTTAGGGTGGATATGAAGAAAAAATCATATCTCTCATGAAGATGAAGCATTGTGTTTGCTTGATGGGTCCTGACCTAGGTTCATCGTTAATTAGCCAAGAAAATCCCTACACTATTGGAACTTTCGGCATCAATCCGCAAGGTGCAGACTGAAGTCTCACCCGAAGCAGTTTTGGGGGATGCAGGAACTAAATTTCCGCACGCTGAGATGGCTGTGATGTCACTTTATACCCTAACCCTTCCTTCACACAGACTGATGACCCCTTTAGGCCTTATCAATGCACTTCTCTTCTTCATCTTTGAGACCTTTGTGAAGGTCTGTGATCGTCCTTCACATACACTAAATAGGAAACTCAAACACTTACGCACCTCTGTAATTACCCTTACTTATGTTTCTACCCAGATTAGCTTAAGTATTGCATAACTTCAACATGCATTATGATTATATTTGTGTAAACATATACTCTTAGTTGCATTTATATAACAAAGTAAAACACATGGATTCGCACATCAATACAACATTAAATCACAAACCCAATATTCAACATAACATAACCACATACATTTATAATATAAGTAAAATAGTTCATACATAGATATCTCAAGAATAATTATCTTTATTGATGATTCAGACCTTTAGTACAGACTCTAACTTCCCTATGCACACAGCGGCAGGGGTCCGCACACTCAGCTGTGAACTTTTACCCTAGGCCTCTGTGCACACAGCTACAGAGCCTCTTCCCTATGCTAAGACTCTTCGCTCTTAGCCCTCACAGACCCATTACATCAATCCATTGCCCAAAAAATTACTAAGAACTGCTTAGACTCTTCTAAGAGTCTCCCTTTTTATACATTCCCATGGTCTGCGAACCAAATGTGGATCTCATCAAGCTGACACAAGTTACCTAAACTAAGGGTGGAAACCCTTTTTCGACACTTTACATCTTCGCGCTCTGCGACCACAAAATGTAGAGAATTTACATTCTTTATACAAAACTTGGGCCTTTAGCCCTAAAAATTGGGTTTTTAACCCAAAAATTGACCCAAGGAGACCCATTCCCAATAGGCCCCCAACACAAATCTGGTGACTTGCCCCGAGTCACACGGCTAGTGTGAATGTCTTATGGCAAAGACCTCTCAACTCGACTTGGACTACTACAACCTCGACAGAATATTTTGTTGCCACCTTCTTCACTTGCTCTACCAGCTGCTCCATCACTATCCGTCTATATTTTCTGTTGTGTTTCCTGTAGACTAGCCAATTTTCCTTGAATGGTGGTCGTGAGCACATATGCTTCATCTAGCCAAGGCCCCAGCCTAGCCTTCAATACTACCTCTTTGCGTTGTGCTATGTCCACCTGTTGCTTGAGTGCCTTTGTTTTCTGTAGCTTCACCAACCTCTACGTGATGCCAATTATGCATGTCATCGCTTTAACCTCATCGTACCTCTGTTGTAGTTCCCATGCCTCAGTTTCTAGCCTCTATAGGTTGGGATCTTCTTGCAAACTGGTAACTACTTCAAGCACCTATTCGAGGAGCACAGTGCAATCCTTCACTATGGTATCTATTGCTGCAATGGCGTCTTTGACAACAGTCTCGCACTGCTTTCTAACTTCTGGTGGACTCAAAGGTTGGGCCCTCAACTCAAGTTCTATGTTCTTAAGGTTCAGTTCAAACTGAACCTTAGCCAGCTCTGTCTGTGCATCACGCACACCTGTAGTGAGCTTCCATATTCTTGCATGGACTAGCGCATCTTCTGGGATGTTGAGCTCTATAACAGTTCGACATGCCTCAGTCACCACAACTGTTGTGTGCTCATTCTTCTCTGTGATTGTCTTAAGAACATCAATCACTGACGCCTTTTCTATGAATATATGGGAATTTCTCACCTTCTTCTCACTAATAACATTCAATGAGATTTGTTCCTGAGCTCGAAATTCTGCGATCACACTATCTTACAGGGTGTGAAGGGCTTCACTTGGAAGTGTCGCCAAGTTTAACCCGAATTTCTTGAGAGCATAAACAGTGGCCCTGTCAGCTTCTGTTTCTGCAGTCAATGCTCCATCCGACAGCATGATGGCCCAGGGATCCATTGAGTGAACCATCTCTACTACATTTGAGGCTCCAGGCGCCAAACTGCTTGATGCTGTGCTGCCTCGCCCTACACTAGTATGCACCTAAGTAGCCTGGATCTGCATCTATTGCAGACCCGTTTGAATGGCGACCATGGACTGTTTATGTTGCTGCTCGAACTGCTTCAGCAATTTCGCGATTGCGTCCCTCACTGTATCGCTGATGTCATTCAAATCACCCTCTATCAAGGTGATTGGGTCAAGGGATGATTTGCTAGCCTTGGACTTCTTCCACGACCCTACTTTCTCCTGCTCTCTTGTGCACTTATCCTGGAATGAAGTAGTCTACCCTATTCTGAGTGCTACTCCTCCTCCTTTGTTTGTGGAGAAGGCGACTTCTGACTCCTATCAGAGTCATGCTCTTCCTCTTCTTCCTCCCCTTCTTCCTGCTTTTTGGCAGCATGCTCTGCTTTGGCTTTGTCCTTGGCTTCCTTTCTCATTTTTTAGCGAACTGCTCCTTCTTTAACCTGGCCTCTTCCTTCTTTTGCTTTGCGGTAGACTTACTAGACCTAGCTGATAAGTCTGAGGCCATGCACCACTCAGCTGGCCAACTCTCTAGGACTAAAGTGATTGCATCATCCATCTCCAAGTATGGAATATCATACAATTTTTTTTCGAGGTCCTTGCATGCTCTGATGGAAATGCAGTGGAAGTTCACCTTGAACTCCACATATTTGGACAACTTCTCAAAGACAGTTGGTGAGAGCCGCGACTTGCAGTTGATTGTAGTGTGGATGCTTTATTCCATGAGGATGCAAAATATCTTACTATCCTTGACCCTTTGGGGGTCCTTCGTGGCCTAGAGTGAAGCGAACTTCGTCACTTCTGGCAGTCCTGCTACAATTGGAGGAAACTGACTGTCCTCCAGTAAATCCCACGCAACCAGTAAAATTGTTAGCAAAAACCATGCATAATGGAAGGTCTTTTTTTGTTCTTGTGCTTCTCTGCAATTCACGAGGAACTCTCTGCAGAGGTAGCACACCCAGTTAAATTGTATGCCCTCCATGCACTGGGCCACTAAATACATAACTAGTGCCAGCACTTCATCTACACAACACTTCCTCATTATTTTCCCCGCTAGGATCTCGATGGCTACTTTAACCACAGGGTCAGTTATGCTGGAAATGGAGTAGCCACATAGATTCTTGGAAATCTTGAACTTGTCCTTCATTCATTCAGCGAGGTCGCGCTCACCCGTCTTTCCACCAAATGCCATGGCCAAATTCAAGCCTGAATGTGGGAGCAAAGTGATCCTATGGATCAACATGTCAGTGATCGGTATCAGTTCTCCTAACCACAGGCACCCATCATGCACCAAGCATAACAACTATTTGATCACTATCAAAGTTATGGGCGTGTGGTTGTAATGCGGCACCCATAGCAAGTTCAACAGTCCTGCCTTGTCCACCCCTTTTATCCACTGTCTCGGCTCCAGCGCGGTCACACCAGAGTCTTTATAGAAGACATGGTGCATGAATGTATCAGTCACCAAGTGGGGAAAGCACTCTGTATCTGCCAAATCCCAATCCTCTAGCTTTAAATGGGGGACACGCGCCAGGTGCGGACCTTCAAATGTGATTTTGTCTGGTAGCAACGGTGTGAAAAGTGTGATTTTTCTCTCATTGAGGTCCTTTGGGACCTTCACCTTGCCTCGGTGTGGAGGGACGTATGCTGGTAGCTTGGAGATAGGGTCTTCCCCCTCAACATCAATGTCTTCTACCCCATATCAACGTCTTCTATGTCCTCGTCAGGTTCTAGGTCTACTACCTTGCCCTTCTCCTGTGCAGTGGGCTTTTCTTTCTGTAGGTGTTTTCTAGGCGACACGCACACCGGCTGTGCCACTTTCTACTTATCCTTCTTTGGTTTTGGACCCTCTCTAGTTGGTGTAGGTCTCAGCCTGGGTAACCTCAACGATTTCAGTACTTCTGTAGGTACCTCTACACTCGCTACCTCCGGGGCAGCTCCCTCAGCTACCATCACTTCTCCAACACTTGCGGTCTCCACGGGTGCTGACATGATGCTAGTTAAGAGCTCCTGAGTTTCCTTCGACAATTTCTCAAACACTGAACTCGCTACTAAATCCTCGAAACAGTCAAGGTTCATGCACACCTGATAGCTCAACACCTCAATTCTCAAAACTCCAAGTATTTTCCGTCGGGCAGCCATCTGTAATTTATAGGAAATTTTGAATTTGAATTTGACCATTCCCCCAAAATATGTTCATAAATGCTAGAATGGTAGCATATTTTCAAATATCTTGCTCTTGAATTCTGACTTAAATGTCTCCACCCCGCTCCATTTAGCCTTTTTCCCACTATCAAATCATGAACAGTGACCATAATGGCCACTTTCTGGCTGCCTTGTGCAGTCTCTCCTTCAATAGCGCAACTCCCCTTGCACTTCTGCTTACACTGTGACAACCCTCCATTCCGCGCAGTTCCCCAATCACGCAGCTCCACAACCCAGGTAGTGTAGTTTATAGTCCCGCGCCTCCTTTTAGCTTCCTGGAGCACTAAGACTATGCTTCCACCATATAGTCATCTAGTTGGATCCTCGGTGTATGGCTTCAATCGACTAACATTCATCTTCCCTAGAAATGGATCTCCATTCAATTTCACCAGCTGAACTACTCCACCATTGGTAATCTCCTTGATGACATAGGGCCCCAGCCAATGCATCCAAAATTTTCCTGGAAATTTATCAAACTTGTTGTCATATAATAACACTAAATCATTTACCTTAAAGGTGTGTTATTTGATGTGTTGATCGTGCCATGTCTTTTTGCGCTCCTTTTGAACTTGCTGATGGAATCCAACCAAAAACCCATATTTTTCCAGTTCTGTCAGATGCACGAGCCTTTCTTCCAGGACTCTGCAATCTACCATTCCTGTGGATGCCTCTATGTGTAGACTAGGTACAATATATTCCATTGGCATCACAGCTTCAATGCCATAAACCAATCAAAATGGCGTTTGTCCAGTGAGCTTCTTACAAGTTGTTCTGTAAGCCCATAGTACCATGGGTACGTGCACATCCCAATCATTCCTTTGTGCATTGAAAACCTTCATTAGCACGCTCTCCGATATCTTGTTAAATGGTTCTATATGGCATACTCTTCTGATGGTGAACCTTAAATTCCTCCGTCAATGCGTTGATAGTTTCATTAAGAAAATGCATACCATGGTCGCTCATCAAAATTTTCGGACAACCAAACCTCATCAACATATACTCAAAGATAAATTTTGTTGTTGTTGCACTTGTACAATCCTTCACGGGCTGCATCTCCACCCATCTAGTTAAATACTCAGTCACGGTGATGATGTACTGTGCACCCGTCTTCTTTCCTATAGGCTGAATTAATCCTACAAAATCAATCACCCACTTCTTGAATGGTTGTAATGATATATGTGGATTCAGAGCCATCTCATCCCTTCGCAATGGTTTGCTAGTCCTTTGGCATGCATCACATTCCCTATAATATGATTTTGAATCCTTATGTAGTGTCAGCCACCACAACCCAACGCATAGAATATTCTGTGTTGTTGCTTTTCCCGCATAATGTCCTCCTGCGCCTCCTCCATGAGCCTCAGTGAGGATGTTGTCTGGTTCAAATTCTAGCAAGTAACGTCGTAGTATTTCATCTGATCCCATTTTATACAAGTGCCCTACAATTACAGAAAGTTCTACTGCGCGCACCACCAATTCCTTCTTTTGTTGGCTAGTATATCCTTCTGGAGTCGTTCCCATCGTCAAGAAGTGTATAATATCTTCAAAGTGACTATCTGCTATGCACACCGCAAAGATATGTGCTTAAGTTATTCCTTCCTCCAAATTAGTAGGCTCCTCTCCTATTTCAATGCGCGACAAATGATCTGGCCCGACATTCAATTGTCCTACTTAAACAATAACTTCAAAATCATATTCTTGAAACAACAATAACCATTTACATATCCCCCCCCCCCCACCAACACAAGCTTGTTCACCAAGTACTTCAATGCAGAATGGTCTGTATACATCTTAAAGTGTCCGCCTAGCAAGTAGTGCCTGAACTTCTGGAGCACGTATACCATAGCTAGACCTTTGTGCTCTATCGTTGAATAATTCTTCTTAGCTTTAGATAGCTTCCTACTTGTGAACACTATAGGATGATCCAATTCTCCCTCACCATCCTGTGTCAATACTGCTCCCAGCACAATACATGACGCGTCCACATGCACATGAAATTCCTTCTTCCAATCCGGGAAGACTAGGATTGACGCGGTGACCATTTTCTCTTTTAGCACATCCAAGCTCCTCTAAAATTATTCATTCCAACAGAATGTAGCATCCTTCTTTAACAGTTTCTCCATTGGCATGGTAATCTGGGCATAGCTTTTGATGAACTTTCTATAGTACCCTATATGCCCCAATGTTGCATGTAGCTGTTTCACACTTCTTGGTGCCTCCAAATTGATTATAACCGCGATCTTCACAAGGTCTACCATCAAGCCTTGTCTGCATACCACGTGACCCAACAAGATCCCAAAAGGGACACAGAACAAACATTTCTTCAGATTGAGTGCGATCTGGTACCTCCAGCATGTATCCAGCATCAAGTGCAGACTTGCTACATGGCGCTTTACTAGGCCAAACACTGTCTAATCATCAAAGTATACCTCCAGAAATTTGTGAATGAAATATTTGAATGTTATGATGACTATGTGCGAGAATATCGCCAACACATTCTTCAGCCCAAAAGGCATCACAATATACTGGAAGCATCCCCATTTAGTCGCGAAAGTCACCTTACTTCAATCCTCTGGTGCGATCTTGATCTAATGGTACCCCAAGAATCCATCCATGTGTTATCACCAAAATAGGACCCTGATAGGCTGCTGATCAGACTATCTCGGTGTAACTATTTCAAACCAATCTTTTAGCTAAGGCTTAGCCTCCTCAGCCTGAGAGGGCTCTCTCAAAGGGTTAATGATTTAGATTAAAGATATGAATAGATGGCTAACTCTATGGTTTGTAATTGTATATGTTTATAGGTTGAAAGATGAAGGCTGGCTACCATTGGGCTATGGAATCAAAGTATGTTTTAGTACCACATCAAGATCAGCTTAACATGAAGTCAGGGCATAGAGAGTTTTTATGCATCAACAAAACAAAGATACAATGCAAGGAAACATAGTTTATAAATACATGAAGGAAGTTAGAGCATGATTGATGAGTTCTAAGTAACATGTATTCATACCACTACAAGTAAGTGAAAGAGGAAAGCCATGAGACAATATGACGTTAAAAACTCTCTTTGAGTCCTGAATAGTGAATCCAAAGCATTCTACCTAGCATGGAAGTCAAGGCATTATAGAGTTCAAGTGCAGAAATGAAAATACAAAACAGTGAAACATAGTTAGTTTATCTATGAAGGAAGTCAGAGCATCATTGATGAGTTTTGAGTATCATAACTAAACACCACTGCAATGTAAGTATTGGAAGATTCCATCATAACAAGAACATACAAGAACTCTTCATGAATCTTGAGTTGTCTAAGTAGAAATCTGCATTAGGTTAAAAATATACACAGTCTGCACATAGAGCAGCAGCTAAGCCAAAAAGTCTCCAACCCTTGCTAATTTGACCTCTTGCTCTATATATAGCATTTACAATTAGGATTCCATCATCCCTCATCAAGAGAATTCGAATTTTCCATCAATGACACCTATTCTAACCATAAAACAAACCTTTAAATGCATTTGACAGCTAACTAGCAGTCCTAGAGACCTAATACAACTAGGAGTGTAATTCCTTATTATGATTACAACAACCTTATCTAAACATTTAAATGAATTTTTTGACAGCTGCAACCTCATGAATTCGAATTTGATGAAGCCTCCCATGTGGTCACCTAACTGCTGATGACAAACCCTAGAAATTAGGGAACATGTTTCCCTGTTTTTAGGTTTAGATCCTTGAAAATTGGCACGTGGGACAGAGCGTTTATCTCCTCACCCATGACACATTTTACAAAACTGAAGGAGGTTTTTGTAGCCCATGTTTTATAGAACAAAAAACTCTCATGGTTTTTTAAAACATTCCTCCAGCTGTCCAAAATCTGTCCTTGAAAAACATGTTTCAAACAGGAAAAATCCATTTTCTGAAATTAGGGTCTCAATTAAAGCTTATTATCTTCGAACTGAAAAAACTTATGAAGAAACAGAGATAGGTTATTGTAGCTGGAGAGTTGATGAAGATAAACCTCTTTCTGAATTCCAAAATACCTTTACATGTGACCAGAAACGGATCTTGAAAAAGACTGCTAAAACGAGAAGACCAAGCTTGACTTTCAGCAGTTTCGTAGTGCAAGTTTAACCATAAATTCCTCCCACCTCATAATGGATTTGAAGAAACTGAAAGAGGTTTTTTTAGTTCAGCATGTTAGGAAGAAAAGCCTCTTTCCGTTTGTAAAATTGAGTTCTCAGCTGCTTAGGAAAGCGTATGGAAGTTAACTAGTAAAAACAGTTTTTCTGCTAAAACAGGCTGCTTCAGGGGTTTCGTAGCATGCTACGAAAACACTGATTTCGTAGTGCAAAACATGATTTTTACACTATCTGTGCTACGAAAACGTGGATTTTTAGCTAGTTTCAATATTTCTCCAAAATGATGTGAGATATGACTTCTAAACTCATGGTGAGGCTTCTAGGACATGGAATGAGGCTGTCAAACTTTATTTGAAGATGGACATAAGACTCTAACCCTATAACTTAGACTCTAAAACATAAAAATGACTTCACCATGACTTGACCATGACTGATACAAGAATTGAGAAACCATGTAAGTTTTCCAAATTTTTTAAGGAAGTTTTACAGTGATAACAGTGGCTCCACTAGGGATAGTGTGCCCTTGTGGTACATTAAGAACCTGTAGCTCCAGTGTCGCTATCCATCCTCTAGAAGAAAACTTTGAACTTCTGCCCAATTTGCTCCTCAAGCCTTTAATGATTTCTGAACGAAGAATTACAACTACACCTACTAAAACAGATGCTCAGTCAACCTACCTTGAGCTTATTTGCACATTCCTACCTACCCTATCAGCTGCAATCTCCGCTTGTAGCTCAATGAACATGAAACTTCCAATGAAGCCAATCAATTGTCCTTTCTGATATTGGAGGCTCTTGACTGCATTCGACCTCAAAATAACCATGATAGTGAGATGACCAAATCAACTTATAATGTACCTGATCTTCATAATGCAAATGAAAATGAAATACTGGTGTGCAAAGCTTTTCCATGTATTCACTTATAGGGTCAAAGAAGACATGATTATTTTTATGATCATCATAATACTCTAAATCTTCAGACAACTGATTCTCAACCACACAAGACCGCTTTGATGTGCTATCCAACTACCTTTCTGCATGATGCCCACAAACAATGTAATTTTCTTCATTATAAAGATCATTCTTTGATGCAAGCTGCTGCAAGGAATTACAAAAATGAACAACCTTTTCCTCTGCCTGAGGGTTATAAAAGTTATCTTCCAGTACTTCTTCTTGGTGTTGAAATGCATTGTTATGAAGAGCCTCTAAAATTTCTTCATCCATAAATTCATCATCATCATAATAATCCTCCAAATACTGAATAAGACTTAAAGAATGTTTGCAACAATCTTTGAGCAGCAATAAGGAAGGATGACACTCTTTATACATCTCATAGAATTCATCATGAAAATTAGCAAGCGAACATATTGAACCATTTTCCAAACTTTTATACCACGACCATGCTTTTACTTCTAAAGTGGTCATAAACATCCTCATGAGACAATATTCAGGGAACTGAACCTTAAGACTGTGTACATGCATATGAAACCTAACCAAATGAAGAGCAGCATTGTCTTTCGTTTCATCTTTGAATATTGGAAGATCCTCTAACCAATCAACCTTTGGCATAGGATTTGGAAAACCATGGATATGAGACCGATTCATAGGAGCATACCTGGCATTCATTCTTGCAGTGGAACTCATCTTGGAATTTCATAAAGCTACTGATCCTCTAGCAATGGAGTCACCTTCCAATTTGTTATTCGATGTGTGGAGTCGCCAAGGTAGATTTGCAGCCTCGAAAAGATGTCTGAGCTCCTGCTACCTTCAGAAGTTCAGCTTCTTAATTTCGGGAATGAATAGACTTCAGGTTTCTGGCAGACGCACCAAAATGTTATCACCAAAATAGGACCCTGATAGGCTACTAATCAGACTATCTCAGTGTAACTATTTCAAACCAATCTTTTAGCTAAGGCTTAGCCTCCTCAGCCTGAGAGGGCTCTCTCAAAGGGTTAATGATTTAGATTAAAGATATGAATAGATGGCTAACTCTATGGTTTGTAATTGTATATGTTTATAGGTTGAAAGATGAAGGCTAGCTACCATTGGGCTATGGAGTCAAAGTATGTTTCAGTACCACATCAAGATCAGCTTAACATGAAGTCAGGGCATAGAGAGTTTTTATGCATCAACAAAACAAAGATACAATTCAAGGAAACACAGTTTATAAATACATGAAGGAAGTTAGAGCATGATTGATGAGTTCTAAGTAACATGTATTCATACCACTGCAAGTAAGTGAAAGAGGAAAGCCATGAGAAAATATGACATTAAAAACTCTCTTTTAATCCTGAATAGTGAAGCCAAAACATTCTACCTAGCATGGAAGTCAAGGCATTATAGAGTTCAAGTGCAGAAATGAAAATACAAAATAGTGAAACATAGTTAGTTCATCTATGAAGGAAGTCAGAGCATCATTGATGAGTTTTGAGTATCATAACTAAACACCACTGCAATGTAAGTATTGGAAGATGCCATCATAACAAGAACATACAAGAACTCTTCATGAATCTTGAGTTGTCTAAGTAGAAATTTGCATTAGGTTAAAAATATACACAGTCTGCACATAGAGCAGCAGCTGAGCCAAAAAGTCTCCAACCCCTTGCTAATTCGACCTCTTGCTCTATATATAGCATTTACAATTAGGATTCCATCATCCCTCATCAAGAGAATTCGAATTTTCCATCAATGACACCTATTCTAACCATAAAACAAACCTTTAAATGCATTTGACAGCTAACTAGCAATCCTAGAGACCTAATAAAACTAGGAGTGTAACTCCTTATTATGATTACAACAACCTTATCTAAACATTTAAATGCATTCTTTGACAGCTAAAACCTCATGAATTCGAATTTGATGAAGCCTCCCATGTGGTCACCCAACTGCTGATGACAAACCCTAGAAATTAGGGAACATGTTTCCCTGTTTTTAGGTTTAGATCCTTGAAAATTGGCACGTGGGACAGAGCCTTTATCTCCTCACACATGATACATTTTATGAAACTGAAGAAGGTTTTTGTAGCCCATGTTGTCTAGAACAAAAACCTCTCCTGGTATTTTAAAACATTCCTCCAGCTGTCCAAAATCTATCCTTGAGAAACACGTGTCAAACAGGAAAAATCCATTTTCTGAAATTAGGGTCTTAATTAAAGCTTATTATCTTCCAACTGAAAACACTTATAAAGAAACTGAGATAGGTTATTGTAGCTGGAGAGTGGTGAATATAAACCTCTTTCTGAATTCCAAAATACCTTTGCATGTGACCAGAAACTGATCTTGAAAACGACTGCTAAAACCAGAAGACCAAGCTTGACTTTCAGCAGTTTCGTAGCACAAGTTTAACCATAAATTCCTCCCACCTCATAATGGATTTGAAGAAACAGAAAGAGGTTTTTGTAGCTCAGCATGTTAGGGAGAAAATCCTCTTTCAGTTTTCAAAATTGAGTTCTCAGCTGCTCAGGAAAGCTTCTGGAAGTTAACTAGTAAAAACAATTTTTCTGCTAAAATAGGTTGCTTCAGAGGTTTCGTAGTGCGCTACGAAAACACTGATTTTGTAGCGCAAAACATGATTTTTACACCATCTACGCTATGAAAACGTGGATTGTTAGCTAGTTTCAATATTTCTCCAAAATGATGTGAGATATGACTTCTAAACACATGGTGAGGCTTCTAGGACATGGAATGAGGCTGTCAAACTTTATTTGAAGATGGACATAATACTCTAACCCTATAACTTAGACTCTAAAACATAAAAATGACTTCACCATGACTTGAACATGACTGATACAAGAATTGAGAAACCATGTAAGTTTTCCAAATTTTTTAAGGAAGTTTTACAGTGATAACACCGTGAACGAATATGCCTCCTTTCCTCCTACATTATCCAACACCTTGTCAGTGAACAGAGTTGGAGAGGGATCATGTACGCAGGCATCGTTAAACTTCCTAAGGTCTACACATATACTTATTTCATCCTTTTTCTTCTTTTCCTAAACCACTATTGGACTCACCTAGTCAGATTCTTTGACTGACTCAATAATCCCTGCAACTAGCATTTTATCCAACTATAAGAAAACCTTCTCTTTATACTTGGGGTTGAGGTGATAAGTCCTTTGTGTAATTGGCTTCACATCTAGTTTCAATGTGATATTCATGACTCCTAGGAGCCCTATTATCCCTTTCAAATCTTAAAACTTCATACGGAACAAGTCCTGATATTCGCGAAGCAATTCAACTACCTTATCTACTGTTGCATCATCCCAGTAGTCCCCAATTTTTACAAATTTCGGCTCCGCTTCTATCCCAATGTTCACTTGTCTCGTTTTCAGTGGCGCAGTGATATATGGATTCTCAATTTGTAGTCCTTCAACTTCGTGGTGACCCTCAATCTTTGGGATATTAATGTTCCTCAGGTCTCCATCCTCTTCCTCAACAGCTGCATTATAGCACTCCAACGCGTGGTGGAACTGGGTGGTCCAATCTAGTTGAATCAAATCAAGAGGATCCTATGGTATCCTGAAGATCGCTACCTTTACCTCCTACAATGCTTCATCAATACATTCAAATCCATCCTCAAAGCTGAACATCATCAAAAATCCTTGGTGCAAAACATCCCATTCTTCAGTGCCATGGAGGAGCTTTGTCTCCAAGTACCAATTGATCAATATAACATCCAAGTTATGACAAAACATATGTACTCACTCCGGCTGAGTCTCCACCCCATACACTTCAATCCATTTGAGAAATGGTCACATGGTTCATTCCTCCCATCATAGTTTTCTGTTAGCCACACTTGTGGACGACCAAACCACACTCTCATCATCTTTCTGTACACGCGCCAATCATCAAAATTGTCTATTGGGAGCGGGATCCCCCAAGGGCAGTTTTGAGGCTAAAAGCCCATGTTTAAGTCAATTTTCGTAATATAATTGTAAAGTCTCCACATTTTGTGGTCACAGAGCACGAAGGTATTATGGGTCAAAAAGGGTAGTCCACCCTTAGTTTTGTAAAGTAAAGTTTGCTGTAAGAGACCTACGGACCATGGGATTGTATAAAAAGAGCTAAGCTCTACGTAGTTTAAGTAGATAGACAATGGCCGATCATGTAATAGAGTCATAGCTCTGAAGAAGAATTCTAAGTCTTGGGTCATAGCTAGGTAGAGGCTCTGCAACTGAGTGCGTAGAGGCCTATGGTAGAAGTCTGCAACTAAGTGCGCAGACCCCTGCAGCTGTGTGCGCAGGGCGGACAGAGGTTGTAACACTTGGAAGATATTAATAAAAAGAGATATTCTACGATTTCTATGTATTTGTTCTCTTGATGCATTTGGATATTTTATGTATGAATTTCCTTTATTGTGCTTATATGATGTGCGAAAGACCGCAATTACATTAATTAATTGAACGCATTTACAAATATCCGGCTACGCGGTGTTAACTATAACTGTTTGATAAGATAAGAAAGTCACTTAGATTAATTGGGGAACTTGTATGGCACACTGCTATAGCAGCGTGAAAGTACCTAAGCAACAGGCTAGAGCTACATGAAGGTCGATCACATACTTTTGTGAAGTTATTGAAGGTCAGAATAAGGGTTTGTCTTGCAAGCCCTAGAGTAATGCGACCTGTGCGAAGATAGGGATAGAAGGAATTAAATGACATCACAACCATCTTAGGGTGCAGAAACTTGGTTCCAGCATCCCCCCATACTGCTTCGGGTGAGACTTCAGTTCGCGCTCTGTGGGTTGATGCTGAAAGGGCCAGTAGTGTAGGGATTTATTTGGCTAATTAACGTTGAACCTGGGTTAGGCCCCCTCAAGCCAACAAATGGTTCTGTTGTCAGGACCGAAATCTACATAAGATATGTGTGTTGTCGTATCACTAGAATCCAACTAAGAAGGACACTGGAGACTGGTTGGATAGGAAGATCCACGAATTGGCGGCGTAGGAAAACAGAAACCCGTGATTGAGAAAGGAACAGTGGTTGGACAGATACTAGTATACAGTATCCACGAGATCTTTTTCTGCTCCTTCCCTATTGAGCTATACGAGTGGATCATGAAGCTAGTAGATAGCCAAGGAAGGTGGAAACTTGAGGTTCCTATTGTGTGGACCCTTGAGCTAATATAGAAATTGGAAGCATCAGAGGATAAGATCATTCGCGTTGTCGATCATTGGCTCGATTGTGTCATAGGAGGATTTATGACTGAATTTGTGGTTGACACCTTAGTTAGCTATAGTGAGGCAAAGAGACACTTATTCAAAGGACCACAAGGTAAGTATGTAAAATATTTGAGTACGCGAATTAAAATGCTATTGTGCGAAAAACAGGTTATGCATCTACCTTGATGTTCGGGACTACACAAAGATGAAAAACTTACAGGAATGAAGGAAAAAAGGGTCTAGAGTATATTCCACTGATTTCACCTCTACGAGGTGACAAGGAAGAGATAGCGAAGGTTTCTCCATGAAGTGCTATTCAGTTAATAAGACAGGGATTCCCACGAATACCACCTCCACCCACACCACCTCCAGCTTAACCACCATCACCTCCAACTTCACCCATACCACCTCCACCTCCACTACAGTTCATTATGGAAAATACAGTGAAGTTTCCTTTGTTCAAAGGCTTGGGAAATGAGGACCAACCCAATTCTGGTTCATTGTAAGGGATGTATGGGAATCTCAAGGTGTTACAGATGATCATATAAAGAAGGCGACACTGTTTAGTGCTCTACAAGATCACGTGCTAACCTGGTATATTAAGTACTCTAATGATAATCCGAATGCTGGAGTGGCAGACATCCAAGAAACACTGAATAGAGAATTCAATAGGCCTAAATCTGAGGCATAGTCGGTTGTGGGATTCAAATAAATCGAGATGCAACTAGGTGAGACGCCTTGGGAACTAGATCAGAGGTTGAAGTGTACAATCCATGAAACCTACATGAAGTTGACAGATGGACAAGATCGCGAGTGGTTTGTAGCTTCACTACTACCACACTTAAGGAGTGTGTTGTCACAGTAGAAGATAACAACTCAGGAAGAGGCCTTGGAGATTGCCATTAGACTACATGAAACCCTGGTGCAAGATCCAAATCTAGGAGTTTAGCAGATCCATGTGCAGTTGAAGAATCTATGCCTTGAGATGCAAATTTTGAAGCATGATAGGATGGTTCGACCAGAGGTGCGCGAGGAGGTATGGTGCTTGAAATGTAAGAGTCAAGCTCATGACAAAGACCATTGCCCGGTCTTTGCAAACTATATTGCAGGAGAAGGAATGATACCTTTAAGGCCATAAGCTCAAGCAGGACCTAGCGCAGGGCCTGCATTATGGTGCACTATTTGTTAGGTAGCCAAAAAACATGCCATGGATAATTGTCACTTGTTACAGAAGCTTGTATAGGCACTGCAACAACTATTCTGCAACTTTTGTAGGTCGATGGGACATGATGAGCGTACTTGCAGGAGCTATGAATTGATGATGGATAGAACTCCTACCTATAGGGTTCAGGCTGAAACATGACCCCTTGTCTAGATCATAGGGATGGCACGGATAGGATTTTAGAGGCATAGAAGAGGCCAAGGCAAAGGAGGGCCTGGTAGAGGTCGAGGACAATTGATTTTCTACAATTGTGAAGGACAAGGACACAATGCCTATGATTTCATTAATCCAACACGTCTGTCATGGAAGTATTGCATGTTGTTTGATCATGAAACGGAAGGCTGTCCTACACTGATAGCTAGGATATGTGACAAAGGGGTGCTATCACCTCCACCGACTCAGAACCTGCAGACGATGAGGTCTGAGCCACGCGAAGAGGATCCAAATGTAAATATAGTTCTCAAAAGTGGAATCGTGATAGAAGATGACAAGGGGAAAAAACCACAAGATAGTACATGGGTTCGCAAAGCTCTGGTGAAGGAGGCTAAGATCAATTTGGAGCAGGCACATGAAACCTTCATGGAAGCTAAGAAGAACTTCGCCAAGGCCTCCACCTCAGGAAGCAAGGATAAGCTTAAGTAGGAGATGGACCCCTTTATGCTCACAAATTTCCTGGAGACCTGTATGAAGTTACTGCGTGATATTAAGGCTGTGAAAGGCTTACAAGAACTCATCAATAGATGCACTGGAACCGTGCCAGGTGAGCCACGCATAGTATGAAAGATTGGCAAGCATAAAACAAGGATAAGACGGGAGATGAGACTGACTGTGTAGATAGGAGAGTATGAGATGGATCAGGTAATTTTGGACTTGGGGTCATACTTAAACATCCTATCGACGTAGAATTGGGAATGAATGGGGAGACCTATGCTGCAATGGTCTTTGATTCATCTAAGGATGGGGAATTAGCAGAAGATCATCCCCATGGGGTGGCTGCAGGGGGTGACCGTGGATATTGAGGGAGCGAATGTGCTGGTTGAAATTGAAGTAATAGAGATAGTGGATGACAACAATCCCTATCTTGCACCCCCAGGAATTGACTGGGCTACTGATATGAATGGGGTAATCAATCTGAAGAAGTGAAAGAGGATCTTTGAGAAAAAATCACTGCACGTAGTAGCACCCCTCGATCGTGCTAAAGGATTGCACTATACAGAACTAGTTCGTGATTATGAAAGTGATGATGATCTAGACTGTATCTATAAGATAACAACGCTAGACCAAGATTGGGTCAATCCCACCATGGATGGAAAGATTACATGGGATCATGAGAGTTCCTACACTTTGGACTCTGATGAAGAGATAGAATGCTGGAAAAATCGGTTACATGAAGTAACTACACTGAATTGCAACATGATGACCTGATCACTACACTGTGTGTCATCAAAGGTAAGAAATTTAGCTACTTATGATGGTTTGAATGAGGTAGATAACTTTTCGGATGCATTTAAAAGGGAGGTACCAAAAAAGCAACGCTTCCAGGTGTTAGACTGGGCACTGTGTGCTACACCCGCAAGATGGTGGGGTACACATAAGGGAACCTTTGATGATTGGTGCGAATGTAGGAGGATGATAAGAACTCGCTTCAGGAAGCCTAAGATGTGAATTACAGACAAGTATGATGAGCAGGACGATCCGCGCATGCATTTGGCCAAATGGACTCAAGCTTGTGGAGAAAATCCCCAACCTGAGTGGGTGCACTTGTTTTGTCATACCCTGGATGTGGTCCCGATGAATTGGTACATAGAAATAGAGCTCCTCCATGGGATAGGCAAATGGGATATCCTACAAGAAGGATTCATGATGACATTCAATTTTGAGGATGGGTTTGACAGTATTGATGAAGTGCTACAAGAGGTGAAAGTAGCAATCTTTAGGATACCGTAGGATCCTTTAGACCTGATTCAACCTAAATGGGCTACTCAGGTGAGTCACGCACTAGAATGTTTTAATGTAACTGCTGAAGAAGAGGATGAGGATCCACGGAAGATTAACATTCTGGAAAAAGAAGGTCACCACAAGGTTGAAGGGCAACAGATTGAGAACCCAGATATAACCGCGTCGTTGAAAACAAACAAGTAAACATTGGTACTGAGGTAAAGCCAAAATTCATGAAGATTGGAGACTACTGGGATGACGCGATGGTATATAAGGTCACTGAATTTCTCCACGAATACCAGGATTTATTCCCTACCAAGTTTATGGATCTAAAAGGGATAATCGAGAACCTAGGAATGATGAAGATCACATTAAAGCCTGACATGAAGCCAGTTAAGCAAAGGCCTTGCCGTCTCAATTTGAAATATAAGGAGAAGGTCTACTTAGAGCTAGAAAAGATTCTCATGGTAGGCATCATTGAGCATGTGGAAGAATCTGACTGGGTAATTCCAATGGTGGTGCAAGAGAAGAAGCAGAAGGATGAGATAAGGATATGCGTAGATCTCAAAAAACTGAATGACGCTTGTGTGCATGATCCTTTCCCGAATCCATTCACTGATGAAGTGTTGGACAATTTAGGTGGCCAAGAAGCATATTCCCTCACTGATGGGTTCTCTGGGTACCGGCAAATCAAAATCATGCCGGATGATAGGAGAAAGACAAGCTTTGCGACTGAGTGGGGTTTTTTTTAGTACACGGTAATGGCATTTGGATTGAAGAATGCACCTGCGATCATCTCACGCATGGTTGTTGCAACATTTAAGGAATTTATTCATAAGTTCCTGGAGGTATATTTTGATGTTTGGACTGTATTTGGGCTGGTTAAGTGCCATGTAGCAAGCTTGCGCCTAATGCTAGATACCTGTCAAAGATACTAGATCACGCTCAATCTCAAGAAGTGTTTGTTTTGTGTTCCTTTTGGGAACCTGTTGGGGCATGTGGTTTGCAGACAGGGACTGGTGGTAGATCTTGCAAAGAAAGCGGTGATATTGAACTTGGAAGAACCAAGGAATGTGAAACACCTGCGCGCTACTCTGGGACATACAGAATATCTCATAAAGTTTATCAAAGGCTACGCCCAGATCACCATGCCTATGGAGAAATTGTTGAAGAAGGATGTCACATTCATTTAGAATGATGACTGCAAGAAGAGCTTGGATATATTGAAAGAAAAGATGGTCACCGCACCGATTCTAGTCTTCCCGGACTAGAAGAAAGAGTTTCATGTACATGTCGATGCGTCATGTATAGCGCTGGGAGCAGTAATGACACAGGCTGGCAGAGAAGGCTCGGACCATCTTATCACATTCGCAAGCTGAAGATTATCCAAAGCAGAGAAGAATTATTCCACCACCGAGAGCGAGGGGCTAGCTATGGTGTATGCACTTCAGAAGTATAGGCACTACTTGCTGGGAGGCCACTTTAAGATGTATATGGATCACTCCGTGCCGAAGTACTTGGTCAATAAGACTATGTTAGGGGGGAGAACCTGCAGGTGGATCTTATTGTTCCAGGAGTATGATTTTGAAGTGGTTGTGAAGCCTGAACGATTGAACGTGGGACCAAACCATCTATCATGCCTCGAAACAGGGGAGGAACCTACTAACTTGGAAGAAGGATTCCCTGACACACAACTATTTTCAATGTGTGTCTCAGATGGCCATTTTGAGGATATAATACACTTCCTAACTATAGGAACTACATCGGAAGGATACATTGTCCAGCAAAAGAAGGAATTAGTGGTGCATGCAGTAGATTTATTTGTCATTGTCGGGCATCTGTACAAGATGGGGACTGATGAGATATTACAATGGTATGTACCTGAGCTTGAAAGAGGTAGCATCCTCACAGACGCTCATGGGGGCACCGCGGGAGGCCATTATGAAGGGAGGGCAACTGCACAGAAGATTCTACATGCAGGGTTGTGGTGGCCAACCCTTCATCAGGATTCAAAATCATATTGCAAGGCATGCGATGTATGTCAAAGGACTGGCAGACCATCATGGAGGGATGAGATGCCTCTAAATCCACAAATGTTGTTGCAACCCTTTGATAAGTGAGAGATAGATTTTGTAGGACCCATTCAGCCACAAGGAAAGACGGGAGCAAGGTACATTATCACCGCGATGGAGTATTTGACTCGTTGGGCAGAAGCGTAGCCAGTGAAGGATTGCACGGGCACGACTGTCATGAAGTTCCTATTTGAGCATGTACTGACACGATTTGGTTGTCTGAAGATCTTGATGAGTGATCGTGGTACACACTTCCTGAATGAGACGATCAATGCGCTGATGGAGGAATTTCAGGTATGCCGCCAAAAGAGCACACCTTATCACCCACAGGCTAACAAGACAGTGGAGACATTCAACAAAGTGCTTGAAAACATGCTAAACAAGGTTTACAATGCTCAACGAAGTGATTGGGACCTATGCATACCTGCAGTACTGTGGGCTTATCGAACGACATGCAAGAAGTTGACTGGACAAACCCATTTTAGGCTTGTCTATGGTGTGGAAGCGATAATGCCTATGGAATACATCATACTTAGTTTGTGTTATCACTCCAATATTTCTCTAGGGTGTTCAAAAAAGAAATTATTAGAGGTAACCACAAACCAACTTCGGAGATTAGGATCTAGCCTTCCTAATTCTTAGAGAGGGCTCTCCCTTTTTTATTTAACTTTTTTTAGTTATTTTATTTTAGGCTAGTTATGATTATACTTAGGTTTTTATTTGGATTTGGTGGTGGGATCACTTACTTAGATGAAAAGGGGGATGTCTTTTACCATTGGGATGTGGGGTTAAATGTTAGACAAACAGGACTGGATCAAGTTCTAGAAATAGTGTCTACATGGCAAGATAGCAGAGTTACTTCAGATCTCAAGGCTGGATGGTGAAGTGGTTTTCAATCAGATCCAAAGAGAAATTAAGGGTTCCTTAGGCCGGATTATGAAGAAAGTGAAAGAGGTCAACCAGGATGGGAGAGCAATTAAGGATTCTCAGATCCAGATATCAGAAGAAAACATGTAAATGATTAACTGTTGAAAACAGAGTGTACTTAAACAAATTCTAAGATAAACTTCCAGTTAATTCATTCAACTTTAGATAACATTTAAGTTTGTGAAAAACATAAGAAAATAATAAATTGACAAAGAAAATACTTCACTGTAATAGCTCTACACATGAATCCTGTAATGCAATCTCTTTATTACTTGCTCCAGTCTGCTGACTTGAAAAATTGGTACAATAACCCTTAGGTTTATGATCAAAATAAATTTACAAATGTATAGAAATCCACACTCAATACTTTGAATTATGAAGTATTTATACAAAAAATTTTTACAAAATATCCCAAACTATCTTGGGAACTAATCTAGGAGAAAGAAAATTCTTCATGCAAGAAGATAGAGCCAGCTATTGAACTGTTGTTTGCTGTCACTGTTTGTTAGGTTGTGTTGTCTTTAATCTTTGATATTTTGCCTTTTAATATGTGCTTTTTTGTTTGGTCTTCACGCTAGATGTTCTATTTACTATGACCTTTAAACTAATACACTTTCATCTGATACACTTTGACCTGGTTGACCTGTCATTAGTGCCTTTTTACTCTTCACTGTACATTTTTATCTTTTGACTGTGCATTTCTACAGTAAGTCATTTAGTTTCTCCCATGTTTCAGTATCTAGTAATTAGATATTTAGCATCTTCCTGTAAATCTCATTTGCATCTATATACTTGGTAAAAGTAGTTTTATTCACAAAAAGGTGTTTTACCTCATGCTGGAGGTAAAACAAATTCTCAAAAGTTTGGTACAAGACCTTGCTAGTAGGTATGCCCTTCATGGATGAAGTATTCACTTGATCTCTAGCCACTTCTTTGATTTTTCTATTGTAGTCCTCCTATGTCATCAACTTATCATTTATTACCAAGGGATTTGGTAAACCCTTTTGCCTCAAAATTTCAAATTTAACCATGAATCTGTCAATGGCTAGTTGCATGGTTTGGCACTTATCTTCCAGGTTTAACATTAAATTCCTCTTGGTGAGGACCCTTTTCACTTCCAAAATTGTACATGTTCTGTCAGGTATCTCTAATTCCTGCAACTCATACTTGTTTTTGGAGTTGAGGAAGTGAATGATCCTTGTAGCTTCCTCTGGCATGTCTCCAAGTTCTTCTTTTACTCTCTGTATGGCTTCTGTAGCCTATTTTATTAAATCAATCTACTCAAAAATTACTTGGATAGATGGCCAAATATCATTGGAAGAGTCAATGATATTGGCCCATAATTGTTCTTTAGCCTGTCCAAGGGGTTCCTTCAATGCAAGTTCCTTCTCCAAGATTTTTATTCTTTCGTTCATCCTGGTTGCTTTCTGTACTTCTTCCTTGTGCATAATTTGGGCAAGATTGTATTTAGTTTCCAAACTGGTCACCTTCTCCTTGAGCTTGTTCATTTCAGTGGTCTGAATGGACATGTCTTCAATTGCTTTGACCAATCTTCTTGCCTCATCACCTGCTAACCCTTTTGCTGTAGACCTTGTTGCTGATGTAGACAGTGTAGAAGCTGGCAGTGTTGTAGCCATTAGAGCTGTAGGAGCTAAGGATGCTACCAAAGTGGAAGGTACTTTAGTGGTTATTGTTGGGATAATAGTGGCAGGGACATTACCTAGACTAGCTTGTTTTACCTGTATCAAGGTATCCAAATCCTTTTCCATCTCCTTTAGCTGATCATTCAACTGAAGCACCAGGTCCATCATCTCCTCATGATTTTTTTGGCTCTCCAGGACCTCTTTTGTTTGTGGGTGTTCTGAATGAGGCAACTTTAATTGTTTCTTGAGAGCTGCTATATCCTCATTCTTCTTTTTGATCAACTTTTCAGCAGCTTTAATGTCACTTGGATCATGGCCCAGCTCAATGACCAATACCTCCAATGACTTGATCATGTTCTATTTGGCTTGTGAGGAGGCCTTTTCCAATTTATATTGGGCTGTGATGTTGTTCAGTGAACCCTGTTAGCGCTTGAGATTTCACCCTAGGCTGAGGAAGGTAAACCTTCAAGGCAACATCAAACCATTTCACCTCGTAGCTAGCCCTACGGGGTATGAGAAGGCTCTCTCCGGTCAAACTCAGTAGATCTTCCAATAGGATGAGCTGACCCAATTAGGAACACTGATATTAGGCTAGTAAACTGATAAGGAGGGTTGATTTAAAGTTTTTGGGGTTTTTGGTGGCAATTGGAGGGAGTGCAATTCAGGGTGCGGGGATTGAGCTCAGTTTTTGCAGGTGGATCTTTGGGGCAAGGTAGGAGCTTGTGATGATGCCTTTAGCTGTCATGGATGATCAAGGAAGAAAAAAGAGAAGCTAAAGAGGGCAAACAATGACTTTGAATCCTCTCTAGACAGTGGAAAACATAAACATTAAACAAATTTGAAAGCTGAGCATGGCATGCATGAATTCAAACTTTATCACTTCATTTGTTTAATAAGCTGCAGTAAAGAAAGAGATGGAACACATAAACACACTTACAATTACAATAAGAGAACACACCATCAACACAAGAGTCCACAGGAATCCTAATGATGTCTGCAAAACCCTGGTCTTCCTTTTCCTCAAATTGCAGAGATACAAGTGAAATATACAATAGGAGCTTCTCCCTCAAGAGTCCAACCATCAAAATGAGGATGAGAAGGCATCATATAGCTGATCTAACTCCTTTCCCCACCTCTAGGGGTCGAGCTCAGCTTCCTAGGAGCAGTTTGAACTAATTCTAAACTAAGAACTAGATAATAGGCAGTCAAAACAACTTGCCTCTAAAACTTAGGAAACTAATCCATGCATTAAATTTTCACTATTTACATCAAAGAAAGTTCTAGAAGTTTCAAAGGAGAGTAAATGCATCCATGTGCCATGAAAATTACACCAAAGTTTCTTATTTACATGCCCAAAATTCATCCAAGAGTAAAAACAGTGTTTTGCTGGCCGAAATGGTCAAATCTGGCAATTTTCCCTGAGTGGTCGCGCCCCTTTGAAGCTCTGGTTGAAGGCCTTCTCGGTGTCCAAATCAGGTGCAAGATAGCTCGTTGGAAAGGTTTGGGAGTCTAATTTCCAACCCAAGTGGAATTTCTGAATTTGGAGTTGATTTGACCCCTCAAAAATCATTTCTCCCAAGGCAGCTTTCTGCAACTCAAAAAAGGGGCAGAAAGTCAAAATTTGCATGTATTTTGAGCTTTTGGAGGCCCAAATCTCCATAAAATTTGAAACCCATCCATATCCAAGTGTATTTTGTCATGAAAAATCCAAATATGTAGAGTTTTCCTCAATCTGAGCTGTCCCCATGAGTGGTCGCGCGGGGGGTGAGACCACTCAAATGACCAAAACCTGTAAAATGCTAAAAAATGCCAAAAATGCCTCAAAATCCTCAAAATTTCTTGTGTTTGCTGCTGGGAGGATACTAATGAGTATCATGGTGAGTGAGTGATGCCTCAGCCAAGATACGGAGTGGGTTGGCCTTCTTCTTCCTCGAAAGAGCCTCGTTCAACCGCCGTTGAAGGATCTTCATCCTTGCTTTGCAAACATGCATTCTTGCCCAATAATGATCCTTCATGTGTCTGAGCAACCTTTTGTGTCGGTTGGCTTTCTCCAACAGCTGCTGCAAGTGTACATTTGAACTGATGAGCCTTGATTCCTGGTCCCTAGGCCACAAGTCACCCGGCCTCCTACGGTTCAAGTCTCGGTTGCTACGAATTCTCCATAGTTCATCCAACTCTTTTTCCTCTTCTAGTTGCTTGTTGCGTTGCTCCAAGTAATTTATTGTCCACTTGGCCATATCAAGCTTCTCCTGCAACAAGCGGTTTTCCGCCTCTCTCTGTCAGATGATCTTGTGCAAATCTGATGTAGGGGAGCGAGCATTAAGATCAATGATGTCAACCGGCATGTCAATGGCTCTCTCCTCCTCTGTCATGGGCTGTTTGCCCTCTCGTACCGCTGATGAAGAATGCGAGGCCCCTTCCACCTGATGTGGAGATAACACTCGCTGACCTGTAGCTGATGATGATGGCGAGACCCCTTCCACCTGCTGTGGAGAAAGTACTCGCCGAGCTGCTGCAAACAAGGCCCTCGGGCCTTTCTGATAAGTGAGGCGAGGTGAGGAAGCCATGTGTCTCAGAACAGTGATCTCAGGCTGATGTGAAGGACCTCCCTCCTCAAAAATGACCTCTGGCTGTGGCTCGGGCTGTGGCTCTGGCTGTGGCTCTGTGAAGAAATCCCGAGAAATGAAGTCTGCCCATGCAATGCCCTGCTGAGTCAACTGATGGGCAACAATAAGCTGGATAAGACCGTGATGGCACAAACTCCGATACTGCTGAGCTGGAGACCGCCTCTGGAACACTGACACCATCCTCTGAATATCATGGAAAAAGAAAACCGGGATGTTCATCATCCTCACCCGGGTGAAGTGCATCAGCAAGCGAATGTGATAAGAGAAGACCCAAGAAAATCTCCCCTCGCATGTGAAGTAGTGCATGATAAGCCGCATAATAGAAGCATACTCCGCCCGAAGGAACCTGAAAGGAAAGATCCCCGACAAATGACTCATGAATGCTGGCCTGACATATGGCTCAAAATAAACATAATCCAGCATTTTGCGCTTGGGCCACACCTCACCCACATTTGGTATCCCGGTAGCCTCTGAAATCACCTACGGAGATAGTACAAAATTCACCCTTGCAAGAGTGACCTGCCCATCATGAAGGTGCAAAACAAATAATCGGGCCAACTCCCTGTGGTGTTGAATCTGGGCCAGCCTCTCACAAAACTCAAGACATGACATGTACCGGAAAAAAGTCACTGCCAAAGGGCAAGCCTGTAACTCTGCTAGAGAAGTGGGCTCTTCTCTCTTATGATGACCACCTTTGCCACCCTTCCGAGGCCTCTGTACCTCAGACTCCGAAGAAGAAGACCGGTCATCACCTTGCTCATTAGTTTCAGTGGTTGACATGATGTTAGTGAGCAAGGTGGAGAAAAAGAACACAACTGATTGCTGCCCTGCCTGCAAAATGCTGAGAAGTATGCTCGACCGATTGAGTGAATGAGAGAGAGTTTGGGTTGATTTTGGAGGTTCCTGGGCAAATCGACCTGAGTGGTCGCGCCCCCGTGCTGAGTGGTCGCGCCCCTGCTGAGTGGTCGCGCCCTTGTAAATTTACACAGCAAAAATTGCGCTGAGTGGTCGCGCACCCTGCCTGAGTGGTCGCGCACCAGGCAAATACCCAATTTTGCTGCAAATCGCCTTCTTCGACCTCTCAAGTGTGTTTGCTTGCTCTCAAATGCATAATGAGGCTCCTTAGAGGGAAATTTTCCCTTTATATGCTCAAATTTGAAAAAATTAACTTACCAAACCCACTTTGTAATGTTTTTGCTTTGGCATTCATTTTAACACTGTTTTTGAGTTCATTTTGTCCTGATTTTGGCCTTTTGAATGTTTTAACTCCGTTCTTTTTGCAGGTTAGCCATCTGAGGGATGCTAGTGAGGAGACCAGGGTTATTGCCGGCATTTTGGAGAATTTTTGAAAATTTTCTTTATTTTTGCAAATTTCACATGACCTTGGGTTTAAAAACAGAGTTTTTAAATCTAAGGTATAAATGAGCTGCAACTGATGAAAAATATTAATGAAACATATGTACATGCTTCCTTCTGGTTTGCTGGGCACATGAACCTTTGACTCATGACCTTGCAGTGATTTTTGACTTAAAACCCTAGACCTAAGACTTGGGATCTCAAGACCAAAATAAACAAGTATAACACAAGCTCATTAAATGACATGACCTGCTCCAGCAAAACCAAGAAGGGAACAAAAGACCAGCTCCTCCATCAGTGTTATGGCATGCCTAATGGGATGCAAGACTGACACTGATGAGACACCTACTTATGCAAAATGCAAAGAGCTTTTGATCACCGATGGAGGGCTCAAGACCGACACTAACATTGGCTCCGATTGGGGATGGTAGCTCCTTGGAGGTGCCAAGAACCTTAGACCTCTGGGAGAGCAGACCAGTGCTTGCAACCATTGGGCGATGGAGTCATCATCAACACAACTCTTGACTTAATTCTCAAACTGAAACTGAACTCAAACAGTATAGTGCCAGTTTTGGGTTCGATCCCCAGTATGGTCGCCACTATGTTAGCGCTTGAGATTTCACCCTAGGCTGAGGAAGGTAAACCTTCAAGGCAACATCAAACCATTTCACCTCATAGCTAGCCCTACGGGGTATGAGAAGGCTCTCTCCGGTCTATCTCGGCAAAATCTTCAATGGCGAGATGACCCACAAGGTAACACAGCTATTAGGCTAGTAAACTGATAAAAGGGGGTTTTTAATAAAATAACGGGGTTTTTCTGGGCTGCATGAGCAAAATCACAGCTTCAAACAGAGAAATATAATGAACAACACAGGTTGACGACTGAGGCAAGGTAGGCAAGGAATTTAGCATCAAATCTAGATTTTTAAATGGGATGGCAAGACTGGTGAGGAGCTAAGGAGGGCAAACAATAACTTTGAATCCTCCTTAAATAGAAGAAAACATTGAATTGAACAAACTTAAAAGTGGAGCATGGAAGGCATGAATTCTCACTTTAACACTTCATTTGTTCAGCTAGAAATGATCGTGAAATGAAATGAAACATAACAGTTTACATGTGAGACAAAGGGAAAACTTATGCTAAATTAACATACCACATGAATCTCAGAAGTTAGAGCTGTGAAATTTTCATTAAACATCCCTGCAGAAAACTGTACATTGAAAGCTCTGTTCTAGCACTCTCAGCACTCAGAAAATCTCCCCTCTCTGACTCCCTCAAAATGAATTTTTTTTTAATACATAAACAGCTCAGAAGAAAACCGATCCATGAAAAGATGGAACGGTTTCAATTGGCACTATGAAAAATAGTAAAAAGCCACTCATCTTTTCCTAATGATCAGCGCATAGACCATCTGTTCCTAATGATCAACGCATAGACCAAAACAGTTTTCCCTACAGGTCGACATCAAAAATAAAAATAAAAAATGATTTGTTCAGCTATAATTGCAAGAATCGCTCTGATGACCGACACATGGAGCGCAGATCCCGTTGAATAAAGTCTGGAAATAGGAATCGAATCCTATTCATCTGGTAACAGGTGTCTTTGTTTATTTTTCGCTGAAGTGAAGGGCCAGGTATCAAGGACGTGAGCCAAATTTTCCCACGTTGCTCTAGCAGTTTAAGAGCCCGGATTAAAACTATGCGATCAATGCCAGCAAGCTCTGTTTCAGCAAAAAATGCCTCCAATACGAATGTAACCACCAGATTGACAAGAAGCAACACCGTTATTACATAAAAATTGATGAAGTACAGCAGTGCCCATGACGTTCCAATAATTTACACATAGCCCTTCATCCAAATTCAAGGAAATACCAGTTTCAATAATGCCTGAAGCAGTTAAATCACTATGAAATTTATCTAGTGCATTTGGACAGTTCAACAATCTATTCAGAATCTCCAACATTTCTCATTTGCTGACCACGATATGATGATACAGCCCCTTTGGTTTCACTAGAATCGATTCGCAGAGAAACAAAGTCCTGCCTTCCTTGAATTTCATCTGGAATGCAAGCTGCCGTGTTGCCATTTTCTAACCCCCTAAAAGGCTTTAACCCATGCACTGTAGACATCTCATCAATCATACTTTGAGAAAGATCCTGAGATTCGGATTGAGTACCATCATTTATTTCATTATTGAGCTGCATATGGGAAAAAGCCTGAGCTTCACAACTGTTTTCTGCGATATTAAATCGATTTGTTCCATGACAGTCATTCTCAGACTGGTTTTGCTCTGAGGCAAATGAGATTGTAGATTGCTCTTGACCAGGGTTTCTATCTCTATATTGATCTTCTCCGCTGCCGTCAAAATAGGCATGAGAATGTTCGAATGGATTTTCAGAAATGACTCTAGGAGTATAACTTGGCTGGGTTGATGGACATATTACAGTTCTTCTACCATAAGAACCTCGAAGAGATACTCGACAAACAAGTCGGGTTGAGTGTTGCCTTAACCATACATCAATACAGTTAATGTGAAATGCATGGCCACAGGTAGGCAAGACCCGCAATATGTCCTTCTCTTCATATTCTCCAAGGCATACTGTACATCTTATTTATCTTGAAATCATGACTATCATCAAGCTCATATAATATGCAGTCGTAGGCTTCTTTTGAGATCTCTGGTAGGGTCCGATATTCATTCAACTCTTCAAAGAGTTGAGCACATTGATCTTTGTCTAGAAAGCCACAACCATGTACATCCAGTAGATCGAAAGCTAATTGCAGTGTATCTTCTAGCTCTTTGAAGTCACGATATACAAGTTCAGTATGCCCCTGCGACAGTGCCAATCTACGAACCTCTGTCATATACCTGGTTGCTGCACTTATGATCTTGTCTTTTATTCCTTGATTAATAGAAGCAGTTTGCTCAGACGTTAACACCCCTCCGAGAATTAGAGAAGCACCAGTGGCACTTGTGCCCATTCTCTGTGCAAGGGCTGAAAGTGTCCACTCACGAAGAACTGTTAATATTGATCGAAGAAGTCGCAACCGAAGTGCTGGTGATGGCAAGATCGCTCCACTAATACAAGACCAACTCTCAAAACTGGCACTATCATCACGGGCTCTCTTGGATCAATGAACTTAACACAAAAAGTTCCATTCAGCTCTTTTGGAATTGTAGATAGAGGTAAGACAGGACGTATACTTGTCCAAGGTCCTTCCGGGCTAAGCCCAACCATCAAACCAATTTCACCATTGCTATATCTATTCAGAGAGTCCACTGTCAGACTCTTATCTCCTTGAGCAGTGAAGTAGTAAGTAGTGAGGGATATAAATCCACAATTTGATCATTCATTCCCGGCATCATTTGCACAATTTTTCTTTAAGGGTTGTAAGCCAAATGTATCAGCACTTTTAGAGCTTAGGTGAACTTTCATCCTACAGTTTCCTGCAAAAGCCATCTCCAACAGAGATACAACTATACCCCCATCACTAATGTCATGACCAGCTGAAACAAGATTCTCTGCAACCAGGTCCTGGACTGTATTGAAGAATCTCTTGAGATCTGAAACATCATCAAGGTCTGGGCAAACGTTACCAATCTGATCAAAAACATGAGCAAGGGCAGAACCACCTAAACAGTGTTTTCCTTTAGCCAAATCAACATGAAGTAGAACTCCATCATCTCCCAGCTTCAAGTCTGGTGTAATGAACAACATGAACAACATTAACAAGCACATGAGAACTATTCAGGCTTTACAATGTATCTGTTACAGCTTGAACAGTACCATCTATGGCTGCCTCATACGAAAAAGACAGAGAACTCTGATTTAGTCCAGCTGCTGAACCTGCACCAGCATGTTTGTTTTCTTCAAACTGTTATATTAGCGAAACATAAATGAATTTGAAGCAGATTGTTGAGTGGAGCTAGAAATGCGGGCTTGTTTGGGCTCTTGCTTTTGCTGGCCACCAATTTGGCTTCTTTCTACAGTAATGCATGGTCTAGTCCTTGTTCATCAGCTGCGGAGAATGTAAATCCATTTCTAACTTTTGCAGGGATTGTATCATCATCTACATCAAAAACACTATCGTTTGAAGAACTGTAGAGCCTTGAAACATCATGACAAATTACATATTAATGATTTCTTCTTCAAAACAGGGTTTTGAAGAAGAATCAATCTCTGACATGAGACGGAGTCTAACATCGGCTCCATTTGGGATGGCAGCTGCCGCTTCGTGGAGGTGCCAAGAACCGCAGAACTTTGGAAGAGCAGACAGTGCCTCCACCCATTGGGCAATGGAGTCATCATCAACACAACTCTTGACTTATTTTCAAACTGAAACTGAACTCAAACAATCTTCAAGCAAACTAAAACAAGATGCTGCCCTTATGGCTGCTTATTTATTTACAAAACTACCCTACTTTGCTATACAAACACTAGATCAGGTAATACTAAAATGCCAAATTAACCATTCAAGTAAACCTGAGAATGATGTAGGTTGAGAAAACTTCCGGCAGAACACAGATGCAATTGCTGGCAGCCCTTTATGCACGTAACAAGCCTGGTCATGGAAAAGATAGCCTGATCTGTCAATCAAACTGAAAAACATGTCCATGTAAGTTGCCATTGGATCGCGGAAGCCGGACTCTATTGGCTGCCCCAACTCTGCAATGCATACTTCCAGCTGCACATTGTCAATGTATACCTCTATAGGCAAGTCTGTTATTGCTTGTTGTGAAGGAAGAAGGATTTCCAAGAACTTTTTAGGGTCTTGGAAATCATAAGAGTGGATCTGCTCATCTAACCATTGAATCTCATCTTCAACTCTTTCAACAACTAACTCACAAAATCTAGTTTTGCCTTCAAGATGAAGCTTCGGAGATTTCAAACATTGAAGGAAAATACTGAAAAATTCTTCATTAATTTCAATATCTACTAACCACTCTCTAACTCCGTTTAGAGCTTCACAAAGTGCAGGGTCTGCCACATACCCTACCATTGTATGAACATATCAGCATGCGTTGGAATGTCTGGGTCGAGTTGGAGTCGCCAGGTGAATGGTTCAGCCTGCATATGTATCTGACTGCTGTCCACCATCAGCATCAGATCTGCACCTTGATTGCATGTACCAGGACAAAGCAATCAACAAGTCGAATGTTCTCCCCAGTATGGTCGCCACTATGTTAGCGCTCGAGATTTCACCCTAGGCTGAGGAAGGTAAACCTTCAAGGCAACATCAAACCATTTCACCTCGTAGCTAGCCCTACGGGGTATGAGAAGGCTCTCTCTGGTCAAACTCGGTAGATCTTTCAATAGGATGAGCTGACCCAATTAGGAACACTGATATTAGGCTAGTAAACTGATAAGGAGGGTTGATTTAAAGTTTTTGGGGTTTTTGGTGGCAATTGGAGGGAGTGCAATTTAGGGTGCGGGGATTGAGCTCAGTTTTTGCAGGTGGATCTTTGGGGCAAGGTAGGAGCTTGTGATGATGCCTTTAGCTATCATGGATGATCAAGGAAGAAAAAATAGAAGCTAAAGAGGGCAAACAATGACTTTGAATCCTCTCTAGACAGTGGAAAACATAAACATTAAACAAATTTGAAAGTTGAGCATGGCATGCATGAATTCAAACTTTATCACTTCATTTGTTTAATAAGTTGCAGTAAAGAAAGAGATGGAACACATAAAAACACTTACAATTACAATAAGAGAACACACCATCAACACAAGAGTCCACAAGAATCCCAATGATGTCTGCAAAACCCTGGTCTTCCTTTTCCTCAAATTGCAGAGATACAAGTGAAATATACAATAGGAGCTTCTCCCTCAAGAGTCCAACCATCAAAATGAGGATGAGAAGGCATCATATAGCTGATCTAACTCCTTTCCCCACCTCTAGGGGTCGAGCTCAGATTCCTAGGAGCAGTTTGAACTAATTCTAAACTAAGAACTAGATAATAGGCAGTCAAAACAACTTGCCTCTAAAACTTAGGAAACTAATCCATGCATTAAATTTTCACTATTTACATCAAAGAAAGTTCTAGAAGTTTCAAAGGAGAGTAAATGCATCCATGTGCCATGAAAATTACACCAAAGTTTCTTATTTACATGCCCAAAAGTCATCCAAGAGTAAAAACAGTGTTTTGCTGGCCGAAATGGTCAAATCTGGCAATTTTCCCTGAGTGGTCGCGCCCCTTTGCAGCTCTGGTTGAAGGCCTTCCCGGTGTCCAAATCAGGTTCAAGATAGCTCGTTGGAAAGGTATGGGAGTCTGATTTCCAACCCAAGTAGAATTTCTGAATTTGGAGTTGATTTGACCCCTCAAAAATCATTTCTCCCAAGGCAGCTTTCTGCAACTCAAAAAAGGGGCAGAAAGTCAAAATTTGCATGTATTTTGAGCTTTTGGAGGCCCAAATCTCCATAAAATTTGAAACCCATCCATATCCAAGTGTATTTTGTCATGAAAAATCCAAATATGTAGAGTTTTCCTCAATCTGAGCTGTCCCCATGAGTGGTCGCGCGGGGGGTGAGACCACTCAAATGACCAAAACCTGTAAAATGCTAAAAAATGCCAAAAATGCCTCAAAATCCTCAAAATTTCTTGTGTTTGCTGCTGGGAGGATACTAATGAGTATCATGGTGAGTGAGTGATGCCTCATCCAAGATACGGAGTGGGTTGGCCTTCTTCTTCCTCGAAAGAGCCTCGTTCAACCGCCATTGAAGGATCTTCATCCTTGCTTTGCAAACATGCATTCTTGCCCAATAATGATCCTTCATGTGTCTGAGCAACCTTTTGTCTCGGTTGGCTTTCTCCAACAGCTGTTGCAAGTGTACATTTGAACTGATGAGCCTTGATTCCCGGTCCCTAGGCCACAAGTCACCCGGCCTCCTACGGTTCAAGTCTCGGTTGCTACGAATTCTACATAGTTCATCCAACTCTTTTTCCTCTTCTAGTTGCTTGTTGCGCTGCTCCAAGTAATTTATTGTCCACTTGGCCATATCAAGCTTCTCCTGCAGCAAGCGGTTTTCCGCCTCTCTCTATCGGATGATCTCGTGCAAATCTGATGTAGGGGAGTGAGCATTAAGATCAATGATGTCAACCGGCATGTCAATGGCTCTCTCCTCCTCTGTCACGGGCTGTTTGCCCTCTCGTACCGCTGATGAAGAATGCGAGGCCCCTTCCACCTGATGTGGAGATAATACTCGCTGACCTGTAGCTGATGATGATGGCGAGACCCCTTCCACCTGCTGTGGAGAAAGTACTCGCCGAGCTGCTGCAAACAAGGCCCTCGGGCCTTTCTGATAAGTGAGGCGAGGTGAGGAAGCCATGTGTCTCGGAACAGTGATCTCAGGCTGATGTGAAGGACCTCCCTCCTCAAAAATGACCTCTGGCTGTGGCTCGGGCTGTGGCTCTGGCTGTGGCTCTGTGAAGAAATCCCGAGAAATGAAGTCTGCCCATGCAATGCCCTACTGAGTCAACTGATGGGCAACAATAAGCTGGATAAGACCGTGATGGCACAAACTCCGATACTGCTGAGCTGGAGACCGCCTCTGGAACACTGACACCATCCTCTGAATATCATGGAAAAAGAAAACCGAGATGTTCATCATCCTCACCCGGGTGAAGTGCATCAGCAAGCGAATGTGATAAGAGAAGACCTGAGAAAATCTCCCCTCGCATGTGAAGTAGTGCATGATAAGCCGCATAATAGAAGCATACTCCGCCCAGAGGAACCTGAAAGGAAAGATCCCCGACAAATGACTCATGAATGCTGGCCTGACATATGGCTCAAAATAAACATAATCCAGCATTTTGCGCTTGGGCCACACCTCACCCACATTTGGTATCCCGGTAGCCTCTGAAATCACCTCCGGAGATAGTACAAAATTCACCCCTGCAAGAGTGACCTGCCCATCATGAAGGTGCAAAACAAATAATCGGGCCAACTCCCTGTGGTGCTGAATCTAGGCCAGCCTCTCACAAAACTCAAGACATGACATGTACCGGGAAAAAGTCACTGCCAAAGGGCAAGCCTGTAACTCTGCTAGAGAAGTGGGCTCTTCTCTCTTATGATGACCACCTTTTCCACCCTTCCGAGGCCTCTGTACCTCAGACTCCGAAGAAGAAGACCGGTCATCACCTTGCTCATTAGTTTCAGTGGTTGACATGATGTTATTGAGCAAGGTGGAGAAAAAGAACACAACTGATTGCTGCCCTGCCTGCAAAATGCTGAGAAGTATGCTCGACCGATTGAGTGAATGAGAGAGAGTTTGGGTCGATTTTGGAGGTTCCTGGGCAAATCGACCTGAGTGGTCGCGCCCCCATGTTGAGTGGTCGCGCCCCTGCTGAGTGGTCGCGCCCTTGTAAATTTACACAGCAAAAATTGCGCTGAGTGGTCGCGCCCCACCCAAGTGGTCGCGCACCCTGCCTGAGTGGTCGCGCACCAGGCAAATACCCAATTTTGCTGCAAATCGCCTTCTTCGACCTCTCAAGTGTGTTTTCTTGCTCTCAAATGCATAATGAGCCTCCTTAGAGGGAAATTTGGCCTTTATATGCCCAAATTTGAAAAAATTAACTTACCAAACCCACTTTGTAATGTTTTTGCTTTGGCATTCATTTTAACACTGTTTTTGAGTTCATTTTGTCCTGATTTTGGCCTTTTGAATGTTTTAACTCCATTCTTTTTGCAGGTTAGCTATCTGAGGGATGCTAGTGAGGAGACCAGGGTTATTGCCGGCATTTTGGAGAATTTTTAAAAATTTTCTTTATTTTTGCAAATTTCACATGACCTTGGGTTTAAAAACAGAGTTTTTAAATCCAAGGTATAAATGAGCTGCAACTGATGAAAAATATTAATGAAACATATGTACATGCTTCCTTCTGGTTTGCTGGGCACATGAACCTTTGAATCATGACCTTGCAGTGATTTTTGACTTAAAACCCTAGACCTAAGACTTGGGATCTCAAGACCAAAATAAACAAGTATAACACAAGCTCATTAAATGACATGACCTGCTCCAGCAAAACCAAGAAGGGAACAAAAGACCAGCTCCTCCATCAGTGTTATGGCATGCCTAATGGGATGCAAGAATGACACTGATGAGACACCTACTTATGCAAAATGCAAAGAGCTTTTGATCACCGATGGAGGGCTCAAGACCGACACTAACAAACCCTACAGCCTATGTGCAGCCATGGCCTTTCCTGTAAGGGTGGAGTATATCATTTTTCCAGCCTACTTGTGGAATTCTATATGGTCAATGGGTTGAACATCCCTGGCCAATACCTCAAAACTGGTTTTTCTGTAGTCAGCTGAGGTCTTTGGCTGCTGAATAGTTGGTTGCATGAATAAGACCTACGTCTTTCCTGCTTTGATGTCAAAAGCTAAGATCAATCTACTCTAGTTGGCTGGTGTGTGCTTAAAGTATTAGGCATATGTCTCAGCCTTTAACTTCTCATTCCTCATCTTTATCTCCTTGTACCTGTCTTTAATGTCTCTTTCTTTATTAGCTGCCTAGTTAAGGAGGAAACCTCAACACTTAGCTGTCTCTCAATCATTTTAGTATTCGAGGTTGATGGTTGTTGTGTCTCTCCTGAAGCAGCTATGTCTTTGCTTCTTTGCCCCAATGTTTCAGTGTTAGTGATTTCCACTGATTCAATGTTTTCTTCCTTTTCAGACACAGGATTCATGTTGGGCCTTTTTCTGAGTTCAAAATACTCATCTGTGGTCTCCATTTCAGAACTCAAACACTCCTCCCTATTTCTCTTTGGATTCCTCTCCTCATTGGTTGGGGTCTATAGGACAGGAGGATTATTCATTGGTTCCCCTATTTCTGGAACCTGTAGGAAAGAACTCTAGTCAATTTTCTTTTCAACATCAATGAGTGTGTTCTCTACATCCACTACTGTGCTATCCATGTCAATCAATGCGTTTTCCAACCATTCTGATTTTTTGGCAAACTGCTCCATATCAGGTCTAGGATGATGGATGAAAGGTCCCAATTTGAGCTTGATTCTTAATTTGTTTATGACCCCATTAGGGTCAAGCTGCCACATAAAGTTGTTCCTGAATTTCATGTCCTACAACATTTTGTCAACCTTAGGTCTATCTTCTCTATTATTACACATGAAGGGGCCCAATTGGTTTTTCATTTTAAATTGGGTCTTCTTCCTTGCTGCTAGGAAGTTTACTTCATCTGAATTGATGATTTGCCTAAAATAATCAAGTGCAAATATCCTCATGGGGAGGTATTGGTGCAGTTTATAAGGGGTAAGTTGGCATCCATAAACTCTGATTTCAGTGTAGTTCTGGTATAGATACCAGTCTCCCACCTTGCTATTCTTAGCCAACTGTAACACCCTTTTTATTTCTTGGCTAATTCTGGGTTGAGGGGTACTGGTCAACATGTTCATGACTAGATGGACGAATGAGTCGATGAAGTCCTTATATGTGAATGCAGTGGAGTATTTCCAAATCAAACGTGTCCAATAAATAACTGACCTCTATTTCCCCTTGGTATCCAACTTCTAGATGTTGACAGGGAATTTATTTGCTTGATAATACAAAAACATGTGAAATAACACTGATGAGTACTTGAAAACTCTTTCAATTGGCAGTCTGGTGAACTGTTCATGCATCCTGTCTGCAATGAACTGAGCATAGTTGTAGATGATAGCAGGAAGCTTTCCTGGGCTGAAGATGGAGAGAAAGGCTAGGATAACCTCATCCACATGCTCATCTGAGGTATATCCTAGGATGCAAGAGAGAATGGTGATTATTTGTTTGCCTCTCTCTGAAAAAATGGTGGTAGCATAAGGTGGACTATTTGTGGGAGTATGGCGGTCCTCTATGATGAAGGTCTGGAAAATTTGTGTTATTTTAGCCAGGTCTAATTTTACATAAAGGTCTAGCAAGTCACCAATAGACAGTGGGGTTTCACTTAGGTTGGGTTGGACTTGCAACATTTGGTTGATGGATTTTGCAGTGATGGTGAATAAAATTTGTTGGTTGGGGCCAACAATAGCCCTTTGGCTAGGAATATAGCAAGCATGAAAAAAATGTATGATATCGGGGAATGGGTGCACTTATGGGAATAAATACTTGGGTAAATTGGATTCCCAAAGGTAGATGTCATCATTTTGGTTTAGGAATCTATCCTTACTCCAATAGTGGAGCTTTAGAAGGTAGGCTCGTGACACAGTATCTTTTATCCGGAAATCCCTGTCTGCTAGTGCCAAATGGTCGATGTCCAGGTGAGGGATTGACAGGGGTCTCATATCGAGAGAGGTCTCGGAAGCCATATTTAGAAATAGATGTATTAATTAGGCTTGTGGCTGCTACAAAAGTAAGGTTTGGAAGCTTTGGTTCAGTGAGAGGGTAATTATAGTTTACAATAGAGGAGTTTTGGGTATACAGATAAATTACTCTTCAATTAGGCAAATGTATTAATTAATTTCAATTAATTAATCTTTAAATTGGACTGTATGTTTTCAAATTAAAGAGTCGTTTTGGTTTTCCCAAGAATACCTAGAATTTGGTGGTATGGGCTACAAACGGGTTTCAATGGTGAATGCAAAGGGTACAATGGCTTCAGCGGTGAACTGGATGCTCGAACTGGGTGTCTAGAGCTTCTTTGGGTGGCAGACAATGGTCAAGTTTGGTTGTAGAGGTTCAAGGTGTCGCGGAATGGCTTAAGTAGCATTCAAAGTGAAAATGAGTGAAAAGGGTGAAATGGGGCTTCTTTGGCCTTTTAACCTGCAACAGTTACATTTTTGCGCGGAATTTACAAATGAACAGTGGATGATTTTTTGTCTTGGTAGGGAGGCGGTTTTTTGGTCCATCGTACCACTCTTGGAGAGAAAGAGGTATTTCCTTGAAAGCATGCGATCTAGCCTGGGGCTACCACGTAGAAAAATAGATCCCAGGCAAAACTGTGAATCCTGCGTGCTCTCGGGCTGCTAACGGTCGGATGGTGAATGTGCATGATATGGATGCACACCATCGGATCTGGGGGTGGGAGATCAGGCGACAGTCACGTGGTCAAGTTGCACGGAGGGAATCACGACTGGGATTTGCGGGGCCCGGGGATTTAATTACAAATAATTGTAATTAATTAATACATAACATCGGGATTAAATATAAGTGCAAGTTTAATGGAGTGGTACTAGGGGTTATTGTGGCGGGGTTTTTTAACTGCACCAAGGGTTGGTGGGTTCAAAGGGTTTCTATTAGGGAAATGTGAATCGAGGAGTTATTTAACTTATGCGGGGGGATAGAACTTAGGATAAGGGTGGTTTTATGGGTTTTGAACGGAAAATAGGGAAATTAATGATGGGGGATGGTAATATTTGCAATGGGGAATGGGTTTCACACTAGGGAAAAGGGTTTTGGGTAGGGGGATGATTCTTGCAGGGTAATTTACTAGGGAAATGTGTGAAACCATGGGGTAAGGGTCAAAATGAGGGGTGAAAGGGTATTTTATAAGGAATGAAGGGATAATGGGGAAATTAGTAAGTAAGTATGTGGGGGTGGAATAAAATGAGGGGAAATTAATCAAAGAAGCTTGTGAATACCTTTTCACTCTCATAAATTCTCCTGCACATGAAACATAGGATTAAACATGATATATGTGCTTTTGACTAAGCAACCTTGTACATTTGCAACCTTTCTTCTACCTACCCTTTATTTATCCTAACATTTTTTCTGGGTCATCAACTATTGTTTTGATGAAAATGATTTTAAGAACACTCAAAAAATGACCTTAAGGGGCACAAGATAAAATTTAAGGTTTCCATAAAGTTTTATTACACTGAGGATTGAAGTCCCCAGTATGGTCGCCAATAACATTATAACTCCAATATTTCTCTTAAGTGTTGGAAAAAGAAATGATTAGAGGTAACCACAAACCAACTTTGGAGATTAGGATCTAGCCTTCCTAATTCTCAGAGAGGGCTCTCTCTTTTTTATTTAACTTTGTTTAGTTATTTGATTTTAGGCTAGTTATGATTGTACTTGGGTTTTGATTTAGATTTGGTGGTGGGATCACTTACTTAGATGAAAAGAGGGATGTCTTTTACCATTGGGCTATGGGGTCAAATGTTAGATAAACAAGACTAGATCAAGTTCTAAAAATAGTGTCTACAAGGCAAGATAGCATAGTTACTTTAGATCTCAAGGCTAGATGGTGAAGTGGTTTTCAATCGGATCCAAAGATAAATTAAGGGTTCCTTAGGCTGGATTATGAAGAAAGTGAAAGAGGTCAATCAGGATGGGAGAGAAATTAAGGATTCTCAGATCCGGATATCAGAAGAAAACATGTAAATGATTAATTGTTGAAAACAGAGTGTACTTAAACAAATTCTAAGATAAAATTCGAGTTAATTCATTCAACTTTAGATAACATTTAAGTTTGTGAAAACATAAGAAAATAACAGATTGACAAAGAAAATACTTCACTGTAATAGATCTACACATGAATCTTGTAATGCAATCTATTTATTACTTTCTCCAGTCTGTTGACTTGAAAAATTGGTACAATAACCCTTATTTTTATGATCAAAACAAATTTACAAATGTATAGCAATCCACACTCAATACTTCGAATTATGAAGTATTTATACAAAAATAAATTACAAAATATCCCAAACTGTCTTGGGAACTAATCTAGGAGAAAGAAAAATCTTCATGTAAGAAGATAGAGACAACTATTGAACTGATGTTTGTTGTCCCTATTGATTAGGCTTTACTGTCTTTAATCTTTGATATTTTTCCTTTTAATTTGTGCTTTGCTGTTTGGTCTTCGCGATGTATGTTCTATTTACTCTAACCTTTCAATCGATACACTTTCATCTGATACACTTTGACCTGGCTGACCTGTCATTATCCTTTTACTATGCCTTTTTACTCTTACTATACATTTTTATCTTTTGACTGTGTATTTCTACAGTAAGTCATTCATTTTCTCCCATGTTTCGGCATTTGGTAATTGGATATTCAGCATCTTCTTGTAAATCTTATCTGCCTCTGTATACTTGGTAAAAGTAGGCTTATTCACAAAAGGTGTTTTACCTCATGCTGAACGTAAAACAAATTCTCAAAAGTTTGGTACAAGACCTTGCCAATAGGTAAGCCCTTCATGGATGAAGTATTCACTTGATCTCTAGCTACCTCTCTGATTTTTCTATTGTAGTCCTCCTGTGTCATCAACTTATTGTTTATTACCAAGGGATTTGGTAAACCCCTTTGCCTCAAAATTTAAAATTTAACCATGAAACTATTAATGGCCAGTTGCATGGTTTGGCACTTATCTTCCAGGTTTAACATTAAGCTCCTGTTGGTGATGACCCTTTTCACTTCCAAAATTGTACCTGTTCTGTCAGGTATCTCTAATTCCTGCAACTCATACTTATTTTTGGAGTTGAGGAAGTTAATGATCCTTGCAGCTTCCTCTAGCATGTCTCCAAGTTCTTCTTTTACTCTATGTATGGCTTTTGTAGCCTGCCTTATAAAATCAATCTGCTAAAAAATTACTTGGATGGATGGCCAAATATCATTGATAGAGTCAATGATATTGGCCCACAATTGTTCTTTAGCCTATCCAAGGGGTTCCTTCAATGTAAGTTCCTTCTCTAGGCTTTTTATTCTTTCGTTCATCCTAGTTGCTTTCTGCACTTCTTCCTTGTGCATAATTTGGGAAAGCTTGTAGTCAGTTTCCAGACTGGTCACCTTCTCCTTGAGCTTGTTCATTTCAGTGGTCTGAATGGACATGTCTTCCATTGCTTTGACCAATCTTCTTGCCTCATCACCTGCTGACCCTGTTGCTGTAGACCCTGTTGCTGATGTAGACGGTGTAGAAGTTGGCAGTGTTGTAGCCATTGGAGCTGTAGGAGCTAAGGATGCTGCCAAAGTGGAAGGTACTATAGTGGTTACTGTTGGGATAACAGTGGCAGGGGCATTCTCTAGACTAGCTTGTTTTACCTGTATCAAGCTATCCAATTCCTTTTCCATCTCCTTTAGCTGATCATTCAACTGAAGCACCAGGTCCATCATCTCCTCATGATTTGTTTGGCTCTCCAAGACCTCTTTTGTTTGTGGGTGTTCTGAATGAGGTAGATTCAATTGTTTCTTGAGAGCTGCTATATCCTCATTCTTCTTTTTAATAAACTTTTCAGCAGCTTTAATGTCACTTGGATCACGGTCCAACTCAATGACCAAGTCCTCCAAAGACTTGATCCTATTATATTTGGCCTGTGAGGAGGCCTTTTCCAATTTATTTTAGGTTGTGATGTTGTCCAGTGAACCTTGAAGCTTGTGTGCAGTCATGGCCTTTCTTGTAAGGGTGAAGTAGATCATTTCTCTAGCCTGCTTGTGGAATTCTATCTAGTCAATGAGATGAACATCCCTGGCAAATACCTCAAAATCAGTTTTTATGTAGTCAACTGAGGTCTTTTGCTACATGAATGAGACCTGCATCTTTCCTACTTTGAAGTCAAAAGCTAACATCAATTTGCTCTGGTTGGCTGGGGTGTGCTTGAAGTATTGGGCATTTGTCTCAACCTTTAACTTCTCATTCCTCATCCTTATCTCCTTGTACATGTCTTTAATGTCTCTTTCTTTATCAGCTGGACTATTGAAGGAGGAAACCTCAACACTTAGCTGTCTCTAAATCATTTGAGTGTTGGAGGTTGATGGTTGTTGTGTCTCTCCTGAAGTAGTTGTGTCTTTGCTTCTTTGCCCCATTGTTTCAGTGTCACCAATTTCCATTGATTCAATGTTTTCTTCTTGTTCAGACACAGGATTCAGCTTGGGCCTTTTTCTAAGTTCAAAATACTCATCTATAGTCTCCATGGCAGAACTGGAACCCTCCTTCCTGTTTCTCTTTGGATTCCTCTCCTCATTGGCTAGGGTCTGAAAGATAGGAGGATTATTCATTGGTTCCCCTAGTTCTAGAACCTACAGGAAAAAACTCTGGTCAATTTTCTTTTCAACATCAATGAGTGTGTTCTCTACATCCAATGTTGTGCTATCCATGTCAATCAATGTGTTTTCCAACCATTTTGATTGGTTAGAAAACTGCTCCATATCAGGTCTAGGATGGTGGATGAAAGGTCCCAATTTGACCTTGATTCTTAATTTGTTTATTACCCCATGAGGGTCATACTGCCACATAAAGTTGTTCCTGAATTTCATGTCCTGCAACATTTTGTTAGCCTCAGGTCCAACTTCTCTGTTATTACATATGAAGGGGCCCAATTGGTTTTTCATTTTAAATTGGGTCTTCTTCCTAGTTGCTAGGAAGTTTACTTCATCTAAATTGATGATTTTCCTAAAATACTCAAGTGCAAATATCCTCATAGGGAGGTATTTGGGCAGTTTATAAGGGGCAAGTTGGCATCCATAAACTCTGATTTCAGTGTGGTTTTGGTATAGATACCAATCTCCCACATTGTTGTTCTTAGCCAACTGTAACACCCTTTTTATTTATTGGTTGATTCTAGGTTAAGGGGTACTGGTAAGCATGTTCATGACTAGATGGAGTATTTCTGGGTCAAAGGTGTCCAATAAAAGGTTGACCTATCTTTCCCCTTGGTATCCAACTTCTAGATGCTGACAGGGAATTTATCTGCTTGATAATACAAAAACATGTGAAACAACACTGATGAGTACTTGAAAACTCTTTCAGTTGGCAGTCTAGTGAACTGTTCATGCATCCTGTCTGCAGTGAACTGGGCATAGTTGTAGATGATAGCAGGAGGCTTGCCTGGGCTGAAAATGGAGACAAAGGCCAGGATAACCTCATCCACATGCTCATCTGAGGTATATCCTAGGATGCAAAAGAGCATGGTGATTGTCTATTTGCATCTCTCTGAAAAAATGGTGGCAGCATAAGGTGGACTATCTGTGGGAGTATGGCGGTCTTCTATGATGAAGGTCTGGAAAATTTGTGCTATTTTAGCGAGGTATAATTTTACATAAAGGTCTAGCAAGTCACCACTAGAGAGTAGGGTTTCATTTGGGCTAGGTTGGACTTGAAGCATTTGGTTGATGGATTTTATAGTGATGGTGAAAAAAATTGCTGGTTGGGGGCAAAAATAGCCCTTTGGCTATGAATATAGTAGGCATGACAGAAATGTATGATATCAAGGAATGGGTGCACTTAAAGGAATAAATACTTGGGTAAATTGGATTCCCAAAGGTATTTGTCATCATTTTGGTTTAGGAATCTATCCTTACTCCAATAGTGGAGTTTCAGAAGGTAGGCTGGTGAGGAAGTATCTTTTATCTGGAAATCCCTATTTGCTAGTTCCAAATGGTCGATGTCCAGGTGAGGGGTTGACAGGGGCCTCACGTTCAGAGAGGTCTAGCAAGCCATATTTAGAAATAGAGGTATGAATTAGGCTTGTGGCTGCTACAGAAGTAAGGTTTGGAACCTCTGGTTCAATGACAGGGTAATTATAGTTTGCAAAAGAGGGGTTTTGGGTATATAGGTAAATTACTCTTCAATTAAGCAAATGTATTAATTAATATTTAAATCAGACTGTACATTTTCAAATTAAAGAGTCTTTCTGGTTTTCCCAAGAATACCTAGAATTTGGTGTTATGGGCTGCAAACTGGTTTCAATGGTTAATGAAGAGGGTACTGTGGCTTCATCTGTGAACTGAACGCTCGAATTGGGTGTCCGAGGCTTCTTTGGGTGGCAGACAGTGGTAAATTTTGGTTGCAGAGGTTCAAGGTGTTGCATAATGACTTAAGTGGCATTCACAGTGAAAACGAGCAAAAAGGGTGAAGTGGGGCTTCTCCAGCCTTTTAACTGGCAACGACTACATTTTGGCATGGAATTTACAAATGAATAGTGGACGGTTTTTGGTCTTGCTGGGGAGGCGGTTTTTTGGGCCATTGCACCACTTTTGGACAGCAGGTGGTATTCCCTTGAGAGCACGTGATCTACCCTAGGGCTTCCACGTAGCAAAACAGTGCCCAGGAAAAATCGTGAATCTCACGTGCTGTTGGGCTACTAACGGTCGGACAGTGAATGTGTGTGATATGGATGCGCACCGTCAAATCTGGGGGTGGGAGATCAGACGACAGTCACATGGTCAAGTTGCATGGAGGGAATCAGGACTTGGATTTGCAGGGCCCGAGGGTTTAATTACAAATAATTGTAATTAATTAATACATAAAGTCAGGATTAAATATAAGCGCGGGTTTAATGGAGTGGGACCAGGGGTTACTGCGGCGGGGTTTTTTAACTGCACCAAGAGTTGGTGGGTTAAAAGGGCTTTTTTCAGGGATATGTGAATCGGGGAGTTATTTAACTTATGCAGGGGAATAAAACTTAGGATAATGGGGGTTTTTATGGGTTTTCAAGGGAAAATAGGGAAATTAATAAGGGGGATGGTAATATTTACAATGGGGAATGGGTTTCAAACTAGGGAAAAGGGGTTTTGGGTAGGGGGATGATTTTTGCAAGGTAATTTACTAGGTAAATGTGTGAAACCATGGGGTATAGGTCAAAATGAGGGGTGAAAGGGTATTTTATAAGGAATGAGGGGATAATGGGGAAATTAGTAAGTAAGTATGTGGGGGGGTGGAATGAAATGAGGGGAAATTAATCAAAGAAGCCTGTGAATACCATTTCACTCTCATAAATGCTCCTGCACATGAAACATAGGATTAAACATGATAAATGTGCTTTTTACTGAGCAACCTTGTACATTTGAAACCTTTCTTCTACCTACCCTTTATTTATCCTAACATTTTTTCTTCACTTTGTTGGGTGAATTTGAGCTTGCAAACCCTTTATTTCGTTTTCTTTTAACAAGCAAACTATCTAATTCTAACCTTATAACTTCCAATGGCTCAGATTAAGCTGATGAGCACATTTTTATTCTCTACCTAACCACTGATCTGCTAAGGTTAAATAGTTTGGCTAGATCTTTATTCTCTATCTATCAACATAAAATTTAAAACATGAATGAGTCAATATTAAGTTGTTTGACCATCATGGATTGTGGCATTTCTAACAAGTTGCACATGACCTTATTTTGCATAGTAAAGTAAAAATTAGTGGCATTTGAATTTTCGTACTTTCATGATCTGTTTTATTTCTTTTTTTGGGGTTCATATTTTTCACTTTTTTGATCTTTTTCTTTTTATTTTTTTCCTTTGATTATTTTTTAGGACATACCCTCTTTACATTTTTTAATATGAAAAACATTTTGCAGAAAGCAAAAGTATGTACAATATTACAAGACTAACCATAGCTAATTCAAAATTATGAATCCTATTATTTTAGGACCCTAACAGTCTGCACATAGCAGCGCTCATAGGAATGATGGATCATGGAGCCTTGGAGGAGAGGCTTGCATAGCTGGATGAGTTGGAGGAAGAAATATTTTTAGCAGGATTTCACCAACAGGTCCAAAATCAGCCGAAAAGGCATGGCATGATCAACACATTAAGCTGTGCACATTTAAGGTAAATGACATGGTTTTGTTATCTGATAGTAAGTTTGATAAATTTCCAGGGAAGTTTAGGATGCATTGGTTAGGGCCTTATGTTATTAAGGAGATTACCGACGGAGAAGTGGTACAACTGGTCAAATTAAATGGAGAACCCTTCTTAGGAAAGGTGAATGGTAGTCACTTGAAGCCAATACATCGATGTTTCGGCTATGTGACTAAATGAAGGTAGCACAGTCTTAGCACTCCAAGCAGCTGAAAGGATGCACGAGACTATAAATTACAATGCTCAGATTGGGGAGCTACACGATTGGTAGATGGTGTGAAGAAAGGATGTGTCACTGGGTCTATAGGTTTTAACCCTATACAGAAATTACCTACATACGAATTCTAAAACATAGAAAATAAACAATGTGAGAGCATATCACATAAAACACATATACATAGAGATTTTCCCCTAGACCCCAGAACTGGGACTACCAGCTTGATTTTTCATTATGTTCCTTTCAATGTTACAATACATATTTATATATGCGGAAGCATCCAATACCATGGACTGAAAACCATCACGTCCAAAACCATGGACCGAAAACCATCGCATCCAAAACCATGTGTGAAAACCATGCAAAAAACCATAGGTAGGTCTGCCCAACCTAATATAGGGTCCAAAAAAAAAAAATTCCCTGGGGCGCTACCCCGGACCCCATAGACAAGGGATAACTACCCCCCTTGTGACCCCTTTGCTATGCAGTCGGCACAACGAAGGGGCGGCTCCTCCACCCCTCTAACCCCTCGGTTAACTAGGGCAGCTAGTCGTGGAAAGAATATAACACAACCCAAAATTCTCCCACTTGTTTTTTCTTTCCATATGGAGCCACAAGAGGGCTTAGTCATTTATCCAACCCTGACACGCCCATTGTTTCTCTACACCAAGAGAATTTCTCAAAGCTCACAGATTTTATCAATGCATCTACAATATTCTTCAAAGTGTCCACCTTTACTAGCAACACCTTTTTGTCTTCTATCATATCCATCACAAAGTGATATTGAACATCAATGTGCTTTGTCTTTGAATGATAAGCAGGGATTTTTTCCAAGAAAATTTCACTTTGGCTATCACATTCTATCCTTATAGCTTCTTGTACTAACCCCATACTTGAACACAATCTCTACAACCAAACTACTTCCTTGCTTGCATGAGTGGCTGCCATGTATTTTGCCTCTGTAGTTGATAGTGCCACTACAGATTGTTTCTTACCCATCCAACTGACTGCACCTCAAAATAGGTTAAACACATACCCACTTGTAGATCTTCTCTGATCCAAATCTCTAGCCCAGTCTACATCAACAAAACAACAAATAGCCAACACTGTACCCAATCCTAGTCTTCCTTGGTAGCACAAACCTTAATCACTAGTGCCACACAAATACCTGAAAACCCGCTTCACTGTTGTCCAATGCTCCTTCATTGGTTCTGACATAAACCTGCTCAATACTCCCACTGCATGTGCAATGTCTGGTCTAGTACAAACCATTGCATACATCAGGGTACCGACTGCACTTGCATATGGAACATGGGACATGTCCTCTTCCTCTTCTTTTGTCTTGGGACACTGTTTTATAGATAACTTTACACCTACAGGAATAGGAACCTTCATCGGTTTACTATGCTGAATATTAAACCTCTACAATATTGTCTCGACATAATTCCTCTGGTTTAACTAGAGCTTCCTCTTTGCCTGATCTCTTTTAATTTCCATGCCCAAAATATAGTTTGCAACACCAAGATATTTCATGTTGAATTTGGAGGACAATTGGGTCTTCAAATCATGGATAATTTCTTTGTCATTTCCAACCAACAACATATCATCCACATACAAGACCAGATAAATAACACAGTCACCAATTAATTTAAAATACACACAGTGATCTGCTTTGCTTCTAGTGAAGCCAAGTCCCCGTATAAATGTATCAAATTTCTCATACCATATGCTTGGTGATTGTTTTAACCCACATAGAGACTTCTTTAACTTGCATACCAGTTATTTCTTACCCTTCACCGCAAAACCTTTAGGTTGCTTCATGTAGATCTCCTCTTCCAGATCCCCCATAAGAAATGTTGTCTTCACATCCATCTATTCTACCTTAAAAACAAAAGCACCAGCAACATATAAAAGTACTCTAATAGAATCTAACTTGGCAATAGGAGAAAAAATATCACGAAAATCAATTCCCGGCACTTAGGAATAACCTTTTGCTACCAACCGAGCTTTGTATTTCTCCACATTTCCTTTGGTATTTGTCTTCTTCTTGAACACCCATTTGCTGCCAATGGGCTTCCTCTAGCCAGCAACTCCACCAGATCCCAAGCCTCATTTTTGTGCAAAGATTCCATTTCATCAACCATGACCTCTTTCCAGAGTTTGCCATCCTCTGAATCTACTGCTTCCTTCACAGTTCTGGGATCATCATTAGTAATAGATAAAGAAAAATTTGAACAGAAAGCAGATGGACTATACCTTTCTGGCTACCTTCTTTCTTGAACTGATCTTCTCACACCGAGAGTTTGTGGCTCTTCATCCTCTAATTCCTCCTTTTCTACAGAGTCTGATTCTTCCTCCTTAAGCTCAAACTCTATCTTCTCAGGTTCCTTTGGTTGGACTTCATGTTTAATAACATCTTTCACCTCTCTAAACACCACATCTCGACAGTACACAACCTTCATTGTTACTGGGTTCCAAAGCTTATAACCCTTTAAACCATCCTTATACCAAATAAATATGCACTTTTCAGATTTACTATCCAACTTGGTTCTTTTCTCCTTTGGAACATGTACATATGCATCACATCCAAATACCCTCAGATGTGAAAGAAAGGGTTTCTTACCAATCCATACCTTTTGTGGAGTCTTATCCTCCAACGTTGATGAAGGTGATCTGTTGACCAAGTAACATGTTGTCTCCACTACCTCTACCCAGAATTCATGTCCTGACCCGCCACCATTGAGCATGCTTCTTGCCCTTTCCATCAATGTCTTGTTCATTCTTTCTACAACTCCATTTTGCTCAAGTGTGTATGGAGTAGTATCTGCCATGCTATACCACACTTTTTACAGAATTCTTCAAATTCCTTACTACAAAACTCTCCACCTTTATCTATCCCCAACACCTTTATCTTCTTCTTTGTCTGGTTTTCCACCAGAGCCTTAAATTGTTTAAACTTGTCAAAGACTTCAGATTTCTTCTCAAGGAAATATATCCATGTATTCCTTGAGAAGTCATCTATAAATGATACATAATACATAGACTTACCTAGTGATGGAACCTTCACAAGTCCAAACACATCACTATGCACAAGTTCTAATATCTGTTTCGCCCTCTTACCACCAGAGGGAAAACTCACCCGATTCTCCTTCCCATATACACAATTTTCACAGAAATCAAAATCCAGAGATCTATTACTCATACCTTATACCATACCTTTACCATGAAGTATTCAATGGCCCTTCTCTCCAATATGTCCAAGCCTTTGATGCCACAACATGGTATTCTCTCCAGAGACCGCTAGATTTTCTGCTCCACTTTCAGGAACCACAAAACTATTGCACCCATCAACAATAGTGCTACCTTGCATCTTGTATAGAGTTCCAATCCAAACTACCCACATTAATACCAGTGCTCCCCAAACCATCTTGTAGGTATCCTTCTCAAACACTATTTTTACACTTGCATCATCGAGCTTGCTTACAGAAATCAGATTTCTAGCCAATGCAGGAATATGCAGAGTACCCGCAAGTGTTCTAACCCTTCCACGTTGCAACTTCAACTTTACTTTTTCGTGACTAATGATTCTAGCCTTCCTGTCTTCCTCCAAGAAGACATCACCACCATCATATTTCTCATACTCGCAGAACCACTCTCTATGGGGAGATAAGTGAAAGGATACACCCGAGTCAATCAAACATGCCTCATGATCTACATCTGTACTTGAAGAAGCCAAGTACACATCCCCACCTTCATCTGAGGTGGTTTTCGCCTCTACAGAAGGAGCATCATCAGATCCCTTTCCTTTTTAAGGAGCTTTAGATTTATAACCCCTTTTGTAGTCCCCTTCCTTTCTACATTTCTAGCACACCACATTTACAGGTTTTCCTAGAGATTTAGATCTCCCTCTAGATTTAGATCTCCCACTTAATGAATTATTTTTGTTTTTGTTCTGGGACGGTCCTCGTACAGACAAGGCATCACCATTCTGGCTCACCATATTTTTCCGTCTCATCTCCCCTGTTAGCAAGGATGAGACTATTTCATCAAACTGCAAGGTAGTTGCATTTCTACCTATTGTAATAACCAGACTATCCCACGAATATGGTAGAGAACACAACAAACCGATGCACTTATCTTCATCTGAAATTTTAATATCAACATACAATAACTGACTTATCACAGTATTAAATGCATTCAGATGCTCTGTCACCGAGTCTCTGTCTTTCATCCTCAGGTTATACAACTTTTTCCCAGAGACTTGGATTGGTACAAAGTCCCTAACTTGTCCCACAAATCCTTAGCTATAGCTTCCCTAGATACATTCAACAATGTTGAATCTGAGACACACAATCGTATTGTGCTCTTTGCCTTTCGATTAAACTTCGTCCATTCTTCGTTAGACACTCCTGTTGGTTTAGTACCTGGATCTACCATGATCCACTGATATTTATCCACCAACAAATCCTCCATCATGAGTTTCCACAACTCAAAACTCTGACCATTAAATTTCACGATCTCTATCTTACCATTGCTCGCCATCTTCTTTCACCACAAGAATTGATCTCGCAAATCTCCCATTGAACAGGGTCTACCATAGGCCCAAGCAAAGGAGAATGTGCAGGAAATCGATATGAAGGCTAAAGTAGTTGCTCCAAAAGTGGACAAAGTATTGGCGGAGGTCCATAAATCACCAAGAACACTGAGACTGAAGCCAACCCCAACCAAGGAGACCATGAAGGACAAGAAGGGCAAGCATCCTGCCATACTGGTGCACGTGTTTCCAAGACGAAACCCACCAAAGGCCAATGCACATGAGAAAGGTAAGGCTATAAACCTAGAAGCAGAGGAGGAGGATATCGAAGACATCCCGATGGACGATGAGGATGTGGGAGTGGAAGTAGAGGAGGTTGAAACCTAGGGTGCAGACCCTATTACACGGTTTCCAGAGTATGTCTCTCCACGCAAGCCTAAGTCCAAGGTCCCAAAGGACATTGATGAGGGTAAGACTCCCATAAAAAACCCTCTGCTCCCGGTTGAAATTACTTTTGACGGTCTGTGCTTGGCCCGAGTGCTTATACTAAAGCTTGAAGATTGGGACTTGGCAGACCACGAGAAGTTCCCGCACCTGGCGACTAAGCAGCTGATGCACCACATCATAGACACAAATACAAGAATGACTACCTTGGAGCCACATAGGTGGCTCAAGGGGGTAGAGAAGGCAGGATTGTTGAACCTACTCTAGGTGTCGCACTATAACTGCACCCCGGTGATAGTTTTGGTCATCAAGAAGTTGCTGTGCTTGGTGCATAATGGGTGTCTGTGGTTGGAGGAGCTGATACCCATCATAGATATGTTGATTCATCACATAACACATCTGTCGTATACAGGCGAGAATCCAGCAATGATCTTTGGCGGCAAGGGTGGTGAGCAGGCACTCGTAGAGTCAATGAAGGAGGAATTCAAGCTGGTGAAGACACCACATGGGTACGCTATCTCCAGCAGATGCAACCCCATTATGAAGGTGGAAACACAGATCCTTGTAGAGAAGGTGATGCGGAAGTGTCGCGCTAATGAGGTGCCAGTGCATGTCGTTACGCTTGCACAACAGTGCATGGAAGGAGTCTAGTTTAGTTGGTCGAACTACCTTCGCGGAGAGTTTCTAGTGAACTATCGCGAAGCACAAGAGAAAAGCAAGACCTTCCACTATGCATGGCTCTTGCTGTAGATTGTACTGGTAGCATGGGAGTTACCAGAGGAGAGCTAGTTCCCTTTAGTTTCTCTAGACCTTCCTGAAGTAACAAAGTATACTTCATTGTGGGCAACCAAGAATGCAGAGCAAGTTTGGGACAACAAGATCTTCTGGATCTTGATGGAAATGAATATTAGGATGGCCATAAATTGCAAGTTGCGATTGTCGCCCATGGTATATGCTAACCTGCATAGCTATGCTAAATTTAAAGATAATTTCCATCGAATATCAATTAGGGCATGGAAGGACCCTGCGTATAAGTGGTATGATTTTTCATATCTAGCCACAAATGATGCCATTGATGCGGTGCTTGATAAATGGTCAGCAAAGTGGCGCACTACCATGGAATTTGTGGTGGGTGGAAGCAGGTTTGATGCATAGAAGAAGAAGGAGGAGGCCAAGCTAAACATGGTGCAACTGGTCGAAAAGAGGAAAAAGGAGGCCACTGAGAAAGCCCAGGTTGAACAGGCAGGAAAGGAGGTAGGAAAATAGATAGGTGGCACAGAGCGGGGCTCTAACAAAGGCGAGCAGTCGCCTTCACTTGATACCAAAGAGGAGGACACAAAGCAGCATGGCATAGGCCCTCAGTAGATTTCCGCCCACATTAAGTGCCTGTGAGAGCTGGAGAAGGGAGGGTCCAGAAAGAAATCCAAAGCAACCAAGACCTCGCTAGACCCTATCACATTGACAAAGGGGCACTTATATGACATTGATGACATAGTCATAGATGTCACTACTGAGGCCCTGCAGCAATTTGAAAAGAAGCAGTAGATCATACTAGGGGCCATCCAGACCAGGTTGCAGGAGTTATAGACCCACGCGTTGTAGGCTAGTATAGTGTCTACTAGCTTGGCCATCAGCACTTCAGAGGTTGCCGATATGCTGCACACGAACGCTTCCAGTGTGATAGTGTTGTCGAATGGAGCAATGAACATGGAAAATGAGGCTGACAAAGCCATTTTTAGCACCTTGAAGGGAGTTGGACTAAACCTGGTAGTGCTTCCTCGCGAAGCACTCCACCTCTTGTAGGATGGAGTAATTGCAAAGTTGAGGGCTCGTGAGCACCACACCCTCTAGGTGATCAGCAAACAATGGATAAAAAACGAATAGATGGCCCTACAGAGAAATGATGCCATCACCACTGAGGCCAAGGTGACCAACCAATGTAAGAAGATCATGCAGGTCATGGAGGAGGCATGTAGAATGCCCCCAGAGTTGGCCATTTCGAAGGAGGACCCAGTCGAGGTCCGCATCCACAAATTGGCCACAGGGGTGCGTGACACTCGAACAGAGATGACACGGGTTCAGTTGGAGTTGAACCTACACATTATAGAGCTCCAGTTGAGGGCGCAGCCTTCAACACCGCCAGAGGTAAAGGAACAACGGGTGGCCGCTGTCACAGAAGCAGTTGTGGCAGTGGAGAGTGCAGTAATAGACTGCACATAGTTGTTCGAGTAATCATTTAAGGTCCTGACCAGCTTGTAGGAGGACCCAAACATCTAGAAGCTAGAGATGGAAGCACATAAGCTACAATAGTGCTACGATGAAGTTAAGGGCACAACGTGAATTGTCGCACTGAAACAGAGGCTAGCCAAGCTACAGGAAGCCAAGCAGCTGAAGGAATAGGTGGACACAGCCCTGCACAAGGAAGCAGTGCTAAAGGCGTGACTAACACCCTGGCTGGAGGAAGCTTACACAGTCATAGGAAACATTGAAGGCAAGCTTGTGACCCTGCAAGTGACACAACAAAAGCTTCAGGCTGAAAACACAGGAGCAGTAACCAAGAATATAGTTGAAGATGCGAAGCAGGCATCAGCTTAGTGCACGGCCGAAGTTGGTCACCCGGGTCAAGTTGTACGAGCTTTGTACAAAGATCTTCGTGCCTACTGAGTGACTCGAGGGTAAGTCATGATGTTTGTGTTGGGGGGCTGTTGGGAGCGGGATCCCCCAAGGGAAGTTTTGGGGCTAAAAGCCCATGTTTAAGTCAATTTTTGTAATATAATTGTAAAGACTCTACATTTTGTGGTCACGGAGCGTGAAGGTATTGTGGGTCAAAAAGGGTAGTCTGGCCTTAGTTTTGTAAAGTAAAGTCGGATGTAAGAGACCTACCCATGGGATTGTATAAAAATAGCTAATCTCTAAGTAGTTTAAGGAGATAGACAATGGAAGATCATGTAATAGAGTGATAGCTCTGAAGAAGAAGTCTAAGCCTTGGGTCATAGCATAGGTAGACGCTTTGCAGCTAAGTGCGCAAAGACCTATGGTAGAAGTTTGCAGCTGAGTGCACGGACCCCTGTAGCTGTGTGCGTATGGTAGACAGAAGTTGTAACACTTGGAAGATATTAATAAAAGGAGATATTCTGCGATTTTTGTGTCTTTGTTCTATTGATGTGTTTGGATATTTTATGTATGAATTTCATTTATTATGCTTATATGATGCGTGAAAGACTAGAATTAAATTAATTAATTGAATGCATCTACCAATATCTGGTTACGTGGTGTTAACTATAACTATTTGATAAGATAAGCAAGTCACTTAGATTAATTGGGGAACTTGTATCGCACGCTGCTATAGCAGCGCAAAAGTACCTGGGCAGCAGGCTAGGGTTGCGCAAAGGTCAATCATATACTTTTGCGAAGGTGTTGAAGGTCAGAATAAGGGTTTGTCTTGCAAACTCTAGAGTGAAGAGACCTACGTGAAGGTAGGGATAGAAGGAATCAAATGACATCACAACAATCTCAGGGTGCGGAAACTTGGTTCCAACATCCCCCCATACTGCTTCGGGTGAGACTTCGATCCGTGCTCCATGAGATGATGCCGAAATGGCCAGTAGTGTAGGGATTTGTTTGGCTAATTAACGCTGAATCTGGGTCAGGCCCCCTCAATCCAACACTGTCCTTGTGCGTGCCCCACCATCTCACAGGCGTAGTGCACAACACCCAATCCAAGGCCTGGAAGTAATGTTTCTTTGTCAGTTCTCTCTCGAATGCATCCAAAATGTTATAAAAATCTATTAAACCATCATAGTAAGGCATATTTCTTACCTCTGATACACACAACACAATGAGTTAGTCATCATATTACAACGCAGCATAGATATTTCATGCAGTCAATTCTACTAGTGCTCCAACTCTTCATTTGAATCTGATGTGCAAGAACTTTTGCGGTCCCATGCAATACACCCATTTGCTATCGGATTCACTCAATCTTGATCTCGCACTGTTATCTTGTAAATTTGGTCCAAATCGTCATCACATTCATAATCATGGACCAGTTCAGTATAGCGTGGTCCTTCTAGAGGGTCCAGGGGCACCACTACGTGGAGTGATTTATTCTCAAATATCATCTTCCACTTCTTCAAATTGATTACCTCATTCATTTCAGTGCCCCAATCGATCCCATGGGGCGTGGGGTAGGGATTGTTGTCATCCACAATCTCTATGACTTCAAAATCAGCTAATGCTCTTGTGCCCTCAATGTCAACCGTTACTCCCTACAATCTTCCCATGGGGATGATTTTCTACTGATTTTCCATTCTTAACTGAATTAGAGACCATTGTAGCGCAGGTCTCCCCATCCTTTCCCATGTCTTTTTTGGTAAAACATTCACGTCCAACCCTAGATCTAGAATAAATTGATCCATCTCATATTCTCCTATCTACGCAGTGAGCCTCATCTCATGCCCCATTCTCGCCTTATGCCTACCAATCTTCTTGACTATGCATAGTCCATTAGTAGTGTTTTCCTTTCCAGCACACCTATTGATCAGTTCCTGCAGTCCCTTCATAGCCTTGCTATCATGCAACAGCTTCATATAGGTCTCTAAGAAAGTAGTAATCATGGAGGAGTCCATTTCTTCAGCTAGCTTCTCCTGACTTCCTGAGGTAGAGGCTTCAATGAAGCTTTTCTTTCCTTCCATAAGTGTTTCTCTTGTGTGTTCTAGATCAAATCCGACCTATTTTTTGGCGCTTTGTGGACCCACGCACATTCTTCAGGCTACTTCTCCTTATCTTCACCAGTCGTTGTTCCACTCTATAGCACAATATTTACCTTAGGATCTTCTTCGCGAGGCTCAACCCTCATCATCTATAGGTTCTGAGTCGGATGATGAGGTTGCACCCCCTTTTCACGTATCTTAGCTAATAATATAGGACAATCCTCTGTTGCATGGTCAAACTGTGTACAATATCGGTATGATAGATGTGTCATATTCAGGCAATCTCCTGCGTAGTGTCTCGGTCCTCCACAGTTATAACAAATGACCTGTCCCCAACCTCGACCAGGTCCTCCTCCACCTTGGCCTTGTTTGCGCCCCTGATATTCACCTCATGCTCCCCGAGCACCTTGGTCTGGAGGCCAGGTTTCTGCCTACACCCTATATGCAGGCATTCTATCCATCATTAATTTGTAACTATGACAATTGTGCTCATCATGACCCACTAGTTGACAGAAGTTGCAGAAGAGATGTTGTAGTGTCTGTACGAATTTCTATAGCAAATGGAAATTGTATGTCGCATGTTCTCCAGCTATCTAACAGATAGCACACCATAACGTGGGCCCTATGGTTGGCCCTACTGGAACTTTCGGCCTGAGAGGTATTGGTCCCTCTGCTGCAACATAATTTGTGAAAACTAGAGAGTGATCTTTTTCATGCCCCTGACTTTTGCACTTCAGGCACCAAACTTCTTCACACACGTCGGGCTGAGCTGTTCCATCTTTCTTTAGACTTTGCATTTCTAGGCAAAGGTTCTACAACTACGCATGAATGTGCTGAACGCTCAGATTAGCATCTTGCATCAGTGTCTCATGCAATCTCATCGCAATTCCCAGAGCTTTCACCTGGGTCCCAATCTTTTGCTGTGATAGCGCAACCCTTAGATGAGGTAGGAGCAAAGCCACAAACCATTTGCGGTGCTTCCCATTTGTCAGATTCATGTTAGCTTCGCAGATCTTACATTTCAATCTCTGATCCAGCTCCAAATGTGTCTCACTAGGCCTCATCGTGATTTTCTTGAATCTAATGATTGATTGCTCTTTACACTTAGGTCTGCTGAATTCCTTATTCAACACAGTCTGGATATCTACCAATGTAGATGTTAGGTTCTCATTATAGTACTTAATGTACCATGTTAGCACGCAATCCTGCAAAGCACTAACCAATATTTATTTCTTCATTTGATCATTTGTGATACCCTAAGCTTCCCATACAGCCTTTGCGACAAACTGAAATTGGTCCAGATCCTCATTTTCCAAACCCTTTAATGCAAGTATATTTACTGAGTTTTCCATACTGAATGGTGGTGGAGGAGGTGGCGGTGTAGGCGAAGGCTTATGCAGTGGAGGTGAAGATGGAGGCGGTGTGGGTGGATGGGGTATTCGCAGGAACCCTTGTTTTATCAACTAAAAAATGCTCTACAGAGAAGCCTGTGCTTCTTCCTCATCATCACTCAGAGGAGGTTCAATTAACGGGCTATATTCACAGCCTATTTTCCCTTTGTTCCTGAATGTCCTTCCACTTCACATAGCCCCAAACATCAAGGTAGCTGCATAACCCACTTTTCACACAAGAGCATCTTAATCCATGTATTTAAATACTTTAAATACTTACCTCGCGGCCCCTTGAACAAGTGGCGCTCTGCTTCGCTGTAACTAACCAAGGTATCAACCACGAACTCTGTCATGAACTATCTTATGATACAATTGAGCCAATGATCGACAGCGTGTGCAATCTTATCTTGAAAGACTTCTAATTTCTGCACTAACTTCAAGGTCCAAACGATAGGACCGTCAAGTCTCCACCTTCCTTGGTTGTCTGCCAATTTCGTTATCCACTCGTATAATTCAACTAGGAAGGAACATAAAAACATTTTGTGTATCTCCATGTACAGATATTTGTCCAACCACTATTCTTTCGTCAATCGTGGATTCATGTTCTTTTGTGCCACGAATTCATGGATCTTTCTATCCAACCAGTCTTCAATCTCCTTCTTAGTTTGATTCCAGTGATGCGACATCACACATCTTGTTATGAAGATCCCGGTCCTGGAAATGGAACCATTTGTTGGCTTGATGGGCCCTGACCCAGGTTCAGCGTTAATTAGCCAAGAAAGTCCCTACACTACTTGCCCTTTTGGCATCAATTCATGGAGCATGGACTGAAGTCTCACCTAAAGCAGTATGGGGGGATGCAGGAACCAAGTTTCCACACCCTGAGATGGCTTTGATGTCATTTTATACCCTAAACCTTCCTTCGCGCAGACTGATGACCCCTTTAGGGCTTATCAATGCACTTCTCTTCTTTGGCTTCGAGACCTTTGTGAAGGTCTGCAATCGTCCTTCGAGTACCCTAAATAGGAAATTTAGATGCTTACGTGCCTCTGTAATTACCCTTACTTCTATGTCTACCCATATTAGCTTAAGTATTGGATAACTTCAACATGAATTATGATTATCTTCGTGTAAACATATATTCTTACTTGTGTTCATATAAAAAAGTAAATCACATAGATTCACACATCAATACAACATTAAATCATAAACCTAGTATTCAACATAACATAAACGCATACATTTATAACAGAAGTAAAATAGCTCATACACAAATATCTCTAGAATAATTCTCTTTATTGATGATTCATATCTTTAGTATAGACTCTAACTTCCCTACACACACAACTGCAAGGGTCTGCGCACTTAGCTACGGACTTTTACCCTAGGCCTCTGTGCACACAGCTGCAGAGCCTCTTTCCTACGCTAAGACTCTTCACTCTTAGCCCTCATAGACCCATTACATCAATCTATTTCCCAAAAACTTACTATGAACTGCTTAGACTCTTCTAAGACTCTCCCTTTTTATACATTCCCATGGTCCATGGACCAACAGTGAATCTCATCAAGCCGACACAAGTTACCTAAACTAAAGGCAGAAACCCTATTTTAAATCTTTACATATTCACACTCCGTGACCACAAAATGTTGATTCTTTACATTATTTATACAAAACTTGGGCCTTTAGCCCCAAAACTTGGGTTTTTAACCACAAAATTGATCCTAGGGAACCCTTTCCCAACACATTGCACATATCTTATTGAGGATAAAGTAGTAGAAAATAGTGGCTTGACATTGCCATGTCATCACGCAATCTAAGTCATAAGTTTCATGTCATTTCATGAGTCATCATGTGCCACATAATTTGTGAATTATGTAAATTCTCTTTTGGAAAATGTAATGTAAAGTGGAAGTCCAAGATTCATCTATGTAATGTGAAAAGTCATGTGGGAGCTGAAAGGTCATAGAGAAGTCAAACAATCATGAGGGTAGTCCAAGAGTCACATGGGTGGTGAATGATCACCCAATTTGTTACATATACACCCTCATTGTACATGAAAATGAATTTTCACCTTGGCTCGTCCTACCAGGCATTAAAGAGGAAGATAATTTTTTTGGAGGAGAAAGTGACTTCTCTAATGCTCAACCATTGGGGCTAGTGGTGTCCATTGTCTTAATGTATCCTGGAAATTTTACTTAATTCATAAGCTCATTGAGCTGACACACTTTCATGCATATGTTGTGAATATTGTAAGAATTCTCTTTGAATGTTTTCGATGTACGTTGTTTTCATATTTACTAAGGAATTTGAACTATTTCGGTGGATTTCGTACTTATATTTTTAAAGGTGTGTTGTATTTTTTTTAACAATCATTTCTTCCATGTGAATTGTTTCTCTGGTTGATCAACAATTCATTCTTATGTATGTGCTCATGTGCCTTTTCCTGATTAGTACTATTACATGTCTTTAAAGGGCCTGCCTTTATCTCTTCTTTCAGTAGAAGGACCTTGATACTTTCCGCAAATGAACATTTCACAAGGCATACTCACTTGTTGATATGAAGATAGCTGTCTATCACTCTCTTGTGCTAAACTTTGTAGCCAAGGAAAATCTACAAAAATACATGGTAGTCGGGCTGATACACCAGATGGGGCTCCTACTTCAAATGATGTGAGGTATAACTGTGACTCACATTGGGGAGACCCCCCTTGGTTGAAAGATTTATAGCACTGTCAACAAAATGATGCTAGAAGGTGGTTTAGATGACAAGTTATGCCTGTGGAGTCTGTTTTGAACCTCTTATCTCAAATGACTCATCCTCAAATCATACTTCCTATGTGTTTTTCTAACCTATCCCATGGTGAAGTTTTAATCCCCTATGATCCTCTTCATGACTTGCCTCAACTTAAGTTTGATATTGAGGGTGATACATCCATTTACGAGCATGCATCTCTTTTCCTTAAGTTCTATGAACACTACGAAATTGAATATGAAGATGTGGCTTGTATTATTTTTTGCCTCACTCTCGAAGGTTGAGTTAACCAATGGTGTCACACTCTACCACCTTCTTCCATTCATTATCTTGACCATCTCATTTAGAAGATTCATTTATAATTTGATAGTTATGATTATCGAGATGTTTATAAAAGAATCAATCAACTTAGAATGAAACCTGATGAATAAGTTGAGGATTTCTCTAATTGATTCCTTCACCTTTGTTATGAATTCCTTGAAGAAGATACGGATTGGGATTTATTGAAACACATGTTTGAGAATTTGGTTCAGATATCCTTGCATGGTGAATCCAAACCACCTGATTTTCTTCTTCCCCAACTCTTGTAAATCGCGAGACATGTCTAATTTCAGAGGAGGAACTTGTTATTCCTTTTGTTCCTTGTCCTCCTCCTTTTCTAGTTCTGACAAGGGTGCCTCCTCGTGATGTTCACAAATTTAGGGAATATGCAAATCAAATTACGAATCCATCTTCTCATCCTCCTTCCTATTTTCATGACTAAGATCCCATCAAGGAAATCCCAAAATGGATCAGGAAGCCTATGGTGAAGACTAGTCCTTTCATTTCGCAAGATGAAACTAGCACTCTTAACTGCAATCTTGAATCTGGTTCCACTGAAATTATTATTTTTTGGAAAGGAAATATATTATCCTATATCACATACATGCAATTACTCTTTGAATCATGATCCACTTGATCAATCTGCTCTGCGAACTATTTCTCCTCACTCTTTTGATTTTCATGTTGCTCGTTCAAATTGCGATAAGGTACAAGGGAGTCACATTTTGCAAGTAGAGGAGAAAGAAGGTGAAGATTATTTCAATCTTTCTTCTCTTTTTCAAGGTCCTCCTTGTTAAGATGGTGCTCTTGCATTCTTGGATGATTTTCAATCTTCTAATATCGGTAGTGAATTAAATGAAATCAATTTGTTTAGATCCCTAGTCTTCAGTGAAAATAATTTTGATGATGATTATTCTGTTGATGTATGTGATGATGAATGCCCAAGTGCACCAGTTGATCTTTCAGTTTCTCATGGAGATTCTAGTTTGAAAGATTTATATCTAGAATCTATTTTGATCGAAGAATACACTCTTATGGGAACTTCCTCTTCATCTCACTATCCCTCATGTCCCATAGTTTGAGATGAATCAACCTGCGATGAAGATACTCCATGCTCTTCAATTTCTCCATCTCATGAGATAAATTCTAAATTGGCACAGGATAGTGAGGATATCCATGATATTTAGTATTCTTTCCATCCCTCATCATCTCTCATTTTTCATGAAGACAATTCTTTAAATCAACTTTCCTATGAAATTTCTCCAATTCATACATCTCTGGATTTGTGATCAGAAGAATATTTCAACTTGAGTAATATGGTTACTGAAGTTGTAAAATCTAATAAATTCAGTGACAGAGATGACTACCATTCAATTAATAATGATCTCATTGAAATTAGTGAAAGAAGTCATTCTGACATAATGCATGATCTGGTTCAATCTTCAAAATGTGATTTTACAATCATTGAAAATTCAAGGACTTGTCAGGGAGTCGAGGCACTTCAATTTTTGTTGACAGTTATGTCCAGATCTCATGACTCTCGTAAGGTCCTCAAACTAAGTCATATCTAGCTTCTCTTGTGAAATTTGTTGGAAATAATACTAAGAGGGGGGTGAATTAGTGTTAGAAATTTAACAGTATTTCATTTCCATAAACAGATTTATATATGCTACTTGTGTTAATGAAACTTGTGTGTATACGCAACTATGTTTAGAGAAACCAGCGTATACCATTCAAACTTATAATTTAGTTAGTTGATCTTTAATCTGTGTATCAGAACCATATAACCAGTAATCAGATGTAGTAAACAGAACAGGAATCACACACATGAACACAAGATATAAGGTGGAAACCCAATGTGGGTGAAAACCACCTACTGCAATCGTCTTTGTCTTTCTTTAATAAGAAACTTCTTTTTACAAATTTTGTACAGGTGCAGACTTATACTAGTACGCAGGCTTCTACCTGCAGAAGGCTACAACCTTCTCTCATTCTCCAGGTTTTCCTGGAAGGGAGCTACAATCCCCTTAGCTCTTGTACTAGCTGATGTGTTTACTAGTATGTAGGTGCTGACCTACAGAAGACTACAACCTTCTCTTTTCTTCCAAGGACCACATTTCATAAATTTTCAGACTAGATCCATCAATAACATCAATCAAACATCAAATATATCTACATCAACCAATCCCCTTTGTACCAACCAAAACTAAATCAAACAATCACTTTTCTAAATGTTGTAACCAGAACACAGTAACAGTAACTAGAACCCAATCCAGAACCCAAAACACTGCAACAATAAATAGAAGTAGCTAAAACATATTTTATGAGGTGTATGCTACTTCAATGTGTCGAACCTATGCATACGCAATTTTGAAATGCTGAACCAATGTGTATACGCGCCTTTTCTACACTGAACTTGCATACAGATCTGTAAAAGATGATTTAACCTTTACCACTATTTAGACATCAGTTATACCCAGATCATCAGATTTATAGATTACGACATGTGCCAATTATTCAGATAAAAGATCAAAAACCACACAAAGATACTTCTCTTCAAGCCTTAAGATCTTGACCCATCAATATAACTTATCCTTCTTCAAGCGCTCAGGTTCCTCCTTGATTCAGATCCAGCTATGCACCATAACCCAATGACCAGTATTCTAGATCTTTCTCTTCGTTAGATATTCAGTACTTGAGTGTCATTGCCTAATGATATCCTCCTCCTTTCATAGTCTTAGGCCTTACTAAATACCATGGTCCAAAACCACTTAGAATCAATACCTTGGACCAAATACCTGGGGTCAACACTTTGGACAAGATACCTTGGACCAATACCATGGGTCAAAATACCAAGGACCAAATACCATGGACCAAAACCAATTTTGCCACCATGTACATGATTTTCCTTGCGTGAAAGTGCGTGTATATGCATATGCATCTTTTGGTCTGTGAATATGCTTGTATACATAGTTTGGTCAAGGGGAACCTGCGTATACCTCCTTTTCTTTCATTCTGTGATCTTGAACTGTGATCTGTCATCTGAGTGAGTTGCCGTCAAGGACAACACCTATGTCATAGAGCCAAACCTGTGTCATAATACCAACAATATCCCCCTTTGGACTTGATGGAAACCCCAAGTCACTCTCCCCCTTTGTCATCAAGGGCAAAGGGTTATGCTCCCCCTGAGTACATGCTGAATTCTCTGAAATACTGTAGTTTGTTGTTCATGCTCCCCCTGACTGTAAGCAAGGTCTGCAAAAAGATGTTCTACAAGAATAACATGACTCTATACATCATAAATGACTTTCCTATCACCAAAGACTCATACATACATCCATCTCCCAACCAAGTGGGGATATACCAATAACTTACGCATGATAAAACAAGAACATTTCATCATCCATCCCAGGCATAGTGGGGAAAAAAAATAGGTCATTACATGACCTTGATAATAAAAGATATACATGACATAGAGACAAAATATCTAAAACAAGACTATGATAGTCATCAACAACTATCATTAGCAGCATCTGTCAATCACCATCCAGACTAGCAACCATGATCTCCCTCTGCACCTGTTCCACCTGAAACAAGAACAACTATGAAATTGTACCAAGATCTTATAAGATAGTGCCAACAATTAGAAGTATATGCTCCCCCTGAACCTGTGCCAGATGATCACTGTCAGACCCATATCAGACTCTTTTCATCCTGAGTTTGGCCCACTAATATTCTTTAAACCAACATATACGCGGCTGTATCCACAACAACCAGTGTATGTATGTGGATACACTTTATGAAACTCGCGTACAATCACTGTTATCTGAAACAGAGAAGTATCGATGGCAAGATGATGCATCAAGTACACCCAGCTTCTATCTGAGGTATCAAATGTCTCTCTGGGCAGTGCTTTGGTGAATATATCAGCAACCTATTCCTTGGAGGGAACATAATCCAATTTGACCTTTTGCTCAAGCACTTCTTCCTGGAGAAAATGATATTTGATAGGTATGTGCTTGGTCTTACAATGCATGACTGGATTCTTTGAAATGTTGATTGCACTTGTATTATCACATAGAATGGAGATGGGTGGAGTACATGTGATATGAATGTCTTGCAATGTTTGCATCATCCAAAGGAGTTGTGTGCAACAAGATGTAGTAGCCACATATTCTGCTTCAGCTGTAGATAATGCAATTGAACTTTGTTTCTTGCTGAACCAAGACACTAATCTGGAACCCATATAGAATGCACCACCACTAGTGCTTTTTCTATCATCCACGCTTCCTGCCCAATCTACATCTATGTATGCATGAAGTGTAAGATCTGTGTCCCTAGGATACCATAAGCCAAAATTCTAAGTTCCTTGAAGATATTTTAAGATCCTTTTGACTACCTAAACGTGTGATTCCTTTGGATTTTCTTGGAATCTTCCAACTATTCTCACTGCATGCATAATGTCTGGTTGGGTACCTGTTAGATAGAGCAAAATACCAATCATGGATATGTAGGTTGGTTGATGTACTGCTGCTAATTCATCATTTGCGTTGAGGCTGCATCCTATTACCATAGGGGTACATACTGGTTTAGAATCTTCCATGCCATATTTCTTCAAGATCTGCTTGAGGTACTTGGTTTGTGATAGAAAAATACCATATTTATTTTGTTGAACTTGTAAGCCAAGAAAATATGTGAGCTCACCAAGCAGGGACATTTCAAATTCTTTCTGCATTACCAAAGCAAAGTTTTGACTCATGGCTTCTTCATTGCTACCAAAAATGATATCATCAACATACACAACAAGTATTAGCAATTTATCATTGTCAATTTTTATATATAGATTTCTATCAGCTGATCCTTTTGAAAAACCTTGTTGATGAAGGTATTTGTCAAGATGATAATACCAGGCCCTTGGAGCTTGTTTTAGACCATAGAGAGCCTTTTTGAGTCTGCATACAAGTTTTGGATCATTTCCAAGGATGAATCTGTCTGGTTGCTCAATATATACTTCTTCTTCTAGGTCTCCGTTAAGAGAGGAATATTTCACATCCATTTGATATACTTTGAACTTCTAAAAGCTAGAAAGAGCAAGGAACATTCTTATGGCTTCAAGTCTAGCAATAGGTGCAAAAGTTTCTTCAAAGTCTATACCTTCTTGTTGAGCATACCCTTTACAAACAAGTCTGGCCTTGTTTCTAATAACTTCTCCATTTTCATTCAGCTTGTTTTTGAATATCCATTTGGTTCCTATGACATTCTTATCATTAGGTCTAGGAACCAATTCCCAAGTATTATTCTTTTCAATATACTCAAGTTCTTCATTCATGGCCTTGACCCAACATTCATCTTTGCATGCTTCATTTACATTTTGCAGTTCGACAGAGGAAAGCAATGCTAGATAGCTTGAAGCTTCTGTAATAGTTCTTCTTGTCTGCACACCTGCCTCTTTCTACCCCAAAATTTGAGTCTCTGGATGATTCTTCTAAACATACCTAGATGGAGTCTTTTCTTCTACACTTATCTATTCTTCTGGTGCCTTATTGGTTTCTTCTTTAGAATTAGTTTGATTTGATGTGGAAGGATAGTCCTCATCTTCTTCATAATCTTCAGTTTTTAGCTGCTTTGGATTTTTTCTTGCTTCATCAACCACAATATCAATACTTTCAACAATTTTCCCAACTCTTTTATTATAACACTTGTATCCTTTACTTCGGGAAGAGAAACCAAGGAGAATTCCTTCATCTGCTCTAGGTTCAAACTTGCCAAGTTTTTCATTAGTCCTTTTGATGTAACATTTGCTTCCGAAAATCTTGAAGTATTTCACAGTAGGAGTCTTACCATACCAAAGTTCATGTGGAGTTTGAGTGTTGTTTACCCGGACATTTGTTTTGTTGAGAATAGTGACAGCAGCAAATGTAGCTTCACCCCAGAAGGTTGCAGGAGTTCTAGACTCATCTAGCATAGCACGTGCCATTTGTTGAATAGCTATGTTCATCCTTTCTACCATTCCATTTTGCTGAGGAGATCTTGCGGTAGAGAATTCCCTTCTTATTCCTTGTTCTTCACAGAAGTCAAAGAATTCATCCGAGGTAAATTCCCCTCCTCGATCTGATCTGAGACATTTGATTTTGCAATCTGATTCATTTTCAACTAAAGCTTTGAAGGTTTTGAACTTTTCAAATGCTTCATATTTATGCTTTAGAAGTCCTATCCAACACATTCTTGAAAAATCATCAATGAACAATATAAAATATTCTTCTCCACGTGGTGACTTTTTCCTTAATGGTCCACATAAGTTAGTATGAACAAGTTCAAGAGGCTTACTAGCTGATCCTTCCTTTTCAGGGAAATGTGTTCTGGTTTGCTTACCAAATTGACATGATTTGCATATTGTATTTTCTAGAATGCAGATATGCGGAAGATCACGAACCACCTGGTATTCGTGTGCTTTTCTTATTTGAGGGAAGCTTAGATGCCCCATTCTTCTATGCTATAGCTAGTGTTCATCATTTTTGCTTAGATAGCACTGTTGTTGTCCTCCCTTGAGAATGTACAAGTTGTTTGGAGTTCTTACACCTTTGATCACTGTTTCTCCTGTATCAAGCTCATGAACAACACATCCATTTGATTGAAATACTACTTCATTTCCTTGATCACACATTTGACTGACACTTAATAGGTTATGCTTTAGACCATCAACATACATAACATTCCCAGCTTTAACCTTTTCTTTTAAGAGAACAGAGCCTTTACCTTTTATGACTACAGGAGTGTCATTACCAAATGAGACCTTCTTTTCCTTTTCTAAGGAATTATATGACTGAAGTTTTTCTTTATCACCTGTCATGTGTTTTGAGCATCCACTGTCTATATACCACTAATTTTCTTGTCCTTCTGCATACAAGGCTATTCCACATATTTCTGTTTGTAGTTCTTTCTTTCTCCATGTTTTGGGGCCTAATGAAGCTTGCTCCTTCTGAGATGTTTGCCGAAATTTACTCCTGCATTCAGAATCTTCATGACCAAAGTTGTTACAGATAGAGCATTCTATTTCATTTTCAAGAGAAGAAAAGTTATTGTAGGTCCTTTTCATGATCCCAGTCACATTTCTTTGATTTCGTGCTTCTCTAGTCATGATGGTCTTGTAAGCAACACATTGAGCAGCTTTGTGTCCAAAGTTATGACATGAAAAACATTGGCCATTAAAGAAATTCCCGTGATTATCAAATCTACTGACCCGATGATTGTAGTTTCCATTGACATTCATTCTTGAATCAAATTGAGACTGATTTACATGTGGTTGGTTATAGCTTTTGTTCATCCTTGAAGTAGATTGAACCCGATTTACATGATGATCTTCTTTATGCCTTTGCTGACGATTGTCAACCTATTCACTTCTCCTTGCTACATCAAGATAGCTTTTGGAGGTTGATGGCTTCTGTGCTTGAGATGCTTCTTCAATATATCTAAGACCTACCTTTATCAGAGGAGAACACTGCACTTTGATAATTTCATCTAAAGTTTCTGATCGTTTTGAAAATATAAGATTGAGAGCTTTTGTTTTCTCAATATCTTTTCTTAGACCCACAATTTCACATTCTAACTTTTCATTTTGTTTTTCCCTTTCAACGAGTTGGAATGTCAGAGTATCTATAATCATACTCTTTTCTTCTAAACAAATTTTAAGTTTAGAAATTTCTTCATAGAGACCATCTTTATCTAAAGCATCCAAGAAATTATCATCTTCAAAATCCATCAAAAGTCTATAATCATTACTATATTCATCTTCATCACTATTAAATAAACCATCGCTATCTTCATGCGTATAGTAGCTCTTCTTACTTACATTCTGTTTTCTATTCCATTTTTCCGGTTCCTTACCTTTATCAAGCTTATATTTATGAGGACATTTGGCTGCATAATGATAGACTCTTCCACAAGCAAAGCATTTGAAAGGTAGTTTACCTCTTAATCTTCCAGAACCTCGTTAAAGGTTTTTGACAAATTTTGATCTTCCTCTCCTTCTAAAATGTGTCCTGATTCATTGAGCTCTTCTCTTCCTGAAGCCTTGAATGCGGCTTCTCTCATATTTGATGGACCTCATTTTCTCATTTCAATAGCAGTTAGGATTCTGTGCAGCTATGTCATAGTCATACTATGAAGATCCTGCTTTCCTTCTATGGCAGAAACTTTTGATTCAAACTTAGAAGACAAGGATCTTAAAACCTTTTCAACCAAAGGAACTTCTTTTATCTCTTCACCCAAATTTTTCATGCAATTAACAATCTCATCTATACGTAAGAAGTAATGAGCTATACTTTCATCATTGTGCATTTTGAGAGTTTCATATTGAATCCTGAGAGATTGTAGTTTTGCACGTTTTACCTGATTGTCTCCTTCGTAGCTTGGAACGATCTTGTCCCATGTTTCTTTGGCAATTTTGAGCTGCATAACCTTGACAAATTATGATTGTGACAGACTACCCAATAGAGTATTGACAGCCTTGGCATTTGTTTCATACTGCTTTTTACCTATCGTATCTGTAGGAATTGCTGATGGAAATGTATATCCTCCTTCCACGATTTCCAAAATATATATTCCAAGAGATTGAAGATAGGCTGTGGTTCTTACCTTCCAATAGACAAAGTTGCTCCCATCAAAGATTGGTGGTCTAATGGATCCCTCTCTTTCGTAGCTGCCCATGATGATAGATCTTCCTTCAAGCGATCAAGCTTCTTCTGAAGGACCTGCTCTGATACCAATTGTTGGAAATAATACTGAGAGGGGGGGTGAATCAGTATTAGCAATTTAACAATATTTCATTTCCATAAATAGATTTATATACGCTACTTGTGTTAATGAAACTTGCATGTATACGCAACTGTGTTTAGAGAAACCAGCCTATACCTTGCAAAATTATAATTTAGTTAGTTGATCTTCAATCTGTGTATCAGAACCATATAACCAGTAATTAGATGCAGTAAACAGAATAGGCAATCACACATATGAACACAAGATATAAGGTGGAAACCCAATGTGGGTGAAAACCACCTGCTGCAATTGTCTCTGCCTTTCTTTAATAAGAAAATTCTTTTTACAAATTTTGTATTGGTGTAGCCTTATACCAGTACGTAGGCTTCTACCTGTAGAAGGCTACAACATTCTCTCATTCTCCAGCTTTTCCTGAAAGGGGGCTACAACCGCCTTAGCTCTTGTACTAGCTGATGTGTTTACTAGTACGTAGGTGCTGACCTGCAGAAGGCTACAACCTTATCTTTTCTTCCAAGGACCATGTTTCATAAATTTTTAGACTGGATCCATCAATAACATAAATCAAACATCAAATATATCTGCATCAGCCAATCTCATTTGCACCAACCAAAACTAAATCAAACAATCACTTTTCTGAATGCTATAATCAGAACATAGTAACAGTGACCAGAACCTAATCCAGAACCCAGAACACTGCAACAGTAAACAAAAGTAGCTAAAACATATTTTATGAGGTGTACACTACTTTAATGTGTTGAGCCTGTGTGCATACGTACTTTTCTCAAGGCGGACCTGCATATACACAGTTTTTAAATGCCGAACCAATGTGTATACGTGCCTTTGCTATTCTAAACCTGCATACAAATGTGTAAAAGATGATTTAACCTTTACCACTATTCAGACATCAGTTATACCCAGATCATTAGATTTACAGATTACGACATGTGCCAATTATTTAGATAAAATATCAAAAACCACACAAAGATACTTCTCTTCAAGCCTTAAGATCTTGACCCATCAATAGAACTTATCCTTCTTCAAGCGCTCAGGTTCCTCCTTGATTCAGATCCAGCTATGCACCATAACCCAATGACCAGTATTCTAGATCTTGCTCTTCATTAGATATTCAATACTTGAGTGACTTTGCCTAATGATCTCCTCCTCCTTTTATAGTCTTAGGCCTTACTCAATACCATGGTCCAAAACCACTTAGAATCAATACCTTGGACCAAATACCTGGGGTCAACACTTCAAACAAGATACCTTGGACAAATACCATGGGTCAAAATACCAAGGACCAAATACCACAGACCAAAACCAATTTTTCCACCATGTACACACTTTTCCTTGCGTGAAAGTGCATGTATACACATACACATCTTTTGGTCTGCGAACACGCATGTATACTCGGTTTGGTCAAGGGGAACCTGCGTATACCTCTTTTTCTTTCATTCTATGATCCTAAACTGTGATCTGTCATCTGAGTGAGTTTCCATCAAGGACAAAACCTGTGTCATAGCACCAAGCCTATGTCATAATGCCAACAAAATCATCGTATTTGCATGGTTTCAATGGATGTAAATTCCTTCTTGAAAGATGTTTGGTATTGCGGATGTAGTCTTTTGAGCTTTTAAGAATTTATTTTTGATCAGATTCATGAATCTTCTTTAGTTGATTCATCTTGATACACATATATTGTATCGAACTTGGGTTTGGAATGTGTATCTCTCATAGAATCATGGAACTATGAAGTTGATTATTTTGGAGATTATCTTTTGCCAAAGGAGTCATACCTGTCACATTATTTTGAAAAATATTATCTCCTAATCATTCTTGTGAATATTCTATTCTAATATTTTTCTTCATCGCACCTAAAATTCTCTTTGAGCATGAGTGAATGCATGGATTATTTGATGAATCAAATTCTTCTTCATTTATTTTACCCTAACTGGTTTCATGTGTTTGCTATACTAGCATTCCTTTTTACTTCTTTTAACAATTATGATGCTAGTGCAGTGTGTAACCAGTTACAAGAAAATGGTTTGTTACACTCATCACGCGAGGAAGATGATTCTATTATGTAGAGAATTTGTGAAACTGTTCAAATTGATTTATCCTTGTTAATTAAAAACTGGGAATTTGATGCTTTAATCAACCCATCTAATCATGATTATGTCTCTGATGACTATCATTCAACTTACTATTTTCCCATCAACACATCCAATGACAATTTTTTTACATCCTTTGATATTTATGGTTTAACATCTCACTATTCGGGTACTTGTCAAGCAGTTGAGGCACTTCCACACTCGCTGATGGTTATGTCAAGTCCTCATTATCTTGACATGCCTGCTGAATATGATCATATATATTTTCCCTCACAAGATTATCATCATAATTCTGTGCCTCTAATTCAAAATTCATCTTTTCAAATATTTCTAGGTTTTCAAGAGGATTTCCATGAATTTTATGATCCAAATGCTAAATGGTTGGAGAAATCTTACTTGGAAAGCTTTGTCACAAATAACAAGTTTCAATATATTCTTGTGCTTGCTAAAGAGTTTGGTGTAGATGAAGACACATTCGCAAGAAGCTTCTGAGGTTTATTGCATTATGGTTTTCATCGAAAAGGTAAGAATATGAGATGGTTAAAAGTAGTATCTATGACATATATTTCTACTGATAGGAAAGACCTTCAAAAATTTGTGCAAGTTATTTAAGATCTTATATTTTCCATTACACATTGTTTTATATATGTTTTATTTCAACGTATCTTTGTAAATGCAGGTTGGGAACAACTACAATGGCTACATTGGAAATTTCATTATACATAACCCTGACCTCCTAGCTAGTTAGTTTAGGAGCAAGTCTAGTTTCATATTAGTTTACCTGCATGTTTATACTACACTCATTTTCTGTAGTCTGTTTTTAGTTTTCTGACGTTTGTCTCACATTTTGATCTCGATATAGCCTCTTTTTCTTTGTCCTTTTGGTTTTGTTTTCTTGTCATGCTTTGTATTTTCTTTTGTGTTTTGTTAAATAAGATTTCACATGAAATATGTTCCCTTTAGCTCAAAGGACAATGTGGCTAAATAGAAAAGGGATTTGTGACATTACATCATTTCACTAACCATCTGTCCTTCTTCTCCATCTTGATTACCTTTTTTCGATGATGTTCAGATGGAAAATATGATCCTTGTGTAAGGAAAGCTTTGTGTTGAACCATGATATCCATTTCTATTCTAGAAACCTCATTCCTATGGTCAGTTTTTTATGTTTCAATGTTTTCCATGTTGATCTAATCAAGTAGAGAAGGAAAAGGAGGAAATCTAAATGAGAAAACCAATATCATATGTCTTACATATGCTTCTCTGAAGGAACAACCTCCTCTGCTCTCAATAAGTCGGGATCCCTCTCCCTCCCATGAAATGAATAAGTTCTGATGCAAAGTCCTATATAAAATAAATAAATAAGGGTGAAAGGAGAGAAAGGATTTTTATGCAATGAGGTAAATCAAGCAACTCCACCAGGGTATTGTCTAGCCTTGCTGGCAACTAAGCAATGTGTGTGTTCCTAAAGTGACTTTTTCGGGGTATTGTCCAGCCTTACTGGCAGCTGAGCAATGTTTGTGTTCCTGAAGTGACTCTGCCGGGATACTATCCAGGCCTGATGGTAGCAGAGCAACATGAGACATGAAAAACTACACTCTAAAAATATGAAGCTCACATGCTACATGACCCTTCTCTTTTATTTTAACATTTCGATATCATTGGTCATGTGTTTGTGTTAAACCGAGAAGGAATAAAGGGGACTATGTTTATGATGGGCCTCTAAATTAGACAAAAATTAAGGCCCGTGAATTTAAATTAGACATAAATTAAGGCCCATATGTCCATCCTTCAACACATTAAACCTCTCTTTTTGCATTAGATAATGTAATTTTAACTTAGACATAAATTAAGGCCCATGACTTTAAATTAGACATAAATTAAGGCCCATATGTCCATCCTTCAACACATTAAACCTCTCTTTTTGCATTAGATAATGTAATTTTAACTTTAATATGTTCATTAGGAAGGTTTATGGATAATTGCATATTTATGCCTAATAATATTTATTTTTGTGGAATATTGTGAGGATATTGGGCAGATTATGAAGATTTGGAGGAGGATATAATTTAGGGACTTGATCTTTACAACAAGAGGATCAATATTAAATAATAAATCAACAAGATAATATGGAATTATGGCACAGATTGTGGAGCTCCAATGGTTGAGAAAATCTAGGAATGTGTTCCGTGCCATTTAATCCAGATTCCTAGTATTCAGAACTAGACCCAATAATGAAGGGAGTTTCGTGGGAAAATCTTCCTCCTTTCATGGGGAATGATTCCTAATAATTTTTTATAATTACCAAGTCGATTTTTCCTCTAGGGGTGGATTCTTATGTCTTCTTGTTGAGAGAACTCGTATTTTTGCAGCTCCACTTTCATTTCTTGCAAGGATGTAATTGTATTGATGGAAACAATGAAGATTGGTGTCGTGTTCAGCTTATAAATCTTGGTCTCCATCATATGAATCTGATTTTAATTGGGCTTGGCCATCCTACAAGCCTCAGAGACCTTTTGTATCATTTTCTTTTCACTTCTTATTCAAATGCATCTCTTATTCTTGTTTCTTTCCATTTCTTCATTTAGTGTTAATGATTTCTTGTTGTAGGATTGGGTTAAATGGTAGATATAAGTTAATATTTAGGATTACAAGCATCATTTGATCCTTGGAAAATATTTGTAAGGTCATATTAATCATTGACCTAAATGGATTAGTTTGCTTATTCCCAAATCTAGATTTTTGGAACTCCTTTGTGGCAAATAACAATAAATTTATGCTATTTTTTAGAGAATGCTAACAAGCTTCAATCGAGTTTGTTCCAATTGAATTAGATCAAAAAAACATTCTAGTTAATAAAAAAAATCACCCCATTTCATTTTCACTTTATTAGGTTAGGCATTTGATAGATTTACTAGCTCACTAGTTCTCGAATTTCTAGATTTTAGACTAGTAATTTTCTGCCATTTTTTAGCATGGGTTAACAGAGGTATTTTTGAGTGATTCCACTTGGAATGGAGACCTAAGACATCCTATTCAATAAAAAAATTTGTCCCATCCAATTTGGATTTGATTTGGTTGGTCATTCGATGAATTATAACTCCCTATAGCAAATCTGTTGTTTCTTGTAGTAGTACTACAAGAAACCCTATAGTAGCCTTCCAACATGCATATACTTGCCTAGATTTGCTCAAGAAGCTTGGTTATTTTCACTTAGGGTTGAATAAAGACCCCCAGGATCTAAAGCAATGATTAGGGAAGATTAAAGAACATGTAGGACTTGCCTCTTTACCCATGCAAAACATTTCATCGATTTGGGCTAATGGACAAATTTATGAAATGGGTAATACAATGATGATTTTATTGATTGCCACAGCCCATAAACTTTGTTAATGGATCTAAAGTATTTGAAATGTAATGGTTGGAATTTAGTTCATGGTCTTTACTTTATGCAATTATAATAGGTTTCTTTCCTTGTACTTTCTTTCTTGCAATAGGTTGAGGTTTCCATTTAGAGCATTTCATTTTTTGCAATTAATTTAGGATTTGACTTCAGTACATGCACTCCATTACATCATGACAACAAAGGAAGGACACATTGTATGTTGCACATATAGTGTCGATACCTCTTAAGTTTGTATGAACCTCGAGTTGATAATTAAATTCGGTAGCCTTGGGAGTTGCAACATTCTTTTTGCAATACCGAGGCTCATCGATTTACATACTAAGTGAGTGGGGAAGCTAAAGTGATTTGAATGATGAATCAATACCACCTAAAGAACTAGACCCTACACACAAAATTTACCAAGGCAGAGAATCTGGATTTCTACCTAAGTGTCTCCAAGTGTTGTCGCTGCAACAAACACTCTCCAAAATGTTTCCTACACTCAAATTTTGGAGCCTACTATGGATCTTGTCATTGTTCATTTCATATTCACTTCTTTGTTGATGATGCTTTGTTAATATTTCTAGCTTTCCTATTGGATTTCAAGTGTCGAAGTCACCTACTTATATATGCTCATTCCGTAATGAATTCATAAGCGCATTCTTTCATACAAGCTTGAACAGGTCTAGCCCAATCTGCCAAGACAGTCTCTATGCTATGCTCAACCCATGTTGATAGTTAGTGTGCATGTTCATTGATAGTATCTTGCTTTCCGCTGCGTTATTACTTCTAGTTTGGTGAGTTTTTCAAATTGTCGCTTTTGCGCGCCTTCATTCTTGCAAGTGTGATTTTCATGTTTTCAAATGTTTCTTTTGCTAGATTTCACTTTGAATAGTGCCCTTTTCATGTTATCTTCACTTTGGGATGTATCTCTTTCACCGTTGTTCGCATATTATGTGTCACTCGCAGTTTTCTTTCCATATCGCAAGTGTCGTCTTTTAGCATGGGAAGTGTTTCTTATCGCATAAAATGGAGCTTTGATTTGTCTAAAGGGGTAATATTTGTGATAATGATTTTTATTATTATTTAAACATGTACCGCACTCATTTCCAAGGTTTCAAGCACTATCACACAAGTTTCATCACTATCGTCACAAAGTGTCTCTTTAGTGTCGCATTTGGAGTTAGTGATCGCACTAAGGAGACATATGTTGTTCATGTGTTATGAGTGCTTCTTGTCATGTTTTCAGGTGGTCTATGTGTGTGATCATGTTCAAGTATTTCTTTGGTTCAACCATTTTGCATTAATCCAACAATTAGTCAAATATTGGAAAACTTCCCAACTGGGCCACTTAGACTCAGTTAGCCCTCCTCGACTGCGCATTACATAGACTCAGACCTCAAGTAGTATCCTTTCCTTTTGGAATTATGCACTGCACAATATCTTCCCTTTGAAACTACCCATTGCACAATGTTAGTGCTCAAGCCCAGCCCCTAAGATCCAAAACTGCAGAACCTTTCTCTCCAACCTAGCCTAAACTGCACATTATGCAGTCTTAGTCCTCAAGCCTGAGCCTTGAGCTCCTTAACTATGCAATTGTGCAATCACCTTGATTCCCTACCATCTAGAACTACGCAGTGGGAAAAATCAAGGCTCAAGCTTCCAACCTGAGCCCTTGAGTCCCTCAACTACGTAGTCCATTTTACTAATCCTCCAAAACTGCGTATTGTGCAATCTCAAGGCTTAAGCCTCTAGAATAATTCCATGAGTCCCTCAACTACACAAAGCCTTGGCCTCTATACCTCTAGAACTATGTAGTGGGAATCTTCACAGCTCAAGCTCTAGCCTTGAGCTCTTAATTCCCTCAACTCCGCAATATCTTGAACCTGGCCATCTTGTACTCTGCATTGTGTAGTATCAAGCCTCAGTCTCAAACCCTAGACTATTGAACTACGCAATCCCTTAGCTAGTCCCTAGTTCTAGCCCTAATAGGTGAGTTCATGAAATATGTTATGTTAATGGTTTCTTCACTGATGTCATCTTGTCATTAATGGTTTTCAATTACAGGCACTTTATCTTCTCATTACAAGATGATAATGGAGGAATATGAGAAGGGGACCATGTTGAAGACACATATGGCGCTAAAGGGATATGATGATCATTAGGAAAGAAGACAAAGTAACACTAGATTACAATATAAGATCAAAGATCAAGATCACATGAGGGCTCCATCTGATTCACAAACCTTTGGAGGGTGGATATGAAGAACAAATCATATCTCTCATGAAGATGAAGCATTGCACATCTCTTATTGAAGACAAAGAAACAACAAAGAGTGGCTTGACATTTCCATGTCATCATACAATCCATGTCATTAGTGTCATGTCATGTCATGAGTCATCATGTGCCACATCATTTGTGAATTATGTAAATTCTATATTGGAAAATGTAATGTAAAGTGGAAGTCCAAGAGTCATCTATGTAATGTGAAAAGTCACGTGGGAGTTTAAAGGTTGTAGAGAAGTCAAACAGTCATGATGGTAGCCCAAGAGTCACATGTGAGGTGAATGATCACCCCATTCATTATATATACACCCTCATTGTACATCCAAAGGACTTTTCACCTTGGATCCTCCTACCAGGAATTAGAGAGGTAGATGGTTGTTCTGGAGGAGAAAGTGACTGCTCTAATGCTCCACTATAGGGGCTAGTGGTGTTCATTATCTTGATGCATCTTCAAATCTTTACATAATTCAAAATCTCGTTGAGAAGACAAACTTTCATGCATATGTCATGAATATTGTAAGACTTCTCTTTGAATGTTTGCGATGTATGCTATTTTCATCTTTACTAAGGAAATTAAAATATTTTGGTGGATTTGGTACTAATCTTGTTAAAGGTGTGTTGTATTTTCTTTAACAATCGTTTCTTCCTTGTGATCTATTTCTCTCGTTGATCAATGATGCATCCTTATGTATGTGATTGTGTACCTTTTCTAGATTAGTACTATTACTTGTCTTCAAAGGGCCCACTTTTCTCTCCCCTTTCAGTAGAAGGACCTTGGTACTTTCTGCGGCTAAACATTTCACAAAGCATAATCACTTGTTGATTTGAAGATACCTAGGAATTAATCTCTTGTGATGAATTTTGTAGCCAAGGAAAATCTACAACAATACATGGAATCGAGGATGATACTCCATTAGGAAAGATACAATATCAGTTATCCATTCACAACTAGATTGGAGAGAACACCTGTTTAGGCAATCCCAGTGCTTCCCAAGTACTATTAATTATAATATTTAATGATATCCAATATTCAACATAGTATATTTGATCCGATACCCATGAATATGAGAATCAATGTGGAACTCTCTCCCTATTCGCCTATTTTTGGGTATGACCCTTCTACTATGTTTCTATGGTAAATTTGTGGAAACAGGGTGCCATGATAACTCCTTGTATCTCACAAAGCCCTTTAGCTTCTTCTGTAACTATTGATAAATTTGTTCACTGCTTAGGATATCAAGAAATAGATAGAATGACATAGTAACATGCTAGACAGATTCTGCAGAAAATCGAGGACTAGATGAGGGTATTCTTTCAAGGGCTAGAGTTTGTTCTTTTCCTAATCCTACAACCTTAGGTTTATGAGAAGAAGAGCCTATATCCTTAAATATATTTGCAACTTCCTTATAATACCTCCTTGTTTAACATGCTCACATTTAACTTGTGAAGGCTCTGCTTTTTTGATTACTAGTTTTTCATGAGAACAATCCTTGTTAACAAGAGTCCTAGTACCTCCTCGAGGAACAATGTTGATATTCAACTATGGGACTGATTCGAGGCTCTATGGCTCAAAAATAATTAGGTTAGATCTTCTTTGGCAAGTGGGATATTCCCATTGAGTAATAAATTTTGGACAATCTTTAGTTGTGTGAGTATTGACATAGTAATGAGAACACAAAGGCCTTTTCGAAAGCAGATAGTTGTTGGTAGCATGTCCCTCTTGGTCAGAGCTATAACAGTGAATTAGACCTATTCCTCTAGTCCTTTCTCCACTGTATCCTTCACCTCTTATTCTGCAAGATGACTGATTTACTTGAATGGTAGTGTAGTCTAGTCGATTATCACTACAATCGAAAGACACTATAGCGAAGGTTTTTATGGAAGCCTCTATAAAAATAGCACAAAAATATCTTTGTAGCAGAGGTCATTAGCAGAGTTTGGCAGGGAAGTGTTTTAGAAGATGTTTTTAATGGTGCATCTATAATACACTAACACACAGGTACATTATTATACTGATACATATTGGTTCTTAATAGAATATGGTGCACCATGGCATAGTGATTTTTTATAAAAATAAAGATAATACCATGCACTAAGTACATAATGTGCACTGATGCATATACTACTTGATAGCAATAAAAAAGGGCTAATTTAAAAAAAAAAATTGGTCGTAAAAAACATTCTTCCCAATCTATTGTTATACTCTCACGTCACCCCAATGCCAAACTTGTATAAGAATGACCCAATGCATAAACAATATGGTGCACCATTGTGGGGTTTTAAATTTAAAAATAGTGGTTCGCTAATTATATTATATGCACTAGTGTCATTAATTGAACTGAAGGCCCCAGTGCTTAATATAAAATGGTGCATTGTTGCATGGTTATTTTTATACAAATACAAACAAAAGTGTGCTACATATATAACGTGCACCCGTGCACATACTATTCAATAACATTGGACAAGAGTTGAATTTAAGAAAAATTTATGTTTTTGGATTTAAGAGATCTGTGGCTAGTGTCTTTTGAATCAGTGATCGGAGAATCCACAGTTTTAACATCTTTATACCAACGTTTCAAATCCCAAGTGGGATCCATCATCACGGTTGAAAAATTTATGTTGTAAAATTTACTTTCACCATTTCGGTGCTATACTCACATAAAGCACTAATGCTTTCCACTTTTGCAAAATATCTGGTGCATAAAAACATGGTGCACCGAGGCAAGATTTTTAATTTAAAAAATGTCAGTGCACTATTCATATAATAAGCATCGATGCCATTAATAGAACTATACATCCTAATGCTTAATAGGCAAAGGTGCACCATTTGAGGGTTATTTTTTAAAAATAAAAATTAATGGTGCACTAAGTAACTCTAGAGCACTAGTGTGTATACTAATCGATAATGCTAGACTAATGTAAATTAAAAAAAATGCCAGTCGTAAAATTCATTTTCACCATTTTGGTGCTATACTCCCATGAAAAATTGGTGCTTTGACCTTTTAGAAATGCCCTAGTGTGTATACAATATGGTGCATTTTTATATGGTTTTTAATTTAAAAATAACGGTGTGTTAGGTGAAACCAAAGCACTGGTGTATATACTACTCGATAGCACCAAATAAAGGTTAAATTTAAAAAAGTACCAATCGTAAAATTCATTTTCACCATTTCATTTCTATACTCCCACGAAGCACTAGTGTTGTTCCCATTTTGACATGCCCTAGTGCATAAATAACATCATACACCATCGTAGGTTTTTTAATTTAAAAAATTATGGTGCACTTCGTCAATACTCTACAATGGTGCATCGGTTACTTGAGTGCACCATAATAGGGTTAAATAAAGAAAACTTACCTGCCATAAAATTCATTTTTACCATTTGTAGTGTTGTAGAGCTCTCAAGCACTTGTGCAACTTTTTCCTCCATGAAGCACCCTACCAATGGTGCTTCCCTTGCTTGCCATCCTTCTATCCATTGCTCACTATGTGCCTTTCGAATGTTGCCAAATGGTGGTCAAATTTGTTTTTCTTTATTTACGTTGCAACCATGCCTCCCTAACGTGCAAATGTCCATTCAATTTTTATGTTTCTCCCTAACTTAATCTTTTAGCTGAGTGGAATTGAAAATTAAGTAAAAAATGCATTGTTTTTGAAATCTTGTTTTTTGTGTGGTTTGTTCGAGACGTTTGGATCACACCATTCATGGTGCACCTATAAATTTATAGGATTCACTACAAGTCAGTGTGTAACGTTAACACATTATTAGTGGTTTAGTGTGTTTGGTAAATGGAAACGCATTGGGTCGTGAATTTCCGCGACGCACCATTTTAAAAATTGTAATTTTTGCAGCAATGAGTCTGGTAAAAGTAACTTCCTAGTGCATTTATTTTTTCCAAACACACCACTTAATATTAAAAAATTATAGCTCAATGCATTCATTAACTTGAACGTTCTCATGTGGTGCGTTGACATAAAATTAATGTACCAATGCGAAATGTTATGTCGACACACCGCATTGAAAAATAAAAATAACTGATGTTATGTATGTATGTGAATTGGAATTGGTGCATCAAGTCGATGTATGCACCACTTTCAGTGAATTCCTATTTTTTAGTGCAGTGTGTCCACTGCGTTCCTATTTTTTTGGAGCACCGAGGTTGAATTTGTTTTTTAAATTGAAAGTTTTATGTCCATATTTATAAACACATTTTTCATTTAATAAAAAAAATTATGTTTTTTGTATGATTTTTCTTTATTTTATATGTCAATCATGCAGAGACATCAGAGGAAAGAGGGGCAACAACAGTAATAGAAAAGTGTTGACTATTATAGTATGGTATGAGAGTGGGAGGCATGAGAGAGGGAGAGGGATTTGTACCCTCTCTCTATTACTGCAGTGAGCCATGGCCTCTTGAGGAATGTAGGACTCCTTAAGAACTATGAGGAGGCTACATCCTTGAAGGTGCACTCTGAGTTGTTGGAGAAACTAGTCCATCAGTGGGATGTCCACTGACAAGATTTTTACGTCAGTGCTGACGATTGGTTTGGGCCCATTAAGGAGGAAATTTATTTTATGACTAGCCTATCCAGGAGAGAGGAGGATTTTCCATATTTCCTTGATGTCCCACATGATTTGCAACAGAGAGTCATCTTATCTACTCTCAGAGATATGTTGGGGATCATGTAGTTTCTCTAGGATATTTTCAGGTGTCTCGTTGACAACTACCGATCGCTTCTCTTGGTGCAAAGGAGGTTAGGTTCCTCTCACTATTAGTGAATACCATTGCACACTCTACTAGCAATGGGTAGCACATTAGTTGTCCTATTTGGTTTTATGTTCATTATTTGGTGTAGAGGCTACAACGATATCTATTGGTATACCATTTTTCTGCAGTATTTTTGTATAACTTTAGATAGTTGTCGTGCTATGATACATCGGAGGGAGAACTTCCCTTTTGCTTCAGAGTTGTTTTGTTTATTTTTTTAGAGGTTTCTAGAGACGAGGCCTACTTTTGACTATCACCCTTCTAGGCCAATCACTGAGGTGTGGATGCACATGTGTGGCGAGATGATTCCCAAGAGGGGAAAACTGGAGTATCCAACCAGGATTTTCATCGATGCATTGGGGCTACTGGCTAGTGAGGCCGACCACATATTCATCTTGGTGTCGTGTCGTTACACGGGGATGGTGATTTGGATTTATGATATAATGAAATGAAATATAAATATTGACAAAATCACAGAGGTACAACGAAAACATAACTTCAATTCGTTAATAACAAAGTACTAAAATCTATTTACATGCAAAACGAAAATAAATTAGCATAGGTGATTGTAGCTTATCTTTGAGAAGAGATGTGGCAGCTACATGCCTTCTGAATTTTGTTACAATGAGGCTCAGAGGCATTTTTATTATTGAGAAACAATGGGAAACCCTAAACATCCAAAAACCTAACCCTAGGAGATGGAGCGCCAAAATTTTGTGGGCCCTGTTGGGGTTAGTTGGTACATCAATTTTCAAGGGTGGTAACTTCGGCATACGATCTCCATTTGATGCATAAAATACCTCGTTAGAAGGACCTGTTTGTGGAAAACAAATTCAACTACAGGCTTGTACATGTGGCTATGGGTTTTCCTATTTAAAAAAAAAATGTCATTTAGGGCCATAAAACAACTCCAGATGTTTAGGACCTGAAAAACTACCAAAAATAGTAAATTTTTCTACAATCAAGGAAACTGAAAGAAACCATGGTGGGGGTCGAAGTGGAATAGGAGGGTGGCCACCAATATACACCTAGATAGATCCTCCCCCCTTAGGAATTAATGGTACTTGTTGTGGCATCCATTGTTATTTAAGTTTTATTTTTAGTTTTATCACAAAATGAAAGAAAAATCAAAATATGAAAGAAAAACCAAATATTATATTATAACGGAAATAAAAAGAAATGTGAAGATTTGAAAGAAATGGTTGATTTTATATTATTAATGGCTTTTGAAAGTGATAAACCTGTGAGAAGATCTCGGCCGTCTGATCAACAAGCCACAGATTTGACGACAATCGCGTGGGTGACTAGAACGATGTTTATTTTAGAAATCAGACGTGATGGTGTATGAAATATAGTTTAATTCGCTGAAGTCTGGGCCAATCGTAGCCATCCATCGAAAGAGATGGGATCTGACGAATATTGGGTCGAAAAGTAATCGGGTTTTACCTTTAAAATCAGACCCGATAAGTCATTAACTGGTAGTTTTATTTCTTATTGGGTCTGTATGGGAGTCAAAGGGGTGTTGAAAAAACGAACGCGACAGGTTTATGAAGAAAAATTTTAATTCTTTGAGTTCCGTGGTAACCAAAGGTTTTCCATATTCTAAAGTTCATGCAGGTTCAAGAGGCGCGATCAAGCGATAGCTTGATAAGTACGTTTATTTGTGCTACGGGGAAGCAATGAGCACGAAGATTAATTAAAGCTCAGCCCTTGCAATTGACCGTGATGTTAGCATGGTTGACTGAAATGTGTGGTCTAAAATTACTACGGGGGTTCAACCTTGTTGAAGCTCCCGTACATTCTTTACCCCCATAGTGAGCTCCCAAATCTTTCTACCCCACGTCACTCATTCCACATCTTCCACCACTTTCATCTGTTAATTTCCCACATCACTCACCATACCTTGCCACTTCATCCACTACTCCATTAAGGCTCAAGCTATAGATTCTAACAGCGAGCAGAAATCTCCCATCATTCTCTGATTTCTATTACTTTTTATTATCTTGTTTTCTTGAAATGAATGAGGTGTTTTTACCCTCAAATGTAATATTTTGTAATGATCTTTACTTCAAAGCAATTAGAGGATAGTTAGGTAGTTTGACAGTTTTGGGTGGTTATTAACTATCCTATGATGTATAAAGAGGAAAGATTATAGAAAAAAAAAGGGGTTCGAAGGAGAACTTAGAGAGTAGGCCACTGTATTCTTGATAAAATTTTTGATTAATGAAAGAATTAGAAGGTTTCCACATATTGTTGGGTATGATTTTGTGACTTCTCTGTTATGTGTCATTAAATGTTTTCTTCCTTTAAGTATGGTAATGAAGTTGCCGGTCTTTATTTTCTTATGTAAATGAAGTTAAAATCCTTTAAAAGAGCACTCCTATACTTGAAGTTTCCACCTCTGCAATTCTTTTAAGTTACAGATAGTAGTTTTTGTGTAAGACATCATATTATATTTAACTTCTCCAAGTGTCACAGATAGTAGATTCTGTGTAAAACAACATATTGTCTATGACTTCTTCAAGATTTCTTCATTCATCATTTATATTCAGCAATCAAATGGCGTTATGAGATTTTCATGTCACCTAAGTATTGAGGGTTTAAAACCAAGTCTTTCAGGTCCTTCATTTGAGAATACAACATACAATTAAGTGACAAACAAGTGACAATAGTTATAAACATTAATGTCTTAAGTGCAATTTCTACATAGCTAGGAAATTGGTTTCTTAAGGGACAATAGCATCCATTGCGTTTAGTTCCTCCATGATATGGGGAAATGTCTGCTGAACTTGGTCCCTGGTGAGGCACTTGCCTTGGTCTAGGAGTTGGCCAACTTTGACAACTTGATATAGTTGGAACTTCTGTTGGCGAGTGTTCTTGATTTGTGTGTCCATGATTAGATCAATTGTGGCATGTTCCATGCAATTTGGGTTTATCTTTGTTGGTGTTAGTTGTTCTGTAATGTCTTATGTGTCTAGCAATGGTCGAAAGTATGGTTGAAGGTTTTCCACATTGAACATTAGGTGCAGGCATGGGGGCTTCACTAGGGGAGAAATACCATATCACATGCATTCATATTGGGGGATATAGTTTGAAGAAAAAATGACATAATATATTGAGAATATAATGGGGGCAAAGGGTTTTTATTTGACAATTATTAAAAATGGAGCTCAAAGTTAATGAAAAAATATAAGCAAGTATAAAAAATGTTAATCAAAAAATGGATACCTACAATAGTTAGTGAAAGTAAGGGTTTTTTAAATTGGGAAGGTCTATTGGGTTTGTATTGGTAGGGTGTTAAATAATGTGATTTTTAGAGGTATTTTCCAATATGTACCCAAGTTAATGGTATCGTTTACTATGCCACAGATGCACATGCTATGTTAGAGGTTCATTGAGTGAAGCCCCCATGGGTGCAGGACAAGGAATGAGGGAATAGTGAGCTCAAAAGCATTGTCTCCCATAGCCTTAGTGATGATGTAATGCTCGTATCAACATGGAATTAGCTTTCGATGGGCTCTGGTAAGGCATTCTTTCTGCAAGTGTGACCAAAATTTTTCACACACATATAATTTTTGTGGCACCCAATGGTATTAATGTCGTTGCTTGTACTTGGCATTGGACTTATTCAAGATGTTGTGCACTTGCTAGCAGATGTGCTGGATGTGTTTAATAAATGATTTTTCTTTATCAACCTCAGACTATACATGTGGATTCTATCTGTGTAGTTGTATGAGGCATGGCAACATTAATTAGACACAATGGATGAAATCCCAAACCCACTTGAAAAGGACTGTGGCCATTCAAGTGATGGAGAGCTCTTTTATAACTGTGTTGCACATAATGAAGGCTCTCATCCCAAGTTCATGGATGCTTGGAGTTGTACATGTGTAGTATGTGCATTATCATCTTGTTGACAACCTATGTTTGTCCATCAATCTAGGGATGGAATGTAGTTGAGTTAGTGAGCTTGGTGTCGAATAATATCTAGAGAATCGACCAGAATGTGCTCAAGAACCCGCTATACCAATATGATATAATGGTTTACGGGATTCTGAAATGTACCCATACTCATTCAAAGAGGAGTTTGGTAGTGTGTTGGAAATAATACTGAGAGGGGGGGTGAATCAATATTATCAAGTCAATTATTTTCTTTTTCACACCCAGATCATATACGCTACTTCAGTTAGAGAAAACCGCGTATATACGCAACTACAGATAAGGAAACAAGTGTATACCATGCAGACTTATAATTTAATTTATCTTACAGATGTTGATCATTAATCTGTGTGTCAGAATCAAATAAACAGTAACCAGAAACAGTGAAACAGGGCAGAAGACAATCACACACAAGAACACAAGATATAAGGTGGAAACCCAATGTGGGTGAAAACCACCTGCTGCAATTCGTCTCTATCTTCTTTTAATTAGAAACTTCTTTTTACAATGTTTCTATACTGGTGCAGTCCTTTACCAGTATGTAGGCTGCTACCTGCAGAGAGCTACAACCCTCTCTCATTCTCCAGCTTCTCCTGGAAGGGAGCTACAACCCCCTTAGCTCTTGTACTAGCCGGGATACTAGTACGTAGGCTACTACCTGCAGAAGGCTACAACCTTCTCTTTGCTTCCAGGGACCTCGTTTCATAAATTTTCAGACTGGATCCATGAACATCAATCAATCATCAAGAATTTTTGCATCAATCAATCTCCTTTTCACCAATTAACACTGAATCAAATAGACACTTCTCTAACAGCTGTACCCTGAACACAGTAATAGTAACCACACACCAAATTCTGAACCCAGAACACTTGCAGAAATAAACAGAAGCAGCTAGAACACAATTCAAGAGATGTACGCTACTTCAATAACCAGAAACCTGCATGCATACGCTTCTGTGTTTGGACCAACCTGCGTATACGTTGTTTTTACTCACAGAACCAGCGTGTATATGCGCCTTAGCTTCACTGAACCTACGTAAAGATCTATAAAGGATAATTCACTCTTTCAAACATCAGACATTAGTTAACCCAGATTACCAGATTTATAGATCGAGCATGCGCTACATATAACAGATCAAAATCATACAAAGATACCATTATTCAAGCCTTAAGATTTTGACCCATCAATAGAACTTATCCTTCTCCTTACGCTCAGGTTCTTCCTTCATTCAGGTCCAGATCCGCACCACAACCCAATCACTAGTATTCCAGATCTAGCACTTTATCAGATATTCAATAATTCAGATGATCTTTTGCCAAATGATCTCCTTCCTCTTTTATAGTCTTAGCCCTTTCACAATACCATGGTCCAAAACCATAACAAATCAATACCATGGACCCAATACTTGGGATCAACACTTCTGACGAGATACCATGGCCCACAACCATAGGTTCAAATACCAAGGACTAAATACCACAGACCAAAAATAAGTTCTCCCACATGTACGCGCTTTTCCTTGCATGAAAGTGCGTGTATACGTATATGCGACTTTTGAACAACTAACCCACGTGTATACGTGTTTTCGTCATGGTGAACCTGCGTATATATATTTTTCCTTCATTCTGAGAGCCTGAACTGAGATCTGTCACTAGAGAGAGTTGCCATCAAGGACAACACCTGTGCCATAGCGCCAAACCTGTGCCATAATGCCAACAATCTCCCCCTTTGGACTTGATGGCAACCCCAAGATCCTCAAAGTCATTCTCCCCCTTTGTCATCAAGGGCAAAGGGTTGTGCTCCCCCTGAGTACATGCTGAAATCTCTGCTCTGTTGTGCTAACCATGCTCCCCCTGACTGTAGGCAAGATCTGCAAAAAGATGTTCTTCAAGAAGAACCATGACTTATACATCATAAAATACCTTCCTATCACCAAAAGACTCTATACATACATCCATCACCCAACCAAGTGGGGATCATCCACCCAACCAAGTGGGGATACATCAGAAATTTACATATGACAACCAAGTTCATTACATCAATCATCCCAGGCATAGTGGGGAAACCAAAATAGGCCGTTACATGACCTGGATAATAATAAAAGATATACATGACATAGAGACGAAATATCTAGAGCAAGACTATGCAAGACACCAGTAACTAATATCAGCAGCATCTGTCAATCACTATTCAGATCAGCAACCATGATCTCCTTCTGTTCTTCATTTGTTCCACCTGAAATCAACAACAGCTGTGTACTTGAACCAAAAGCTCCTAAGATAATGCCAACAATGCATTATTAGAAGTCTATCTGCTCCCCCTGAACCTATGCCAGATGGTCTCTGTCAGACCCATATCAGACTGTCTTCAACCAAAGTCTGACCCTACTGATTTCCTTCAAACTACCATATACACGACTGTCTCTGCATAAACCGGCGTATGTACACGGATCCTCCTCAGGAAACTCGCGTACACCCACTTTTCTTTGAAACAGACAAGTTTCAATAGCAAGATGAGGCATCAACTACTCCCAGCTTCTGTCTGAGGTATTCAAAGGTTTCCCTGGGCAGTGGTTTGGTGAGAATATCAGCAACTTGTTCCTTAGAGGGAACATACTCCAATTTGACCTTTTGTTCCAACACTTGTTCCCAGAGAAAATGATACTTGATCGGTATGTGCTTAGTCTTTGAATGCATGACAGGATTCTTTGAGATACTGATAGCACTTGTATTATCACATAAGATGGAGATAGGTGGAGTACAAGTGATTTGAAAATCCTACAAAGTTTGCATCATCCAAAGGAGTTGTGTGCAACAAGATGCGGCAGCCACATATTATGCTTCAGCTGTAGATAAAGCAATCGAACTCTATTTCTTGTTGAACCAAGATACTAATATGGAACCCATAAAGAATGCACCACCACTTGTGCTTTTTCTGTCATCCACACTTCCATCCCAATTTGCATTTGTATAAGCATGAAGAGTGAGATCTGTATCTCTCGGATACCACAGGCCATAGTTTTGAGTTCTTTGAAGATACTTGAAAATTCTCTTTACTGCCTGAAGATGAGTTTCCTTAGGATTTACCTGAAATCTTCCAACCATTCCCACTGCATGCATGATATCTGGTTAGGTACCTGTTAAATAGAGCAGACTTCCAAACATGGATCTATAAGTTGGTTGATGCACTGCTACTGATTCACCATTTGCACTGAGGCTGCATCCTGTAATCATAGGGGTACATACTGGTTTTGAATCTTCCATGCCATACTTCTTCAAAATCTGCTTGAGGTACTTGGTTTGAGATAAAAAGATACCGCCTTCATTTTGTTGGATCTGTAATCCAAGAAAATGTGTCAATTCTCCAAGCAAGGACATTTCGAATTCTTTCTACATCACCAAGGCAAAGTTTTGACTCATAGCTTCTTCATTGCTACCAAAGATGATATCATCAACATACACAACAAGTATTAGCAATTTGTTATTTTCAATTTTTATATAAAGATTGCTATCTGCTGATCCTTTTGAGAAACCTTGCTGATGAATATATTTGTCCAGACGATAATACCAAGCCCTTGGAGCTTGTTTAAGACCATAGAGAGCCTTCTTAAGTCTGCATACAAGTTTTGGATCATTTCCAAGGATGAATCCATCTGGTTGCTCAATATACACTTCTTCTTCTAAGTCTCCATTCAGAAAAGTTGATTTCACGTCCATTTGAAATACTTTGAACTTCTGAAAGCTTGAGAGAGCAAGGAACATTTGGATGGCCTCAAGTCTAGCAACGGGAGCAAAAGTTTCTTCAAAGTCTATTCCTTTTTGTTGAGCATACCCTTTACAAACAAGTCTGGCCTTGTTTCTAATAACTTCCCCATTTTAATTCAACTTATTTTTTAATATCCATTTTGTCCCTATGACATTCTTATCCTTTGGTCTAGGAACCAACTCCCAAGTGTTATTCTTTTCAATCTGCTCAAGTTCTTCATCCATTGCCTTGACCCAGCATTCATCTTTGCATGCCTCTTTTACATTTTGTGGTTCAGTGGAGGAGAGAAATGCCAAATAGCTTGAAGCTTCTGCAATTGTTCTTCTTGTTTGTATACCTGCCTCTTTCTGCCCCAGAATTTGAGATTCTGGATGATTCTTTTGAACGTATCTGGATGGAGTCTTATCTTCTATCCTTATCTATTCTTCTGGTGCCTCTTGAGCTTCTTCTTCATCATAATTCTAATTTGATGTTGAAGGATAGTCCTCATCATCTTCAAAATTTTGGAACTTACTTGCCTAGGAATGTTTCCTTCTTCGTCAACCACTACATCAACGCTGTCAACAATTCTTCCAATTCTTTTATTGTAACACTTGTATGCTTTGTTGTGGGGAGAGTAACCAAGGAGAATGCCTTCATCTACTCTAGGTTCAAACTTGCCAAGATTTTCATCAGTATTTTTGATATAGCATTTGCTTCCAAAAAATTTGAAGTATTTTACCGAAGGAGTCTCACCATACTAGAGCTCATGAGGAGTTTGAGTGCTGTTTACCCAGATGTTTGTCTTGTTGAGAATAAAAACTGCAGCAAAAAATGCTTCACCACAGAAAGTTGCGGGAGTTCCAGGCTCATCCATCATAGCACGAGCCATTTGTTGAACCGTTCTGTTCATCCTTTCCACTACACCATTTTGCTGAGGAGTCCTTGCAGTAGAGAATTCCCTTCTTATTCCATGTTCTTCACAAAAATTGAAAAATTCATTTGAGGTAAACTCCCCACCTTTTTCAAACCTGAGGCATTTGATTTTGTGATCTGATTCGTTTTCAACCAAGGCTTTGAAAGATTTGAATTTTTCAAAGGCTTCATCTTTTTGCTTCATAAGTCCTATCCAACACATCTTGGAAAAATTGTCAATAAATAATATAAAGTATTCTTCTCCCTAGGGTGACCTTTTCCTAGATGGACCACATACATCAGTATGGACAAGTTCAAGTGGCCTGCTAGCTGATCCTTCCTTCTCAGGGAAGTTAGTTCTGGTTTGCTTACCAAACTGACATGATTTTCATATTGTATTATCTGGAATTCTGATGTCTGGAAGACCACGAACTGCCTGGTATTTGCATGCTTTCCTTATTTGAGAGAAGCTTAGATGCCCCAATCTCCGGTGCCATAGCCAGTGTTCATCATTCTTGCTTAGATAGCATTGATGTTGTCCTTCTTTGAATATGTATAAATTATTTGGAGTTCTTATGCCTTTGATCACTGTTTTTCCTGTATCAAGATCACGAACACTACATCCATTTGATTGAAATATTACCTCAGTTCCTTGATCGCACATCTGACTGACACTCAATAGATTATGCTTTAAGCCATCAACATACATAACATTTCTAGCTTTGACCTTTTCTTTCAACTGAACAGAACCTTTACCTTTTATGAGTGCAAGGGTTCCATTTCCAAATGAGACCTTCTTCTCCTTCTCTAAGGAACTATATGACTGAAGTTTTCCTTTATCACTGGTCATATGTTTCGAACATCCACTGTCGATGTACCATTGATTTTCCTGCCCTTTCGCATATAAGGCTATACCACATCTTTCTGGTTGTGGTTCTTTCATTCTCCATATTTTGGCACTTGAGGCTTGCTCCTTCTGAGTTGTCTACCGAAACCTGCTCCTGCATTCAGAATCTTCATGACCGAAATTGTTACAAATAGAACATTCTATTTCATTTTCAAGAGCAGAAAAGTTATTGTAGGTTCTTTTCATGATCCCAGTCATACTCCTCTGTTTTTGAGCTTCTCTAGTCATGATAGTTTTGTAGGCAACACACTGAGCTGCTTTGTGACCAAAGTTATGACAAGAGAAACATTGGCCATTGAAGAAATTCCTGTGATTATCAACTCTACCAGCCAAATGATTGTAGTTTCTATTGACATCCATTCTTGAGGCAAATTGAGAAGGTTTTACCTGTGGCTGGTTGTAACTTCTGTTCATCCTTAAAGTAGATTGCCCCCGATTTACCTGGTAGTCTTTGTTCATTCTTGAGGTAAATTGTCCCTGATTTACCTGGTGAGCAGCATTGTGCCTTTGTTGTTGATTGTCACTCGTTTCACTTCTCCTTGCTGCATCAAGATAACTTTTGGAAGTGGATGGCTTCAGCGCTTGAGATGATTCTTCATTATATCCCAGACCTCTCTTGATTAGTGGAGAACGCTGCACTTTGATAATCTCATCTAGAGTTTCAGATCCTTTAGTAAATCTAAGATTAAGAGCTTTTGTTTTCTCAATCTCTTTTCTGAGTCCCACAATTTCACATTCTAACTTTTCATGATGTTTTTCCTTTTCAGCAAGTTGAAATTGCAGAGTATCTATGATCATATTCTTTTCTTCTAAGCAAATTTTGAGTTTAGAAATCTCTTCATAAATACCTTCTTCATCTATAGCATCCAAGAAATCATCATCTTCAAAAGCCATTAAAAGTCTATAATTGTTACCTTGTTCATCTTCATCACTATTTGAAAGTCCATCACTGTCTTCATGAGTGTAATAGCTTTTCTTATTTACATTCTGTTTCTTGTTCCATCTAACAGGTTCCTTACCTTTGTCAAGCTTATCTTTATGAGGACACTTGGCAGCATAGTGACCAACTCTTCCACAAGCAAAGCATTTGAAAGGTAACTTACCTCTAAATCTTCCAGCACCCCGTTGAAGGTTCTTAACAAAATTTGATTCTTCCTCTTCTTCTGACATATGTCCTGACTCATAGTAATCTCCTTTGCCTAAAGCCTTGAATGCAACTTCTCTCCTGTCTGATGGTCCTCCTTTCCTCATTTCGTAAGCAGTTAGAATTCCGTGCAGTTGTGACATGGTAAGGTTTTGTAGATTCTATTTTTCTTCTATTGCAGAAACTTTTGATTCAAACTTAGAGGACAAAGATCTTAGAACCTTTTCAACCACAACAGCCTCTTTTATTTCTTCACCCAAGTTTTTCATACAATTAACAATCTCATCTATACGTAGGAAATAGTTAGCCACACTTTCATCATTGTACATTCTAAGATTTTCATACTGAATTCTGAGGGTTTGAAGTTTTGCTCATTTTACCTATTCATCTCCTTCATAGCTCAGAACGATTGATGAGCCCCGAATTGGGTAACTTATTGGGCTCATTTTGCCTAATTGTCTTCGATCAATCCACCATTTTTCATAGATTATGCTTGTTTTTTGAGTATGTTTATGTTATTTGAACGAATAAGGGTGGTCACTCTACCAAGGAGGCTATACGTGGTTATTTCAGGTTTTTTGGACAACTTTTGGAGCAAAACCAAGCAATTATGGGCCAGGTGACAGCCAAGCTTGAGGTGAGGATTCGTAGGGAGGTTGTCTCTTGCATTAAATGGCCCTTCCTCGAAATCTCCACCCTCAACTCCGAGCTCAACAGGCCACCAAAACGAATCTTAAAGATAGCCGAGCAGCTTTGGGAAGAGTGACTGTTTACTGGCAGTTTGAACAGTCGAGTCCCTTGAATTAAGGAGGCCTGCTAGGCCCCTCGTAGTGTATAAATAGGAAGGCCTCAACCTTTGTAGTTTACTTTTGGAACTATTGGTATTTGCACTATAGTGTTGTCATTTTCTCAGCTCGTTTTCTTGTAGCTACTGCTGTATAACTTTCTTGTGATGATTATTTTTGAGTAATGAAAAGCAGCTTTACTTGGCATCATATCTGAGTTCTTTATAGGAGCCTGCAGCTCTTGGGGTTGGGCCCAACCCAAGTGCCAAGGCCTCCTTTATGTATTGTTATTTGTTCTTTATGTCTTTAAAAAATCATTTCTGTTAAGTAGATTAAATCTTGCTGATTAACTAGGTCACTGTTGATGATTAGAAAGACTTTTGATGTTCAGATTGAGTTGATAGGTTATTGACAGGGAAACGCTCCAGAAAAAGGCCATCAAGCACCTCTGATTTCACCTCTCCCTCAGTGGGATCAGGAGTTGGGATCAAGGTAACCTTGCTACCAACAAAAACACTGACTTTGCTTTGCCATGCAATCATTAGTGTTTGATTTTCATTTGCAGAAGTTGGTTACATGTTTAGATTCTTGAATGCTTTATTGCATAGTTAGTATACATGGTTTCATTGCAATTAAAACTTATGTTCTCTCTCTTTACTGTTAGCTAGATCAGATTAGGTCAACGTACTTAGGTCTCTGATTTTACAAGTCTTTGTTGGTTCAGTTGGAAAAACAACTTGCAGAGTACCTGTACCACTTCTCTATCTACCCATACTCCATCAATCCCATCTGCTCCATCCCCTAACTCGGATTCTTGCCTCATGTTTGCCACACTTGCTCACACAACCCTAATTTTTGTGCAACATTGCTTCATTCCTCCTTGAACAAATCCAACCATCTTCATCTTTCCTCAACCCCATCCACCAAGTCCTGGACCTCCTTACACCCCTGTCCTACCTCCATACTCACTCCTTCACCTTTCTCTCTCCATCCATCCTCCAAAATCCCATTTCTAAAGAACCTGTAGAAAATTACAAACATCCTGTAGAAATTCCAGAACATCCTGTAGAACCCCTGCAGACTTCCTATAGAGGCTCATGAATGAGGTTTCTTAATAGCCAAACTCTGTGAAACTCTCTGGAAGGGTGTTAGGGACCCCTTAGGCCCTCTCTAAACCTCCCCGACCTCCTCCAAGAATTTCCTCTCACCAATCCACCTCTACACAGTAAAAAACAGTCAAATCGCATGCATGATAATTTTGGCAACTTATTCAAAAATACAAAAAGATGTTTTTTTCAGATGTTACTGTAGAAGTAGCTTAAATACATGTATTTTACCTTCCTACAAGTCAATGGCATCTCTTTTAGTAGCTTGCATCCTCTTTCTTGCATCAATAGGGCTAGATGGTAAAGTTAGGGTTTGCTAGGGTTTACGTTCCCTTTTAGCTTTCCAGTTTCTTTCTGCAAGTAGATCAGCCTTCTTTGAGTTAGCTTCCATCCATGAGTTAAAAAGCTTCTTCTCAGAGCTCATAGAAGTTGGCTTAAGCTCCTAGCGGACTTGTGCCAGCTGACCAAGTGACAGTTGTGGCAAGAGCTAGTACTTGTGCATACAGCACCGTCGCTTCCAAGTTTGTTACGAACTACCGGGTTGATAAAAGTAAAGAAGGGAGTCCCAGGAGTTGCAGCTTTATTGCTACAATACTGGAGCCCACCATTCTTTTTGGCGCCGTTGCCAAGGAAGCGTCATAGTATTCATGATTGCTGCTTTTATTCTATTTTCCTACTCTAACCTTCTGCTAAGTAGTTCATTTCAGTTCCATTCTGCAATTTCATTTCTGCAAAAGTAAATTAGACATTTCATGCTTTCATAGATTAGCCTTTCAATTCCGCAATTTCAATTCTACAAGCGTAGAATAGAATTTCAATTATGCAAGCGTAGTCTAGCATTTCATTCTCTCAATTTGATTTCAACAAAATAGATTAGTCCTTTCCTACTTTCATTTCAATTCCGCATTTTCATTTCCACAAGATAGATTTTAGTTAGTTGCAATTCCATCTGTTTCAGTTTTGCAGGTACAAGCAGAAAAAAACAAAAGCAACCAAAAATCTTTTCATGCCTCGTAGGAACAGAGATAATACCGGAAAATTCCTACCCAACACCCCCACCACTTCACTAAGTCACCCTTCTCTCTTCTTTGGTGGCAGTGACCCATAAGAACCTATAGGTGAACCTCCTAAGATATACGAAGATCCTATAACAGAAGAAGAGCAAGAAACCATTCCTTTTGAGACCATGGCTGAAAACTGAAATGGTAGAGAAGATGATGAGGGAATAGAAGGTACCTTCCCCATCTGAGAGACCAACAGGGACATGAAGATGAAGAACATAAGTCCCTCAGCCTTACCTCATTTCCATGGATTGACCATTGAAGACCCTGATACCTTCCTGTTTGAGTTTTTTGTTCTTTGTTGAACTTATGACTATGCAGAAGACGAGCAAAAGTTGAAACTCTTTCCCTCTACCCTCAAAGATGCAGCATTACACTGGTTCATGGGGTTACCTGGAAATAGTATCACCACTTGGGCTCAAATGCAGCAAGCCTTTAACAACAAATACTGGGATTACTATAGGTCAAAGGAAACAAAGGGAGAAATCTTTCGGATGACCATGGGAAATGATGAGTATTTAGAAGACTACGAGGAAAGGTTCCAACTTAGCTATAAACAGGCCAGGTGCACACTTGACCCTAAATCTCTAAAGTTGGTTCTGCTTCGAGGAGTCCCTGAAGACCTTCTAGATACCCTTCACATGCTAGTTGGAGGAGACATCTACCAACTACCTTATGAGGACATAAAGACTGTGTTTAGAAACCACTCTAGGGTAGCCCAGAAAAGAGGTAGGGGGAATCCACTTTGAGCTAGTACTACCTTCTCCAAGCATGAGTTTGCTAATCAGATGGAAGACCTCAAAAGTGAGATGAGACAGACCATTGCCATGCAACTTGATACTTTCCGAATCCAACAAAAGAAAGAGGAAGCTGAGAGGGCTTTGGCCATTTTTTGTCCTAGATGTACAAGGAAGCACCCTAAGAATGAGTGTCCATTGCACTTAGTAGAGGTATGTTTCGTTTGTGAGGAAAACCACCCCCCAAACCAATGGCCAACCTTACCTGGATTTAAAGCCATGTACCAAGGGACTGAGGCACCCACTGAACCTCTCTACTTCCTTAACCAAAGGAGGCTGCATGGGCCCAGACCTTACTAGTAGGGGATGCAAGGGACATCCCAAGCTCATTATGGCCCCAACCAATCTGCTCACATACCTTCTTGGGGTCCCCCTGCTCATCCTTCCTGGTCCGCACCTCCTCCGTGGTCTTATCCACCTCAATTCCATACTCAACCCACTGCTCATTCGTTTCACTCACATGTCCAGCCACAACCTCAGTGGAATGCACCTCAACTGGGGTGGAGGCTCCAATACAACTCTCCTCCTGCCATTCTGCCTCCACCACCGACTCAACCACAACCATTACCTCCTGCTCCTCTAAGACAACCCCAGATGCCTGCTCAATCGAACCCGAACCCCAATAACCGACAGGCCCAGCAGGTATACACTGGGGAGACAACATGCCCTACCTATGCTGTGGAGATCCAGGAGATCAACCTATGATCTGGGAAGACCCTTCCAGATTGCCAATCTCCTCCCCCAGAGGACGAGGAAGAGAAACAGGAAAGTGAACCCAAAGCCATTCCACCCTTTCCTGAGTGACTAACAGTAACCACGCAACCAAACCCAGAGGAGACTGAACTTTTGGGAGAACTTAAACAGTTGTGTGTGAAAATACCACTTCTCCAGGCCATAAAAGATGTACCGATATACAATAAATTGATTAAGGAGAAGTGTTTCAGGCACCCAGGCAGGCAAAAGAGAGATGCCCCGACTATCAATGTCATAGGACAACTGTCCGATCTAATGTTGGGGCGAGTAATCTGTCCAAAGTATTTAGACCCTGGGAGTCCTGTAGTTGATGTCCACATCAATGGAACCATAATCCCCCATACCTTGATTGATCTAGGGGCTGCCATTAATGTGATGACCAGGGACACCATGATTAAACTCAACCTTCAGAGTTCCTTGAGGAAGACCTCGACAGTCCTGCAGTTGGCAAATCGCTCCACCATGACTCCCGAAGGGATTATGGAAGATGTCTTGGTCTCTGTTGACTCTTGGGAGTACCCTGCGGACTTCTTGGTCCTTCAGCCAAAGGCAAAGCTCACTGGATACCCCCTCATTTTGGGAAGGCCTTGGTTAGCCATTGCGGATGCTTACATGAGTTGCCAAGCTGGAAGCATGACCATCAAGAATGGGCCTATGTCCAAGCAGCTAGTCCTATACCCTCCTACCCAACCTCTGCTAGAACATGACTTACCACTCTGGTTGGAAGAGGGAGATGAGGATGAGGTCTACTCTGCACCATTGTGCACAGTAGAAACCACCAGGGGAGGCCCTCAAACCGAGGATGATTTGATTGAGACTTTGATTCAAAATCCACCTCCTAGTGCACTGTCCTTAGAGGAATTGGTGGAAGATACCCAAGCCAGCACCTTAGTGTACCTCTAGGTGACTGATCTGGCCTCTCCCAGAGTTAAGAATGTGGAGTTTGGTCTCAAAAGAACTTTAAAGATCAGCTCCTCCCTATCTCCCTCCCAAGAGAAGGAGCTGTGTAGCTTACTGAACAATCATCTGGATGCTTTTGCTTGGAGTTATAAGGAGATGAAAGGAGTCAACCCTTCGGTCTGTACCCATCACATTTACATTAAAGAAGATTGTAAACTAGTCAGGCAGTCTCAGAGGAGAATGAATCTAGCCCTTAAAGACATTGTCAAAGAAGAATTGCAAAAATTGTTGGATGCAGGATTCATCTACCCTATCTCCGATAGTGACTGGGTCTCACCTCTAGTGCTTATGCCCAAGAAGAACGGGAAGTGGAGAATCTGTGTAGATTACCGAGAACTTAACAAAGCCACCAAGAAAGACCATTTCCCTTTGCCTTTCATAGATCAAGTGTTGGATGGACTGGCAGGGAAGAAGTTCTTCTCTTTCCTAGATGGGTTCAGCGGGTATAACCAGATCCAAATAAGCCCGGAGGACCAAGATAAAACCACCTTCACTTGTCCATGGGGTACCTTTGCCTACTGAGTCCTTCCCTTTGGGCTATGCAACGCTCCTACCACTTTCCAGAGAGAAGTATTGAGCATATTTTCTGAGTTGGTTCGTGATTCGGTAGAAATCTATATGGATGACTTTACTCCTTATGGGTCCAACTTCCAAGAGGCATTGACTAATCTGGGAAAAGTTCTAACCAAGTGCATTGAGATGAACCTGTCCCTCAGTCCCGAAAAATGTGAATTCCTGATGACTGAAGGGACCATGCTGGGTCATACCATTTCTTGGAAAGGATTATAGGTGGATCCTAATAAGATTGCTATCATCCAAAAGGTCCCACCTCCTCAAAAGGTAAGAGATGTTCGAAGTTTCCTAGGCTTAGCAGGATATTATTGAAGATTCATTAAAGATTTCAGTAAGCTAGCCTCGCCATTGTTTGGCCTCTTAGGGAAAGATGTTGAGTTTAAATGGACTGACAACTGTCAACGGGCACAGGATGAGTTGAAAGATAAGCTGGTGTCCGCCCCGATCTTGAGAGGTCCAAACTAGGCCCTACCTTTCCACATCCACACTGATGCCTCGAACAAAGCCATAGGGGTAGCCATAGGGCAAGTTGAGGAGAAACTACCATATGCCATATACTTCGTCAGCAAAAACCTGTCCAAGGCAGAAATGAACTATATTGTAACCTAGAAAGAGTTCCTGGCTGTAGTCCATTCCCTAAACAAGTTCAGACACTACATCACTAGTTATCAAACATTTGTACACACTGATCATGTTGCGATTAGATATTTAATGAATAAGCCTGATGTCAATGCTCGTATCGTTAGATGGTTACTTTTGTTGCAGCAATTTGATTTGACTATTGTCGACAAGCTAGGTAAGGAAAATGTTGTTGCTGACTTCTTGTCTAGATTGGATTTGCCTGCAGGTGAAGAAGGAACAGTGGATGACTAGATGCCAGATGAACATCTGTTTGCTATCTCAGTACTCTCTCCATGGTTTACTGATATAGCAAATTACTTGGTCTCAGCACAGTTCCCTCTGCATCTATCCTCAAAGGAGAAGAGCAGAATTGTAAGGAAGAGTGCCCCGTTCACCTGGATCGGGGGCAACTTGTTTAAACTTGGCCCAGATCAGATCTTGAGGCGTTGTGTTAGGGAGGAGGAAGTCTTTGACATCCTCCTAACCTGTCATGATGGACCTTGTGGAGGCCACTTTGCATCAAAAAGGACTGCCTTCAAAACTCTACAGGCAGGCTACTATTGGCCTACTCTTCATCAAGATGTCAAAAGATACATCAGCCAGTGTGACCGATGTCAGAGGATGGGGAAATCGACTCCAAGGGATGAAATGCCTCTCCAACCTCAAGTGAACTTCAAGCCATTTGAGAAGTGGGGCGTGGATTTTGTGGGTCCTATCAACCCTCCTTCAAAGCAAAGGTCTTACATCATTGTGTGCACCGACTATCTGACAAAGTGGGCAGAAACAAAGGCAATCAAAGCAGCAACATAAGAAAAGGTGGGTAAGTTTTTAAGGGAAAATATCTTCTACAAGTTTGGCTACCCAAGAGAGTTAGTCACAGATCAAGGAAGCCAGTTCACCTCCAACCTGATTGAAGACTTGCTCGTGCATCACAAGATCAAGCACAGGACTTCCACCCCATATCATCCACAAGCAAATGGGCAGGTGGAAGTCACTAATAGAGCATTGGAAGGGATTTTGACTAAGGTGGTGAGCAGCAGCAGAAAGGATTGGGCAGATCGCCTGGTTGAGGCCACCTGGGCCTACAACACCACTTGGAAGACTACAACAGGTTTCACACCTTATGAGCTGGTCTACGAGAAGAAAGCTTTGTTGTCCATAGAGTTCAAGTACAACACATTGAGGGTGGCAGCTCAGCTGGACCTAGATCTCAGCCATGCTCAACGTGAAATATTACTGCAGCTGAATGGATTAGATGAACAAAGAATGCAAGCCCTCCTCCACTTAGAAGTAGTTCAACTCCAGAGGAAGATATGGCATGATCGACACCTTAATGAAAAGCAATTCCAGCGAGGAGATTGGGCACTGCTGTATGACTCAAGATACAAGTATTTCAAAGGAAAGCTGAGGACAAGATGGTTAGGACCATATACAGTGGAGAAATGCAATGATAATAGTTCAGTCCTTATCAGGACCATTGATGAAGAAGCCATCCCCATGCTTGTTAATGGGCATTGATTGAAAATCTACAAGAAACCCCTTTCGAGGCAGGAGTTCATTGAAACTGTGGAAAAATCAGTGCTGGTAGTAGAGCAGGGTTCTGCCTCTATTCTGGCCACACCTTGATCATCAAAAAAAAAAAGGGAATAAAAAGATCCCTGGGTGAAAACCTCTCTGAGGCGCCCAGGGCAGACAGTGAGGGTGAAAACCTCATGGAGGCACCCCAGCTGTCTCTCAGAAAATAAAGAAATGGAATAAAAAAGATCCTTGGGTGAAAACCTCTCTGAGGCACCCAGGGCAGATAGTGGGGGTGAAAACCTCATGGAGGCACCCCTGCTATCTCTCAAAAAGAAAAAATAGAAAAAAAAGAAAAAGAAAAAAAAGAGAAAAAGAAAAAGAAACAGGTCTAATCTCTGGATTTATTGCAAGTTGCAGGGAATACATTGCAGATAAAGAAGGTCATGCAAAACAAGGACAGGGGTTTGTACCAGGCTATAGGACATCCTTATAGACACTCCCTCCATAGCCACTCACTTTTTCCATGATTTGAACACATTCGGGTCGAGATTCAACCTCCTACAGGAAGTTCTGAGCTTTCTACAGGAAGTTTTGGGGCTTTCTACGGGAAGTTCTACATTTCTACAGGAAACATCCTGTAGAGACTTCGGGCATGCCAAAATTGATTCTGGAAAGGGATTTAAAGCTTGAAGTCTGTTGATTAGGCCTGCAACCACCCCTCTCTTCCATCCATCACCAATTTCATCTCTTTCCACCGCCATTGCAACAAGCTAGTTATGTATTCCTGTACATTCATGCAAAGAGTCTTGTTTTCCTCAGATTGAATTCTTTTTTTTCCCAAGTGACAAATCAAGCACACAAAGGCTCACACACTCTACCTATCAAAGCTCCATCAGGACCCTTCATCCACGAATACAACCTTGCTCATTTCAGCGTGCATCCCAGGAGGAGAAGCAGCTACACGATGTCCTACAAGAATCCTGTAGCAGCTGATCCGTCTGGAGCACATACTATGGAGTCAATGGCAGCTGAAATTGACATAGGGGACATGTAACAAGCTCCGCTTGGATGTGAACACCTCCTCAATAGCTGAAATCAGACGCATCCTGTGCATGTAGTGTTTACAACTAGAGGATCGGGTCCCGAAGCCGTGCATACAGCATCAGCCAATGAAAGAAGGAGTTCCAGAACCTGTGCACGAAGCAACAGTGAGCAAAGCCATCGTTCCACGTCCCGGAGCCTGCAGAACACGTCCACGGCCACACAGGTAAGTGTCTAACCTTATTCATCAAATTGCATAGACTATACTCTGAAAACTGGATGTCTGTGAAATGGTGCAGATTGAACGAATTCGGTGACCAGTCAACTGGCCACCCACAGTCAGTCGAATGGCCTCGTGGTATCCGAACGAGCTTGGTTACGCCAAAGAGATGTGTAGCTAACATGTGGGAAGTGTCCAGTCGGGGAGAATCGGTGGATTGGTAGTAATGGCAGCGGTTAATCGCAGAGGAAGGGTAACGGTGGTCAGAGACGTGCAGAAGAATGATGACCGTGACGTTGGCTAACAGATTGGCCTGGCCACCTCACCCCCTCACCATGAATTGCACCGTAATTCAAAAATGCTCGGCCAGAGGACTCATGATTAACCACTGTCATTTACACTTGCAACCGTTCTCAGCAAAGTATGCGTCCTCCTCCTCCGCAATCTGTTAGCCCGAGCTTCTTGGCCTGTTTCAAACTCCTCCCACATCCCAGGCTCATTCAGAAGCGCCATGACATCCTCCAGAAGCCGGCAAAGCTTTCTACAAGAAGAAACTCTATAGGAAACACGACATAGCCTCCTGAAGCAGAGAAACCTGAAGTTTTTGCGTCGAAATTGGAGTTTCAAAGAGAGGTAGGCTCGAAAACACCATTCCCATGCATGATATTTCGAAAGGTGGTGAATTAAATTGTCTGGAGTAGGAGAATTAGAAGAAAGTCTACCTATGGGTCAAGAATAGTAGTTTGCTTGTGTGATACACGAGATTTTTCAGTTGGTTCTACGTCAAATTCTCCTCCATGGTTCCTGATTAAGAAATTCCTCCTATAGAAGTGATAAACCACTATGAGGGCTAACCTGTGCATGAAGAATGTGACTTTTATGTGGTTGTATGCATGCTGGGGATGAAAATTAAGCTCTGCACTCTATCTGTGGGAGCCTAATTCCCTTTTTACAGTCGAGTTTTGGGCAGCAACAACATTATAACTAGGGAATTGGTGCAAAGTGAAATACAAACACCTGAGAAACCCTGTCCTGAGAATCAAAAGAGGAAACCATAAAACAGTAGTCCCTTTCTGCTCAGAGCATTGAAACAGGGCACTCTCACCATGCCAGGAGGGTTTATCAGAAAGGAACCCTCGGATTCCAGGAAATTGCGAGAAACTCCCAAGGTGGTGGACCTATTCACCCATGCCAATTGGATGACCTTTTGTGACAGAATTCAAGGTCATGATGATGAGGTAATAGGAGAGTTCTTAATGTCCCTGCAGCCTAAATCCAAGACACTGGCCACTGTAAATTTCGGAGGGTTGACCTTAAAGCTTACCCCACAACTCATTAGTCAAGTCACTGATTTGCCATTGGGGATACCCTGGAACAAAGAGGAGAGGGCATTGGGCCAAAAAGCCAAGAAAGAATTCTTCCTACCAGAGGAACAGTTTTCAGAAGATAAGAATGGGGTTCGGAGAGCCAGCCTACACCCTTTGTGGAGCGAGGTTGGCCTTCAGATCATGAAATACATTACCAGTGAGTGGTGGTTTAGTATTGTTTACAGTTATCACTTCTGGTTGCTAAGTGAACTCAGACATAGGATGGATTTACCCCCATAACAAAAGTTAAGCATCCCCTATTTCCTCCTACAATCATTAATTGAGTGTGGCACAAAATTGAAGGAAGGGACACCGGACCAGCTAGCCCATCATGGGCTTATCAAGCTTCTAGTGGAAGATGCCCTCCATACCTACACTGTCCCTCTCTCCTGGGAGATTTTCCGCAATATGTCCAAGGATGATGATATTCGGATTCTGGCTGAGGAACTCACTTCATCCAGTAGTGAGGAAAGGGAGCATATTGAGGCAGAAGAGAAAGCCAAGGGTAAGGAAACCTAGGACAGACCACCACAGAAGGAACAAGAAGAGGAACGAGGGAAAGGCCAAGCTACTGAGCCCAAAACTGTGGGTGGAATAAAGGCACAAACACCAAGGGAGAAACGATTGCAAATCAGGGCAGAGAAGACTGAAAAAGTCCAAACAAGTGAGGACAAAACCAAGGCAACCACAGCAAAATTAAAAGGGAAGGCACCCCCAGCCAAGTAGACCAAAACAGTGAAGACAACTTCTACAGGAAGCCATAAAACCACTTCTACAGGAAGCCAGAAAATTGTTTCTATAGGAAGCCACAAAACAGTAGACACAGGACTTTCTACAGGAAGTCTGGAAATAGGGCAACAGAAGGAAAAATCACCTGAGATTTTAGCCAGGGAGGCAGCATCTATGCTGGCTACCCTGAGCACATCTCCAAAGCAAATAGGGAAGCGGAAGAGGGAGCCTTCTATGTATTTTAAGGCAAGAACGAGCATGAGGATAAAGACTGGCAGACCCCAGCCACAATCAAAAGAACCAATCATGATTGTAGACTCCCCAACTACACAAAAGGAGAGGTCTCCCTCAAAGGCATCCATCACCTATGAACGGCGAAGCCCGAAGACATCCTCCTGGAGAGAAAGAATGAAAATGTTGGACACAAAGGCCTCTCTACAGGATGCTGAGGCTGTTCTATAGGAAACACTGGCTAGGCTAAAGGAGACCGAAGAAATGGAGGGGGAGGTAGCTAAATCACCACAGGAGGAAGAACAGGTGGAGAAAATTGTGGAACCTAGCCCCCAGCCCAGCTTGGGCTCCTACTATAACTTCTTAGAGGCCGGAAAGATCATTCCCCAAAAATTCACAGTGCCACTTTTCCTTGCACTAGAAGAAGAGAGAGTGAGGACCCACACTTGGATGAAGATCGCTAAGTCCAAGGGTGTGGCAGATATAGGTCCTCTGGAGGAACAACTCAAAGAGGCAAGAAGGGAATTGGCTATGGTACGACATGTGGAGAGCAGCCAGCGGGTTAAGCTACAGGAAGAAAATGAGCTGCTTAAACAACAGCTATAGTTACAAGGACAGAAGAAGGAAGACATGCCTCACATCTTGGGAGAACAACAGCAATAGGAGGAGCCCACAATAGAAAAAGATACCCCTGATGAACAGAAAATAAGGGAAGGGATGCAGGCTGAAATTGAGATGCTAAATAGACAGCTACAAGAGAAGGAATTGCAAGCAGGCCTTGAGATACAGTCTCTAAAACAGCAGGTATAAGAAAAGGAGGCCCAACTGGCCTACATGGCCAGCTGGGCAATGGAAGCTCTGCAGTGTAGGCAGCTTGCCAAATCCTATGCCCTATACCTCAAGGATCAGTGGTTACAGTTTCATATCAACACCTTGGCCCAAAGGGGCATTGCCCCATTCCAAAAATTATCATCAATTTGCAGCTCTATGTGTCAGTAGTTCATCAAAGGATAGGGCCAAATTATCAGAGTTTTACTTGCACAACTTCACCCTTCCGAACATGAATGCATGGGATCCCAACACTGTGATAGGAGATGTCCAACTTATGGCCATGGCCTCTTGGATGAGTCATGAGGAGAAGAGAGCAGCAGAGGTCCGCAGCATCATAGGCAAAGAACTCAATGAGCCACTAATGATCAGAGCAGAGCCAGATGACCCCTCAGCAGTGATAAGCGCCCACCAGCACTTGGCCAACAACCCTCAGGATCTACCGGAATACATTGAGCAATAGGCTCAAGCTATTGCCCACTTTGAGGACATGGAGAGAGTGTTGGGAGAAAACTGCCTGCATGCCTGCACAAGGCGGTGGAACAAACTACCTCACATCTTGAAGATAAAGGAATACCACTCTCCCACCAGGATGAGGGAAGCCTTGGCAAGGGTACCTCTCTACAAACAGTTGATGCAGAATTTGCAGGCCAATTGGATTGGCCTGAAATTCAGTCCTCCTTTGCTTTTGGGATTGCTAGAAGGAGTTAAGGAAGAGGAGGAAGGTAGACAATGGGAGGAAGTGGAAAGGAAAGCAGGATTCCACGACCAGGAAGAGGATATCACCACGGAGGCCTGGGACGTGAGGGAGGCGGTCAAAGCCATAAAGGATGATGAGCTGGACTAGTTGCTCAGAGGATGAGCAACCCATTTAGCAAGGGGGTGATGATGAGCCCCGAATTGGGTAACTTATTGGGCTCATTTTGCCTAATTGTCTTTGATCAATCGACCATTTTTCATAGATTATGCTTTTTTTTTAGTATGTTTATGTTATTTGAACGAATAAGGGTGGTCATTCTACCAAGGAGGCTAATACATGGTTATTTCAGGTTTTTTGGACAAATTTTGGAGCAAAACCAGGCAATTATGGGCCAGGTGATAGCCAAGCTTGAGGTGAGGATTCGTAGGGAGGTTTCTCTTGCATTAAATGGCCCTTCCTCGAAATCTCCACCCTCAACTCCGAGCTCAACAGGCCACCAAAACAAATCCTAAGGGCAGCCGAGTAGCTTTGGGAAGAGTGACTATTTATTGGCAGTTTGAACAGCCAAGTCCCTTGAATTAAGGAGGGCTGCTAGGCCCCTCATAGTGTATAAATAGGAAGGCCTCAGCCTTCGTAGTTTACTTTTGGAACTGTTGGTATTTGCACTATAGTGTTGTCATTTTCTCAGCTCGTTTTCTTGTAGCTACTGCTGTATAACTTTCTTGTGATGATTATTTTTGAGTAATGAAAAGCAGCTTTACTTGGCATCAGATCTGAGTTCTTTATAGGAGCCTGCAGCTCTTGGGGTTGGGCCCAACCCAAGTGCCAAGGCCTCCTTTATGTATTGTTATTTGTTCTTTATGTCTTTGCAAAATCATTTCTGTTAAGTAGATTAAATCTTGCTGATTAACTAGGTCACTGTTGATGATTAGAAAGAATTTTGATGTTTAGATTGAGTTGATAGGTTATTGACAAGGAAAAGCTCTAGAAAAAGGCCATCAAGCACATCTGATTTCATCTCTCCCTCAGTGGGATCAAGAGCTGGGATCAAGGTGACCTTGCTGCCAACAAAAACACTGACTTTTCTTTGCCATGCAATCATTAGTGTTTGATTTTCATTTGCAGAAGTTGGTTACATGTTCAGATTCTTGAATGATTCGTTGCATAGTTAGTATACATGGTTTCATTGCAATTAAAACTTCTGTTCACTCTCTTTACTGTTAGCTAGATCAGATTAGGTCAACGTACTTAGGTCTCTAATTTTACAAGTCTTCATTGGTTCAGTTGGAAAAACAACTTGCAAAGTACATGTACCACTTCTCTATCTACCCATACTCCATCAATCCCATCTGCTCCATCCCCTAACTCGGATTCTTGCCTCATGTTTGCCACACTTGCTCACACAACCCTAATTTTTGTGCAACATTGCTTCATTCCTCCTTGAACAAATCCAACCATCTTCATCTTTCCTCAACTCCATCCACCAAGTCCTGGACCTCCTTACACCCCTGTCCTACCTCCATACTCACTCCTTCACCTTTCTCTCTCCATCCATCCTCCAAAATCCCATTTCTGAACAACCTGTAGAAAATTACAGGCATCCTGTAGAAATTCTAGAACATACTATAGAACCCCTGTAGACTTCCTGTAGAGGCTCACGAATGAGGTTTCTTGATAGCCAAACTCTATGAAACTCTTTGGAAGGGTGTTAGGGACCCCTTAGGCCCTCTTTGAACCTCCCTGACCTCCTCCAAGCATTTCCTCTCGCCAATCCACCTCTGCACAGTCAAAAACAGTCAAATCGCATGCATGATAATTCTGGAAACTTATTCAAAAATACAAAAAGATGTTTTTTTCAGATGTTACTATAGAAGTAGCTTAAATACATGTATTTTACCTTCCTAGAAGTCAATGGCATCTCTTTCAGTAGCTTGCATCCTCTTTCTTGCATCAGTAGGGCTAGATGGTAAAATTAGGGTTTGCTAGGGTTTATGTTCCCTTTCAGCTTTCCAGTTTCTTTCTACAAGTAGATTAGCCTTCTTTGAGTTAGCTTTCATCCATCAGTTAAAAAGCTTCTTCTCAGAGCTCATAGAAGTTGGCTTAAGCTCCTAGCAGACTTGTGCCAGCTGACCAAGTTACAACTGCGGCAAGAGCTAGTACTTGTGCATACAGCACCGTTGCTTCCAAGTTTGTTACGAACTACTAGGTTGATAAAAGTAAAGAAGGGAGTCCCAGGAGTTGCAGCTTTATTGCTGCAACACTGGAGCCCACCAACGATCTTATCCCATATTTCTTTTGCAGATTTGTACTGCATAACCTTGACAAGTTTTGATTGAGATAGACATCCTAATAGAGTATTGACAGCCTTTGCATTTGTTTCATATTGCTTCTTACCAGCTGGATCTGTAGGAGTTTCTGAAGGAAAATTGTACCCTGTATTTATGATATCCCAGACTTCTATACCAAGAGATTGAAGATAGGCTGTGACTCTTACCTTCCAATAGACGAAGTTGGTCCCATCAAAAATTGGTGGCCTGATCGATGCTTCTCTCTCGTAGTTGCTCATGATGATAGATCTTCCTTCAAGCGATCAAGCTTCTTCTGAAGGACCTACTCTGATACCAATTTTTGGAAATAATACTGAGATGGGGGTGAATCAGTATTATCAAGTAAATTATTTTCTTTTTCACACCCAGATCATATATGCTACTTCAGTTAGAGAAAACCGTGTATATACGCGACTACAGATAAGGAAACAAGCGTATACCATGCAGACTTATAATTTAATTTATCTTACAGATGTTGATCATTAATCTGTGTGTCAGAATCAAATAAACAGTAACTAGAAACAATGAAACAGGGCAGAAGACAATCACACACAAGAACACAAGATATAAGGTGGAAACCCAATGTGGGTGAAAACCACCTGCTGCAATTCATCTCTATCTTCTTTTAATTAGAAACTTCTTTTTACAATGTTTATGTACTAGTGCAGTCCTTTACCAGTACGTAGGCTGCTACCTGCAGAGAGCTACAACCCTCTCTCGTTCTCCAGCTTCTCCTGGAAGGGAGCTACAACCCCCTTAGCTCTTGTACTAGCCAGGATACTAGTACACAGGCTACTACCTACAGAAGGCTACAACCTTCTCTTTGCTTCCAGGGACCTCGTTTCATAAATTTTCAGACTAGATCCATGAACATCAATCAATCATCAAGAATTTTTGCATCAATCAATCTCCTTTTCACCAATTAACATTGAATCAAATAGACACTTCTCTAACAACTGTACCCTGAACATAGTAACAGTAACCACACACCAAATTCTGAACCCAGAACACTGCAGCAATAAACAGAAGCAGCTAGAACAAAATTCAAGAGACATACGCTACTTCAATAACCAGAAACCTTCATGCATACGCTTCTGTGTTTGGATAAACCTACGTATACGTTGTTTTTACTCACAGAACCAGCGTGTATATGCGCTATAGCTTCACTGAACCTGCGTACAGATCTATAAAGGATAATTCACTCTTTCAAACATTCAGACATTAGTTAACCCAGATTACCAGATTTATAGATCAAGCATGCGCCACATATAACAGATCAAAATCATACAAAGATACTATTATTCAAGCCTTAAGATTTTGACCCATCAATAGAACTTATCCTTCTCCTTGCGCTCAGGTTCTTCCTTCATTCAGGTCCAGATCTGCACCATAACCCAATCACCAGTATTCTAGATCTAGCACTTTATCAGATATTCAATAATTCAGATGATCCTTTGCCAAATGATCTCCTTCCTCTTTTATAGTCTTAGCCCTTTCACAATACCATGGTCCAAAACCATAACAAATCAATACCTTGGACCCAATGCTTGGGATCAACACTTCTGATGAGATACCATCGCCCACAACCATAGGTTCAAATACCAAGGACTAAATACCATGGACCAAAAATAAGTTCTCCCACATGTACGCACTTTTCCTTGCATGAAAGTGCGTGTATACGTATACGCGACTTTTGAACAACTAACCCGCGTGTATACGCGTCTTCGTCATGGTGAACCTGCATATATATATTTTTCCTTCATTCTGAGAGCCTGAACTGAGATCTATCACTAGAGAGAGTTGCCATCAAGGACAACACCTGTGCCATAGTGCCAAACCTGTGCCATAATGCCAACATAGTGTCCTTTGCTACAATACTCTTCTTGCAAGTCACCAATATATCCATTTTAGAAAATATGTCCACGACCAAAAATACACATCCATTAACATACTTGGTAGAAGGCAGGCCTGATAGATAATCCATGGAGATGGATTCCCAGGGTTGGCTCGAAGTAGGCAGAGGAGTGTACAACCCTTCCTTCTTGATGGTTGGCTTGGTGATGACATAAGCAGTGCATGATCTAATATATTTTCCAACATCCTATCAATGTTTTGGCCAATAAAAATACTTCTGCAGTATGGCCATAGTTTTCTCCACACCAAAGTGTCTTATGACCTAACTGTAGTGTGCCTCCCAAATCAACTTGGAACACTCACTTAAAGAAACACAAGGTGGCATAGGTAGCATAATAAGGCATCTTGGAGGTGGAAATATAGAATTTTCTTACCATCCACTAGCATCTTGTATGTGGTGGTGAACTATGGATCATGTTTCTATAGTTTCATCCATCCAGAGGTCTCGTGGCCACAAGAGCTGAGAATAGTAGTTAGTGCTACAACTAGGGGTCGATTGAGGCAATATGAAACATGGTTGGTGATACCCTTATTGTATTTAATGTTCAAGTGGAATTGTTGCAAATATGTAGACCACTTCCATTGTTGATCATTTTGCAACTTCCCTTGTGTCTGTATAAACTAAGGAGGTTGGTGATCTATGTGGATGACCATCTCCTTCCCAAAAATGTAATGTTTCCATTTCTAACACAACTGCATGATAGAATACATCTCTTTATAATAGGTGGGGTATTTCTGATTCATATCTGAAAGTGTGTCACTGTGATATGCCACGGGATGCCCTTGTTGGGTGAGAACTGAACCAATAACATAGTTAGAGTCATATGTCTCAATTTAAATGTTTGTTGTAGGTATGGAAATGTTAGCATAGGTGTAGAGTAGATGTATTTCTTCATCTCAATGAATGTATTTTGTGGGACTCATACCATAAACGTTTTTCCTTTTATTTTTCATTGGTAACTTGACTAAAATGCTAAGTGGTATGAAAGAATCCCAACATGAACCTCCAATAAAAATTGGTAAGGCCAAAAAAGAAGCAAAGCCCTGTTAGTGATTAGGGCTAGCCAATCTTGAATGCCTTGGATCTTTGTTGGATCCACATGCACGCCTTGCTCATCAATGATGTAGCCCATATATTTAACCTGGCTCTTGCCAAAGGCGCATTTCTTTAAGTTGGCACATAGTTTATGTTGTCATAGAGTTTTAAGGACATGTCGAATATGTTGCAGGTGTTATTATCAACTGTTGCTGAAGATGATGATGTCATCAAAATATACAACCATGAATGAGTTGGTGAAGGGACACAAGATGTCACCCATAAGCCTCATAAAAGTTGCAGGTGCATTTTTCAACCCAACGCATGACCAACCACTTGAAAAGGCTCTACTAGGATTTTTAGGCAGTCTTCCATACATCTGTGGGTTTTATTGTAACCTAGTGATACCTAGACTTCAAATCGATCTTGTTGAAATATTTGTCCCCTTTAAGATTATAAATAAAGTCATCAACATGTGGGATTGGAAACATGTTCCTAACAGTGATTTTGTTAAGTGCTTGATAATCAAAGAAGAGCTCCAAGTTCCATCATTCTTCTTTACAAGTACAATTGGGATCCCACAAGATGAGGAACTTGGTCATATGTACCCTTTTTCAGTAGATCCTAGATCTATCACTTGATTTCTTCATTTTCTAAAATGGAGTGGTGATATATGGGCCCATTGGGAATAGGCTCTTTGGGAGTTAGATCAATCAAATGCTTGACCTAACAGTGAAAAGGTACCCTTGTGGGTGATGAGAATATTTCCTTTTATTCTTCCATGACCTTATCCACCTACTTCTACTGCATGGGGAACACTTCCCGAGGGCCATGGAAGTGGACACTATCTTCCCCTTACTTTGAGAGTGAATTAGAAACAAAACTAATTTCCTGGTTTGGGAGATGATCTTAGTTCATTGGTTAGAAGAGAACAAAGTGATGGCGGTAGGCTGGGCTACCTCTGGTATCCTTTATAAATTATTACCCAAATTAATAATAATAGTGTGAGGCCTGGACTCATACATACCATGATGCTTCCACAATTATGGTTGGAATAATAACACATCACAAACTTCAAGATGAGAAGCATAAGATAGTACCTCCTAGCATACAGTAAGCACTAGAAGTCACTTGGAAAGGTTGTTGACTCTAGTAAGGGTTCATCCCAGCATATAAAGCATGTGGGCTAGCATGACTAGTGAAATGAGTTTTTCCCCAAGTTAAATGCCCCTAGAGAGTGAAAGACCCCCAAGAGAGTGATTTTTATCTGGGTTGTACCTAGTAGGAAAGGATGGAATAGCTTGTGCAGTAGCACCAACATAAGGAGGGTAAATTGTAGAAGTGAGGTTTCTAACTTTAGGGTTGCCCTCGATTAAACTAGTTTCTTCAGGAAAAGTGTTAGAGGTTAGCATCCCTCGAAACAACGAACTATATGAGGTTTGAGAAATATTTGAAGAAACGTTTCCCCCGGGATGGCTAGGAGTAACTGAGGATACTCCCCACATATTTCTAATGGTTTCCATGTCTATTTGAGGAACAAGATTGGTAGGTTGGGAAAAGCTAGGATTAAAAATCCCTGATCCTATAGGGTGACTAGGATTAATAGACATAGCCAACGTAGATGAAGAAGGAGGCATAGGAGCACTATCAAAATTTCTAGGAGCCATAAAAGAGACTGGTGGAATATCCTTAGAGGATGTGAGAGGTGTCGATGAAGGTGTAGGTCTTTCCACACTCAATGGTGGCAATGATGACATAGTAGTAGAGACTACTGATGTAGAGGGTAAAAAGGAACTAAACTCCTTCATCAGTGGAAAATAAACGTATATATAGGCAAGCGTAGAACTGTTGGGATTCAACCATTGTAATTCATCCCTAATGGATTAGTCAAAGGTGGATTAGTGGGAGAAGCTGAGTCATTTGCCAATGTTTTAATAAATATCAAATCATTACCAGGAGGACTAGGTATAGAGTCTACAACCACGGGTTAATCTAATTATTTAGCACCGATAGGCACTCTCCGAGCAGGAATGATAATTACCTCATTAAGGAGGAAAACCAGGAATTTGACATGACTTATGGTGACTGTGTTCAAATAGGGTGAATAAATGTATATAAATCAATAGAAGTTAGTATAGAAACCCTTAAGGCCAAACTACTAACTGGGACCAAAGAGCACACACTAGAAAAGTACAAAAAAGGTAGTCACATGAAAACCAAAGACAAAGAAGTTGGCAGTGGGATAGTTATAATAGCGAGCTACCTCCCAATCCTTTTAGCTGTGAAATCAGTTCAAGTGCCCTTATTAGCCATGGGGCACACCCTGAGAGGACTGAGAGTGTATGGCTAATATTCGTCTGAGGTACTGAGAAGATGAGTCTGACCTTGCACCTATCTATGAACCCTAAAAGAATGGGCACTAAGGTCACCACTAACAATAACATGTTAGTCATCAGCGAAATTCACATGCAAGGGAAGGATAGCAAAGTTTGAAACCCCTTTGAGAGTTTCCTCCCAAGTGGCCCCCAAGTACTATAGAAAAATGTTGATAACACCATTTGTAATACGTACAAATTTCACAATCTATGCCACCTAAAACTAAGAGAAATGGGGTACGTCGCCTCACCTAACCCAAGTGTGACCTCGTGATTTACCCTTTTGTTAGAAATGCTTCCCAGAATACACTACTGCAAGTGGATTTAATCCCTACCACAAGATGCTAAGTTGGTTTTACAGTTTTGGAGAAGTTTACTCACACACCTATCTCCAAAATCCTAGCCTAAGCTAATGTTGGTGTAATACTAGTGAAAAGAAAAGACGAGTCTAGTGAATTTTATTAACAAATTAATTTTAATGGTTTTTATTTGGGTAGTTGGGTTGTGAAATGAAACTTATGTGGTGTGATAGACTCTTGTTAGTAACACCCTAATGCAACTATATGCAAATTCTCTTTCAATTTGATGAATGCTAACTACATCATGGTGGGAGTCTTTTCTAAACACATAAATTCCTATCAAATTCACCTCTCACTAGATACTAAATGAAAACCTTAATTGTAGACCTAAAAGATAAACCAAGAAAATAAGAAACCTAAAAGGGGCCAAAAGAATCTATAAGCTAGGACACAAAGCATTCAAAAAGCATAAGAGCTAGGAATCCAAAGCCAAACAAGCACTCTCAAGCAATCAATAAGAAAGAAAAAAGTGAAAAGGAGGAAGGCAATGTCAATAAGTTAGGGCTATACTACAATTTTTCAATAAGCGACAATGTTCGACAATGGTAAAAACTAACCCTAGAGGTAGGAGGGCCTAGAAAATATTAAGAGAGAGTGATAATAAATAGATGGAACACATCCAAATAAACTTTTTAGATGATGACTGCACAACAACAACAAAAAACACCACCAAAGATAAAAACCAAACAAAGCCAAGCAAGGTTGTAAATTTGAAATTAAAAGAAGATCTTAGTTGTTACTTGATCTGAATGGAAAAAAATATCAACCCATGGTATTCATCCACCCATGTTATTCATCCACCCATGGAATTTACCCATGGTATTGTAAGTGGCATCCACCCATGGTATTGTAAGTGACATCCACCCATGGTATTTTCCCATGGTATTGTGACATCCACCCATGGTATTCATTCACCCATGGAATTGACCCATGGTATTGTGACATCCACCCATGGTATTCATTCACCCATGGAATTGACTCGTGGTATTGTAACTGAAAAATACTATAAGTAACAAGTCACATTTTGTAAAAGGACAGATTGTCCACCATAATATAGTCCTTATAGTTATTATCTGTTTTAATAAAAATTTATTTTTGGTTTTATTTACTGTGTGTTCTATCATTTTCTTTCTAGCATTGCAATTCTTCAGATCTTCGGGGCCACCCCCCAAGATCTGGATCAGTGGTATCATAGTAGGTTACGATTCCATGGGAATGAGGTTTTCATGCATATTTTAGTTTAAAAATTTTTCATCAATATTCAACAAAATTCAAACACGTGCTACGACCTCCACAGAGCACTTTCTTGGGCCGAGCACGAAGATTTTTTCTTTTTTCATTTCTTTTGTAGGAATTTTTTTGGGCGGCGAGTTTGCAGATCAGATATGAAACATTGGGTACAAAATTAAAAAAAAACAATTATAGATCTGGATTCCTTGTGAAAAAATACCCAAATTCAAAAAAACAAATCGGCCGAATCGGAGTCCGGATGAGGGAGATATAGCTGATTTAAAATCAACTATGTTGCAGAAATGTTTCTGATAGCAATTCGTGGACGGTGGATCTCCTATATTTGTTTTGTAATTTTGGTGAATAATTTCAGAAACATGATTGTAGATCTGAGCTCCTCTCGAAAAATCGCTCAATTTGAAAAAACAAATGGGTTGAATCGGAGTTTGGATGTGGGAGATATCGCTGATTTAAAATCAGTTATTTTTCAGAACTTTTGTGACGACGGAAAAATTGCGGTACAAATCTAAGATTCCAAAGTGTCCAGATAAGGATTTCAAACACATGGAAAGATGCAGAATGGTTATTCTATTTCCAAAAACAGGTTATAATAAAGATTCCGAGCTATATTGATCGAGTTATGTCCATTTTAATTCTGGATGAGCATTCGAAGCGGGTTCCCATTGGAGATGTGCCCTCCCACCCCACTTTAGTAGGCACCTGCTTCACATTCATCAGTTTTAGCATAGCAGCATTTGACTTGGGTTATTTGGAGATGTACCCTCCCCCTACGCTATGTAGGCACCTGATACTTCATCAACAACCAACATCATGGTTATGGATCAACCACACAAAATCCTTGTCATCGAAGTCCATTTGCTAGGCCGCGCATTGTTAGTATCATAGTTGGTCACAAGCATTACAGGGTATCTCTATCCTCGGATCTTCATTTGTCATGGTTATGGGTCGTCTACAAACCCACAATTCATCGAAGTCCATTTGCTAGGCCGCACACTATCAGTATCATAGTTGGTCACAAGCATTACAGGGTATCTCTATCCTCGAATCTTCATTCGTCATGGTTATGGGTCATCCATAAACCCACACTTCATTGAAGTCCATTTGCTAGGCCACACACTGTCAATATCAGAGTTGGTCACAAGCATTACAGGGTATCTCTATCCTCAGATCTTCGTTCATCAGGGTTATGGGTTAACCACATAAAACCCTTCTCTTCAGTGGTTCTTCATATTCAACAAAGGCTTCGTAGGAAGGAACTTCACGCAATGGGGACCATTGCTTCTTAAGGAGGGAGGAATGATCCGAATGGAAAATGACATCAACCCATGGTATTCATCCACCCATGGAATTTACCCATGGTATTCATTCACCCATGGAATTGACTCGTGGTATTGTAACTGAAAAATAATACAAGTAACAAGTCACATTTTGTAAAAGGACAGATTGTCCACCACAATGTAGTCCTTACAGTTATTATCTGTTTTAATAAAAGGTTTATTTTTGGTTTTATTTACTGTGTGTTCTATCATTTTCTTTCTAGCATTACAATTCTTCAAATCTTGGGGGCCTCTCCCCAAGATCTGAATCAAATAAATAGAACCAAAGATGAGGACAATAGCCCCAACCAAAGCACACCAAACTTCCAAGGAAAACCCTAGACTAGCACCAAAGGAAGGATATAACACAAACCAACAAGAGTACACTTAGATATAATATTTTTCATAGTTGAAAGAAACAATAGAAAATATATCCAACAAATAACAATAATTTTTTAAGAAAAACACTTGAAAAATTAACCAAATAAGTTGAAGAAAACCTTAAAATTGGGCAAACATATAGAAAATAGGTTGATTTGTCAATCAACCATATCTTCCTTATACAAACTCTGTTTCAGGTGGTTTTTTTTTTGGGGGGGGGGGGTGAAATTTCAAGAGGAATCAAGATATGTGGTTAGTTTTGTTGAATTTTGTATAATAAAGAATAGAAAATAACAAAAAACAATAATTGTGTGGGAGGATGGAGGAAAAACAAACTAGTTGATCTTCAATTGGCCATAGCTTCCTTATTCAAAGTCCATTTTTAGTGATTTTTTATTTTTTTTTTGGGACAAACTTTTGAGAGGAATCCAGATCTATGGCAAATTCAATAAAATTCTCTACATAAAATTACAATATTTGATTTTAAATTCATGATATGTTATTCTCTCATATAAAAAACAAAAACAAAAATTCAAACTGAAAATCTCTTCATATTTGAAGAAAATAAAACTAACAGAGATTCAAATCAATCCATAGAGTCAAAGAGAAATTGATGGAATACCACAGAAAACCATATCCAAAGCGAAAAGGAAGATATTTCAAAGAAAACAGGGAAAAAGAGAAAAATCTCTCATTGAAAGCACTAGTTCTGTTGTGGAAAAATTCACACACTAGGGCCTATTGCTCCAAAACCTTATGGACCTAGAAAGGTTGCCAGATTATTGAAATGTGGCAACAAGAATATTCCAATTTAACTTTTCCTTGAATTAAATTGTGAAGTAAAATCGAATTTAGTCTTAACAACTACTTGGAAATAATAAATTAAGTTATTTTGACTTAATTAGTTGGAGAAATTCAAGTTAGAAGTCTTTTTGAAGTCATGAAAGAGTTATCCCTTAAATTAAGGAGATAATATTGAGTTATATTTGGGTTGTAATTAGTTAACTCAGTTTACTGAATTAAGTCCGTTAAATTAGTTCCAAACTGTTTGAGGAACTAATAGAGAGTTAACAGTTAGTTGATGCATGCATGCATTCAACTAGTGTACTCCAGTTAACTGAAGATTCCCTCATTAGAAACTCATGCATGTATATTCTAAGAAAGACCCAATTGAGATTAAAGTCAAGGATAGTGTACTATCAGTTGCATGTGTTTTCTTATAAGGGAAACTCAAGCATGTAGTCAAGGAATCAGTCCTTGAGGATTGTGCAGTTCTGACATTGTGCGAGAGAGTGTTCCACTTGGTTGAACGAGAATCATCCGAGAGTAACAGCGCAAGGAAATAGGAGCTTGGAGGGCAGAGAGGAAAGCTAGAGAGAAGCCAAGATTTCCTGTGAGCATCTATGAGGATTGTATTGAGAGCTGGCTAGCTGTGAGAGCGAAGGATTTGTATAATTCCTTTGTATTTCCACCTTGTATGATAATACAGATAGAGGGGTTTTTAGCTGAGGATTTCCCCAAAGTATTTTCATGTGTATTGTGTATTGATTCTTCTTCTTTTGGTTATATTTTTCAGCTTGATCTTTAAGCTTCCACAAATTGATAGTAGAAGTAGGTTATAGTATTCTGCTTTGATTTATATTGCATTATTGGGTTAACCTACATCAAATTTTCTACATGGTATCAGAGCCAGATTTGTAGAAATTTTCTACATGGTATCAGAGCTGGATTTATAGAAATTTTCTACATGGTATCGGAGTTGTGAAAAATATACTGAGAAGAGAATTCGAATTTTGAAGTTTGGGGTTGTAGGTGCAAATCAAGTTCATATCATACTTCAAGGTTAGCCAATGGTGTTCTATGGCTTGAGACTCGAGTATGCCTTGGAAGGTAGCTCGAATTACATAGCAAGGAAAGATAGAATGGAGGTTGTATTAGAAGACAATGGCTTGAAGGAATACATTGATCAAGAAATCCCAAAGCTAGCTTCAACTAATGCACAAGAGTTGGCTGAGTGGAAGAAGTGTGTGGCGAAGGCGAGACGGATCATCCTTGAGGGAGTTCAAGACCATATTATCTTGAGTCTCCATGGGAAGGATACTCAACTTTCAATGTGGAAGACATTGAAGGACCTATACTAGAACAGTAGCGACCAGAGGAAATTGGCACTCAAGGATAAGCTTCGAAGAATCAAGATGGAGAAGGGCGATACTATTTCCACATATCTAAAAAAGCTCACCACCTGCAAAGATGAGCTTGGTAGTGTGGGAACAACTACTGCCGATGATTATATGGTGAGCCACGTTCTCCTTGGCCTTCCAAAGAGTTCGAATAGCTACCAAGACTCTGTGAATGGAAGGGAGAAACTGTCGGATTAGGAACAACTGTGGTCGGATCTTATGGAGGAGGAGATCAGGAGGAGCACATGAGATGGTTCTTCATCCAAGAATGATGATGAAGAAAATATGGCCTTGGAAAGTAAGGCAAGGAAAGGAAAGGGGAAGGCTTCCCATTTCAAATCGAATTCTTCTCATGGAGGGAAGGAGGGTGACATGTCTAAAGTAAGATGCTTTAATTGTCAAGCGATGGGACATTATGTGACTAATTTCCCATCAAAGAAGTCCAAGAAGGGATCCTTAGTAGAATTTGAAGGTGAGGCATTAGCCTCTCAGTTCGAAATGGAACTTATCCTCATTGCATGCATGGTGTCATCGATGATGGGTTGTGTTTGGTATCTTGATAGTGGAGCCTCATTTCGCATGATCGGTGATAAAAATTTATTCAGTGCCTTGGAGGAGAAAGACCTCAGGATGTGCATAGAGATGGGTGACAATGGAAGGTATAGTGTTTCAGGAGTGGGCACAGTTGCTTTTTAGAGGGAGCCTGGAGCTCCTCTCACCTTGAAAGATGTGATGTATGTGCCTGGACTGAAGAAGAACTTGGTATCGGTCGCGATGTTGGGGGAAAAAGGCTACGATGTTGTCTTTAGTAAAGGAAAGGCATTCCTAAGACACATAGCCACGGGTCAGACCAAGAGGATAAGGATTTGGGTGAAGAATCTCTATAAACTAAAGGTAGATGATTGTGCAACATTGAGTATGAAAGAAGAATTGGTGCCAAGCCAAGACATTAGCATGTTGTGGCACAGGCAGTTGAGCCATTTGCATCATGGGGATTTGAAGATAATGCAATAGATATCTACAAGACTTACCAAAGGTAAACTTGAGCAAGTTGACACATGCAAAGGTTGTACCTTGGGAAAATACACCAAGTCTTCCTTTCATGATTGGGACAGTCGAGCAGAGGCTATCTTAGAGCGAGTTCACACTAATGTGTGTGGACCATTCTCGATGGCATCCACAGTGAAGAAAAGGTATTATGTGATTTTCATTGATGACTATTCTCGTAAATGCTAGATTTATTTCATGCAGAAGAAGGACCAAACTTTCACAAAGTTTTTTGAGTTCAAAGCTTTGGTCGAGAAAGAGTTAGGGAAGAAGATCAAGGCCTTGAGAAGCAACAACGGTGGAGAACATGTCTCTCAAGAGTTTAAGGACTTCTGTGCAGCAGAAGGAATTAAATGAGAGTTGACGGCACCTCATAACCCATAGCAGAATGGGGTGGCTGAGAGGAAGAACAGAACTAATGTAGGGGCAGCACGGGCAATACTGCATGACCAAGGCCTACCACTTCACTTGTGGGCTAAGGCATGCAACACAACGGTGTATTTGCATAATAGAAGTCCACATCACATTCTTGGGATGAAGACACCGGAGGAAGCTTTCTTCGGTAAGAGACTAGATGTGGGTCACTTCAAGATCTTTGGCTCATCAGTATATTGCCATGTGAAAAAGGATGCACGAAAGAAGCTGGAGCCGACAACAAAGTTGGGGATACTTGTGGGGTACACTAATACACCTCACAACTATCAGGTGTACTTGCCTACCAGTCGAAGGACAGTGGTTCGCAGAGATCTCAAGTTTGATGAGCAGAAGGCCATGCGAGTTTCCCTTGAGAGGGAGCTCCAACTTTAGGTTGTGGAGGAACCGTTGGTTCCTAAGGAGGAGGAGCCTCAAATTGATGCAGAGCAGCCACATGCAATGGTTCCAAGAGTGGAGACATCCACTCAGGCAGAGTCTTCTAGAGATGGACAGAAGCGCACAAGAGAAGCTGATAGATTGTTGGAGGATGTGAGAGAGAATGTGGGAGAACCATCTTCTCGGTGCAGACAGAGGAGGTCACCTGAGAGGTACACTATATATGTGGCCCTTGCTGGGGAATGTGTTGAGACCGAGCCATCTTCCTTTGAGGAAGTAGTGTAGCAACCGATTTGGGTTGATGCTATGGTGGAGGAGTATGACTCCATAGTTCATAACAGTGTTTTGGACGTGGTTCCGAGAGTGGAGAACAAGTTAGTTTTGAGTTCTCATTGGCTTTACAAGGTAAAGCAAGTTGCTGATGATGGGAGCATCATGTTGCTACAGTATATTTAGATAGAGGAGCAAGATGCTGACATTTTGACAAAGGCATTGTCAAAGTGTAAATTTGAGTTCCATAGAGACAGGATCAAGGTGGAATATAATCCCTTTCTCGTTGAGAGGGAGTGTTGAAATGTGGCAACAAGAATATTCCAATTTAATTTTTCCTTGAATTAAATTGTGAATTAAAATCGAATTTAGTCTTAACAACTACTTGGAAATAATTAATTAAGTTGTTTTAACTTAATTAGCTGGATAAATTCAAGTTAGAAGTCTTTCTGAAGTCATGCAAGAGTTATCCCTTAAATTAAGGAGATAAGAATGAGTTATATTTGAGTTGTAATTAGTTAACTCAGTTTACTAAGTTAAGTCCAGTTTAAATTAGTTCCAAACTATTTGAGGAACAAATGGAGAGTTAACAGATAGTTGATGCATGCATGCACTCAACTAGTGTACTCCAGTTAACTGAAAATTCCCTCATCAAAAACTCATGCATGTTTATTCTAAGAAAGACCCAGTTGAGATTAAAGTCAAGGATAGTGTACTATCAATTTCATGTGTTTTCTTATAAAGAAAACTCATGCATGCAGTCAAGGAATCATTCTTTGAGGATTGCGCAGTTCTAACAGTGTGTGAGAGAGTGTTCCACTTGGTTGAAGGAGAATCATCCCAGAGGAAAAACGCAATGAAATAGGAGCTTGGAGGGCAGACAGGAAGGCTAGAGAGAAGCAAATATTGCCTATGAGGATTATACTGATAGATGGCTAGCTGTGAAAGCTAAGGCTTTGTATAATTCCTATGTATTTCCACCTTATATGATAATACAGATAATGGGGTTTTTAGCTGAGGCTTTCCCCAATGTATTTTCATGTGTATTTTGTATTGATTCTTCTTCTTCTAGTTATATTGTTCAGCTCAATCTTTAAGCTTTCGCAAATTGATAGTAGAAGTAGGTTATAGTATTCTACTTTGATTTATATTGCATTATCGGGTTAACCTATATCAGGTTTTCTACACATAAAACAACAAAAATGACCAACACAATCACATACATAAATCTCGATCTATATTCTCAAGTAGAAAATCATGCATGTAGCCCCTACACTAAGGTTTTGATCTCACAGCTGCAGCCCTCGCAGATTGGTGAAGGATATTGGGTTCGATGTAGAAATTCTATGCTCCAGCCAAGAGATCTTGCCTCTTACAATAGATCTACTACATGCACACATGCACCACCAAACAAGGACCAAAAATATGCTTCCACAGAAGAATCTTAGTTCAAATAAGCGTTAACAGGTATAATCAACCATTACCATAGAATTTCATGAAAGGGAACATGTAATTTCATTACTCATAAACAAAATGAAAGTACAACAAATGTATACCTTCAGATTTGGATCTCCTCTCCAAGATCCGACAAATTCTCCCCACTATGAGCAGTGTGACCTCAAAGATGTATGAACTAGAATTAGAGTGACAACATAACAATACTCTCTCCAAGGCTCTCTAGCTAGCTTGACCCTCTAGGATAGACCAGTATATATAGGACCAGAGAGTCTCCAAGGAGGATGAATGTAGACACTTGGGGTGAAGAGAAGTTAGGAAGCTTATCCAATAATAGACCCCTATCCAACTCATACACAAGTGGGTCAAGTTGATCTCCTTGGGAAAATAAGCCTCTAGAAATATTTTTCTCAATTATGAGTTTTTTCTCAATTGTTGTCAATTATGAAATAATTATTATCTCATAATTATAATATTTTGGCAAAATAATTATGAGAAATTTCTCAATTATGTAATTTTACCCTTTTAACATGGAATGATCCCCACATAAGTAAATGTAGAGGTGAAAAAGGGATGCATTCTAGCTAGCAACTGAGGTAAGTTGAAATTAGGTTTCTCTCACTATAATGGAATGAAAAATAGGGTTATAACATTTTCTTTACATGTTACTTGGTTACCAATTGGGGTATCTATGTCAATTGATATTCTTTGGCTTAGTATGAGAAAACTTTTGTACATTAAACAGCTCCTTTATGAGGAGAAATCTTGCAACTTTATCTTTAGTACAATTGGTGTCATTATTGTTAGTAGTAGTTCCTATTTGAAATGGCATGGTCTTAAGAGGAGCATAGATAATAGTGAGTATGCTTAGATGTAGTGAACACAAACACTCAAGCAATAACAAAAATGGAAGAGTGAGAAAAAAATGTCTCATCAACAATTGGTACAAATATGCATTGGCAATAGCCTCAAAATGTTAAAATCACCAGCTACAAGAATCCACAGGAATTCTTTTTCTTAATTGTATGGATTGTTATCTCATGATATTGATGTCAAAAAGGGGAAATATTATCCTCCTTGGAAGGAATAAAAAGAAAAGCTAATACCGAGAGGTGTTTTTACTAATGACTATTTTGTAGGTGACCTTGGTTAGGATTACTAATCATTGAGTAATAGCTGAAATTGGATGGTATCCTTCTAATTCCTTTCTAGAGGGATATGGTTAGATATACATGGATATAGCAATAACAACTATAGAGGAGAGATATAATATTGGAAGGTGGAGGGTGATTAACCATTAGGTGTTGATCATAAGAAGAATGAACATCAAGAGAGAAGTGGATGTTTCCATTTCCCATTAATGTCAAAGGGGCGGAGTATGTTAGGCCCCTATACTACTAGTGTAACCTCTTATTGTTATTAGTACAACCCACTTATTATATTGATGTACGCATGTAGTGCCCATATTGTTACTATTGTGCCACATAGAAGCCCACTATTATTATTATTGTGCCCTTACATTATTATTTTTATGTCGGCTCTGATTATGTTATGACCCCTTAGACTCCTATATATAGAAAGGAGGTCTTTTCATTTGTATCATCCAAGAATTGTTCATTTGTGTAATGTAAAGGAGGTTTCCACCTCGAAGAGGCTGAATTCTAAGGCGTTGATCTATCTTTTCTATCTTTTTGTGAGCTGGTTACATAACATTTGGTATCAAAGCTTTGGATTCTAGGGTTTTGCTACTCCAAACAGGTCATCGTGGCATTTTCACTATAACTTTTTTTCTGTGACGTTTCAGAAGGTAAAAAAAACCCATTTGAGAAGAAATCGTGTTGAATCTCGGATCCAAATTTCAGAGCTTTTTGCACTATATTTGCAGAGATATGATCTGCGGAAGTTGGTCTTTTTGCAGACTCCTAAATTACATTCCAAATAGGTGACCTGGGGAAAATCGTCATAACTTTCTCTCTGAGCATTGGATTGAAATTTCGTGAGAAGGTACAGAAAGAGGACGGAGTGTAGTTTCTTATATATATTTTTCAGAGCCAAAGGTCGAAACAGTGACATGTGGCACTTCATACAAGTTCGATCTTCTGGAAAGGTCTATAATTAGGTCATCTTGGGAGATTGTGCATAACTCTTTCTTGGAGAATCCAATTTGGATCAGACTGGTGGCATTGGAAAGAACGCAGAGGGCTACTATAGATCACAATTTCAAAATTTAAAGATCCAAAAGTACAGAGTTACAGTTGTTTCAAGATTGAGCTCCTAAAATCAAGAAAAAGCAAGATGAGGAAGTTTGATGGCAAGGATCCAGTAAATTGTATACTTCGGATGGAGCAATATTTTGACCTACATGGTGTACCACTATTACAAAAGGTATGTATTGCATCTTCATATTTAGAACCAGATCAATTTTTATGGTATGAAGGGCTTTGTTCTCGTAAACAACTTGTTACATGGTCAATTTTCACAGAGGAAATGATAGCACATTATGAGGATACAAAGAGCAACACCTTTTTTAGAGCAACACCACAACAATTGGAAAGAGTAAAAGGGCTTTGTGACATAGTGGAAAGCAAAATTATGGAAACAAGGAAGTATACCCCTCACAACTATAAATATGGAAGTGTTGTTTCTCCCAGCCTTCCACAACCTACAAGGGTTACACCACAACAATTGGAAGAAAAAAGAGAAAAAGGGCTTTGTTACAATTGTGATAGCAAATGCACTAAAGGTCATAAGTGTGCTGAGAAGGAATTATTTTACATAGAATATAAAGAGGAGGAAGAAAAGGATCAAGAAACATCAAAAGAAGATGACATATGCCAGGACCCCACCCCAGAGAAGGAAGAAATGAATCAGACCATATCTTGTAAAGCATTGGAAAGAATTACCACTCCTCAAACTCTCAAGATAGAAGGACATATCAAGAAGAAAAGGATGCAAGAAGTGAAAGATCACATCGAGAAAGAAGAAATGAATCCAACCATATCTTGTAACTCATTGGTCAAAATTACCACTCCTCAAACTATCAAGATAAAAGGACATATCAAGAAGAAAAATGTTCAAGAAGTGAAAGATCACATCGAGCATCAAGAAATGAATCCAACCATATCTTGTAAAGGATTGGAAGAAATTACCACTCCTCAAACTCTAGAGATAGAAGGACATATCAAGAAGAAAAAGGTTCAAGCAGAGAAAGATCACATCGAGCATCAACAAGAAGTTCTCCAACTTTTAAAGGATAACGCCACTTCGGTGCAAAATCAAACAAAACAACAGGTAGATCAACATCGTAGTGAAAAATGTCTTGATGTAGGTGATTGGGTATTTTTACTGCTACATCTCAAACAAGCTATTTATGAGAAGGAAATGTTGGCAATACTACATGCACTTAAAAAATGGCAACCTTACCGAATGGGAAGACTCTTCAAGGATGAGGATGTGGAAGCATTTTTTTGTGCTATTTCTATTATCCAACCAGATTGGATAAACGAAGCAAGGGATGAATGGAAGAAGGATGAAGAAGTATGGACACTTATTCAAAAGTTGCAAAAGATCCCAATTCAAACAATATTGCTAGAAATTGAAGAGGAAGAAAAAATCATATTGGAACCTGGAGTAGTCACAGAAACAAGAACCCGAAAGCTACGAAATCAATCAATTTCAGAGTATCTCATCAAGTGGAAAAACTTACCCACTGAAGATTCCACATGGGAGGACAAGAATTTTATATAGAAACATCAAGAACTACTCAAGTGTTGAGGACAATGCTTTTTGAAGGAGAGGGGCATGTTAGGCCCCTATACTACTAGTGTAACCTCTTATTGTTATTAGTACAACCCACTTGTTATATTGATGTACCTATGTAGTGCCCATATTGTTACTATTGTGCCACATAGAAGCCCACTGTTGTTATTATTGTGCCCTTACATTATTATTGTTATGTCGGCTCTGATTATGTTATGACCCCTTAGACTCCTATATATAGAAAGGAGGTCTTTTCATTTGTATCATCTGAGAATTGTTCATTTGTGTAATGTAAAGGAGGTTTCCCCCTCGAAGACGCTGAATTCTAAGGCGTTGATCTATCTTTTCTATCTTTTTGTGAGCTGGTTACATAACAGAGTAACATCAAATAACAACTTGTTCTTGTGTTTGTCAGAGATTAACACCAATGCCAAAGGGGTATATTGTTAGCATTGTTACATTTCTAGTTGGCATTAATGTCAACCTCAGTTTGAGATGACTATGTCAGGAGAGATTGTTGGAATGTTTATGTTGGAATTGGATGGGAGACTGATTGGAAAAAGTGTTGTCAATGTTTAGGGGGAGTGTGTCAATATGTGCAGTCATTAGTTGAGAACCATCATAGTCGCAAGATAAGTGACGAAGAATATATATATATATATATATATATATATATATATATATATATATAACTATGATGGTTGGATGACAAAGCACTCCATAAATTTTTCCCCAAGAAAGGTTTTCATATTCCTTTAGAACATACATAGTTGGACAACCCTTGGAGATACCTTTCTAACAGTATATGGTAGTTTAAAAATTTCCCAAGGAATCAAAAGTTATGTCCTATTGATGTTTGGTAGGGTTCATGGCCTTAAGGTTCCATAGGTTAACAAGAGCCATGGGACAAACTATTTTCTATCATCGGCTAGAGATTTTAATGTCTTGTCGTGGAGCAGAGAGGATCGCGGAAGTTAAAGCTTGGGGTAGTGGCATTGTAGATGGAGCCCACGAGATAGAACTTATTGCATGAATTTATAAGAATATTATCATTTGCACCTAAGGTGTTTTGGTTGGAGCAGACATGTGTGTTGAAAATAGCAATAAGAAATGTTTAAAATAGCATTTAGAAATTCTAATTTAATTTATCCTTGAATTAAATTAGGAATTAAATTGAAATACTATTCTCATAGAAACTTGTAATAGTTAACTAAGTTAATTTGACCTGGTTGGCTCAGCAAATTCGATTTATAAGTCTATCTAGATTGATGTAGAGTGATCCCTAAATTTTAGGGGTCTAGGTTGAGTTCTTTTGAGTTGTAATTAATTAACTCAGTCTAACTGTGTTATAATCAGTTCAACTAGTTCTAATCCTTGGAGGAACTAGTAAGAGGTCTAGTAGTGGGGATTAGCATCAATGAATCTTCACTACCACACCAATTAACTAAAGATTCACTCATAAATAAGTCATGCATGTTAGTTTAGAGGAAGAATCAGTTGAGATTAGAATTCAGGGACAATGTACTATCAGTTGTATAATTTTCCAAGTTGTACAAATGGTGTATGCAATCAGTTGATGTAATATGGATGGATTGCACAGTTATGGAGAGAGAATTTCCCAATTAAATATGGGCTAATTCTCTTAGGAATTTTGAAAGGAGGTAGGGACTTGGCAGGAAAAAAATTTGGCTAAGTGTTAGCGTGAGCTAGTTTGTGAAGCAGAGAGATAAATTGTACTTGAGATGGAATTGTTGGGGTTGAACAAGCATTGTATTTTCTTATCAGATCTTCTGGTTAATGAAATATAGATAGTCAGGTTTTTGAGAATTTTCTTTCCCTAGATTTTTTTTTTGTTATTTTCGATTGATATTCTTCCTTTTTGGCTTATTGTTTTCATCGGTCAATTTTGGTTTCCGCTGAAGAGTAGATTAGATTCTTGTATTGTGTTTTAGCATATCACATAAGCTATTGAATTTACAATAAAAATATACATGGTATCAGAAATGAAGACAGTATAGAAGAGGATAATTTGAGTTTGTTGTGCAAATGAAATCGAATTTGTAAGTTCATACTTCAAAAATTCCAGTCACTAGTTCCAGTTCTAACAGGTGAGTTTATGAAATATGTTATGTTAAGGGTTTTTAGATTGATGTCAGCTTGAATGGTTTTCAGTTGTAGGTACTCTATCTTATCATGACAGGATGATAATGGAGTAATATGAGAAGGGGACCATGCTATAAGACACATATGGAGTTGAAGGGATAAGATGATCATCATGCGATAATACAATGGAACACTAGATTACAAAAAAGATCAAAGATCATGACCACATGAAGGCTCCATCTGGTTCACAACCATTTAGAGGGTGGATATGAAGAACAAAACATATCGCTCATGAATATGAAGCATTGCACATTTCTTATTCAAGATAAAGTAACAACAAATAGTGGCTTGACATTGCCATGTCATCATGCAGTCCATGTTATAAGTGTCATGTCATGTCATGAGTCATCATGTGCCACATCATTTCTAAATTATGTAAATTCTATATTGGAAAATGTAACATAAAATGGAAGTCCAAGATTCATCTATGTAATGTGAAAAGTCATGTGGGAGTTGAAAGGTCATAGAGAAGTCAAACAATCATGAGGTTAGTCCAAGAGTCACATGGGAGGTGAACGATAAACCCATTTGTTACATATACACCCTCATTGTAGATGCAAAGGAATTTTCACCTTGTCTCCTCCTACCAGACATTAGAGAGGAAGATAGTTGTTTTGGAGGAGCAAGTGACTGCTCTAATGATCCACTTTTGGGGCTAGTGGTGTTTGTTGTCTTGATGTATCTTGGAACTTTTGCTTAATTCATAAGCTCATTGAGCTGACACACTTTCATTCATATGTCATGAATATCGTAAGAAATCACTTTAAATGTTTTTGATGTATGTTTTTCTCATATGTACTAAGGAAATTGAACTATTTTAGTGGATTTGGTACTTATATTGTTAAAGGTGTGTTGTATTTTCTTTAACAATCATTTCTTCCTTGTGAACTATTTCATTGCTTGATCAACAATTCATTCTTATGTATGTTATCTTGTGCCTTTTCTAGATTAGTAATATTACTTGTCTTTAAAGGGCCTGTTTTTATCTCCCCTTTCAGTAGAAGGACCTTGATACTTTCCGCAACTGAACATTTCACAAGGCATAATAACTTTATGATTTGAGGATACCTGTGTATCACTCTCTTGTGCTGAACTTTGTAGCCAAGGAAAATATACAATAATACATGGTAGTCAGGTTGATACTCCAGATGGAGCTTCTACTACAAACGATGTAAGGTATAATTGGGACTTATCGTCAGGGAGACCCACCTTGGTTGATGGATTTACAACACCATCAACAAAGTGGCGCTAGAAGGAGGTCTAGATGACAAGTTGTTCCCATTGAATTTGTTTTGAGCCTCTAATCTCAAATGGATCATCCTCAAATCATACTTCCGTTGTGATTTCCTAACCTATCCCCTAGTGAACTTTCAAACCTCTATGATCCTCTTCATGACTTTCTCAAATGAATTTTAATGGTGAGGGTGATACATCCATTTACGAGCATGCATCTCTTTTCCTTAAGTTGTATCAATAATATGAAATTAACTGTGAAGATGTGGCTTGTATTCTTTTATGCCTCACACTTGAAGGGCAAGTTAGCCGATGGTGTCAAACTCTACCACCTGTTTCCATTCATTCTCTTGACCATATCATCGAGGAGCTTAATTAGCATTTGGTAGGTATGATTACCAAGATGTTTATAAAAGAATCAAAGAGCTTAGAATGAAGCCTAATGAATCAGTTGAGGATTTCTCTAATCGATTCCTTCACCTTTATTATGAATTTCTAAAAGAAGATATGGATTGAGATTTCTTGAAACAAAATTTTGAGTGTTTGGTTTATATCTCTTTGCATAATGAATCCAAACCACCTAATTTTTTTTCTTCCCCAACTCTTGTAAATTGCAAGACACCTCTAATATCAGAGGAGGAACTTCATATTCCTTTTGTTCATTGTCCTCTTCTTTTTCAAATTTCGATGAGGGTGCTCCTTGCGATGTTAATAAATTTCGGAAATTTGAAAATCAACTTCTGAATCCATATTCTCATCCTCCTTCCACTTTTCATACTTAAATCCCACAGATGAATTCCAAGAATGGATCAAGAAGCCTATGGTGAAGACTAGTCCTTTCTTTCCTCAAGATGACATTAATGCTCTTAACTACAATCTTGAATCTAGTTCCACTTAAATTATTATTTCTACAAAGGAAATTTATTTTCCTATATCATATGCATGCACCGACTCTTTGAATCATGATATTCTTGATCAATATTCTCTGCCAACTACTTCTCCACACTCTTTTGATTTCCATGTTTCTCATTCAATTTGTGATCAAGTACAAGGGTGTCACATTCGCAAGTAGAGGAGCAGGAAGGTAAATATTCTTTCAATTTTTCTTCTCTTTTTCAATTCTCTCCATGTTAAGATGATGCTCTTACATTCTTGGATGATTTTCAATCTTCTAATATCAGTAGTGAATAAAATGAAATCATATCCTTATTCTTCTGAAACAATAATTTTGATGATGATGATTTTGTTGATGTACGCAATGATGAATTCCCATGTGCACTAGCTGATATTTCAGTTTCTCATGGAGATTATAATTTGATAGATTTTGATCTAAAATATCTTTCGGTCGAAGAATATGCTCTTATGGGAACTTCCTCTTCATATCATTATCCCTTGTGTCCCATATTTTATGATGAATAAACCTGCGACGAAGATACTCCATGCTCTTCAAGTTCTCCATCTCATGATTTAACTTCTCAATTGGCACAATATAGTGAGGATATCCATGATTTTGAGTATTCTTCCCATCCCTCATCATCTCTCATTGTGTATGAAGATAATTATTCAAATCAACTTGCTCATGAAATTTCTCTAATTCATACATCTCTAGATTTGTGATCAAAAGAATTTTTCGACTTGAGTAATCTGGTTGTCGAAGTTGTAAAATCTGACAAATTTGATGAAAAATATGGCTTCCATCCGATAAATAATGAGCTCATTGAACTCAGTGAAAGCAACCATTCTAACACCATGCATGATCTGGTTCAATATTCAAAATGTGATTTTACAATCATTGAAATTTTAGGGACTTGTTAGGGATTCAAGGTGTTGCAAGTTTCGTTGATGGTTATGTCAAGATCTCGTGACTCTCATAAGGTCCCTGAACTATGTCAGATCTATTTTCTCTTGGAAAATCCTCCTCTTTGCATGGTTTCACTAGATGTAAATTCCTTCTCAAAATGTGTTTGGTATTTTGGATGTAGTCTTTCGAGCTTTCAATATTATATTTCTGATCAGATTCATGAATATTCTTTAATTAATTCATCATCATGTAAATATCTTGTATCAAATTTGTGTTTGGAATGTGTATCTCTCATAGAATTATGGAACTATGAGTCTAATTATTCTGAATATTTTTTTTCATCGAAGGATTCATACCTGTCACATTATTTTGAAAAGAATCAACTCCTGATCCTTCTTGTGAATATTTTGATGCTAATATTTTTCTTCATCATACTTGAAATCCTCTCTAAGCATCAGTGAATGCATGGATTATTTGACAAATCAAATCCTTCTTCATTCATTTAACCCTAACTGGTTTCATGTGTTCGTTATACTAGGGTCCCTTCTTACTTCTTTTAACAATTACGATGATAGTGTAGTATGTTATCCTCCACAATATCCCAAGGCTGAGAAAGGAGATCGATAGAGGTAACCTCAAACCACTTAGGGTTCAGCAGCTAGCCCTGCTAAACTAAAGAGGGCTCTCTCTATAAAGCTCATAGCCAAATATGATTGGAGTGGGAAAAATTATATTAGGCTAGATATGTTCAGCTCTACATTTTTGAAATTTATGGTTTTACTGGATCAAGAGCGAAAATCAAGGAACTAGGTCAAAAGATTAAAGGTTTCAGTTGCAAGAGATATAAAGGAGAAGGGTAGGTATGCCTTTGTGATATTTTGGGGTTTTTTCAATGTAATGTAGGTTGGAAACACAAATATTCAAAATAAGCATGGCAAGCATGAATTCATTTATTAGAAGATAGGTGACATAAACATGAAATTCCTAACAAAACAGAGCTTAAACTTAAGAATTTTATTTAAAACCTCTTAGGAAAATCACTGAAAAAAATAGATATCGAAAGAAGATGAAATTATCATTCATATAAAACTATAACAAAGAGAAAAAAATTATCACAAAATCACAACCAAATAATTCCCGAATAATAGTTGCAATTGTCATTTGATTTCCTATAAAACTATATTTGAATACAATCTCCAAACCTTTCACTCACTAATATCCAACCCTTTCTCTAACTAATATTGGGTTACATATAGATCAAAATATCAGTTTCCCCCTCTTAGGGGCTGAATCCAACATTCAAGGAGCTGCTCACAAGAATATCTCCAAGCATACCTAAGACTAGGGAGGTTAGAAACCAACTCCCAATTAGTGCAAAACTAATTCATTTGACCATAAGAACCTATACAAGCATGAATATTCCTAATTTTTTAATTTGAAAAACATAATTACACCTCAATGCATCGTCACAAACCCTAAAATGAAAAATTACATCAGAAAAAGTCGAACTGGACTTAGCAAACTGAGAAAAATGAGTTCCAGGCAAAAACGTAGCAAATTGCCTGGAAATGTAGTGTGCTTGGAGAAAATGTAGTGTGCTTCTTGTAAGTGACTTTTGGAGGGGTTCCAAAACTCCAAATCAATATAGGAAAAATGATGGAGAAAGCTTTGTTTGTCTACTACACCATAGAATCTTCAAGCACTGAAAACGACTGCTTCTAGACCTCCAAAAACCATTTCTCCCACAGCTACTCCAAAAACGTAGCATGCCTCTTGAAAACATGGAAGAAAGGTGTTTTTTGGTAATGTTTGACTTTTTGACCAAGAAAAAGTTGTTTACATGGATATTCAGTTACAAAAATTTAATGTGCAGTTCATAAGGAATCCAAAATGTAATTTTTTCATGATTTGGAGGCCTCCAGAAAAATGTAGCGTGGGACACACTACATTTTTCTGCCCAAAAACTGTGTAAAATTTCCAAAATGCCCAAAATCTTCGAAAAGGACCAAAATTTGTTCAAAGTGTTTGAAATTTGTTCCTTCGAGATAGGTAATGATTCTTCAAGCTATTAGTTAAGCCTCAACCAATAACTCAAGCTTGTCCCCCTTGTTTTGCTGAATCAGGGTTTCCCTTAGTTTTCTCTTGAAGTTTTGAATTTTTATTTGGGAAACCCTATTTCTGGTGTAATAATGCCTGGCCATGTGCCTTTACAAGTTGATGGCCCTGTTGGCCCATCAAGAAGCTTGTCAAAGTGATCATTAACCTGCTCTATTGTAGAAGATGGCTCAGTGATGTGCTCTCTTTACATCCTCAATCCTCTTGTCTTAGGCCTCCTAGGCTTGAGATGAAAACCTATGGCCTCAATCTCTTCTAGATTTATGACTGTCTTACCCTTGGCATCACCTTTTTCTATCTCTGTTTTAGGTTTGTCAAGCAAGAATTGCTTGACCTTGAATTGTTTTTTCTCCTGCTGAAGGAAGAAATTCACAAACTTTGACTTTGAGAACTTATATCTCAACCTCTTTCTCTTGAAGAATATGCACCAAATATTTTCCCTCTTCATGCATCTCCAAGTCTGCCATGTCAGTGTAAAAATGACCCCATGTTTCTTCATCCAATGGTGTCTCATGCTGCTGTGATGATGTGGGCTTGGCCCTTTCAACAATGTCTAGAGAAAACACAAGACTTTTCCCTCTTATGTAGGTCTAAGTGATTTATTCCCTAGGTTTCATCTTCACTGAAACTCTGCTAGATGAGCCAACCTCCCTTGGTTTGGATGATGTTGGTGGTGTATTATGGCTAGTAGGTTGACTAGTAGAAGGCAGAAAATTTGTGGACTGCATGTGTTAGTGTCAGTATCTTCATCCCTCTGTCAGAGATCAAATCCTCTTATTGCATTGCATATTAGGTGTCCCGCCTAGCTAGCTGGATTCCATTAGGAGCATGGATCATATGATGGTAGTGGCTTATTATACATTTTCCCTCATGTTCTTTACCTTTGGCCCATTTTCATTCATCTAGATCATCTATAGTCATTTTTTGTCTTTAAATCTGCAAAAGTTGTTTTTAGGGTTTTAGGTCTCATTAGGTCTAGGGTTTCGTCAAAAAGGTCTCCAAAATGCTAAATAAAGGTCAGTAAGCACATGAGTAGGACAAATAAAGTTTCAACAACAATAATTTCTATAATCACATCCTCAGTGATTGATTTTTCCTCAAAACCCTGTTTTGAGGAAAAACAGAGTTTTTTATGATTTTATGTATAAATTTGATGTAATTTTAGTTTTTCCATATGTAATAACTTCAGTGGCAACCCTGGTCACCTTGCCAAGCTTCAGCATCTCCATCACCTGCAAGGCAAACAAAAAATCAAAGCATTCAGTTCATCATAGGCTAAAATAAAGCAAACTGTCCAAAAATAGAGTTTGAAAAATAAGTCACATTGCAAACCTTATAAAAGTGGGTTTTATGAAGGAAAAATCAAAAGCAATTGTATATAAATCCTTTTTTCCAATTCGAAAGCTCATTGGCATTCCAAGAAGGAAGGTTGGGCTAAGTGAAGGTTGTGTTGAGCAAAGGGAGCAAACTTGGAGAAAATGTGTGTAAAATTGTGGGCGCAGTGCATTGGTGAGAGGCGCGGTGCATACAACAGGCATGGCGCATAGGGCCATGATTTTCAGTGTTATTTTGTACTGGCGCGACGCACCCAGGAGGCATCGTGTGTTGGGCTTGAGGCATGGCACATAGAGCTTCCAAGCCTGATTCTCTTAAAAACTCCCTCAAATTGCCAAAATCTCTCAACTCTTCTAGTGTGCAAGTAAGTCAAGATCTTTTCCTTGCTAGTGAAAGAGTTTTTCTTAAACATTTATGGCGGTTTAGTGTGAAAAAACTCAAACCCTACTTCCTTGCAATTTCTTAAAAAATAATTGCCTAGGGTTTGCATTTGTCATTTTGCTACCAATTCCACTCCCAGTTATCTCTCATTCCCTCACTCCTTCATTCCCTCATTCATTTTCTCCTTCTCATTACATTTTCATCAACCCCATATCCTTAAATTATTAATCCCAAATCTCTAGTCCTAACTATCCCAAACCCTAGTTAAAAATTCCCAAACCCTAATTGTTGTGCTAAGAGCTTCATATCACCATTCAGCTGAGTGTACCATCATTCAAAGGGTTGTCATCATCATGTTAGGTTCCAATGGGTCATTTTACACCTTGTTCATGCTTTAGTTGTGCCTAGGCAAGGTTCATTTCCCTCTCCTAGGGTTTTGAAAGTAATTTCTCTTGGATGGTCAAATCATCAGCAAAACTTGTATCCGGATGTTCAAGTACCTTCCCCTATCTTTAATTTACCTTATTAAACACTTCCCATCACTGACATCCCCCAAATTCCTCATTTTTCCACAAACCCTAGTTTCTTACTACAACTTGACAATTTTCTAGGTTGGGCCTGTGTTCAGCCCTTTTGGACCCATTACCCTCACTCAATATTTGAAATTCCACTTTTCCTTGCTTCCTAACATCCCTCCCTACTTCCCAAAATTTTCTCAAGAATTTAGAAGCCCCTTATCCCCTTCATTTCGCTTCTTTCAACAAATCGCCTGTTCCACACATCGGGATAGGTTTTACTCCAATGATGTTTTTGAGAAAGAAAAGATGAATTTGGGAAAACTGAGACAGTTTTTTTTCTAAAATAGGCCAAGGAAGAAAAAACTCCTTCACTCTTTACACAGGTGTCATGTTTTTAGAGAAATGTCAAAAATACAGTTGCCTCAGGAGAATTGATGCACCTCTGAAGTGACCTTGGGAAAATCAAGATTTATTCTAGCTTGGTTGGCCTAATGACTTGCTTGATGAGTCAAATAATAACTAGACACAAAGAGATTTCCAATGAGTTATCATGAGCTCAATTTGGAGTTGAGGAAGACCTTCAAAAGTTGACTGCAACAACACTCTGCCTTGAGGCAACCTCATTTGGCACATTTTGACCAGTCTTGGGAGATTTGACATTTGATAGGGAAAATGAACTCCAAATTGAAAAATTCAAGTTGGTTTGGAAATTAGACTCAATAATATTTCCAATGAGCTATTTTTCACCCAATTTGGACACCAAGAAGGCCCTCAAAACGGGTCTACAAAAGGGCACTATGCATAGAAATTTTTAACACAGGGTTTTCTGCTCTATGTGCCGTGCCACGTGGCGCTCGCTTTTTCTAGGAGCCTCCAAATGACAAAAACTCAGAATTTTTGGATTTGGAATGAAAAAATATGCTTTCCTACCAATGGCCAAGAAATTTGGACAGGTTTTGAGCCCTCAAAAAGGTCAAAAACACTCAAAAAATGACCTTACTGCCCCTATTTTGACACACAGGAAGCAGTGTTGGGAGAACTGAATTTTGGAGGGGAAAATGGAGGTCAAATTAAAAAATTCCACTTGGGTTGGAAAGTAGACAGGAATACCTTTCCAAAAAGTACACTTGGAGAAAATTTGGATGCCGGGAAGGCCTTCAAAAGTGGCTTCAAATAGGTGCTACGCATAGAGAATCAAGCGCGACGTATAGAGGAAATTTTGCCAGTTTGACCAAGTATTACTTTGTTTTTCGCCTAGTTTTGGCCAGTTTGACTTTTTCACTTTCTTAATGGAAAATTTGTGATGTAATTTAATGTACATTGATGGATCATGATGTAAATGTGTCAAATTTTCACTTGTAGAGGTAGATTCATCAGTTTAGAAGTTGTTTGAAACTGAATGAATTAGTTCCCTTGTTTCTAGAGGCATGTTGTTCTGTTGCCTAATTTCTAGTTCTCAGTTTAGAATTAGTTGAAACAGCTCCTAAACATGTTAGCTAGACCCCTAGAGACCAGGATGAGCTATGAATATCTATATTATGTTGTTTTTCAGTCATTAACATGGTTTGACTTTTGAGAAATCCTTGAGCTTCATTGTACATTCATATCAGCATTTTGAGTAAGGAATTGAGACCAGGGTTTACAGCAGTCTTTGGGATCCATTTGGAAATTTGTTTTGGTACAATGTTTTCCTTTGTAATTGTGAAATTATTTATATGATTGTATGCCATTATCTCTCTTATTTCTTCTCATCTAAATCAAACAAGAGTGTAAGTAGAATCCATTGAAATTGCAGTGCTCTACTTGAGGTTTGTTTTGGTTTCTTGATGTTTTCAGCTATTTGGAGAGGATCCATGACTTTCCTTTCCCTCTTCAGCTCCTCACCTATCTAATCCTTTCATCTCACTCAAATTTAAGTGCCAAAAACAATTGCCTACCTTGCCCCATTGAGATCTCTACAAGACTGAGCCTCGATCCCTGCACCCAAAATTTGCCTTTCAATCTGAGCCAACAAAATCATCATTTTATTCAATCAAACTATCTTGCACATATACCTAGCCTAATATCAGAAGATATTTCAGTCATCTCAAGCCCTCATCGATCATAATTTGCTGAGATTGACCCGGAGAGAGCCCTCTCCTAACCTGGTAGGGCTAGCTACCAGTCTAAGCGTGGTTTGATGTTGGCCTTGGATCCTACCTTTTCAACCTGAAGTAAATCTAGGCACTAACATAGTGGTGACCATACTAGGGAAGAAATTTTATTATCATTGTTTTGTTTTATAGACTACAGATGGAGCCTAAAGTTAGCCAGGTAGCCTTCGAAACGCTCTTACTTTGCATTAGCGAAAGTAGATAAAAGCTGCTTCAGTCAATCTCCGGTCTAGTCTTATAAACGGAATATCTAACTTGCAAGTTGCCCCAGTACATGTATCAAGTTAGATCTGATTGTTGATGGTGGACAGTAGTCAGACACATATGAAGGCTGAAATCATTCACCTGGTGACTCTAGTGTCGAAGAATCCAAAGGTTCAGAATTTTTATGGTGACTCTACCCTTCAAAATCAGTAACCTGAAGAATTTCTTGGTGAATTCATTGTTATCCAAATAGTTTCGCTGGATCGAAGGTATTCTCCCATGAGCTGAGATCACATTCCAGGTTTCCCAAATAAAATTCCTAAGGTAAATTGGCAAAGGAATTTGCCTATGTTTAAAGATGATAATAGGAATGATGCTGCTTTACATCTGGTTAGATTTAACATACATATTTGCAAGTTGAAGGTTGATTTTCCTGAAGATTGCTTGATGAGGATATTCATGGCCACTCTGGAAGGTGAAGTCTGATCTTGGTATGAAAGTTTGCCACCTACTTGTATTTATTGTTTAAAGGATTTTCACGCCATGTTCTTTGAAAGGTATAAAGAATCTTATCCATCCTTAAATTTGGTTCAGAACTGTTGCAAACATGTTTATAGTTTTATAGAAAGTCTTGAGAAAGTTTATGAAGATGATGACTTCATGGATGATGAGATCATGGAAGCCCTGTATGAAAATCCATTTCAGCAGCATAAAGAGAGTGATACTTATCAAGATGACCAGGAAAATTTGTAGCAAGATCAAGATCTTAGTAGGGTGGAAGATGATGAAAGAGAAGGTTTTATTTCAGATCTATCCATAGAAGAGCACAGCATGCATGAAAGTCAAGTTTCAATTTTAGAATGTGATAAAGTCAAGTCAGCTATTTCAGATCTAGATTTAGATCGTGATGATGAAGACTACCTTGTTTTGAATCCCATGAAGGAGAGCTCTATTGTTGAGATCATCTGGAATGAAGAAGAAAAAGTTACTGACCCAAGCCTTCATGAAAAACAAGATGAAACCTTTGTTCGAGTAAGTGAAAAATCTTCTTTTGATAACTCAGTGGTAAATGATAATTTGGATAGTTTGATTGCCATGTCATATGAAGATGATCAACAATGTTTCCAAATTTCAGAAGATCGGGACTGTCATTCAGATTTTTCATGTTTTGAAATGTTATTTCAAGAAGACAAAAATCACTTGAGCAAAACAAAACAGAAAGTATTATCTCCTCTATCTGAAGATGAAATAGATCTACTCCTAAAAGGTCAGGTTCCAGCCCAAGCTAATGCAGGTCTGCAGTGTGCACATGGTCAAGAAGGTGTTGGTGAAATTTTTTCTTCTTTTGAAAATGATGACAGTCTTGATATTAGCCTTATAGATCAGCGAATAGATAATATTCTCTTTCATGAAAATGATAAGGCTGCCATGTTTGATAATCTTGAATATTGTTTTCTATTTAAGAATGACCTAGACCATGAAACTGAGGAATGTGAGTCTGAGAGACACAGTAAGCTAGAATTCAAGTCAGTTACTATCAATCAACAACCCACTGTTCTTTCAAATCAGAATAAAGGGAGTACTTGTATTTTTGCTGATGGATCTCAAGACAAGCTAGTGCTTCAGGGTTTTCATGATCCCTTCGACATTCTTTTGCAAGCATTAGAGAAGATAAAAGTTGTCTGGTTCGTTAGCATAAGCCTTGGTTTCAGTTGTTATTGTGAGTTGCCTACATGTACATCGTTCTGTCTACTCGAGGAAAGTGAGAGCAGAATTTCAGTATGTAGCCATCTACTGGATTGGTTATATTGGAAGGCTCACTACACATGATTGTACATATTTCATCAATAGGTAGGTGGTTGTCATCATGATTTGAAGCTCTCAAATCTCAATTGTCTGCAGCCATTTAAAAGCTTTGTAAGTACTTGTTTTGGTTAAGTAAGTCTTGAGTCATATTTTGTTTTCGTCAATTTTGAGTGTCTAGTTTCAGCTGTTGAATGTCTAGTTTTAGCTTTTGAGTATCTTGTTTCAGTTTGAGTTAGTCTTACTCATTACAATTATGAGTCTTGAGTCTTGAGTTTCGATGTTTTGTTGTCAAGATATTGGTTTTGGTTTTTCAAAGTTATTGACTCCATAGCCCAATGGACGAAGGCAGTGCCTGTTTCCCAGAGATCTGTAGTTCTTGGCACCTCTAAGGAGATACCATCCCCATTGGAGCCAATGTTAGTGTCGGTATCTTCATCCCTCTATCAGAGATCAAATCCTCTTATTGCATTGAATATTAGGTGTCCTGCCCAGTCTCCTCCATTCCATTAGTAGCATGGATCATCTGACGGTAGTAGCTTATTATACATTTTCCCTCATGTCCTTTACCTGCTGGCCCATTTTCATTCATCTAGATCATCTGCAGTCATTTTTTGTCTTTAAATCCGCAAAAATTGTTTTTAGGGTTTTAGGTCTCATTAGGTTTAGGGTTTCGTCAAAAAGGTCTTCAAAATGCTAAATAAAGGTTAGCAGGCACATGAGCAGGAAAAATAAAGTTTCAACAACAATAATTTCTATAATCACATGCTCAGTGATTGATTTTTCCTCAAAACCCTGTTTTGAGGAAAAACATAGTTTTTTATGCTTTTATGTATAAATTTGATGTAACTTTAGTTTTTCCATATGTAATAACTTCAGTGGCAACCCTGGTCACCTTACCAAGCTTCAGCATCTCCATCACCTGCAAGGCAAACAAAAAATCAAAGCATTCAGTTCATCACAGGCAAAAATAAAGCAAACTGCCCAAAAACAGAGTTTGAAAAATAAGTCACATTGCAAACCTTATAAAAGTGGGTTTTATGAAGGAAAAATCAAAAGCACTTGTATATAAATCCTTTTTTCCAATTCGAAAGCTCATTGGCATTCCAAGAAGGAAGGTTGGGCAAAGTGAAGGTCGTGTTGAGCAAAGGGAGCGAACTTGGAGAAAAACTGTGTAAAATTGTGGGCGCGGCGCATTGGGTGAGAGGCGCAGTGCATACAAGAGGCGCGACACATAGGGCCACGATTTTCAGTGTTATTTTGTACTGGCACGACGCACACAGGAGGTGCGGCACGTTGGGTTTGAGGTGCGGCGCATAGAGCTGCCAAGCCCGATTCGCTTAAAAACTCCCTCAAATTGCCAAAATCTCTCAACTCTTCTAGTGTGCAAGTAAGTCAAGCTCTTTTCCTTGCTAGTGAAAGAGTTTTTCTTAAAAATTTACGGTGGTTTAGTGTGAAAAAACTCAAACCCTACTTCCTTGCAATTTCTCAAAAAACGATTGCCTAGGGTTTGCATTTGTCATTTTGCTTCCAATTCCACTCCCAGCTATCTCTCATTCCCTCACTCCTTCATTCCCTCATTCATTTTCTCCTTCTCATTACATTTTCATCAACCCCATATCCTTAAATTATTAATCCCAAATCCCTAGTCCTAACTATCCCAAACCCTAGTTAAAAATTCCCAAACCCTAATTGTTGTCCCAAGAGCTTCATATCACCATTCAGCTGAGTGTACCATCATTCATAGGGTTTTCATCATCATGTTAGGTTCCAATGGGTCATTTTACACCTTGTTCATGCTTCAGTTGTGCCTAGGCAAGGTTCATTTCCCTCTCCTAGGGTTTTGAAGGTAATTTCTCTTGGATGGTCAAATCATCAGCAAAACTTGTATCCTGATGTTCATACACCTTCCCCTATCTTTAATTTACCTTATTAAACACTTCCCATCACTGATATCCCCCAAATTTCTCATTTTTCCACAAACCCTAGTTTCTTGCTACAACTTGACAATTTTCTAGGTTGGGTTTGTGTTTAGCCCTCTTGGACCCCTTCCCCTCACTCAATATTTTAAATTCCACTCTCCCCTACTTTATAACATCCCTCCCTACTTCCAAAAATTTTCTCAAGAATTTAGAAGCCCCTCATCCCCTTCATTTCGCTTCATTTCGACAAATCCCTTGTTCCACACATCGGGATAGGTTTTACTCCAATGATGTTTTTGAGAAAGGAAAGATGAATTTGGGAAAATTGAGAGAGGTTTTTGTCCAAAATTGTCCAAGGAAGAAAAAACTCCTTCACTTTTTACACAGGTGTTATGGTTTTAGAGAAATGTCAAAAATACAGTTGCCACGGGAGAATTGATGCACCTCTGAAGTGACCTTGGGAAAATCAAGATTTCTTCTAGCTTGGTTAGCCTAATGACTTGCTCGATGAGTCAAATAATAACTATACACAAAGATATTTCCAATGAGCTATCATGAGCTCAATTTGGAGTTGAGGAAGACATTTAAAAGTTGACTGCAACATCACTCTACCCTGAGGCAACCTCATTTGGCACATTTTGAGCAGTCTTGGGAGATTTGACTTTTGACAGGGCAAATGAATTCAAAATTGAAATATTCAAGCTGGGTTGGAAGGTAGAATCAATAATATTTCCAATGAGATATTGTGCACCAAATTTTGACACAGGGAAGGCCCTCAAAACTGGTCTGTAAAAGGGCGCTAAGCATAGAAATTTTTAACACAGGGTTTTCTGCTCTATGCGTCGCGCCACGTGGCGCTCGCTTTTGCTAGGAGCCTCCAAATGACAAAAACTCAAAATTTTTGGATTTGGCATGAAAAAATATGCTTTCCTACCAATTTCCAAGAAATTTGGATAGGTTTTGAGCCCTCAAAAAGGTCAAAAACACTCCAAAAATGACCTTACTGCCCCTATTTTGACACACAAGAAGCAGTGTTGGGAGAACTGAATTTTGGAGGGGCAAATGGAGGCAAAATTAAAAAATGCCACTTGGGTTGGAAAGTAGACAGAAATAAATTTCCAAAAAGCACACTTGGAGAAAATTTGGATACTGGGAAGGCCTGCAAACGTGGCTTCAAACAGGCGCTACGCATAGAGAATCAGGCACGACGCATAGAGGAAATTTTGCCAGTTTGACCAAGTATTACTCTATTTTTTGCCCAGCTTTGGCCAGTTTGACTTTTTCACTTTCTTAATGGCAAATTTGTGATGTAATTTAATGTAAATTTATGGATCATGATGTAAATATGTCAAATTTTCACTTGTAGAGGTAGATTCATCAGTTTAAAAGTTGTTTGAAACTGAATGAATCAGTTCCCTTGTTTCTAGAGGCATGCTGTTCTATTGCCTAATTTCTAGTTCTTAGTTTAGAATTAGTTGAAGCAGCTCCTAAACATGTGAGCTTGACCCCTAGAGGCTAGGATGAGCTATGATTGTCTATATTATGTTGTTTTTCAGTCATTAGCATGGTTGGACTTTTGAGAAAGCCTTGAGCTTCATTGTACATTCATATCAGCATTTTGACTAAGGAATTGAGACCAGGGTTTGCAGCACTCTTTGGGATCCATTTGGAAATTTGTCTTGGTACAGTGTTTTCCTTTGTAATTGTGAATTTATTTATGTGATTGTATGCCATTATCTCTCTTATTTCTTCTCAGTTAAATCAAACAAGAGTGTAAGTAGAATCCATTGAAATTGCAATGCTCTACTTGAGGTTTGTTTTAGTTTCTTGATGTTTTCAGCTGTTTGGAGAGGATCCATGACTTTCCTTTCCCTCTTCAACTCCTCACCTATCTAATCCTTCCATCTCACTCAAATTTAAGTGCCAAAAACAATTTCCTACCTTGCCCCATTGAAATCTCTGCAAGACTGAGCCTCAATCCCCGCACCCAAAATTTGCCTTTCAATCTAAGCCAACAAAATCATCATTTTATTCAATCAAACTCTCTTGAACATATACCTATCCTAAGATCAGAAGATATTTCAGTCATCTCAAGCCCTCATCGATCATAATTTGCTGAGATTGACCCAGAGAGAGCCCTCTCCTGACCTGGTAGGGCTAGCTACCAGGCTGAGCGTGGTTTGATGTTGGCCCTAGATCCTATGTTTTCAGCCTGAGGTAAATCTAGGCACTAACAGCATGAAGGATTCCCAAGAGATGTTCATCTATTCAAGTTGGTGTAGGAAAATGATTTTAATTAAATCATGGTGGTAGAGACTAGCTTGGTGATCACCCTTCCTGTTTTGCACTTTCTTTTCCATCTTAACTAAATTTCTATACAGGTAGTGAGGTAGGTTGAGAGGCTTTACACCAGTGAAGTGCATCAATAATCTGATATGATAATTATATACTATTGGAAACCTGTCCTCACATGTAGAATATGTCATAATGTACTTCATTAATGGAGAAAAAATTTCAAGCAAAAGTCCAAAAGGAAAAACACTATTGGGAGCCTCTTTATACTGAAATTTTGTGAAAGCTTTATAGTTTAGAATATCCAAATCTGAGTATTTGAACCATTTTTCTCCACTATTTGGTATCCTTGTAGCTATAGCTATGGCCTCAGTTGAAATGATGAAGTTGTACCCTACAATGTCGACCATATCACTCCTAAGCTTTGTGGAAAAAAGACTAGTCAACTTGGCATGATATCCTACTTGTTGAATTTGCTCACAAAACTCTAAACAACCCACCTTTTGGAAACATTCTTTGGAAAATTCGAAGACCTCAATTCTTTGGTGTGAAGTGGCTCAAACCTTGACACCTGACCTCCTTTTTTGTATGGCTTCTTTCCTCCCTCCATTGTTTACAATTGCAAAGAAAAACATTAGTGTAAGAGATGGGAAAAACAAAGTTTTTAGAGGGAGCAAGGAATTGGGATTAGTGTATTTAGGTGAGGGGATGAAGGGGTTAGAGAGAAGATACGTGGTTAAGAAAAACTCAGGAGTTAGGGAGGTGTGTTAGGAAATTTAGGGAGGTGGAAAATGATAAAGAGAGGGTAGGGATTAGTGTAGGAAATTTAAACACAGTCATCACCCTAAAACTGCCAAAAACGTAGAGTAGAAGCTAGGGTTAGGTCTAGCGGTTAGGGAAATGAGGGAGGAAGGGTAAGAAAGGCTGTGGGAAGTGTATTTGGGTGTGGAGAATGGTAGAATAGGTAGTGAACTAGGTATATTTTCTTACAACCTAAATTATGGAGCTGACCCACCAAAAATGCAGAGTGAGGATTGTGGGAGGGTTTCTGCACTAAAAGATGAAATAAATGATGATAGGAGGTGGCAAGAGATTTAAATTAGTTTTCAATAGGCTGATGGAACCTTCATTGGCCACAGAAAACCTCTGGAGATGTATTCTTTGCCTCTAGAAGTGAAAACGTAACAAACTACAAAAAACACGGCGTGGTTGGCTAAAAACACAATGTGGAGCTTTGGAGGGGGTGTCAATCACCTTTTGAGAGTGTCTTTTGATGCTTGTTGTATTAAGATGTCCTTTGCTAGTGAATCAGTGCTCAATTCCAATGGAATGAGTGAAACAGTTCTTGTATGGTCTCTTATAAGAGTTAAATTCACTTTTTGCATATGTCATAACATGACATCATCCTTCATTTTGAAACCAAAAGTGATATGTTTTGAAGTAATACATTTATGAACTGAAGTAGGACCTTTACCTTTATTACATATCCCCCCTAAGATGCTAACACCCTTATGTGTGGACTCAAGACCATAGACATGGATTTTTTTTAGCTTAAAACTGACATAATGATGACAATTACAAGTGATGACCTAGACAAAGACCTATATGATTATTTGACTGATCCATGACCTATAACACTTGAAAAATGACATTACCATGATGAATTATGATAACCATTAACACTGAAGGGAGTAGCACTAACCTAGACACACCAACCAATGATCAAATTTTTATTTGAAAATTCATTTGGAACCATAAAAATTTGACCTAAATCCATAGCAAAAAACATTGAAAGAGCATATTTGATCATTGGTGACTTACATGACTGACAGGCACTAACATTGGCTCCAGCTAGGGATGGAAGCTCCTTTAGGAGGTGTCAAGAACACTGTAGACCAAGTAGCCTGATCCACTGGGCATGGAGTCAAAAACTAAAATACCAAACTCAAAAAAAAATGACTGACAAACTGAGCTAACTTAACTCTAAAACTGACTATTAACTAAAGTTACTTATGGCAACAGACCATCGAGATCTTAGTGCCTTCACCTCGGGCTTCAAATCCTAATGATAACCACCCACCTGCTGAAGATATATATACAATCATGTGAAATGATCCCGCTAGTGTAACCAATCCATCAAATGGCTACTTATTTGAAATATGTTCCTATTTTTCTTGAGCAAGCAGGAAAAACAAAAGATTGGCCACTCCAAGTGTCCACTGAAGATGTGCTCATGGTCCATAAATACAATAAAATCCATCTTCCCTATTGACTGTAGAAAAATAGTGTAAGGATCCTTAAAAATCTAAAATGTTACCTTGTCTTGAAATCCAGCAAAAATACAAGTACTCCTTTCATTTTGATCTGAAAGAATACTTGGTTGTTGATCCATAGGAAGGCATAGGGAAGTATGAATTTCTTCTACTTGAGTGTTGGTTGTAAATTCCTCAAGCATGAGCAACTCTGATTCTATCTCTAGCATATTGTCTATCTCAGACTCATACTCTTCCAATTCATAGTCTAAATCATCCTTGAACATAAAACATTCTTCAAGATTATTAAACATGCCAACCCTATCCTCTTCATGAAAGAAAACAGTCCTTGTTCACTGATCTCCTTGTAGGAAATTTACATCACAAATTGAATTACTCGCAACAAATTCCTGTATAGTTTCATTAGTCCTATCACTGTCATCATTTAAACCCAGATTTTCATTTTCAATAATGGAAGAAACTTCACTCGCACATTCTTGATTGTGTGAACATTGCAAATGTACCTTAACTTGGGTTGTAATATGTCTTTTTAGGAGCTTATCTATTTCATCTTTAGACAGAGGAGAATACTTATTTTTATAGAAATCAACACGAGCTTGGAGATTTTCATTTTCAAGATTAAGAATAGGCCTTTCTCTATTTTGATCCCAGTCTGTTTCATCCAAGGAGAAAACTGTCGATTCTTGTTGGGAGGAAAAATCATAAAGGGCTTCTAATATCTATTCTTCCATAAATTCTTCATCCTCATACAAATTTTCAAAAAATTTAATGAAATTTTTAGAAATCTCACAACGCCTATCCATCATTGATCAGGAAAAATTGTAGTTTTGATAATGTTGAAAGAAAACTGAATGAAAATACTTTAGAGAATATAAACTAGAAGATGGTAGACTCTCATACCATTTCCTTGCTATTTCCTCCAAGGTAGCCATGAAGATATTCATCAAACAATCTTTAGGAAACTTAGTCTTTAATCTATGAATATTAAAATGAAATTTGACCAAATGCAAACTAGCATCTTCTCCATCTTGACCTTTAAACCTTTGAATCCCTGTTTTCCAATCTATATAAGGATTACGGTTTGGAAAACCAGGAATATGAGCTCAATTCATAGGAGCATACGTCCGTGCAGTTGAATCCATATTGAAAATAGTTAAGTCACCAAGAAGTTTTTCAAACTACCAATTTTTGAACAATGGAGTCGCCATGAAAGTTCTAAACCTTTGGATTCTTCGACACTGGAGTTGCCAAGTGAGATATGAACAACCTTTCTTGTGTCCGATCATTGTTCACCATCAGCAATAAGATATGATCCTTGTTGTTCTTTCCCTAGGAAGATATGATCTTGCATTCCCCGGCAACAGTGCCAAAATGTTATCCTCCACAATATCACAAGGCTGAGAAAGGAGATCGATGGAGGTAACCTCAAACCACTTAGGGTTCAGCAGCTAGCCCTGCTAAACCAGAGAGGAATCTATCTATAAAGCATAAAGATAAATATGACTGGACTGGGAAAAATATATTAGGCTAGATATGTTTAGCTCCAGAGTTTTGAAATTTATGGTTTTGTTGCATCAGGAGTGAAAATCAAGGAACTAGATCAAAAGATCAAAGGTTTTAGTTGCAAGAGATATAAAGGAGTAGGGTAGGTATGCCTTTGTGATACTTTGGGGTTTTTCAATGTAGTGTAGGGTGGAAAACCAAAGATTCAAAATTAGCATGGAAATTATGAATTCATTTATCAGAAGATAGGTAACATAAACATGAAATTCCTAACAAAACAGAGCTTAAATTTAAGAATTCTATTTAAAACCTCCTAAGAAAATCACTAAAAAACATATATATGGAAAGAATATGAAATTATCATTCTTATAAAACTATAACAGAGATAAAACATTATCACAAACTCATAACACAAGAATTCCTGAAAAATAGATGCAATTGTACTTTGATTTCTTGTAAAAAGATATTTGAATGCAAGCTCCAAGCCTTTCATTCACTGATGTCCAACCCTTTCTCTAAGTTAGATTGGGCTACATATAGAAGAAAATATCAGTTTCCCCCTTTGAGGGGTCAAATCAAACATTCATGGAACTTCTTACAAGAATATGTCCAACCATACCTAAGACTAGGGAGGTTAGAAATGAACTCCCAATTTGGTGCAAAACTGATTCATTTGACCATAAGAACCTATACAAGCATGAATCTACTTAATTTTTACTTTGAAACACATAATAACACCTCAATGCACCATCACAACCCCTAAATGGACAAATTACATCAGAAAACGTTGAATTGGACTAAGCAAACTGAGAAAAATGAGTTCCAGGCAAAAAAATAGTGAATTGCCTGAAAACGTAGCATGCCTGGAGAAAATCTAGTGTGCTTCTTGTAAGTGACTTTTAGAGGGGTTCTCGAGCTCCAAATCAAGATCTGAAAAATGTTGGAGAAATATATGTTTGTCTACTACACCATAGAATCTTCAAGCACTAAAACAGACTGGTTCTAGACCTCCAAAACCCATTTCTCACACAGCTACTTGAAAAACATAGCATGCCTCTGAAAAACATGGGAGAAAGGTGGTTTTTTGGTACTTTTTGAATTTTTGACCTAGAAAAAGTTGTTGACATGGATATCCAGTTACATAAATTTAATGTGCTGGTCATAAGGAATCCAAAAAAGTAAAATTTTCATGATTTGGAGGCCTCCAACAAAAATGTACTGTGGGACACGCTACCTTTTCTGCCCAAAAGCTATGTAAAACTTCCAAAATGCCCAAAATCTTCAAAAAAGTCCAAAATTTGTTCAAAGTATTTGAAATTTTTTCCTTGGAGATAGGTAATGATTCTTCAAGCTATGAGTGAAGCCTTAGCCAACAACTCAAGCTTGTCTCCCTTGTTTTGCTGAATTAGGGCTTCCCTTAGTTTTCTCTTCAAGTTTTGAATTCTGATTTGGGAAACCCTTTTTCTGGTGTAATAATGTCTAGCCATGTGCATTTACAAGTTGTTGACCCTGTTGGCCCTTTCAAGAATCTTATCCAAGTGATCATTAACCTTTTCTAACAAGTATACCTTATTTTCCTGAAAATCTGCCTCAAAAGACTTGGTAAAACTTGGTTGCTTCATTGGAGAAGATGGCTTAGTGATGTGCTCTTTTTTCATCCTCAATCCTCTTGTCTTAGGCATCCTAGGCTTGAGTTGAAAACCTGTGGCCTCAATCTCTTCTATATTTATGACTGTCTTACCCTTGGCATCACCTTTTTCTATCTTTGTTTTAGGTTTGTCAAGCAAGAATTGCTTGACCTTGAGTTGTTTGTTCTCCTACTGAAGGAAGAAATTCACAAATTCAGCCTTTGACAACTTATCTCTCAACTCTCTAATCTCAACCTCTTTCTCTTGAAGAATCTTCTCCAAATATTTGGCCTCTTCATGCATCTCCAAGTCTGCCATGTCAGTGTCAAAATGACCCTGTGTTTCTTCATCCAATGGTGTCTCATGCTGCTGTGATGATGTAGGCTTGGCCCTTTCAACAATGTCTAGAGAAAACACAAGCCTTTTCCCTCTTGTGTAGGTCTGAGTGATTTCTTCCCTAGGTGTCCTCTTCACTGAAACTCTGCTAGATGAGCCAACCTCCCTTGTTTTGGATGATGTTGGTGGTGTACTGTGGCTAGTAGGCTGACTAGTAGAAGGAAGAAAAACTATGGACTGCATGAAGGTTTCCCAAGAGATGTTCATCTATTCAAGCTAGTGTAGGACAATGATTTTAATTAAAGCATGGTGGTAGAGACTAGCTTGGTGATCACCCTTTATTTTTTACACTTTCTTTGCCATCGTAACTAAATTTCTGTAGAGGTAGCGAGTTAGGTTTAGAGGCTTTACACTAGTGAAGTGCATCAATAATTTGATATCATACTTATACATTGTTGAAAAACTTCCCTCACATGTAAAATATTTCATAATTAACTTCATTAATGGAGAAACTTTTCAAGAAACAGTCCACAAGTAAAAACACTCTTGGGAACCCCTTTATACTAAAATTTTGTGAAATATTTATAGTTTAGAACATCCAAATTTGAGTGTTTGAACCTCTTTTCTCCACTATTTGGTATCCTTGTAGCTGTAGCTATGGCCTTAGTTGAAATGATGAAGTTGAACCCTATAATGTTGACCTTGTTACTCCTAAAGTTTGTGGAAAAAAGACTGGCCAACTTGGCATGATATCCCTACTTGTTGAATTTTCTCACAAAACCATAAACAACCCACCTTTTGGAAACATTGTTTGGAAAATGCTGAAGACCTAAATTCTTTGTTGTGAAGTGGCTCAAACCATGACACATGACCTCCTTTGTTGTATGTCTTCTTTTCTCCCTCCATTGTTTACAATTGAAAAGAAAAACCCTAGTGTAAGAGATGGGAAAAACAGAGTTTTTAGAGGGAGTAGGGAATTGGGATTAGTGTATTTAGGTGAGGGGATGAAGGGGATAGAGAGAAGATATGTGGATAAGAAAAATTGTGGAGTTAGGGAGGTGCATTAGGAAACTTAGGGAGGTGGAAAATGATAAAGAGAGGGTAGGGATTAGTGTAGGAAATTTAAACACAGTACTAACCCTAAAACTAACAAAAACACAATGTAGAAGCTAAGGTTAGGTATAGGGTTTAAGGAAATGAGGGAGGAAGGGTAATAAAGGCTGTGGGAAGTGTATCTGGGTGTGGAGAAGGGTAGAATAAGTAGTGAACTAGGTATATTTGCTTGCTACCCAAACTATGGAGCTAACCCATCAAAAACATAGCGTGGGGACTGTGGGAGGGCTTCTCCACTGAAAAGACAAAATACATGCTGAAAGGAGGTGGGAAGAGCTTTAACTTACTTGTAAATAGGTTGATATAACCTTCATCGGCCATAGAAAACCTTTGGATATGTATTCTTTTCCTCTAGAAGTGAAAACATAGAAAACTGCCAAAAACGCAGTGTGGTTGGCTGAAAACATAGCTTGGAGCTTTGGAGGGGGTTACAATCACCTTTTGAGAGTTTCCTTAAATGCTTGTTGTACTAAGATGTAATTTTCTAGTGAATTAGTGCTCAATGCCAATGGAATGAGTGAAAGAATGCTTGTATGGTCTCATCATCCTCCATTTTGAAGCCAAAAGTGAGGTGTTTTGCAGTAATATGTTTATGAACTAAAGTAGTACCTTTACCTTTATTACATATGCCCCCTAAGATGCTGACACCCTTATGTGTAGACTCAAGACCATAAACATGGATTTTTTTATCTTAAAACTAACATAATGATGACAATTACAAGTGATGACCTAGACCAAGACCTATATGATTATTTGACTGATCCATGACCTATAACACTTGAAAAATGACATGACCATGATGAATGATGATAACCATGAATACTGAAGGGAGTAGCACTGACCTAGACACACCAACCAATGATCAAATTTTTATTTGAAAACTCATTTGAAACCATAAAAATTTTACCTAAATCCCTACCAAAAAACTTTGAAAGAGCATATTTGATCACTGATGACTGACATGATTGACATGCACTAACAGAGTCTATAACTAGTTACAAGAAAATGATTTGTTACACTCATCACACGAGGAATATGATTATATTATGTAGAGAATTTGTTAAAATTTCCAAATTGATTTATCCTTGTTAATTGGAAACTAGGACTTTGGTGCTCTAATCGACCCATTTGATCATGATTATGTTTCTGATGAATTTAATTCAACTTACTATTCTCCCATCAGCACATCCAGTGGCAATTTTTTTACATCCTTTGATATTTATGGTTTAACATTTCACTAGCTGGGTATTTGTCAAGTAGTTGAGGCACTTCCACACTCACTGATGGTTATGTCATGTCCTCACTGTCTTGACCCACCAGCCGAATGTGATCAGATCTATTTTCCCTAACAAGATTATCATTGTAATCCCATGCCTCTAATTCAATATTCATCTTTTCAAATATTTCGAGGTTTTCAAGAGGATTGTCATGAATTTTACGAACCAAACATTGAATGGTTGGATCAATCTTACTTAGCAATCTCTGTCGCAAATAATAAGTTTCAATATTTCCTTCTGCTTGGTAAGGAATTTGGCTTAGATGAAGACACATCCGTAAGAAGCTTTTAAGGTTTGTTGAATTATGGTTCTCATTGAAAGGGTAATAATGTGAGCTGGTTGTATCCATGACATTTCTTTCTATTGACAAGAAAGACGTTCAAATTTTTGTCCAATTTATTCAAGATCTTATCTTTTCCATTACACATTGTTTTATATCTGTCTCAATTGATTGTATCTTTGTAAATATAGATTGGGAACAACTATGGTGGCTACATTGGAAATTTCATTATACGTAACCCTGCACTCCTAGCTGGTTAGTTGAGGAGTAGGTCTAGCTACATATTAGTTTACCTAAATGTTTATACTGCACTCATTTTTTGTGATCTGTTTTGAATTTTTTGATGTTTGTCTCACGCTCTTTTTTCGGTCTAACCTCTTTTGATTTGTCCTTTTGGTTTTGTTTCCTTGTAAGGCCTTATATTTTCTTTTGTATTTTGTTAAATAAGACTTCGCATGAAAGATGTTCCCTTTGGTTCAAAGGAAAATGTGGCTAAATAGAAAAGGGCTTTGTGACACTACAACATTTGGCTAACCATTAATCCTTCTTCTTTGCATTGATTATATTTTGGTTGATGATGTTCTGACAGAAAATATGATCCTTGTGTAAGGAAATATTTGTGTCAAACCATGATATCTATTTCTATTCTAGAAACCTCATCCCTAAAATTGGTTCTTTACGTTTCCATGTTCTCCATGTTGATCCAATCAAGTAGAGAAGGATAAGGGGAAAATCCAAATGAGAAAACCAATATCATATGCCTTACATATGATTCTCTAAAGGAAAAACCTCTTCTCCTCTCAATAAGTCGGAATCCATCTTTCGCCCGTGAAATGAACAAGTTCTGATGTGTAGTCCTATATAAAATATATAAATAAGGGTGAAAGGAGAGAAAGCATTCTTACTAGGGAGGTAAAGCAAGCAACTTCACTGGGGTATTTGCAATAGTTTCTAGAAATAGAGCAATGTTTGCGTTCCTGAAGTGACTCCACTAGGATACTATCTAGGCCTACTAGCAGTGGAGCAACAAGAGAGATGAAAAACTATACTCTTAAAATCTAAATCTTGCGTGCTACATTACCCTTCTCCTATCTTGAAACGTTGTGATATTTCTGGTGATGTGTTTGTGTTAAACTGAGAAGTAATGAACGGGACTATGTTTACATATTGAGTAAGTGGGGAAGCTGGAGTGATCTAAATGATGAATCAATACTCTCTGAAGAAATAGATCATGGACAAAGAATTTACCAAGGTAGAGAAACACCAGTACCACATGTACAAAGAACCACCTACACAACATGTGCACAACATCACATGTACATGACACCACCTGCACAATGTATACACAATGCCATATGTACACTGCACCATTGTACAACTTGTACACAATACCACATGTACACATTACCACATGCAAAACATGTATGCCACACCACATGTACACAATGCCACATGAAAGACATGTACACAACACCACCTTCATATAGCACCACTTGTACAACATGTACACAACACCACATGCACATAACACCACTTGTACGATCATGCAAACAACACCATATGCACATAGCGCCACATGTACAACATGCACGTAACACTACCTGTACATAGCACCACATATCCAACATTCACACAACACTATTTGTACCATCCTGTACATAACATTTCATAAGCAACATGTACACATGCTATGTATACACAACATCGCATGTGCACAATATCACAAATGCAACATGTACAACATATACAAAATGTGCACAAAAATAGTACCACACATTGAAAACCATACTATATTTACCAAGAAACCTTGCTTCAAGTGTCTTATCCATGCTTGTCCCAACATGTCACCGACCACACTACTTTCATTTCATTTTTGTATCCCTCAGTATAACGTGTCAATAACATAAGCATAAGCATAATACAAGAATACAATATAAATTCATATCCACATGATACTGACCTCATATATTTGTCATGACTACTCTTCCCACTTGATTCCTCATAGTCAGGAACCTCTTCATGTCATTCACTTGCATAAGCAATCATTCCTCCACAAGAATGATTCCTAATGACCTATCAGACAGTGACATAGATACATGGATACATACATACATATACATAAACATCAACATAAAATAATAATGATCTCGTTAGTCAACGTCATACATACATACATATGTACATATAAAATAATCATGATCCATGATAATCTTGTTGGACATGACATACATACATACATACATACATACATACATACATACATACATGTATACATATATAATATCAGCATAATCATGATCACAACATAATTACCAGATAACATAAGGTCTAGGTTAAAATAACTTCCTTATTATAGCATGCACAACATTAAGAATAGTCATTCCCAACATAGCCAAGGCATCTGACGCCTCAGATCCATTTACTTTACCTTTTTGGTTACCTTTCTCATGTATGTACTACTACCGTCCATTTACCACAATGAACCCAACCATTCCAACTGACTGTCATAGTCTTACCCTCTTTTGCGCCTACTCATGCATCGAGCTTCATCCATGTCTTACATTACCTATCGGGTACATACAACTCTCCCTTAGCTCCATTAACATTCCTCTTTCCCAACCAATTCCCAAGACTCAAATCATAAAAGGCAAGACAAGAAACAACCCAAAAGAAAACCATGAAAACCAATAACAACAATACAACACCACAACCAAAGTGGCATGATCATGCACTAGACACAAACAAAACCACAAATCAAGCGCAAGAAAATCACAAAAGAGTAAAAGCACAAGACGAAAACAAAACCACATATCAAGCATGAAAATTCACCAAAATACCAAAATAAATCAACAGACTTCATTACTCAATCCCCATGGTTCCCAAGGAAGGTTCAACCTAGTTCTTCTTTAATATTTCATGGCAACCTCTCTTGCCATACAGCTCCATGCATCATGTTGTCATTAACATAATTGTTAGTGCATAAATAAACATAACAATACACTAGTTACGCCATCTTGTTGTTCCAAGCACGTTGCTTGCAAGTGAACACATCCATGCCATATCTCAAGGGAATCCAATCATTTGACAGATCCACCTGTAACTAAAGACTAGATAATATACATGTCAAGAACATGTTCATGAATATAACATATATCCCCATAATGTTATACAAATTCAAGGTTAATAAGACTTCCTGCATGCAAAAAACTCATTCGTTTGGAATTAGGGTTTCCAAACATAGGCAAATAAATTCTTGCCCAATTCCTTTCTTTTACGTTTTTTTACCTTGTTACAATCGAGGGTTACTATGCATTGTCACATCACCCAACTGTTAGTGATATAAACACATCAACTACTACCTTGTCAAGATAATACCGACATGCTTCCTGCAACTGCTCACACATGTCAACCACATGTTCCAAATATCAAGACAATCATATCTATTAAATTGAAATCAACCTTCACAAACAATCATGTCATAATCCATAAGCAACTCATAGTCATTAGACATAATGTTACAACTATCACCTACTACAATCAAGTACATATCAACTGTCTCAACACATATGTGTTAGGAAAACCATCTTAAAGAAAGATCATTGGAACAAATACTCATATTATGAAATTCATCAAACATTTAACCAACTTGCAAACATACCATGTTAAATAAATTAACTAGATGACATAATCAAACACTGAAACATAAAATAGATGACATAAGTAGACTCATGCCTTGATGTATCTCAAGTGAGGCTATCTTGTCTACACAATCAAGCTAGTTAGCACGATATAACTTCTCAACACATCAGCTTAAACATAAATAATATCATGTTATCCATAACAATCACTAAGTAACATGTTCACGTCCTAACTCATAAACATTGATCATTCATACATATCAATCACATATGAAATGTCAATCCAAATTAGAACAACACCATATCACAAATATGTCAGCTCATACCTGAATATTGTAGCCATAACCATCTTCATAGGTCAAACCAGGTTAACACAGTACATATAACATGAAGATCTCAATGAAATAACCCTAACCATCAAATTAATAGCATATAACAACAATAAGCTATATATCATCCTCATCAACAACAAATAACCTAATCATCAAATTATCTAACATAAAACAACAATATCAATGCATACAACCATAGGTTACCATCACTCTTGACTATCCAACTCATGTGCATATGGATATGCTAATCAACTAACATATGTCATGAATGTAACCATAACATCAAAAGACATGTACATAAATCTAATGTATATAAACCTAATGCATATAACAATCCTTGACTTACATACCTACATGCCAAACATACAATAGATATATGATGATCTGCTCTTATCCCAAAGTCTAATGCTACAACCTCTTTATGATGATCTGCATCTCCTACTCTATCTGAACCAACATATTAGCATCATAACAACCAATAGCACCATGATGACCTAAAGTGCATACAATGACTTCACAAGGCATGTTTGACCTACTATTCATGCATAACTATAACCAAGACCATACATGCATATAGACATATAACACATGAGTACCAAACCATATACACCTCATTCTAGCTAGAGTCAAGTCATCAATGCATGACCATATCAACTACAAAAACCATGATCTCATGCATGAAAACAACCATTACTCCATTATACACATTGCCACATGCAACTATCAACACACATAAGAAATTCCTATCAACTACACATACGCATGAATGCATGTAGTCGAGCATAAGCGATCAATTATTGTAACCAACCTACAAGACTGATACATGTAATCAAACATTCAAGAATGTAGCCTAGCATACAAGGATGTAAGTAGATGACATAAAATCAACATATAAGTGACATATAATACATATGCAACCAGTCACATAATCACAACAAATACATTCCACAAAATCAGTATCAAATCCTCCATGATAACAATACCACAACCATAATCAATCATCAAGCAAATGCAACAAGCACATGAAATGCAAGTGTAGGAGACACACATGTAACTGACTTGCATGCATGACCAACACACACTGCCCATCTAGTCTGAGATTTGAACCATGCTCTAATGCCACTATGTAACACCCTCCTCCCACATTCACCTAAGTAACCATTCCAACCAGGGTAAACATGAGACAAGAGGCTACTATGATCAGATTTGAACTCCTAGGTGACCTTAAGGAAGTGGAATCGATGGAACATCACACATAGTCATCCAGCATCATCAACATAACCCTTAGGAGCCAAGTCATCCACTCATACAACCTGTCCCTGGGTTCCATTGTTGTTCTAGACCTCTGTTGATGCCTCAAAAATTACTGCAACAACATGGGGAAAACCACCTGGTCAGGGACTTGAATACCATCCCCTATCTGTTTGGAATAATGGCTCCAACTGGATCTAATGGGGTGGCTTACAAACTAGAATACATGTATATTAATCTATCTATTTCCCGGGGGTTACTTATGTTTGTGTGATCTAGAATAATTGTCCTTAGTGTATGATAATAAAGATTGATAAAAAACTTGCAGAAATGAAAAGATTTTAAAATAATTATTTTGATTAACTAGTTAATCAAAACATTTGATGAAACACATATCACAACAAATAATGTTAAAAACATTTCTCATATATGTATTAAGGATGAAAATTCTAGCATGTTCATAAGTGAATTAATATAAAACTGCATTAAAAGAGATACATATAATAAACAATACAAAGAGAAATGACTATCAATTCATAAACAAAACAAATATACAATGATAAAAGTACCCAATGTATATGACTCTACTCATGAAAGAAATAGTTCCAGTCCAGTATTTTTCATTAAGATGGTTTCAAAAGTACAAAAGTGCAAGCTTCCAAAGCCTTCTTTACAAAACTTCAGGACTCTAATCTGGTGGTTCTACTAAGACAAACTTTAAAAGTACAGTAGTGCAAGCTTCCAAAGTTTTTCTTTATAAAATTTGGGGACCCTTTCTTTGTAGACATGAAAGGGTTTATATAATAAAAATAAAGTATAAAAATAGACATTACATGAAAGTTCTGAGGAGGTTAAAACAACTCTCCTTAAAATAAGTGACAAAAATACAGAAATAGAAATTGTTGAAATGACGAGCTCAAGAATGCAATTGTGTCTATTCTTTCATTCGCTGCCTGAGCTCGTAAATATCCATCATTGGCTTAACTTCAGGAGGCTGACCTGTCCTCATGCGTAGCTATCCTATGTACACTACATCTGAAAGTGTACGAAGCATATGGGTGGATGAGTTAGCAAGGAAGCGTAGCATTAGCCACTAACTGTGTGGATTCACAAGATATCTCCAATACACTTCCCAGTTAAGTTTGGTCAACTTTTTAATTTCTTATTCCTTTATTTTTGAATTTTCCTGCCGTTGTCTTTCCAGGAATTTGATATCAGTGAGACTGCCAAGTAGGCATTGTTGAATCGGGTTAGCATTGTGCAGGTTATCATTGATAGTTTCAATGATGTTATTTGCAACATCGGTTTCTCTGGACACTGCTCTTTCTACCCGTTTCAATTGAATGTCCCGATCAATAAAGAGGATTTACTTATTTGATTCCTCTATTCTAGGAAGATTCGATGCTCTGCCTTCTAGAGTATCTTTCCATGTTATAAATCTTGAGATTTTTTCATCAATATCATTGAAAGTCACCCTTAGATCAGATGATTGATTCATTAATGAATCACTTGTAACACAGTGAATTGATGATAGACATCTTTTGACAGAAAATTTCTTGTTTCCTTGATAACGGAGTGTTGAGATCCAATGCTTCTTTTATAAAATCCTCCACTTTAGGATTGTCCTTCAACTAATCAAGCAAGAATTGGAGTTGTTGTATTTGGACATCCTTAGTACCTGTCTCTGTCTGATATTGGAGCTTTAATTGATCAAAGCTCTGCTGTAATTGGGACATTTGTGTTTTCATTTGATGGTCAATACTTTGTCTCTCTTCTGCCAACTATTGCTCTAACTACTAAATTATTTCTTCTTTTTCTCTGACTAGTTGTCAAACCTATGCTGCTTTGTCAATTGTAGCAAATGCATAAGCACTTGCAAACTGTGACAATTTTGTCAAATTCTATGAAGGATCAATGAGAGTATCCTTCCATACTATATCCATAGGTACATCACCAAGAATAGCTGTTGATGATGTTTCTGTTCTTCTCCTTTACCTCTATCTTTTCACCACAGTCCAATGTTTGGGACTGTAAACGACATCAAGAGGAGGGATTTCTTCTACTTTGAGGATAATTTGAGATGAAGGGAAGGCTGGGATGATATCAAATTCATCCGTAGTGAAAAATTTATCAGTAGCCCTATCAATAAACGATATTTGTCTAGTGTTTTGGGGTTTGCTAAAAATTTTCTCCATTTCAACATCTTTTGCCCCTTGTTGTCCTCTAAGTCATTGATCAAATTACTTCCAGGCTTCATCCAATTGATTCTTGAAGGAAGTTTCATCAGTATGTATTTCTGTGGATTTATCTTCCACTTCAATATCATTGGAAAGCTATTCTGATTTCTGTTCAGAATTCTTTTTTGAGCTCTTCTCTGAATTGTGCTTTGAGTTTTTCTCTAAGTTCTACTCAGAGCCCTGTTCTAATTTTTTCTCTGAATTATGCTTTGAAACTTATTCCAAGCCTTTTTGGAATAATTGGCTGAGGGATCCTCAACAGATCCAAAGGGGAATTTTGCAGTCTTCTTTCTCTGTACTGTTGGAATTGGGCTAGCCTTTTTGGATTCAATTTTAATGTGGCAAAATACTGCACTTGTTAAAATAGTTCATCTAATTCAAATAGATCATCATATTCATCATCTTCAAGACTGAATTGTCTAATTTTTACTTGGGCAGTGAAATTTTATGCAACTTGGTTAGGATCAAAATTTCTACTAGGAATGGTGGCAAGATTCAAACATGTAATGTTATCAATTTCAAGAGCAGCATTCTTGAAATCATGTGGAACATAAACATTGCATTGGATGGGGAGTGAAGGCCAAATATATTTCTTGGATTCCTTTAGGGTCTTTGTTAGTCCATCCCCTACAGTTTGGTAGGCAATATCCCTAGCAAGTAGTTTATCCAGGACATACAATGGGAGAACATGGGAAGGTGATAGACTTCCATATACTCTAACATAAGTAAAAACCTCTTCTCCAAACCACTTGCCTATTGGTATCGAATCAATTTTTGGCTCATCAGACAATCTTGGGGCCCTTTTGTCCAAAATGGCTTAGTAAATGGGTAGCATAACTCCTAGGAAAATTTTATATAAATGTTGTGGAAATTAGATTCCCACAAGGTTTTATGATATATATGGATGGGGGTGCAATCTTGAATGGTCCATTTCCATCCCGTGGTTGGGAAACTAGTAGTGAAACAGACCACATCCATTATATATGCATTCATAAAAAATGGTGGAACTAATCTGGTAGTGACATACCAATGGTTGCCTAAACTCTTGGATTTGGAAGGCAATGTTATTTGAAAGGATAGTGCTCCAATCCATTAAAAAATAATTCATTGCTACCTCAATAAGAGGAACCCATTAAACTGAGAACTTAGCTCTATTAGCATGCCTAAGTAGCCTACACATCATAGCTACGATAAGAATAGGGAGCGGGGAGAGAAGATATAGAGTGCATACCTAATTTCTCATGCTTGTGTTTGTTTGGGTAGGATCTCTAATGTTTAATTGGGTCTGATGCTACACAATTCTCGCTTGCAATGTGATCGAGGAAATATTTGTCATACACCTTCTGTGGGTCAGGTATATTATACATTTTCTTCAAGAATTCAATTGTAAAGGATCCGATGATTGTTTTCTTTGAAGTCAAGAATGTCCTATCGGCAATGTTAATATTCTCAATTATCTATTTTACCATATTGGTATAAGGTAGGATCTTGGGTCGAACAAAGATCCCATGAAGAAAAGAGCTGACAACTTCATAGTTGGAGGCTTCAGAAGTGGAAGTAGCATCTTTTGTTTCCACTCTTTGAATTACCTTAGGACCTTCACTTTAAAGAAATTTGTACATTGATTCTTAAGAGGATGTTCCACTGTCTATTGTGCATGTAGTATCTGAGAAAGGTGGGAGCATTTATGTTACATCGAGAGCAGAAGTTGTGGATTGTGAAGTCTCCATGGCTTTCTTTCCTTTCTTTTTCTTAGTCATCTTGTTACATAGCTTCTTCTATGGTTAAACCTACAAATTGGAAACACAGAGGAATGAAGAGAAATAGGTCTAAAATGCATAAGTGTTTGAACATACAAGGCTTCAAATGATGGGAATCATAGTTTAAATGAGAACAAATATATATGCATGCCATCAAATCACCTTGGGGCTTTAAATCATAAATAATGTTAGAATTATTTAATTTTGAAATTATGGCTTCGCGTGGTTATTTATTATCCCATTAATAGATCACATCACAAAAAAAAACCTTTCAAATGGTATTTAGAACCTCTTTCCATGTGTTCTGCTGATATGCAATAGTGATATCATTATATCAGTTCTTTAGGTATGGGAAGTGCGCGATGAAATGATTGCAATATCGCAATCGGAGGTCTTGGAGTAGAAGGGAATGGATATAGCCAAAGGCTTTGTGTGATTACGAAATCGTGAGGAATGATGTGGAATTATAGCAGGTCTGACTAATGATTAAAAAACACAGCTTTTCCTTTAAGTTATTCATTGTTATGATTTTGTTAAAGTCACATTTTTTAGCAAGTAGCTTTATTGCAATCGTAGAATCGGGGATGAAAGGAGCGACAGGCCTTTTGCTATTTTTTGATCCATCCGGACATGACATGTTTATGGATTGCATTAATTATTTTATCAGTTCGGGATAGTTTATCACATATCGCAATTGGAATGGTCCTCGGGTTTTTCATATATCGTGTTCATTATAAAATTGCGATGCAAACAAGTTTTGACATGAAGTAGTTTTTTGAAAATACTTAAGCCTTTTGAGTTTTGGACATGTTTGGTTCTCGAGGGCTATTCTTTATCGTATCGCAAGTTTCAAAAGGATAAAATGTGGAATTGGTCATTGAAACTTGTGAAATGCAATATGGCAAGATTTCTTTAAGGAAAGCTTATTCAAGTTGTTTGGGCCTAATGAATTTGGATTATTTTATTCAAAGAAAATCAAATTTGTCCTTTTAAAACCCTAAATTATGATATTTTCCTATGTCTTTTTTAATTTTTAAAGGGTCCCAATTTATTTATATAATAATTTCCTAAGATATTTATATATAAATAAATGGGGGGTTGTTGCACAACACAACAATTGGTGATTCACTAGAAGAACCAATTATCTCTGATTTAAAATAATGAAATTTCTAAAACTTTCCTAAGTAAAAATAATTCAGGAAAGGAAGAGTATTTTCAAAATATTTAGATAAGTAACATTACTCTGAATATAAAAAACTCACTTAATCATAATTCCTTTTATACCCTCTTATAGATGAAAATACTTTTTGTCTATATCAGTCTTTAATTGGTTGTAAAGATAAAGTAGGGGGATTTTTACAACTTAGTGTTTTAATATACTCATTTGTCATAGGTAGAGCCACTGCTACCAACAAGCGTTCATAGCCTCAACAGGGTTACCTTTTAACCATCAATGATTCAGAATCCCATCCATTTAAGAGTGCAATATTTAGAGATAATTTCAAAAGTATATATATATTTCATTTTTTCTTTTTTATTTATTTACTTTTCTTTTGACAATTTTTTGCATTACCTAAAAGCCATTGTCCTGGTTTGGTGACCAAAAAGTGACAATGCCATTCATTGGTTGTAATTGAACTGAAAAAGCTGGCTCGTGATGAGATGCCTTGTCTTAAGATTAAGAAAATCATAAGCCGTTACCCTGGCTTGGTATTCAGTGTTGGTAATGTCAGTCTATTATTTCCCTATTAACATGGTAAGCAGGCTCATGATGAGACCCCATATCTTTTAAGGTTAATATATTTTTGAATTAAACTCTAAAAAGGTAAAGTTAATGGATGGGGAGAATCATTGACTCCCTAAGAGTTTTCGATGACAATTTTTAGAGTTAGAGATTTTTAGCTGTAAATAGTCTTTACTTTGTTAAAGATATTTTTTCTTGACTGAAAATAGAATAAAAGGATTTTATAAAGTTTAGGGCTTTTCAAAGAATTAACAACTTCAATGGAAAAAGGAAATTTCAGAGTTTTATGATACTTATCTAATTTTCAATGTTGTGGTCATTTCCTCAAGAATTCCTACTTTCAAAGCGAAAGATCATAAAATGTTTCAAGATATCCTATTGTGAAGACAAAGTAATGCTATTGAACATTATTTTCTAACAGAACTAAAAATGTAAATGCAATAATGCTACTGTAGAAGATATTATCTTCTAAGAAAATAAGTTTTTCAAAATAAGCCCATTGACAAGAAGGGAATCTCTCTTTCTTGATAAATCTTGCAATATGAATGTTGATGGGCCTATTTGTTTAGCAAATTGAAATGGTCCAAGCCACATTTTCTAGAATCTAGTATGCTTTCCTTTTTCCTCATGTTCATTGTCCCATTTAAGGATGAGATATCCAATTTGAAAAGGTTTTGTGGAAACAAAACTTGCATCAAAAGAAGATTTGACTAGTTGTTGATGATGAGCATGTGTAAGCTTGTCTTTTTCTCTTTCTTCTTCTAGTTTAAGAATTTGTGATTGTCTTAGGTGTAAAGAAGAAGAAGGTATTTATTCAATAAATTGGACTAGGACTAATGAGGGAAGAACTAGATCTGAAAGGATGATAGCCTCTTTCTCATATACTAGATGAAAGGAGAAGTGTGTATTGAGGCCTTCTAAGTTATTCGATCTTCCCATAGAGAAAATGTCAAATATTTGTGCCAATTCTTTTGGCTTTGATCAACAGTTCTTTTAATAATTCTTATGAGGTTCTTATTGGTTGATTCTGCTAGACCATTTCCTTGGGGGTAGTAGTTAGCAGAGTACTTAAGTTTAAAACCCCTCTTAAGAGAAAATTCAGTTATATTATTTCCTGGAAAGTAAGACGCTTTATCAAACATAAGTGTAGCTGGTAAGCCAAATATAGTAATAATGAATTGATAAATGAATTCAATGATAGCATCAGAATTGACTACCTTTAGTGGAATTGCTTCCACCCACTTAGTAAAATAGTTTGTAGCTATAAGGATATAGTTATGTTTCTTTGAAGAATGAGGAACAATGTCACCTATGATGTCCAATCCCCATTGTTGAAAAGGTTGTTCAATGTTGACCAGTTGAAGAGGTAAGGCTAGTTTTCATTGTCTTCTAGTAGCAGTTTGGCATTTCCTCGCGTATTCATGGGTATCCTTGAACAAAGTTGGCCAATAGTACTCAACATGCAAGATCGTATGTGCAGTAGTATCTCCTCAAAAATGTCCACCAGGTGGTCCATCATGGAGTTCCTACAAAACCTTCCGTGCTTCAAACTTTTCAAGGCATCTTAATAATACAAAATCATAATTTCTTCTGAATAACACATCATCAATGATTTCATATTGATTTTCTTTTAATCTTAAACCCCTTTTCCTTTTGTGATTGAGTTCAAGGGGAGCATATCTATTTTTTTAATAGAAAATGAGATCAACATATTGGGACTCTGAATCGTTTAGGCTTACCTTCCATATGTGTATAGTACTACCTAAGTCCTCATATGTTGGTAGGTTGGAAGTTCCTGTAAGCAATCTGCAAAAACCTTGTCATTTGACAATTTTGGCTTGTTTAGTGTCAATATCATATTCTTGCAAGGTTGTTACCCAATTTTCCTCTTTTTCCCCTACTTCCCTTTGCATAAGAAATTGTCTTTTTGCTAAGAATGCGACTATTATTTTAGTGTGTGTTTTTAGGAGAAAAGGCCTGAAGTGCTTTACAAATTTGAAACAGCAAAAGCTTGCTTCTCCACCTCTAAATAATTTAGTTCAACACCTTGAAAATTAGAACTAAAGAAAGAGATGGGTGCTTCAATTTGTTGATCATTAAGTTGTGTTAGAACAACAACATAAGATGTTTGAGAAGCGAAAGTGTACAAGATGAAATGATTAGAAAAATTTGGAGTTGTTAAAGAGGGAGAATTCATAATGGCTTGTTTGATTAAATCAAAAGCTTCCCTTTCGTTATGTCCCCACTTAAAGATTGAATTTTTCTTAATCATGGTTTGTAATGGTAAAACAATTTGGGAAAAGTCAGGGACAAATCTCTTAACAAAATTTATCTAACCTAGAAAGGACTGCATAGATTTTTTATTATGGGGCAAAGAAATTTCAGAAATTTCTTTTATTCTATCTGGATCGATACAGATGCCCTTTTTGGATATAATAAACCCTAAAATCTTACCTTCATCTAGAGAAAAATAAGATTTCTTTGGATTTAATGAAATTCCATACTTCTTGCAACATTCAAATATCTTCTTCAAGTCATGTAAATGGTTGTTTCTCTTCTTGGAATAAACAATTATGTCATCCAAGTAAATGACAATAGTTTTTTTTAATCAGGCCCTTGCATTGATTAAACCAAAAGGCATTTTCTGGTAGGCATAGGTCCCCCATTTAGTTATGAATGTAGTTTTTAACCTATCATTTGGGTGGATCAAGATTTGGTTATATCCTGAAAATCCATCAAGAAAAGATATTAGTTCATAACTAGCTAATGATTGTAGTATTTTCTCCATAGTCTGTAATGGGAAATTGTCCTTCTGACAAGCTTTATTGAGATTTCTAAAATCTATGCAAGTACGAATGTCACCATTTTTCTTCTTGAAATGCACTAAGTTTAAAACCAATTTTGTATACCTAGCAAGAAATATAATCTTGGCTTTAAGGAGTTTAATCAACTCAGAATTGATTTGGCTTTCTAGATTGGGGTGAATTTTCCCTTATTTCTATTGTACTGGTTTGTCATTGGATATCATGGGAATAATGTGGTGTATGATGGAGGTATCATATGTTTTAAGATCATTGTAGCTCCAAGAAAAGATAATTTTATGCATTTTTAACAAACGAATAAAGGATAATCTCTCATCAGGTGTGAGACCAAGTCCTAGATTGATGTTTTGTGGTTTGATATCAGTTCCAAGGATTACTAGTTCAAATCCTAAGGTTGAAGTTTGGATTTTAGAATTAGTAACCTTCTTAAATTTGTCTTTTATATCATAAAGATATTCAAGTTTTACCACAAATTTAGGTATGTGATTCTCATTGGATTTTTGTTTCAATTGATTATCATATTCATTTTCATCAATTATCTGATCATCATATGATCCTTCAGATGTTAAAAAGCTTCGGATATCTTTGTGGTCATTAAACACTCGCCAATTGGTGACATTATCGAGAATGGATGGTCAAAAAATTAATTCTATGGAAAATCTATTTAGATTATAGTCTTCTGATGGTATAATCTTGGATGCTATATTAGCGAGAAGGTCAGCACTTTCATTTTGAATTCTAGGGATAGGAGAGATGTTGAATGCTAAAAAATGTGAAGTAAGGTCCTAGACTAATGATTGGTAATGTTTTAAATGTCTAGAGAGACAATGAATGGTGTTTCTTACTTGTTTGATAACAATTTCATAATCTCCAAATACTTGAAGATATTTGATATCAAGACCTATTTCTTTATACAAACCCTGGATCAGTGCCTCATATTCAGTAGTATTATTTGTGCATTCAAATTCCAACCTACATGCTAGCATTGTTTTTTCTCCTTCTAGACTAATTAATATACAACTAGCTCCTGCACCATCATTGGATTTAGATCCATCAAAATATAATGTCCAAAACAAAGTTTTAACCAATGGTTTATCTACAAGATTTATACATATGGAAGAATATGTTTGAGAAAATTTCTCAATCTGGGAAGTAACATAGTAATTCAAAAAAGGTGACTTATGTGCATTGAAGTCAAAAATGACTTACCAGAGTAGTTTCCAATGATATTATTGTTAAAGACTACTAGTTCATTTTCATCTTCAAAATCAATTATTGTATGTTTCAATTTTTTTCTCAGTCAATTATGATTTGATTTGGATTTCCATTGTAAGGGAGCCACATGTGAGACCAATCTATTGCAAAATAGCCATGAAGTTTCTTAGACCAATCTCTACTAAGAATTAAACCATAAAAGTCAAGAATATCATCCACGATTATGTCAATTACCTGACAAACTTTTGGATTAGAAGAAAGTCTAATGGTCACTGAATTCATTTCCCCTAAGACTTATACTTTTTTTCTATCAAGTTGAACAATGTGGACTGCATAATTTTGGGGTAAAACATTTTATTTGATGCAGACTGATCTTGGCATTATGTTTGAAGAGGCCCCTGATTCTATCAAGTAGTTGTGTTGATTTTTATTGAATATTTCATAAGTCAAGAGGAAAGGGGGAGTATGTGAGTTAAATCTATCCCCAACTAAGATAGCATCGGTAGGATAAACCTTATTTTATGAATCGTTGGGAGGTTTACCCATTCCTCTAGAAGCTTTGGATAACATAGTGGTAGGAAGAGGAGAATCTGGAACTGCATTCAATTCTTTTAGTAATAGCTTTTGCTGATGTTTAATATTACTGAGCTCATGAAGAGAGATATTTTATGTGGCTTTCTTCATGTCCTCCACTCTGTTAAATTCCCTGGTATCAACAACTACTAAGGTTTTGGATGAAGATGGAGGATTAGATGAGGATGGGGTTCGTTGAGGAGATGTAAAACAAGACTTTTTATTGACCACTTTATCCTTGGTAGCATAGGTTGAGGGATTTTTCTTTTGGGTTGATTGTGTTGAATTAATAAATCCTTTGATCCTAGTGCTAACAGGTAAAGCTTCTTGCTCATCTTCATCGTTAGAAGTAGGTAGGATAAAATCCCACATCCCATGTACTTCAACCAATTCTTCATCTTCAGTCTCATCATCAGATAATGCAGTTTCTTCATCATATTCATCTAAATAAAACTCAGCATTGGATATTGTATTTGGAGGTTGAGGATTAGATTATTGATTCCTCTTGAAGGATCTAAAATGTTTCTAAGAACATGACTCAGATACCTTTTTCTTAATTTATACGATCTCATTTGACATGGTTTTAAGGACTTTTTACAAGCCTTCAAGATCAAAAGGATCCTTAGGGGATTTCTTCTTTGATTCTTCCTTAAATGTGACCCTTTTTGTCTTTCTTTCTTCCAGGGATGTTTTCTTTTCCAATGCAACTATTCTATTTTCTACAGAGAAGGATTCTTTCATGTTTTCTACTAAAGTAGCCTTATTGGCTCTATAAAAAAAAATCGCTATATTGGAAGCAAGAGAAGAAATACAGCACTCGATCTGGACATCAACACTAGGGCTTGATGTGGCTAGGATTTTGTTTAGCAATTTATTAAATCTGGAGTTGAAATCTTTAATATTTTCACCTGAATTAGCTTTTAAATTAGAAAGATCATTAATAAGGGATGCAATTGTGCGGTCATCACCAAATTTATCTAAGAATTGTTCTTCAAACATGTCCCAATTAGTAATAGACTCTGGTGGTAATGAAAAATACCATGAACCTGCTGATCCTTGGAGGTTGTAGGGAAATAATCTTACTACATAGTCTTCTTCAACTACTCCATTAAGATTAATGGCTAACATATAATTATGGAGGTGCTCTTTAGCAGGTATCCCATCATCAGGATTAAATTTTGGTAGCCGTCTTTTAGGATGCTTAGGTAAATCATGGAGAGGTGTTGCCATTTGTAGAGCTCAAGGATTGGACCATGGCCTGACTACTGATGGTGGTTGTTGTTATTGTCTTCCCACCATTATTGGAGTTTGAGAAGAGGTGGATATTGAGGGTGATTGTGTGGAAGAAGAGGAAAGTTTTGTATTAGTGTTGGATGAACTAGAACCAGTACATTGAGAAGAAGGGGTATTAACAGGAATGAATGGAGGGAATGAAGGTGTTTGTGGAGGATAATTTGACAAAACCTCACTAGTAGATTTTTGTGATTCAGATTTATTAGTCTTATTTCGGAAAGAAAGAAGAGGAAAATCAAATGGAGGAACCCCAAGTTTATCGCTTTGAGAACAAGTTAGAATCTGAGTAGGTTGTCAAATAGAAGTTACACTTCCTTCAAAAGTTTTAGATAACACAGGATTTTCTGCTGAAATAAAGATTTCTCCTAATTTCTTTATTAAAGTCTGGACCTCAGGTGATTCAGGATTATAATTTGAAGAGGGTGCTTCAGGAAATGTACTAGGAGATTTAGGAGGTGATTTCTCAACTTCTGATCTAGAAATAGGAGTTTTGGATGAAGATCTAGAAGTTGGAGGTGATCTTGAGGGGGAGTGACTCTTGGAATGGCTTGTTAATTTAGATTGAGTTCTATTTTCCATTCATATTTGGTGGCCCTCCTTCTAGCGCCAAAATGTTGATGCTTCGAAAATCGTTACAATAACATGGGGGAAAACTACCCGGTTAGAGACTTGAATACTATCCCTTATCCATTTGGAATATGTAGAAATTTTGAATAATATAACACTTATTCACAGAGATTATCCTGATTATACACTATTTGCAGAATGCATGCATAATACATAACCTCCTCTACCATTGATCATCAATTTGCGGAATTAAAAACAATCGCATGCGCACATTGAAACATCAATCACACATATCAACATAGTATGTAATGGGGAAAGCATACAGCTGAAAACCCCCAACTATCTATATATTATAATGATAGAGAACATGTAACAATACATAGTACAATACTCCTCACAAGTACTCGATACTATCTCCACCTGCTACACACAAACTAGCTCAGATCTAAACAAGTCATGGGTTCAAATCTCCTCCACTGTTTGCTTGCCTCTACTGCGCAATCCAAGTTGAGAAATAGATCTGATCCAAGTTTGAATTCCTTTGGGTTGTACTGTGCAATCCTCATTGGAAATCTCAATCAATGATTGTGCAAATCTCACGCACAGCTATAGTTACAACTGATGGTAGTCTCACCCTTTCACCCACCTCTAACACTTGTCTCCACTGAACTATCCATGCACTGAGTTAACTGATGTATTCTTTAGTTGATTTATGAGTTAATAATTAGTGAATTAATTAATAATTAATTCACATCACTCATCACTAGTGTATTTGGCAGTTAGACTAAATACAACTAGTTCAACTAAGTCAAACTGAACACAACTCCATCAACTCCTCAATCAACTCCACCAAACTCAATCATTTGAGTTCTAACTGAAGTCCATCATGCAATAGCTCAACTAACCCATAGGAAAAGTGTATTTCTTTCTGGCAGTTGCACGTGCCACATCCGTAGCTCGAACTGAAGTGTTTCAAGAGGATAAAATAATGTTTATAGTCCAAATATTATTAAGAGCTAATAATATTCGACTGTTCTATTTTTAGACTAGCAGTCTCAAAATAGACTCCGCCCATATGTCTAAAAATATAGGTCCATTTATTTTTACCAACATGACCAATCATCCATAAATAGCATCCTGCAACTCATAGACCATGATCCATATGTCTAAAAATAGACATAGTCTAAAAATAGACTTTGCACCAAAAATAGCCTATGGGCCCACTTAGTGAAAGCGACTTCTTTTCACTAAGCTCCATCATCTTGTTGCATTTTCAACACTCCCTCTCAACACGATATGGATTATCTGCAACCCCTATCCCGCCTCTGTGGTATTCGAATTTGCTCCTGGTGAGCACCTTCGTCAAGATATCAGCATCTTGATCCCCCGTGGGAATGTATGAAAGTAACATGATTCTCCATTGCACACAATCTCTGATATGATGGTACCTGATGTCGATGTGCTTGGATCTATCATGAAATACTAGATTAGCCAAGAGTTTAATGTAACTCTAGTTATCACAATAAATCATAGTAGGCTCCAAGTGTGACTCGACCAGGATCTTCCTCATCCATATAGCCTCGCATGCAACCAAACTTGCTGCCATATACTCGGCCTCTACTAAACTGAGTGCCACGGATCTCTGCTTCCTGCTGTACCAAGAAACTGATGTTGACCCGATACTAAAGATCCCTCCAGATGTGCTCTTTCTGTCCGTTGGGCTCCCTGCCCAATCTGTATCCGTGAAGCCACATAGCTTCACCTCATCCTCCTGTTTGTACCACAATCCATATCCTGATGTGCCTCTGAGATAAGGCAATACATGCTTGCCTGCCTTCCAGAAGAGCTTGGTTGGATTAACCATAGCCTGTGAAAGCTGGTTAACAGCATAGCATATATCGGGTCGTGTATTGACCAGATACATAAGTGACCCCACCAACTGTCGATAAACAGTGGCATCCACTACCTTTGCTGAAGTAGCATCCTCCTTCCTCCAACCTCCAGGAAGAGGAGTATCAACAAGCTTGCAGCCATGCATGTTGAACTTCTCCAGTATCTCCCGGGCATACTTACCCTGAGAAACAAATAGTCCATCACTGCGCTGCCAAATTTCCAATCCCAGGAAATAATGGAGGAGGCCCAAGTCCTTCATCTCAAACTCTCTAGCAAGATCCTCCTTGCATGAAAGTATCAACAACTCATCTCCCGTCAAAATCAAATCATCTACATAAAGTACAATGATCAGCAACTTACCCTCCACCACAATCTGGTATAGGTTAGGATCTGCCTCACTCTTGGAGAATCCAAGTCTAGTGAAATAACTGTCTATCCGTGTGTACCAAGCACGAGGTGCTTGTTTCAACCCATACATCGCTCTCTTGAGCCTGCACACATGCAACTCGTTGCTAAAGATCTCGAAACCTTCGGGCTGCTCTATGTACACCTCCTCCTCAATGACTCCTTTGAGGAACGCAATCTTCACATCCATCTGATGGATGTGCCACCCCATCTACACTGAGAGAGAAATAATCATCCATATGGAAGAATACCTTGCGACAGGTGCAAAGGTCTCCTCATAGTCGATCCCCTCTATCTGTGAGAAGCCTCGGGCAACAAATCTTGCCTTGTACTTCTCCACACTCTCGTCAACTGCTTGCTTCACTTTGTAGATCCATCTCGAACCCACCACTGATTTTCCCTCCAGTCTTGGGACAATCTCCCATGCACTGTTTCTGACAATCGAATCATACTCTTCCACCATGGAATCTACCCATGCAAGATCCTCCACAGCTTCCTCGAGAGAGGATGGCTCAGTCACGACACATTTGCTCACAAGATCCATGTATCCAGTGTACCGATCAGGTGACTGTCTCTGTCTGCGCTGTGTTGTAGGTGGTCCTACAACCTTCTCTGCATCTTGAGCCAGTCGCTTAGCTTCTGTAGTGCGCTTTTGCCCTCTGATGGTTGGCGCTGCATGAGTGGTCTCTTCCACTCCATGAACTTCATCTTGTGGCTGATCCACATCCTGAAGCTCATCATTAGGAACTAATAGCTCCTCATCTGCATGCAAGTGTGGCTCCCTCTCAAGCGAACACTTCATGGCTTTCTCCTCTTGAAATTTGATATCCCATCACACAACAGTCTTGCGACTGTCTGGCAAATACACACAATATTTGTGGGGCGTATCAGTGTACCCCACAAATATCCCAACCTCTGCGGTCGGCTCCAGCTTCTTCCTGGCATCCTTTGTCACATGCATGTAAACAGGAGAACCAAAAATCCTCAAATGGGAAATGTCAGGCCTCTTACCAGAATAAGCCTCCTCCGGTGTACTCATGCCAAGTATCTTGTGAGGACAACGGTTCTGCACATATACTGCAGTATTGCATGCCTCTACCCACAAGTGAAGGGGTAGGCCCTGATCATGCAACATCGCCCGTGTAGCACCCATTATCATTCTGTTCTTCTGATCAGCAACCCCGTTCTGCTGTGGGTTATGGGGAGCTATGAGCTCTCTTCGAACCCCGTCTACGCTGCAAAAGTCCTTGAACTCACCAGAGATGAATTCACCACCATTGTCACTCCGAAGAGCCTTCACCTTCTTCCCCAATTCCTTCTCGACCAGTGCTTTGAACTCACGGAACTTTGAGTATGTCTCGCTCTTCTTCTGCATGAAGAAGATCCAGCACTTTCGAGAGAAATCATCAACAAATATCACATAGTACTTGTGCTTTGCTGTCAAAGCCACTAAGAAAGGTCCACACACGTCTATGTGAATTCTCTCAAGGATCGTCGTGGTGCGACTATCCTTCTTGTGAAAGGTGGCTTTCACAAATTTTCCCAAAGTACACCCCTTGCACTGATCTGACTGCACAAGAGTGCCTTTAGGAAGCCCAGTAGAAATCTGTTGTAGTATCTTCAAGGCTCCATGGTGAAGGTGGCCCAATATCCGGTGACATAGCTCGCCATCATCCAGGCTCACCAATCCTTCTGCCTTGCATGCCATTGCTGTGCAGCCATCTACATGCAATTGATAAAGGTTCTTGACTTGAACCCCTATCTTCCGGGTTTCTCCAGTTGTCTTACTGCGCAGGAAAGCCTTTCCCTCGCTGAAGACAACATCATATCCCTTGTCTTCTAACATCGCCACAGAGATAAGATTCTTCTTAAATCCTGGAACATGCATCACTTCCTTCAATACGAAGGGTTTACCAGACTCCGTCTCAAAGGAAATGGTACCGATACTGATCGCACTATATCTACCATCATCGCCCATATCGATGTGCACTCCAAGATCTTTCTCATCTAGATCAGAAAACAAATCTCGATCTCCTGTCATGTGAAAAGATGCACCACTGTCCAAGAACCATACCAATCCCATCACACTTGATACCAAGCATGCGATTAGTGAAAAATCTAGCTCAAACTGCAAGGCTAAGGCCTCTCCCACTGCAGATCCAGCAACTTGCTTATTTTTCTTCTTCTGCGGACAATTTGTGGCATAATGTCCGTGTTGGTGACAGTGAAAGCACTTCACCTTGGACATGTCCTGCTTCTTGCCTTTCGCACCGAAATGAGAAACTTTCTTGCTCTTCCCCTTCTTTGATTTGGCAGCCAAAGCACAATTTTCTTCATTAGATGCCTTTGATGAAGATCCATCCCTGGTATTCTGCCTGATCTCCTCTTGCACAAGATCAGACCAAAGTCTCTCCCATCCTGCCAATTTCTCCCGACCATTGACAGAGTCTTGATAGGAATGCCAACTCTTCAGAAGACCAAGGAGAGCCAAGCTCACCAAGTCCTCATCATCGACAATCACCCCCACACTTCCCAGCTCATCCCAGCATTGGGTGAACTTCGTGAGATACTTGTGCATACTGTCCCCTTTCTCACACTTAATGTTTCTGAGTTTATCCTTGAGTGCAAACTTCCTCTGGTCGCTCTTACTTTGGAATAAATCTGTCAACGCTTTCCACATCAAGTATGGAGAATCCTTTCCATGCAGGCTGGATACAATGTGATCCTTCACACCCTCCAACAGAATCCTTCGACACTTTATTGTCTTCTTTTGCCAAGCCTCAACTTGAGGAGCATCAGTAGGCTTTAGGACCTCAGCATCTATGAACTCCTTCAACCCATTGTCATCTAACACCGCCTCCATCCTGTCTTTCCATGCAATATAATTCGAGCTTCCTTCAAGGGCATACTCCAATCGCAATCCGTTGAAAGACATTTCAACTTCGACACCAAGAAAACACTGCTACAAATTCGAATTCCACCGGCTCAAAACTCAACCGCTTCTGATCTAAAATTCGTGAGAACAAAGTATTTCTCATACAGATATTGACTGTATGGGAATTTACTGGATATCTCACCTTCCAAAAGAAGGATGAATCCAGAGGCTACCTGGCCCGATTACAGACTCTGCCTGAAGAAATAAAATGTAATCACTTTCTGAATAATAGATCTGATGATCAACTTCGCTCTGATACCATGTAGAAATTTTGAATAATATAACACTTATTCACAGAGATTATCCTGATTATACACTATTTTCGGAATGCATGCATAATACATAACCTCCTCTACCATTGATCATCAATTTGCGGAATTAAAAACAATCGCATGTGCACATTGAAACATCAATCACACATATCAACATAGTATGTAATGGGGAAAGCATAGAGCTGAAAACCCCCAACTATCTGTATATTATAATGATAGAGAAAATGTAACAATACATAGTACAATACTCCTCACAAGTACTCAGTACTATCTCCACCTGCTACACACAAACTAGCTCAGATCTGAACAAGTTACGGGTTCAAATCTCCTCCATTGTTTGCTTGCCTCTACTGCGCAATCCAAGTTGAGAAATAGATCTGATCCAAGTTCGAATTCATTTGGCTTGTACTGCGCAATCCTCATTGGCAATCTCAATCAATGATTGTGCAAATCTCATGCACAGCTATAGTCACAACTAATAGTAGTCTCACCCTTTCACCCACCTCTAACACTTGTCTCCAATGAACTGTCCATGCACTGAGTTAACTGATGTATTCTTTAGTTGATTTATGAGTTAATAATTATTGAATTAATTAATAATTAATTCACATCACTCATCACTAGTGTATTTGGCAGTTAGACTAAATACAACTAGTTCAACTAAGTCAAACTGAACACAACTCCATCAACTCCACAATCAACTCCACCAAACTCAATCACTTGAGTTCTAACTGAAGTCCATCATGCAATAGCTCAACTAACCCATAGGAAAAGTGTAGTTCCTTCTGGCAGTTGCACGTGCCACATTCGTAGCTCGAACTGAAGTGCTGCAAGAGGATAAGATAATGTTTACAGTCCAAATATTATTAAGAGCTAATAATATTCGACGGTTCTATTTTTGGACTGGCAGTTTAAAAATAGACTCTGCCCATATGTCTAAAAATATAGGTCCATCTATTTTTACCAACATGACCAATCATCCATAAATAGCATCCTACAACTCATAGACCATGATCCATATGTCTAAAAATAGACATAGTCTAAAAATAGACTTTGCACCAAAAATAGCCTGCGGGCCCACTTAGTGAAGGTGACTTCTTTTCACTAAGCTCCATCATCTTGTTGCATTTTCAACATAATAGTGTCTCCGACTGGATATAATGGGACCAGTTTCCCAATAAAATGTGATAGGATGGATAGAGTGTTTATGACCAAAAAATAAGTGATAGATGGGGTACTTTACAAACTAGAATCCATTTATATTAATCTATCTATTACCCGAGGTTTACTTATGTTTATGCGATCTAGAATAATTGTCCTTAGTGTATGATAATAAAGATTGATCAAACATTTTTTGAGACGTGTTTTTTGGCGATAATCACGTCAAAATTCATTTGTCGATGTGTTTCGAACCAGCAAGTGTGGTTCATCATCAGGACAAGATGAAGAACCAGATCATGGAAACAAGTTAAATAGAGAGACCAGTCATACAAACGGATAGAAAGAAATGGCTACTTTTGACCAAATGAAATGGCTACAATGGAATGGACCTCAACTACAATTGACTCGACCAAGAAATGAGGCAAAGGTTGATAAATAATAAATTCATTAAATAATTAGTTAATTGTTAGATTTAGCTATTTTATTTAAAATTAAATATATAACCTAAATAATTGTTAAGGGACATTATAAGTTCTTCCTTTTTAATTTAAAAGACCACAAATAAACTTATGAATGAATGTTTATTAATTAAATAATCAATTAGTTAATTTGTTTATTAAGTTTATTTATATATATAAATATATATATGTAAAAATCCAATTTTTAATTCAACTAATATATTTATTTTTACTTGAATATAAGTTATAATTAGAGTTAAATTAGGATTAAACATAAATGTCTACTAATTAATCACTCACTTAGTTAAATAGTTTTAAAACTTTATTTATTCAATAAGAAGGTCATTAATTAAAAGTTCAATGAAAGGGATATAACAAGAACCTATATTTAAGAACATTATGTTAAGCTATCTTATCTTCTTATTACAATATGAAAATAAAATTATAAGACTATTATTATAGGAACAAACAAAAAATATTAATAAAATAGGAAAAATAGGGGTAAAAAGTACCAAGAAGAAGAAAAAACATAAGAGGGAACAAAAGCAACGAGAAGACAAGGGAATAAAACTAGAAAGGAAAACAAAGGAGGGTAAATGAAGGGGGGGGGGGCTAAGAGGAAAGGGTAGGGATCCAATAGTTGCTAATCTTCGAGACGTCATCCCTATTAAGATTGCTCAACCTCCTTTCGATTTGTATGGCTTCCCTAAACTTACGGTGATGAAAAGGAGAAATCTTAGCAATAACTTGGGCCTCCTCAATACATATATGATGCTTAGACTTCTCCACGTGTTCAACCAAGGCTGAAGATCGGGTCTTCCCATGCTTGATGTTGGTTGCATGCTCATGAATCCTCTAATTAATAGAGCACCCAATTTCACCAACATAGGGGGTCCCACAAGAACAAGGAATAACATAAACACCTTTCATGTCCTTGGGGTCAATAGGGTATTTTATATACCTATGGGAGTTACGAATGGTGTTAAGGGGTCTAAAGGTAGACATTTATGTTTAACCCTAGCTTAACCCTAATTATAACTTATATTCAAGTAAAAATAAATATATTTATTGAATTAAAAATTGGATTTTTACATATATATAAATAAACTTAATAAACAAACAAACTAATTGATTATTTAATTAATAAATTTTCATTCGTAAGTTTATTTGAGGTCCTTAAAAGAAAAAATTTAAAAAGGAAGAACTTATAATGTCCCTTAACAATTATTTAGGATATATATTTAGTTTTAAATAAAATAACTAAATCTAACAATTAACTAATTATTTAATGAATTTATTATTTATCAACCTTACCCTCATTTCTTGGTCGAGTCTGTTGTAGCTGAGGTCCAGTCCATTGTAGCCATTTCATTTGGTAAAAAGTAGTCATTCATTTCTAGCCGTTTGAATGACTGGTCTCTCTATTTAACTTGTTGCCATGATCTGGTTCTTCATCTTATCCTGACGATGAACCACACTTGTTAGTTCGAAACACGTCGACAAATGAATTTTGATGTGATTATCACTGAAAAACATGTCTCAAAAACTTGATATGGATCACAAAAGCCTTAATTCAATAATTGATCAAACACTTACAGAAGGGAAAAGATTTTAAAATAATTATTTTGATTAAATAGTTAATCAAAATGATTGATGAAACACATATCACATCAAATAACGTTCAAAAAATTTTCTCATATATGTATTAAGGATGACAATTCTAGCATGTTAAGAAGCGAATTAATATATAACTGCATTAAAAGAGATACATATAATAAACAATACAAAGAGAAATGATTATCAATTCATAAACAAAACAAATATACATTGATAAAAGTACCCGATATATATGACTCTTCTCATGAAAGAAATAGTTCTAGTCCAGTCTTTTTCATTAAGATGGTTTCAAAAGTATTGTTAGAGCCTAGATTTACCTCAGGCTGAGAAAGGTAGGATCTAGGGCCAACATCAAACCACGCTTAAACTAGTAGCTAGCCCTACCAAGTTGGGAGAGGGCTCTCTGCTGGTCAATCTCAGCAAAATGTGATCGCTAAATGCTTGAGATGACTGATATAACTACTTATCTTAGGCTAGGTATAAGTGCAAAGAGTTTGATTGAATAAAATGATGTTTTGTTGGCTCTAATGAAAAGGCAGATCTTGGGTGCAGGGAATGAGGCTCAGTCTTGCAGAGATCTCAATGGGGCAAGGTAGGCAACTGATTTTGGCACTTCAAATCGAATGAGATGGAGGGATTAGACAGGTGAGGAGTTGAAGAGGGCAAGAGAAGCCATGGATCCTCTCCAAATAGCTGAAAACATCAAGAAACTAAAGCAAACCTCAAGTAGAGCACTGCAATTTCAATGGATTCTACTTTCACTCTTGTTTGATTTAGTTAGGAAGAAACAAGATAGATAATGTCACACATAACACATAAGTAAATTCATAGCTATGGAAGAAAGAACTGTACCAAAACAAAATGCCACATGGATCCCAAAGAGTGATACAAACCCTGGTCTCAATATCTTAGCCAAAATGCTGATATGAGTGTACAATAAAGCTCCTTACTTTCTCAAGAGTCCAACCATGCTAATGAATGAAAAACAAAATAATATAGACAAACCATAGCTCATCCTAACCTCTAGGGGTCGAGCTCACATTTTTAGGAGCTATTCCAACTAATTCTAAACTGAGAACTAGAAATTAGGCAGTGGAACAGCATGCCTCTAGAAACAAGGGAACTGATTCATTCAGTTTCAAACAACTTTTTAACAGATGAATCTACCTCCATAAGTGAAAATTTGACATATTTACATCATGATCCATCAATTTACATTAAATTAAATGAAAAATTTGACATTAAGAAGGTGAAAAAGTCAAATTGGCAAAAGCTAGGTGAAAAATAGAGTATACTTGGTCAAACTAGCAAAATTTTCCCTATGGGCCGCACCTGATTTCTCTATGCGTAGTGCCTGTTTGGAGCCACTTTTGAAGGCCTTCCCGGTGTCCAAATTCACTCCAAGTGTACTTGTTGGAAAGGTCTACCTGTCTAATTTACAACCTAAGTGGAATTTGTCAATTTAGCCTCCATTTCCCCCTCCAAAATTCAGTTCTCCCAACACTGCTTCCTGTGTGTCAAAATAGGGGCAGTAAGGTCATTTTTTTAGTGTTTTTGACCTTTCTGAGGGCTCAAAACCTGTCCAAATTTCTTGGACATTGGTAGGTAATAATATTTGTCCATGCCAAATCCAAAAATGTTGAGTTTTTTTCATTTGGAGGCTCCCATTGAAAGCGAGCGCCGGATGGCGCAACGCATAGAGTAAGAATTCCCCTTTTTTGAGCAAAAAATTCCAAAAATGAAAAAAGTGCCACAAATTTTTTGGAATTTGGGTTGAGTCTTCACCATCAAGAATTTTTTTGGGCCAAGGAAGCCTCATCCAATATCTGAAGTATATCATGCTCCTTTCGTCTCTTTGATGCCCTTTTCAGTTTTGCATTTAAGCTCCCAATTCTTGCCTTGCAAACTTTGTTTCTTGCTATGTAATGATATGCCATATGCCTCAACAATGTCTTCTCCTTGTTGGCCTTCTCCAAAAACCTCTCTAAGTGGATATTACCTCTTTCAAGCCATGACTCCCGTTCGGCATTGACCTCTTGCTCAAGTGAAGTGAGCTCCACCCTCCTCCTTTGGGCAGCTTGGCGATTCTCACGAATGTTTTGCAACTCCATAATTGCTTTTTGATCTTCAAGCTGCTTATTTATTTACTCCAGGTACTTTATTATCCACTTAGCCCTTTCCAAATTGAGGGACAAGGCATTGATGTCCGCCTACTGTTCTTGGATGACTTCTTTGAGATTTGTGCTTTGCGGGCCCACATCAGTATCATCACCCTCAATGAGAATGAAATCATTCTCTTGCTCACCTGATGGTCCTTCATCCTATAATGGCCTCTTGCCTTTGTCCTAAACCTATTGCGTCGATGACGGAAGCGAGACCCCTTCCACCTTGGGTGGAGATAATACTCACTTAGCTGCTGCGAACAACCGTCTAGTGCCCTTTTGATAAGTGATAAACACCGGCATACTAGTGGTCTGTGTCTCATGACCCTCATGCTGATATGAAGGTTCACCTGTCTCATGCAAAACCTCGGGAGGTCCCTGAGGAGCTGTGAAAAACTCACGAGAAATGAAGTCCTCCCAAGTGATGCCCTGCAAGCCAAGCTGATGGATGACCACAATCTTAATGAGAGCAAAATGGTAAATACTGTTGAACTGCTGTTGAGGAGTCTTGTGCTATACTAGGGTGGTCATTTTCTCAATATTTTGGCACATGAAGTAGGGGAGGTTCATCATCCTCACCCTAGTAAAATGCATCAGCAGCCTGATATGGTAGGCATATAAGCAGGAAAACCGGCCCTCACAGCTAAAATACTTCATTATCAGTTTCATCAAAGGAGCATAAGAATCTTTGAGGTACCGAAAAGGAAAAACTCTATTGAGTTGTCTCAAATAACCGGGCTTGATGTATGGTTCATAATGCTGCCTATCAATTTACTGCCTCTTGTTCCATTGTTCTCCAATGTTAGGAATATCGGTTGCTAGTGAAATAGATTCTGGTGTTAAAGTGAATGTGACACTAGCTAGAGTGGCTTGACCATCATGTAAATGAAGCACAAACAAATGGGCCAACTCATGATGAAACTGGATTCTAGCAACCATCTCACAAAATTCATAGCAGGACTAGTGTTGGAAACAAGTGATGGCGAGAGGGCAAGCCTGTAACTCAACAAGAGTGGTAGGTTCTTCTCGAATATGTTTGCCACCTCTATGAGGCCTCCTGGGTGCCTGTACCTCTGTAGGTGAGTCACTGTGTGTCTCCTCTTCATGATCATATGAGGGATCAGACTCCATCTCTGCTAGTGGGTGAGCTATCTTGATGAGGAATAGGAAATTTATGGTGTTTCTTGATTTTCTGCCACCAAGGGAAAAATATGTGAGGGACTATGGAGGGAGGAAACAATGAGGATTTTGGGACTATTAGGATAGGGTTTAGTTAGGGAAATAGAGGATTAGGAAATTATTTGGGAGTTTTGGGTATAGCACTAGGGTTTGGGGATTTTTAGTAAGGGTTTCGGAAAATGGGAATGGGGGATAGGGATTTATGATTTTTTTTGGGGGGAAATATGGGAGTTAGAGAATAGGGGAATAAAATGGGAAAATGAGTGAGGGAGTGGGAAGGTGAGGGAATGGGAAAATGGACTTGGTAGCTAAATAATCAATGCAAACCTTAGGCACTATTTTCTTTGAGAGATGCAAAGAGGTAGGGTTTGATTTTTGTTTACACAATGCACCATAAACTTTCTAACAAACTCTTTCACGAGCCAAGAGGAGAGCTGCACTTACTCGTTCAGTGGAGGATTTGGGCGATTTTGGCGTTTTGAGGGAGTTGTTGAAGAAACTAGGCTTGGCAGCTCTATGTGCCACACCTTAAACCCAACGCACCGCTCACTGTGTATGCACCGCGCCGATTCAAATTTCCACTAAGAATCGTAGCCCTATGCACCGTGCCTGTTGTGTGCGCTGCGCCACTTGCCCAGTGCACCGTGCCTCTAAATTCGGGCAGTTTTCTCAGCAATGTTCTCCCTTGACTCAAACACAACCTCGCTTTGCTCACTTTTGGTTCTTTGAATGCAAATGGGCTTTTCGAATTGAAGAAATCATTTATATACAAGCAGCTTTTAATTTTTGATGCATAAAAACCCACTTTTACAATGTTTGGAATATGACTTTATTTTTTAACTCTGTTTTTGAGCTTTTTCACTTTATTTGAGCTTGTGATGAACTGAATGACTTGTGTTTTGTTTGCTTTGTAGGGGATTGGAGCTACTAAGGCTAGGGAAAGTGACCAGGGTTGCATATGAAGGAAATAAAATTACATGAATTTATACAATAAAATCTGAAATACTCTGTTTTTCCTCAAAACAGAGTTTTGAGGAAAAATACATCTCTGAGCACTTGATTATGAAATTTATTGATACTAGAACCTCCTCATGTGCCTGCTGACTGTTATTGGACATTTTGAAACCCTTTTTGATGGAACCCTAATGAAACCCTAGATCTAATAACAATGAAACCCTAGAAAAGACTTTTGCAAACTTTAAAGACAAAAAGTGATAGTACATGATATTGATGAGTAAACATGAGCCAGCAGGTAAATGACATGAGGGAAACTGTAGGAGAAGCCACTACCATTAGATGATCCATGAGCCCAATGGAATGCAGTTGACTGGGCAGGATACCTAATATGCAATGCAACAAGAGGATTTAATCTCTAAAGGAGGGATGAAGATACCGAAACTAACTTTGGCTCCAATGGGGATGGTAGCTCCTTGAAGGTGCCAAGAACTACAGATCTTTGGGAAAGCAGGCAGTGCCTTCGTCCATTGAGCTATGGAGTCAATAACTTCGATAAATCAAAACCAAACTCTTGACTCAATAACTCAATTTCAGGATTGAAAACTAACTCAAAAATGACTTACTTTCAAGACTAAAATCAACTGAAAGACTTGACTCTAACAAACCAAACCAAAACTGAAATCAAGCCTCAGTTTTATAGCCTTCGCCTCGAGCCCCAAACTGAAGAATGAAAACAATACATACTTGCAATGGAATTTAAACAAACTGGTATATACAATGATGAGTAGGACAGCAGAAAATATTTCACAAATAATACCATTTGAGGAGCCGACCGTTGACCAGCCCACCAGGATAGTCTTCGCCATTCATTTCTCGTAAAAGGAAAGCATTCTAGCCCCGATATGTAGTGATCTTGTATGGTCCTTTCCAAATATTTTCAAACTTTCCATGTTTACCTTTCTCTTCGTTCCTTGCATCCCATTTCAGCACTATGTCTCCTATGTCAAATCTGTCCACCTTTGCTTTTCAATCATATATCCTCTTGATTCTCTCCTGCAGCTTGAAAGTGTTCTGAAATACCTCCTCTCTAGTTTGCTGCAAATGAATCATTTGATTGATCCTCCACTGCAAACTATCATCTTCGCTATCTACTTCTTGCAAAAGTTTGACCACCGGGATTGCCAGAGAGGTTGGGAAGACTGTGTCCACACCATACACAAGCTCAAAAGGAGACATGCCTATAGATTTCTTTTGACTTACCCTGTCTGCCCAAAGTGCATTGACCAGCTTTTTGTGCCAACTTTTCTTATTAGTTTCCAGCAGCTTCTTGATAATGTTGACAAGAGATTTATTTGAGGATTCCACCAATCCATTGCCTTGTGGGTAATAGGCAATCAAATGCCCCAAAGTGATTTGATACTTATGACAAAAGTCAATCATTCTTTTAGATTTAAAGGCTACTGCATTGTCAGTGATCAGCTTATTGGGATAGCCAAAATGAGACAAAATGTTGTTTTCAAGAAATGAGATAATTACTGAATCAGTGGCCTACCTTGTGGGAATCACCTCAATCCATTTGATGAAATAATCTATCATTGTGAGGATCCACTTATGCTATGCTGAAGAAGAAGGATGGATCTCACCAATGAAATCCAAACCCCACTGCTGAAATGGAGCACTTACTTCAATGGGCTTGAGTGGTAAAGGCTGCAACTTCCTCTTTCCTTGAAAAATCTGACATTCGTGGCAGCTGGCTACTGTTTTGTACACATCAGCAAAAAGAGTTGGCCAATAATACCCCGCTCTCAATATTTTATTGGCCATGGTCTTCCAAAAGAGATGGCCTCCGCAATCTCCTTTATGAAAGTCTTTTATAACCTGTTTTGCCTCTTCTTCTACTAAACAATTCAGCAAGACACCACTGGGGTCTTTCCAATAGAGTGCACCATTCATGATACAAAATTTTGCAGCCTTCAATTTCAGTGTCCTACTTTTGTTCTTAGCCATTCCAGGTGGTGATGACAGATTTTGGAGTACATAAACAATGTCTGAATACCAAGGAGAAAGAAGGAAAATTTCTGATACCTGAGCGAGCAGATTCTCTTCATCTTCCTCAGACATAGTAGCAATTATATTAATGTCCAAAGCATACAGATTTGACTCAGCCATTAGTTTTTCCAGCCCCTGTCCTTTAATGAGCTTTGTCAGTTTGATTTCCATGTCATACTCCAACAAAGCAGCAATCCATTTTCCTCTTCTCCCCTCCGGATTTGTTTGCACTAAGACATCCTTAACAGTAACATTAGGGACATAAGCAAGGATGTGAGAATGAAAAATATAAACCCGAAAACCTTTTAATGCTTTTACCAAAGAAAGGGCCTATTTTTCAATTAGATTGTACTTCAATATCGCATCCCTTATGGTTCTGCTAAAAAATGCAATTGGTTTCTCAAGCTGGTCTCTTTTCTGCATCAAGACCGCTGCCATAGTATGATCCGAGGAAAATGAAAACAAAATAAAATCCTGAGTATAGTTCAAGCTGATCGAAACCAGAGCTGAAGAAAGAGCTAATTTCACCAAATTGAAAGACTTAATTGCTTCCGTAGTCCACCTAACTGCACTATCTTTTTTGAGCATGTTTGTGATTTCTCTTAAATGTTCTGCAAGATTGGGCACAAAGCGATGTAAGAAATTTATCTTACCATTGAAGGATTGGATTTCTTTCTTACTTCGTGGAAAATCAATCTTTTGAATGGCCTCCACCCGAGCTGGATCGATGCGGATTCCCTCCTTTGAGATAATATGCCCGAGAAGCTTGCCTTCATCCATGGCAAACAAACTTTTCTTTGGATTGAGAGAGATGCCATACTTCCTACACCGCTGAAATACAATCTTCAAATGATAAAGGTGATCTTCATCTGAATTAGAGAAAACGGTCAAGTCATCAAGATAAACAACTAGAAAGACATCTTTTTCATTAGCAAATGTGATATCCATCACCCGCTGAAAGGTTGCACCAGCATTTTTCAATCTGAAAGGCATCTTTGCATAATGAAAAGTTCCCCACGGAGTGGTGAACGCTGTTTTGTCTCGATCATCCTCATGGACCAGGGCAAAAACAGGGTTATGTATCCAAATGCCAATTTCAGCACCTTCCCTTCCTACCGCGCCATCAAAATCCATGCTCCGCAGGCCTGCATCATCCTCTTCCAAATGCTGAAATTTTGTTTGTTCTGTTTCTCTTCCTTGTTGTCCATCAATATGTTGCTTCTGTCAGAAGGTTGATTGCTCAACAGTACTATCAAGTCTTTGCCTTTCTTACTTTAAGACTTCTCTAAAATTTTCAGTGATCTCGGGAATGTCTTCTACTTCAACTACTTGGCTATTCACATCATTAAAGCTATCTGAACACAGAACAAATGATTATAAATCAACATGTGCATAGTTGATTGGATGATTTACTGGTTTCTCCTTGCTAGTGATCATGTACATCATCTTTTGTTCCCGGTATAGTTTCCTCATCTGACCAAACACAGGAATGGTAGCATAGGAGAAATCAAGCTGCATTGTTCCTTTAATCTTTGATCCCCAAGATCTGGAAAGAAGCATGCCAAATCTAGGAGGTATATCTACCACAACCACATCCATCAAAACAATTTTAGCCAGAATCTGATCCAAACTAACCACCAAATCCTTGATAAGACCAATGCACCTTACTCTACCAAAATTAAAAGAGTAAAGGTCATGATACTTTCTAGTGATATCCAATCCCAATTTCTCCATGATGGCCTTAGGCATTAGACTATGAGAGGCTCCAGAATCAAACATAGCATTATGTAACACAAAGTCATGCACCCTAAGACTGATATAAAAAGGAGCGACATCACTATCTTAAGGCTGACCTTCCAATGCTGGCCCAAAAATCAACTCAGGGCTGTCATCCTCCACATTCACCATGTCAGATGATGGATCTAAATTCAAAATTTTAGACACTTGACCTTTATAATTTCTATTCTTCATCAACTCAGTCAAAGGAATGGATATTTTTAACTTAGTAATTTCATTTTCTAAGTTAAAAACTGAAACTTTTTCTACCTCTTTCGCTGAAACATCCTTCTTTTCTGTTTTCTCCTTTGACACACTTGGCTGATTAGGTCTCTCATTTGATGCTAGTGTTTTATTGGCGATAGGATCAACTGTCTCTTTTCCCTTTTTCTACACAATGGGAGGATCATTCTTTGGCACTGCTACCTCCTTCCTTTTCTGAATTGGATTTACGGGCACGTCTCTACTTCGGAGTGAATATTGTCGCTGCTGAGCTGACAAAGCATTCATGTATCCTCTTTGGTATTCATCGAACTCTTCCTCAGGAACTGTTTCATTTTCCAAAATAAAATTTTCATCCCTTTGTTCAGCTAAATTCTCGGAGTACTCCTCATCTTCAGTGATGAAAATTGGCATATCATCAGGCGTAAAGAAATGATTCCCTTCTCCAATCACATTCTCCTCTTCATCTAATTCCAGACCATGTACAAAATTCTACTGTAAGGGTGTCTGCACCTGCTGCTACGCTGCTTAATCTTGTGCTCGCTGTTATCTTTGTTTGATTCTAAATTGTGGCTATTGTTGACCACGAAAGTTAGGATTTTTGACTTGTGGTTCAGGCTTGTCAAGTTTCAATCTATCAAACATCTGCTCCATCTTCCGAAGCACTTGATCTGAAGTGGAAGCCTCTTCCTTTATTGTGACTTTCTTTTCAGCTCTTGCTCTAGCTCTCTTGGCAAGCAGATTTGCTTCAACGCTGACTGCAATCTTCTGCATGTCTTCCAAAGTGGCCAGATCTCTCTCTCTTAATTGATAGGCCATATCAGTATCAAAACCGTCTGGAAACTTAATCAAGGCTAGCCCCATAGGTGGCTTTATATGATCAGGAATTGCATTGTAAATAGAGTTGAATCTAATACAATAATCTTGGACAGACTCACCAACATTCTGCTTGATGTGCTCATATTTGGAAAGGATCTGAAGAGGATTTTTCTTCACTTCCCAGCAATCTAAGAATTGTCTCTGCAGATTAGCCAATGTAGTGATACTTGCAGCTGGCAAAGCTCTGAACCATTTCCTTACTTCACCACCAAAGGTTTGTACAAACAGTCTCATTGTCACGTTTTCTACATCAATCTCATGGAGGTCAAAGAAATCTGTCATCTTATCCACATGTTGCTGAGCTGTAACACTATGAGGAGTGCCATCAAACAATGGAATTTTTCTTTGATAATCGGCAGGCATATCATCCAAATTTTGAGGCAGCACAAGGGGTGAAAAATGAGCAGCCATTGCTCTTGGTGGATTCGGTCTTGGGGATGTTGGGGGAGTGGGTGCAGCTGATGTATGGGGAATATGAGGAGGTGTGTGTGGAGGCGAAGAAATTTTGGAAGTTTGAGGAGTAGAAGGAGTAGACGGAGGTGATACTACTGCAGACTTTTGATCAGAGATAGTAGGCTGCACAGGGATGGTGGGAATGAAAGGAGTTTCGGTGGGAATTCTAGAGCTAGATGCAATTGCGGAGGATCCAAGGGTTGCAGATGCAGTTTCTAAGAAATCAGCGATGTTCGAAGCCACGATTGAAGTCTGGAGCTGTTTCAAGATATAATCATCAATTGATTTATTGGCCCTTTCAGTTTCAAGAGCTGTGACAAACTCTGGATTCAGGACAGTAGAACCAACAACACTTTCGGATTTTGTTTCAAACAGTGACAGACCAAACTGTTCGTCAAACTCAAGATCTTCAAGATACTCAAAAACCACAGGACATGAATGAGATTTGAACATGGGAATTATAGAACTTTCTTGACGAAGGATTCTTGGAATAAGATTGGGATTTTCGTACACAGGAGGGGGATCTGGATCTGGATTAGCTCTGGTATATCTTCTGGAAGCTAGTGTGCTACTATTTCCAAGAAATCAAATGGACATTAGCAACTTGTTCAACCTATCAAGTCCTAAACTTATCATCCAAAGCTTAGAATTATCAGATGTACTAGGGTGATTTTCAGGTTACATATTTCATTTATAAGACTAGGCAGGAGATTGACTGAAGTAGCTTTTATCTACTTACGCTAATGCAAAGAAAAAGCATTTCGAAGGCTACCTGGCTAATCTTCAGACTCCGTCTATAGTTTATAAAATGAAGAACACTAATAAACAAACAATTTCGTCCCCAGCGGAGTCACCACTATGTTAGAGCCTAAATTTACCTCAGGCTAAGAAAGGTAGGATCCAGGGCCAACATCAAACCAGGCTTAACCTGGTAGCTAGCCCTACCAGGTTGGGAGAGGGCTCTCTCCTGGTCAATCTCAGCAAAATGTGATCGCTAAAGGCTTGAGATGACTAATATAACTACTTATCTTAGGCTAGGTATAAGTGCAAAGAGTTTGATTGAATAAAATGATGTTTTGTTGGCTCTAATGAAAAGGCAGATCTTGGGTGCAGGGAATGAGGCTCAGTCTTGCAGAGATCTCAATGGGGCAAGGTAGGAAACTGATTTTAGCACTTCAAATCGAATGAGATGGAGGGATTAGATAGGTGAGAAGTTGAAGAGGGCAAGAGAAGCCATGGATCCTCTCCAAATAGCTGAAAACATCAAGAAACTAAAGCAAACCTCAAGTAGAGCACTGCAATTTCAATGGATTCTACTTTCACTCTTATTTGATTTAGCTCGGAAGAAACAAGATAGATAATGTCACACATAACGCATAAGAAAATTCAAAACTACAGAAGAAAGCACTGTACCAAAACAAAATTCCATAGGGAACCCAAAGAGTGCTGCAAACCCTGGTCTCAATTCCTTTGCCAAAATGCTTATATGAGTGTACAATAAAGCTCCTTACTTTCTCAAGAGTCCAACCATGCTAATGACTGAAAAACCACATAATATAGACAAACCATAGCTCATCCTAGCCTCTAGGGGTCGAGCTCACATGTTTAGGAGCTGTTCCAACTAATTCTAAATTGAGAACTAGAAATTAGGCAGTGGAACAACATGCCGCTAGAAACAAGGGAACCGATTCATTCAGTTTCAAACAACTTTTTAACAGATGAATCTACCTCCATAAGTGAAAATTTGACATATTTACATCATGATCCATCAATGTACATTAAATTACATCGTAAATTCGACATTAAGAAGGTGAAAAATTCAAACTGGTAAAAGCTAGGCGAAAAACAGAGTATACTTGGTCAAACTGGCAAAATTTTCCCTATGCGCCGTGCCTGATTTCTCTATGCATAGCACTTGTTTGGAGCCACTTTTTAAGGCCTTTCCGGTGTCCAAATTCACTTCCAGTGTACTTTCTGTAAAGGTCTACCTGTCTAATTTTCAACCCAAGTGGAATTTTTCAATTTTGCCTTGATTTGCCCCTCCAAAATTCAATTCTCCCAACATTGCTTCCTGTGTGTCAAAATAGGGGCAGTAAGGTCATTTTTTGAGTGTTTTTGACCTTTTTGAGGGCTCAAAACCTGTCCAAATTTCTTGGCCACTGGTAGGCAAGCATATTTTTCCATGCCAAATCCAAAAATGCTGAGTTTTTGTAATTTGGAGGCTCCCATCAAAAGCGACCGCCAAGTGGCGTGACGCATAGAGCAGAAATCCCTATTTTTTGAGCAAAAAATTCCAAAAATGCAAAAATTGCCCCAAATTTTTTGGAATTTGGGCTGTGTCTTCTCCATCAAGCATTGTGTTGGGCCAAGGAAGCCTCATCCAATATCTGAAGTCTATCATGCTCCTTTCGCCTCTTTGATGCCCTTTTCAGTTTTTCCTTTTAGCTCCTGATTCTTGCCTTGCAAACTTTGTTTCTCGCTATGTAATGATATGCCATATGCCTCAACAATGTATTCTCCTTGTTGGCCTTCTCTAGCAACCTCTCTAAGTGGATATTACCTCTTTCAAGCCATGACTCCCAATCGGCATTGCCCTCTTGCTCAAGTGAAGTGAGCTCCACCCTCCTCCTTTGGGCAGCTTGGCGATTCTCCCGAATGTTTTGTAACTCCATAATCTCTTGTTGATCTTCAAGCTACTTATTTCTTTGCTCCAGGTACTTTATTATCCACTTAGCCCTTTCCACCTGCTGTTCTTGGATGACTTCTTTGAGATTTGTGCTTTGCGGGCCCACATCAGTATCATCACCCTCAATGAGAATTAAATCAGTCTCCCACTCACCTGATGGTCCTTCATCCTATAATGGCCTCTTTCCTTTGTCCTAAACCTACTGTGCTGATGATGGAAGCAAAACCCCTTCCACCCCGGGTGGAGATAATACTCGCTTAGCTGCTGCAAACAACTGTCTAGTGCCCTTCTGATAAGTGATAAACACCGGCATACTAGCATTCTGTGTCTCATGACCCTCGTACTGATATGAAGGTTCACTTATTTCATGAAAAACCTTGGGAGGTCCTTGAGGAGCTGTGAAAAACTCACGAGAAATGAAGTCCTCCCAAGTGATGCCCTGCAAGCCAAGCTGATGGATGACCACAATCTTAATGAGAGAAAAATGGTAAAGACTGTTGAACTGCTGCCGAGGAGTCTTGTGCTGTACTAGGGTGGTCATTTTCTCAATATTTCAGCACATGAAGTAGGGGAGGTTCATCATCCTCACCCTAGTAATATGCATCAGTAGCCTAATATGGTAGGCATATAAGAGGGAGAATTAGTCCTCACAGCTGAAATACTTCATTATCAGTTTCATCAAAGGAGCATAAGAATATTTGAGGTACTGAAAAGGAAAAAACTCTGCTGAGTTGTCTCAAATAACCAGGCTTGATGTATGGTTCATAATGCTACCTGTCAATTTGCTGCCTCTTGTTCCATTGTTCTCCAATGTTAGGAATACCGGTTGCTAGTGAAATAGATTCTGGTGTTAAAGTGAATGTGACACCAGCTAGAGTGGCTTGACCATCATGTAAATGAAGCACAAAAAAACAAGCCAACTCATGATGAAACTGGATTCTAGCAACCATCTCACAAAATTCATAGCAAGACTTGTGTTGGAAACAAGTGATGGTGAGAGGGAAAGCCTGTAACTCAGCAAGAGTGGTAGGTTCTTCTCGAATATGTTTGCCACCTCTATGAGGCCTCCTGGGTGCCTATAGCCCTGTAGGTGAGTCACTGTGTGTCTCCTCTTCATGATCATATGAGGGATCAGACTCCATCTCTGCTAGTGGGTGAGCTGTCTTGATGAGGAATAGGAAATTTATGGTGTTTCTTGATTTTCTGCCACCAAGGGAAAAATATGTGAGGGACTGTGGAGGGAGGAAACAATGAGGATTTTGGGACTGTTAGGACAGGGTTTAGTTAGGGAAACAAAGGATTAGGAAATGATTTGGGAGTTTTGGGTATAGCACTAGGGTTTGGGGATTTGTAGTAAGGGTTTGGGAAAATGGGAATGGGGGATAGGGATTTATGATTTTTTTTTTGGGGAATATGGGAGTTAGAGAATAGGGGAATAAACTGGGAAAATGAGTGAGGGAGTGGAAAGGTGAGGGAATGGGAAAATGGACTTGGTAGCCAAATAATCAATGCAAACCCTAGGCACTATTTTCTTTGAGAGATGCAAAGAGGTAGGGTTTGATTTTTGTTTACACAATCCACCATAAACTTTGTAACAAACTCTTTCACTAGCCAAGAGGAGAGCTGCACTTACTTGTTCAGTGGAGGATTTGGGCGATTTTGGCGTTTTGAGGGAGTTGTTGAAGAAACTGGGCTTGGCAGCTCTATGAGCCGCGCCTCAAACCCAACACACCACGCACTGTGTATGCACTGCGCCAGTTCAAATTTCCACTGAGAATCGCAGCCCTATGCGCCGCGCCTGCTGTGTGCGCTGCACCACTTGCCCAGTGCACCGTGCCTCTGAATTCGGGCAGTTTTCTCACCAATGTTCTCCCTTGACTCAAACACAGCCTTGCTTTGCTCACTTTTGGTTCTTTGAATGCAAATGGGCTTTTCAAATTGAAGAAATCATTTATATACAAGGAGCTTTTAATTTTTTATGCATAAAAACCCACTTTTACAATGTTTGGAATATGACTTTATTTTTTAACTCTGTTTTTGAGATTTTTCACTTTATTTGAGCTTGTGATGAACTGAATGACTTGTGTTTTGTTTGCTTTGCAAGGGATTGGAGCTACTGAGGCTAGGGAAAGTGACCAGGGTTGCAGGTGGAGTGATTTACATATGAAGGAAATAAAATTACATCTCTGAGCACTTGATTATGAAATTTATTGATACTGGAACCTCCTCATGTGCCTACTGACTGTTATTGGACATTTTGAAACCCTTTTTGATGAAACCCTAATGAAACCCTAGACCTAATGACAATGAAACCCTAGAAAAGACTTTTATAAACTTTAAAGACAAAAAGTGACAGTACATGATATTGATGAGTAAACATGAGCCAGCAGGTAAATGACATGAGGGAAACTGTAGGAGAAGCCACTACCGTAAGATGATCCATAAGCCTAATGGAATGCAGCTGACTGGGCGGGACACCTATTATGCAATGAAATAAGAGGATTTGATCTCTGACGGAGAGATGAAGATACCGACACTAATAAGTACAAAAGTGCAAGCTTCCAAAGCCTTCTTTACAAAAATTCAAGACTTTGATTCGGTGGTTCTATTAAGACAAACTTCAAAAGTAAAGTAGTGCAAACTTCCAAAGGTTTTCTTTATAAAAATTTTGGACCCCTTCTTTGTAAACATGAAAGGGTTTATATAATAAAAATAACATATAAAAATAGACATTACGTGAAAGTTTTGAGGAGGTTAAAACAAATATCCTTAAAATAAGTGACAAAAACACAAAAATAGAAATTGTTAAAATGATAAGCTCAAGAATGAAATTGTGTCTATTCTTTCATTCCCTGCCTAGCAAGGAAGTGTAGCATTAGCTAATGACTATGTGACTTGACAAGATATCTCCAATACACTTCCCAGTTGAGTTTGGTTAGATTTTTAATTTCTTCTTCCTTTATTTTTGAAGTTTCTTTCCATTGTCTTTCCAGGACTTTGATATCAGGAAGACTGCTAGGTGGGCATTCTTGATTCAGGTTAGCATTGTGCAGTTTATCGTTGATGCTTTTAATCATGTTATTTGCAACATCAGTTGCTCTGGAGACTTCTCTTTCTACCTGTTTCAATTGAATGTCCCAATCAGAAAAGAGGATTTCCTTGTGTGATTCCTTTATTCTAGGAAGATATGCTACCCTGCCTTCTGGAGTATCTTTCCATGTTATAAATCTCGAGATTTTATCATCAATATCATTGAAAATCACCCTCATATTAGATGATTGATTCATCAGTGAATCACTTGTAACACACAGTGGATTGATGATAGACAAATTTTGACAAAACATTGCTTGTTGCCTTGATAACAGAGTGTTGAGATATAATGCTTATTTTATAAAATCCTCCACTTTAGGATTGTCCTTCAACTGATCAAGTGAAAATTGGAGCTATTGTATTTGGACATCCTTAGTACTTGTCTCTGCCTGATATTGGAGCTTTAATTGATCAAAGCTCTGTTGTAATTGGGACATTTGTGTTTTCATTTGATGGTCAATACTTTGTCTCTCTTCTGCTAACTACTACTCTAATTGTTGTCTTTGTCTTTTTCACTGACTAGTTGTCGAACCTCTTCTTTTTTGTCAATCGTAGCAGATGCATAAGCACCTACAAACTGTGATGATTTTGTCAAATTCTTTGAAGGATCAATGGGAGTATCCTTCCATACTATATCCATAGGTACATCACCAAGAATGATTGTTGACGATGTTACTTCTCTTCTCTTTTTCCTATGTCTTTTCAATACAACCCAATGTTTGGGACTATAAAAGACATCAAGAGGAGGGATTTATTTGACTTTTAGGACAATTTCAGATGAAGGGAAGGTCGGGATGATCTCAACTTCCTCTGTAGTGACAAATTTATTAGTAGCCCTATCAGTAAACGATCTTTGTCCAGTGTTCTAGGGTGTGTTAAATGTTTTCTCCATTTCAACATCTTCTGCCCCTTGTTGTCCTCTAAGCTGCTGATCAAATTGTTTCCAGGCTTCATCCAACTAATTCTTGAAGGGAGTTTCATCAGTATGTACTTCTATGGATTTATCTTCCACTTCAATATCCTTGGAAACCTATTCTGATTTCTATTCATAATTCTTTTTTGAGCTCTTCTCTGAATTTTTCTCTGAGATTCTCTCTGAGCCTTGTTCTGATTTCTGCTCTAAATTATTCTCTGAACCTTGTTCCGAGCCTTTTTCTAACTCTTCCTCTAAGCACTATTCCGAATCCTGCTCTTCTTGGATAATTGGTTGAGGGATCCTCAACAGATCCAAAGGGACATTTTGCAGTCTTCTTTCTCTGTATTGTTGGAATTGGGCTAGCCTTTCTGGATTCAGTTTTAATGTGGCCAAATGTTGCACTTGTGAAAATAGTTCAACAAATTCAAATAGGTCATCATATTCATCATCTTCATGACTGAATTGTCTAATTTTCACTTGGGCAATGAAATTATGTGCAACTTGGTTAGGGTTAAATTGTCTGTCAAGAATGGTGGCAAGATTCAAACATGTAATGTTATCAATTTCAAGTGTGACATTCTTGAAATCATGTAGAGCATAAACACCACATTGGATGGGGAAAGAAGGCCAAAGAGATTTCTTAGATTCCTTTAGGGTCTTTTTTAGTCCATCCCCTACAGCTTGATAGGAAATATCCCTAGAAAGTAGTTTTTTTGGGACATACAATGGGAGAACATGGGGAGGTACTAGACTTCCATAGACTCTAACATAAGTAAAACTCTCTTCTCCAAACCACCAGCCTATTGGTATGAAATAAATTTTTTCCTCATCACACAATCTTGGGGCCCTTTTGTCAAAAACGGCTTGGTGAATGGGTATCATAACTCCTTGGCAAATTTTATAGAAATGGGTGTGGAAATTAGATTCCCACAAGGTTTTATAATATATATGGATGGGAGTGGGATCTTGAATAGTCCATTTCCATCCCATGTTTGGGAAACTAGTAGTGAAACAGATCACATCCCTAATATATGCACTCATAAAAAATGGTGGAACTACTCTGGCAGTGACATACCAGTGTTGCCTAAACTCTCGGATTTGGGAGAAATGTTATTTGAAAGGATAGTGACCAAATCCATTGTAAAAGTATTGATTGTTTCCTCAATAACAGGAACCCATTCAACTAAGAACCCAGTTGTATTAGCATGCCCAAATAACCTATACATCATAGTTACGATATAAGAATAGGGAGCGGCGAGAGAAGATATAGAGAACATACTCGATTTCTCATGCTTGTGTTTGTTTGGGTAGGATCTCCATTGTTTAATTGGGTCTAATGCTACATCATTCTCACTTGCAAAGTGCTTGAAGAAAGCTTTGTCATACACCTTCTGTGGGTCAAGTATATGATACATTTTCTTCAAGCCTTTATTTATAAAGGACTCGATGACTATTTTCCTTGAAGTCAAGAATGTCCTATCGGCAATGTTAATATTCTCAATTATCCATTTTACCATATCGGTATAAGGAAGGATCTTGGGTTGAGCAGTGATCTTGTGAAGAAAAGAGATGGAAACTTCATAGTTGGAGGCTTAAGAAGAGGAAGTAGTGTCTGCTGTTGGCACTCTTTAAATTACCTTAGGCCCTTCATTTTCAAGCAATTGGTACATGGATTCCCAAGAGGATGTTCCACTGTCTATTGTGCATGTAGTATCTGAGAAAAGTAGGGGAATTTCTGTTACATTGGGAGCAGAAGGTGTGGATTGTGAAGTCTCCATGGCTTTCTTTCCTTTCTTTGTCTTAGTCATCCTGTTACACAACTTCTTCTCGGGTTAAACCTACAAATTGGAAACATAGAGGAATGAAGAGCAATAGGTTTGAAATGCGGAAGAGATTGACCATACAAGGCTTGAAATGATGGGAATCATATTTTAAATGCGAACAAATCTATATACAGATGATAAAATCACCTTGGAATTATTTAATAACTAAAAACATGGCTTCGTGTGGTTATTTATTATCCCATTAACAGATCGCATCACAAAAAAAATATTGCAAAAAATATTTAGAAACTGTTTCCATGTGTTTTATCAATATGCAATAGCGATATCATTATATCAGTTCTTTGGGTATGGGAAGTGCGTGATGCAATGATCACAATATCTTAATCAGAGGTCTTGGCATAGAATGGAATGGATATAGCTGAAGGCTTTGCGTGATTGTGAAATCGTGAGGAATTACGTGGCATTAGAGAGGGCCTGATTGATGATTAAAAAACATAGCTTTTCCTTTAAGTTATTCATTGTTATGATTTTATTAAAGTCACACTTTTTAGCAAGTAGATTTATCACAATCGGAGGATCAGGAATGAAAGGAGCGGTGAGCCTTTTGCTAATTTGTGATCCATCTAGACACCACTTGTTTATGGATTGTGTTAATTGTTTTATCGGGTCTAGATAGTTTATCGCATATCACAATCAGAATGGTCCTCGAGTTTTTCATATATCATGTTCATTATAAAATTGCGATGCGCGCAAGTTCCGAAATGAAGTAGTTTTTTGACAATACTTAAGCCTTTTGAGTTTTGGACATGTTTGGTTCTCGGGGGCTATTCTTTATCGCATCGCAAGTTTCAAAAGGATAAAATGGGGAACTGGTCATTGAGACTTGTGAAATGCGATATGTCGAGATTTATTTAAGGTAGGATTATTCAAGTTGTTTGGGCCTAATGAATTTGGATTTGTTTATTCAAATAAAATCAAATTTGTCCTTTTAGAACCCTAAACTATCTTATTTTCGTATGTTTTTTTTTTAATTTAAAGGGTCCCCATTTATTTATATAATAATTTGATAAGAGATTCATTATATACATAAATGGGGGGTTGTTGCACAACAACCTCTTAGGCCGTAGTCTCTCTCATGCTATAGGAAAGGGAGTGACTAGAAACCAAAAGTCGCTCTCATAGGCCTACATGTTAGTGACTATGGACCAAATTTGATAGTTCTGTGCCAGCGACCCCAGGATTTGAGCCACTTTTTTAGTCCCAGAGCCTAGGCCACTGCCCATAATGGAATGAAAGCTTGAAATCAATAAAAGTATAGGGAAATAATGATGCAAAATAAATAAGAACAACAAGACCTTAACCAGACCCCTACTAGCCATGACAAGCCTTTTGTCAAACATATCATTGACATGTAACCTACAGGGCTAAAGAACAGAATTAAGTGTAGAGATCTCATACTTATCTGAGAATTGTTATAACCCATTGTTCCCTCATGTCATTTACTGCATATTCATCTGTTTGGTCATAGACACATTATCCATTCATATACAAGTAAAAACATGCTGAGATCCATACATAACAACTGTGATAAAATGTGCATATAACCAACATAATGGGGATAGAAATACAATAAACATATCAGCCATCAAAATCCATATATACACCAGTAAATTTACACATGAAAATCAATGAAATTAATTTCTCATTAATGAATACAATGAACCAAACTGAGATGGGACTACCACGTTCTACCCGACCATAGATTGGCTGAGCCAAGTATCTCTTCAACCAATCCACCCCGTGCCATATTCCAAGCATGAATGTGGGACTCATAGAACACATAAAAAACACCAATCAATGTGGATTCCACCAGAGTTTTTTTCCTACACCATGAGGAATTTGAGTGCCTCCTAGTCTCTCAGGCTTTACCATGCATTCCATCCTGGAATTGTTGGGATAGGGCCCCTAGGGTCGATTTTGGGTTAGTTTAATCAATTTTTTAGTAGAATTTTGTAAAGAATGTAAAGTCTCCACGAAATGTGGAAGTGAAGCTCGCAACTAAGTAGAAGTCAAAGGGGCTTTATCCCCTTGTATGGGTAAGTGATAGGATCATTTTGAGACTCACCCATAGGCCGTGTGCCATGGTATTGTAATAGAAAATCTATAAATATTTGAGTCATAGCGAGTCTAGATATGAAACTTTTGGTGAAGAAGAAGTGTAAGGGAAAAGTGTTAGGGAAGGAAATCTCTGTTTTCCTGTACTTAGGTGAAAGGGGAAGGCTCCTGCAGCTGAGTGTGCAGAGAGCTTGGCAAGTCTGAAGTTGAGTGTGTGGGCCCCTGCAGCTAGGTATGCAAGGTGAAAGAGTGTGTAATTTGAACACTGAATCTAATAAAGACTGATTTTGGACCAAATCTATTTCATGTGTGACTTGTTCTTATTTTTGTTTAAGTTTATGCATTATCGCTTAATGATCTATTTTCTATGAAATAAAGTGTAATTTCTGTGTGAATATGTTAAATATTGAATATTCATGCATGAAGAATGTAATGAACTATTTTCGCAAAGACATTAGATAGATCTGCTAATACAACTAGTTGGAACAGATAGATCTACACGAAGGCAAATCTAGGGTTGTTATTAACTGAGTGAAAGTTACGAGTCTATTTCTTTTGGATCTGGTAATCCTAATCGTAGACCTTCGCGAAGGTCTTGAAGCCTTTTCAATAGAGTTGTAGTAGTGGACCAAAGGAAGATACAGATCTACGTGAAGGCAGATCTGAGATTCAAGGGATCAGAATACACATCACATGGTCTCTGGATGCAAAAACCTAGTTCTAGCATCCCCCAATATTGCTACAGGTGAGATTGCAGCCTGCACTATGAAGGTTGTTACCGAAAGGGCCAGAAATTAAAGTTTTGTTGGTTGGCATGAATAGCTCTGAACCTAGGTCAGGCCCCCTTAATCCAAAAAATGGTTATGTTGTTGGAACCGAGATCTATTTAAGAGATGTGTGATGTCGAAGAAGTGGTTCCCTACGAAGAAAGAGATCGAGAAGTGGATTGACTGAAACGTACATGCATTTGCGGCTCAAGAGAATAGAAGCCCTAAATTGTCCAAATAATAGTGGTTGCAAAGATATCCATACACAAATGAGACTGACGCGTTCTTCTGTTTCTTCCCTGACGAACTACATGAATGGTTGTCTAAATTGGCAGATAGTAAAGGGATGTGGAGGCTTGACGGCCCTATAGTGTGGCATCTGAAAGCAAATATCGTGTGGGATATGGATCATTGAATTGATCACACACTTTGAAGTTTTGTGACTGAGTTCGTGATCGATAGCTATAGCAAAGCAGAACATATGTTCTTTAAGGGACCGTGAAGTAACTATTTGAAAACATTAAAGACTTGGATTAAAAAAAATTTATGTGAAAAGAGGGTTATGAAGTTACCTTGATTTTTGGGGCTACACGAAGTGGGAGATTCTTTAGAAGAAATGAAGGATCGAGCTCATAGTGCAATCTGCTCATTGAACCCCCTTCAAGTGACGACGAAGGGATGGTGCTGACTCCACCACGAAGTGCAGTTTAGTTAATTAAGTAGGGTATCCTAAGGATACCTCATCCATCCACTCCACCTCCACCTCCACCTCCACTCCCAGCATTAAACATGGAAAAAGTGATGAAGATGTTGATTTTTAAAGGAGTGGGGAGCGAAGACCCCGAACAGTTCTGGTTTTTTGAAGGAGCTGTATGGACGACACAATAGATTACGGACAATAAAATCAAGAAGGTGTTTCTGGTCATAACCTTACAAGATTGAGCACTAACATGGTACATCAAGTACTATGTTGATAACCCCAATGCAACATTGGAAGAAACCCAACAAGCTCATAACAAGGAGTTTAGGAAGCCTAAGTCAAAGGCGTAGTCAGTGAATGAATTTAAATAAATTCGATAAAAGATAGATGATACACCTTGGGATTTCAATCAAAGGTTGAAATTCTTGTTCAAGCAGGCTAATATAGTGATTACAGATTCCCAACATCGCGACTAGTATATAGCGTTGCTCTTGCCACACTTAAGAGTGTCGCTATCACAACAAAAGATAGCAACGCAAGAAGAAGCCTTCAAAATCGCGATGGGGTTGGATGCCTCACCCATACAGGATACAGACCTTGGAGTGAAATAGATTCATTCACAACTAGAAAGCCTACACTTGGAGTTACAGATCCTGAAGAAAGGAAAGGAAACCCAGCCTGATGTGCACGCTGAAGTCTGGTGCTTGAAATGCAAGAGCCATGGACATGATAAGGACCATTGCCTAGTTTATAAGAAATATTTTATTGGGGGAGGGCGTGTTCCACTAAAACTAGAGAATAACATTGGGCCGAGTGCAGGACCTACACCATGATGCGCTATCTGTCAAGTTACTGGATAACACATGACTGATAATTTCCATTTACTACAGAAGTTTGTACAAACCCCCCAGCAGTTAGGGTTTTGATGGTTGGCGCGAATAACTCTAAACCTAGTTCAGGCCCCCCTTAAGGATATGTGTAGATCTAATAAAGTTGAATGATGCATGCCTACACGATCCATTTCCAACACCATTTACAGATGAAGTATTAGAGAATTTTGGAGGACATGAGGCTTATTCATTTACTAATGGCTTTTAGGGATACCATCAAATAAATATCACGCTGGAAGATTGAAGCAAGACAACCTTCGCTGCGGAGTGGGGTTGCTTTTAGTATACAGTAATTCCATTTGGATTAAAGAGCATGCCTGCGATCTTCTCCCGGGTTGTCATCGCGGCATTCAAAGGGTTTATCCATAAATTTTTGGAGGTTTCTTTTGATGATTGGACTATGTTTGGGTTGGTAAAGTGCCATGTTCCAAGTCTACACCTTATGCTAGATACATGTTGAAGGTATCAGATTGCACTGAATTTGCAGAAGTGCATATTCAGTGTGCCCTTTTGAGTTTTACTCGGCCATGTAGTATGTAAGTAGGGATTGATGGTGGACCTTGTGAAGATCGTTGTGATTGTGAATGTAAAATAGTTGTGTGCGACCTTGGGGCACACTAGGTATTATACAAAGTTTATCAAGGCATACGCTGAGATAGCTGCGTCGATGGAAAAATTGTTGAAGAAAGATGCGATGTTTTGTTGGGATGAAGAATGTCAGCGTCGTCTAGATGTGCTAAATGAAAATATGGTAACTATGCCTATTTTTGTGTTCCCAGACTGGAAGAAAGAATTCTATGTGCATGTAGATGCCTCTTACATTGTGTTAGATGTAGTATTAACATAGGTAGGAGAAGGAGAAATTGATCATCTGATAGCCTTCGCGAGCATAAAATTATCAAAGACTGAGAAGAATTATTCCACTACAGAGCACGAAGGGCTAGTGATGGTCTACGTGCTGCAAAAGTTTCGACATTATTTTTTGGGTGGTCATTTTAAAATGTATACAGATCACTCCGTGCTGAAGTACCTGGTCAATAAGCTTGTGTTGGGGGAGAAAATCTGCCAATGGTTATTGTTGTTTCAAGAATATGACTTTGAAGTGATTTTGAAACCGGGATGGATGAATGCAGGACCAGACCATCTCTCAAGGATTAGAATGGGCGAAGAACCAAATAGTTTGGAGGAAGGATTGCAAGATGCACAACTCTTTTCAGTGTGTGTTGTGGATGACCATTTTGCTGATAACATTTACTTTTTAACCATGGGTACAACTTTGGAAGAATATTCGACTCAGCAGGAGAAGGAATTAGTAGTTCACATTGTAGATTTTTCAGTGATTTTGGGTCACTTGTATAAGCTGGGAAGAGATGAAATACTGCGAAGATATGTTCCAGAGTTTGAACACACTAGTATCCTCGTCAAAGCACATGCTGGATCTATGGGAGGACACTACACAGGAAAAGAGACAATGCATAATATTTTGCATGTTGGGTTATGGTGCCCGACATTACATAAGGATTCTAAGGCATATTGCAAGGCATATGATGCTTGCCAAAGGACGAGAAAGCCTTCGTGAAGAGATGAATTTCCTTTAAATCCTCAGGTTTCATTGCAATTATTTGATAAGTGGGCCATTAATCTCATAGGTCCAATAAAACCGCTAGGAAATAAGATGGGTGCGTAGTATATCATCACCGCAATAGAATATTTAACCAGATGGGTGGAAGCGCAACCACTAAAGGATTGTACATCTATCACAACTGTGAAGTTTTTGTTTGAATATGTCTTAACACGGTTTGGATGCCCTAAGGTGCTGATGAGTAATAGGGGTACAAATTTCTTGAATGAAACGATTAGCGCAATGCTTGAAGAATTTTAGGTGTATCATCAAAAGAGTACGCCCTATCACCCGCAGGCGAATGGAACAGTGGAAGCATTTAACAAAATCTTGGAGAATTCGTTGACAAAGGTCTACAATGCATAGAGGAATGAATGGGATATGCACATACCAGCGGTAATATGGGCATATAGGACGACTTGCAAGAAGTTGACAGGCCAAATTCCATTTAGGTTGGTCTATGGGATTGAAGTAGTGATACCTATGAAATATATTGTACCAAGTCTATGTATTTCAGCTTTGACAAAGATTATGGATCACGAGATCTTAGAGGAATGACTTACTTAGATGATGGAGTTGGAAGAGGACCACTTTCTTTTCGGCTTTCACTAGCAAGTCCAAAAGGAATGTGAGAAAGAATGGCATGATAGGCACATTAAGTTGCACACTTTTAAGGAGAATGATTTAGCATTGCTATATGATAGCAAGTTCATAAAATTTCCAGGGAAATTTCAAATGCACTTGTTAGGTCCATATGTTATTAAGGAGATCACATATGGTGACGTAGTTCAGCTCGCGAAGCTGAATGGTGAACTATTCCCTTGCAGAGTGAATGGAAGCAAGTTGAAGTTATATACAAGGGATATTTCCCCTGCGTAATGACTACATGGTAGCAGGATAGTCTTAGTAATCTAGGAAGCTCCAAGGGATTGCAGAACTATAAACTATGCTACCCGAAGAGAAGAAAAATATAGTAAGGAGGTTGCGCAATGAAAGCAAGGAGTGCGCCAGGAAGAATTACACCTGAAGGGTTGTGCCATGAAGGATGGTGTCGCATAGTCGGGTCCAAAAATAGTCGTTGAAGTCACTGTTCATGATTGGATAGAAAAAATCTCACTAGGAGGAGTGGGTAGGTGACTTTTATGGGGAAAATATGGAGATCTACCTCCAAAGATGCATTTATGATCAGAAAATGGAGGGAATGGTCATACTTGAATTCAAAATCACCTGTAAATCGAGCATGCTGGCTCGTAGAGAAACACTTCACATTCTGAGAATTGTCTGTGGGCCCTATTGTTTTAAGTTTATGAAGTGCGCAAACTGGGAAGATCTCTTTTCACATCCATCATTCGTAAACGTATCTGCAACAACCCGTGTGATGTAGGTAATGTTCCCTCTGTAGACAAAGGCAACCCCTCTAGCCCTAGAGTGGGTCTAGTCACAACAAGACAAATACAACAACTAATTTCCTTAAATAGTCATCGTTGAAAGAGCCTACCTTATGCTGGTGTTCGATGTAGTCTTCGTTACACTGCTCCAACTATCGTTCCCTTCTCCTTGATGAGTGATTCACTTGAAACAACATAAGAGAACAATGAAACACATAATAGAGCACAACAATGAACTATTTACTTACAGAGTCAAGGAACCATAAGCTATCAAATATATTTCATACAAGATATAGGAAAAAACCATTGATTGTATTAACATGAGCAAAAGCAAAGCTTACAACCATGCCTTGACGTCGCAAGCTTCCTCGAAGGGTCCAGTCAGTGTGTCTCTACAAGAATTCACTCTCAAAAGGTCTCCCAAAAGGCTGATAACTCTCTCTCTCACCCAAAAGCACTAGTATAAGGCTAAGGCAATGCACAACCAATTGCTAGACTATCAGCAATTCACACTGCAAACCATCAATCGAACACCAAAAACTTGCTAATTTTGTCACACCCAAAACTAGCTAATCATAGCAACGAAGGCTGCTTTTATAAGAGGAGGAGCCTCCATAAATGAGGGAGAGGGATCTTATCTTCATGGGAGGTTAGTCAAAAGGCAGAACCACCAACTCAAAGGAGGAAAGGCGAACTTCCTTGACCCAACAACCAGTTCCACAACCACCTAGAAGCATTATGTTTGAACTAATTTTCCATATCTGGGTCGTCATGAGTCAAACTCTAGGACTCAAAGACGATGTCATGAAGCCACAGTGTATTCAGAGCTATTGTCGCAAGTAGGATGCTAATGACTTGCGATGATCTCTAAAATCTAACCGTCGCAGAGAACAAATGTACTCTTGCGATGGTATCGCGAGGTTCTGGTTCACTTTGGTCCATCATCGCAAATAGAACACTGGTGTCTTGTGACGATCTTGAAACATAGGCAAAAGGGGTCAACTTCAGGATTAATGAGCATGGTTGATCTTCTTGAGTGATGTGGAATATGTGCACACATATTTTTATGTATGACATAGAACAGATGCCATTCAGGGACCCACTCTCCCCAGGATTAGGGAATGCAAGGTCAGTGACAAAATACTGTGTAACAGATGCCCCTTAAAGCATGAAGGTTGAGAGAGTGGGAGGGATGAAATGCTCTACGAAACCATAAGTGAACCGGAACACCATCGCGGAGAATCTGCAGATGCAAGTACAATTGATATCTCTGACAGTGAAAGAAATACATGTCTTCTAGGTATGGATGTAGCCATCCAAAAGATAGATAGAATTGGTCTGTGGTATGGATGTAACCATCCAAGCAATAAGACCATATGAAAATATAGGTATGGTCGCAGCCATCCAGAAAGACTCAGGTATGGTTGCAGCCATCCGATCAAAGAGTCATGTATGCAATTACGAACCAATCCACGCAACCCAAACTTATGTAATCTTAGTCAAGGGTCTTCAATCTCTACCTGTCCATCGTACAATTTCTAATATGCAAATAAATGTGTCGAAGCCGAACATACTAGAAAATCACTTGATTACCAACCAATGATGTGAACCGTTAACAAGCGTAAGAGATACCACCAGTAATGTAAATGGTTCTCAAGGTATTGCTAGTACAATCCACAAAGTTTGAAGAATGAGCTGAAGTCGAACACTTGTGAAATAACTCAATCGAAGACCAATAATGCAAGTTTTTCGTCGAGCACGAAGAACTTTCCATTAAGGCATGCAAGGTCCAAGGTACCCGAAAGGAGTCTCTAGATCAACTTCCTAGACAATGAGTTGATGTCGACAGGAAGCCATCTATCGCAGGAGGGCCATAATGTTTGCCACATCAACAACGCGAGACAAAGGAACAAGATGTAGATGGATGAAATAGAGAATCAAAGGAGGATGTAAGGATGCAAACTGCAGAAGGATTAAGCTCTTGAACATATCGGCGAAAAGACTCCAGAATGTGGTAGCATTTTGGTACCAAGGGATCGACGGTCATGCAGAGATAGTAGGGATCGAATGGAAGGAGGCAAAATGAAGAACCCAAACCCGGAAGTCCAATGATGAAGTGAGGATGTCCCAAAATTAGCGAGAAGCAACAAAGGTGTCGATGTTCAAGAGCGAAAAGCTGTCGTAGTTAATCAATAGAATATTTCCAAATTTCCCCCCCACCATTGCTAGCGACTACCCCAATTATTTTTGAAACACAAGCTTAAAGGGGATAACATATGCTTGTAATATAATTTTTTCCTTCGAACAAATCCAACCTAGTGAAATTTTAACGAGCCCTAGGGAGGAGAAGCTCGGGTCTCATCATGGCGACGAGTCCAATGTCGTCAGGGTTTAACGAGTCCGACATAGGTAAAACTCGGAGTCTTTCTCATATTTAGAGAGTTTGAAAAAGACACAGAAAATAAAACTCCAGAGGTCCCTTTTCGTAAATTTGTCCCTCGAATCCAAAGAGGTAGAAAACAATACCTAAGGGAACCTATTGACCATGATAGATCAATGTATACCTTTTTCGTAGGTAATCTATCCTAGTCTATAAAAGGGGTAAACTTATACTGGGTAGATGACGCTTCACAGCCTTTAACAAGTTCAAAGCAACAAGAGCTTGGCAATCTTTTCGTTTTTAAAAAGGGTCAGAAAAGAGCTTGAAAGCGGACCCCCCATTTGATTTCTTTTATGAGTCAAAAAGGGAAAAATACTAGGCAATATTTTCAGCTTTTACGAGTCAGAAAAGAGCTTAAAGGTGACTCGTCCTAGAGGAACTAGTGGTATAAAGGGTAGCAACTGGTTCTGGCAATGGTGGAACTGCTAAAAACATGTAATGGTCAAGAGGCTAGCTAATAAAACCACTCATCGCTGCAGTTCCTCAAGAAAGGAAAAACAACCAAGTGAAATCATATGATCGGCCAAAGAGATGGTGACGATGGAATAAAACAACCAAGGCTCATCTAGCATAAATCAGCGTATTAAAACGACAATCACGAGATGTAAATCAAGTGTGGGTTCATTTTACACAAGCTTGAACCATGGAGAACTCTGCTTAGATTTCGTTTCATGTTTTATACAAGCTTGAAACAGAAAACTATGCTTAAATAAGTCCGCATGCCCCCAGCATAGTGACTCAAATCGAGATACATGCCCCCCAAGATTGATTGCATGCAAGGTGGATGGAATGAAGGTTCACATTTGAGATCTTGGAAAGACTCGACTTGGATTTTACGAGATCTTAATCAAAGAATCGATTTGGAAAAGGGAGTTGTTTCATTTTTTAATGAGGTTGACATAGTAAAATAACTATCCTCATAACCCTTGTTTCATTTTTTAACGAGATTAACACAAGATCAAGAACACTCCTCAAGACTCCTTGTTTCATTTTTTAATGAGGTCGACACAAGAAAAGAACTATCCTCAAGACATTTCTTTCATTTTTTAATGACTTTGACACAAGATCACGAACTCTCCTTAGAACTTCTTGATTCATTTTTTAATGAGATTGACACAAGATCGGGAACTATGCTCCATATTCCTTGTTTCATTTTTTAACGAGATTGACATAAGACAAGGAACTATGCTCCATGTTCCTTGTTTCATTTTTTAAAGAGGTCGACACAAGAATAATCTATCCTTCGAAGATTTGTTTCACTTTTTAACGAGGTTGACACAAGATCAATAACTCTCCTCAGAACTTCTTGATTCATTTTTTAACAAGCTTGACACAAGATCAGGAACTATGCTCCATATTCCTTGTTTCATTTTTTAACAAGCTTGACACAAGACAAGGAACTATGCTCCATATTCCTTGTTTCATTTTTTAATGAGGTCGACACAAGAACAAACTATCCTCGGAACTCCTGTTCATGGGCCATATGAGAACATGAATCCCAAGAGGTCTTCACTTGAGGGAAGAACCATGCTCTGGGAGGAATACATGTCATTGGGCACCAATGACAGATCGGGTTCCAATGCCCCAAGTACATGATGTACAAGACCATCTGCATGATCATCAACAGATGCGGAGACAAAATAGGTAGCCACATTATTGGCTTGTGGCAAGGGAGGTACTGTTGGCAAACAAGAACCAATAGGGGATGATGGTTGTACAGGAGGTACCTGGTGACCAAAGAATGACAATTGATCTATAGTCACAATTCTTCCGTCATGTGGAAAACAAACCACACGAAAAAGTGAAGAAACAAGAGCCCCCATGACATAAATATAGTTGCGGCCAAGGAGAAGACTGAAATCCAATGCACCTTGGATGACCATCACATCTATACAGATGGTTTTGCCTCCCAAAGTAACTGGGAACTTCGAAAGGATCCCCAAAGGTTGACTAGTTCCTCCGTCGAAAGCCAACAGATTCTGGGTGATAGGCACAAGTTGTGGGGAGCCCAAATATTGCCAAGTAGTGGAAGGCATGAGGCTAACAGATGCACCTTTGTACAAGAGAGTGCCAAGGACTACCTTATTATAGGTGTGTACTGTAATCTAGAAAGGCACATAAGATGGAAGGCGGAATGCAGTCAAGTGACTCCAGTTGAAGGAAACGATAGAACTACTTGGTGGGGGAGGCATATGATTGCCCCCATGCTCAATAAGGATTGAAGAAGGACGCTCTTGATCAGCTGGGATAGGAGGGTCATTATTTGACTTAGGAGAATCTGACAAGATGAGAAGAACATGAGCAGTATGATCATTATGCTCTTCTGGAACAGAGTGAACAACTGGTGGTGAAACCAAGTCAACACTCTTTTCGACCAATGGTCGAATGGAAACAGACATAACATAGCCAAGCTCAGGAAGAGTAGGATGGACAAGAGATGAATCCAATTCAATCTCATTCTTAACCAAGAGAGGGCCAAAAGAGAGCCTATGATAACCAACTAGAAGGGGGTGAAGGGACTATAAGATTTTCCAAAATGGTAGAAGCTTTATCCATGAGAGAACAAAGGTGAAGGAGATCGTCACCTTCACATAACCTACAGGGGAATCTAATCTTCCCTTTCTTCTTACCACTACAAGTTGAGGGTTTAACATCAACATGAGCATCAAAGGGTGATGAGGGATTAGCCAAATTGTGAGACCATATTTCTGAGATCCTAGGGATACTAGGACAATCACGAAGAAAATGGTCACGCTTGCACAATTTACAAGGAAATTTAACCTTCCGCGGAGGATCAGAAGGTTTTCCAAGCTAAGATGTACTTGGAGAAATAGCTGCACGGGTGGCCTCTTGCTTATCTAACATCTTCTTCTTCATCTTCCTCTTCTTCTTCTTAGCCTCCTAGTTACTGGATTTGGACCTGTCACCAGGCGAAGTAGGAGAGGAGGGTGAAGAAACAGGTGAAGAGGGTGAAGGCTCAACCCTAGAATCATCATGTCATGATTCAAATGAAGGAGATGATAGAACACGATTCATGACGCTCGGGACCACCGAGGTTGGAAACAACCAAACGGGAAAACCAATGGTTAACCCAGGCAAGGACAATGTTTCCATATACGGAGCACCAACATTTCCAAAAGAAGGAAAAGGACCAGGATTCCCATCCAGGGGGAGACCTTGACTGGTGGACTCTGGGAAGGTTTCCATTGGGATCAACCTTGAAAGGAACTCTAACTGTAACTAGGAATATTTCGTGGGTAGTAAATTTTACGACATTGAAACAAAACCGTGTCTTTTCATATTTTAAGAGTCGAGAAAAGGACAAAAAGGTGACTCTATCGCTTTCGAAGTTTAATGAGCCTGAAAGGACAAGTGCTCAGATGATCCTTTTACTTTTAAGGAGTCGAAAAGGAACAAAAGTGACTGCTCTAGAGTACTAAACAAGAGGTTTACCAGACAAATCACAAAACTACATATACACCTTGGTGATCAAATGAAAGAGAAATGACCAAGGACTCTCCGTACAGCAGTCAATCTTCCCGAATGTTGTGTTCGGTGCGTTACAATTCGTAAGGCAGTAGACTTGGCTTCTTATGGATAATAGGATGATAACCTAGTGGGGTCTCCCAATATATACTCGACAGTACGGGGAGCACAAATCTGTACTAGTACCTATTGAATCACAAAAGGAGGAATCACCCAACCTTAGTGAAAACAATAGCAACTAGGTTTAACAACGCCGAAACACGTCTCTAGCCTAGACCTCTAGATATATGTGCGTTAGGTTCCAATGCATTTTTAAGTTCATTCAATAGATTTTAATAGTTAATCTTGAATTAAGTCTCGGTTTTAAGGCCCTACCAAATGTATTTCAACAATTCCTAGGATGCAACTACAATGAGTAAAACACCATTCCTTTCGATGAACAACTACCTAAATGAGGGTAAGGAGTTCATTTCCAAGTGAACGCAAACCATAACAAGAAAATGCAAGAGAAGCAACGCATGCAAGCAATCCAATCACTAGGAAACACAATGCATCAATGCACTTATCTCGCAACTACTAATGAAAGATTTGAACTTTGCTTTCTAATTTCTCAATCATGAAAAATTCACTAATGCAAATGTGCTTTCACTTTCGTATGCTGTATGAATGCAATATTTTTTATTTTTTGGGATTTAATGAAAAACAAGAAAATGCAAGCCTGACTGATCCAAACAAATGTAATCTATGTTTGATAGTGCGGAAATCAAATCAAAATGAGAAACTGGATCAATAACCAAACACTACGGACCAATCAGAAAGAAGACAAGCAGTAGAACAGCCTCAAACAAACCAATCAGATGGTTGTGAACGAATCTTGGAAGGACAAGCAACCCAAACAAATGACTTCTTGATGAAACCTTAAAAAGATTTAGATCACACAGCCTAAAAATTCAAGACTTAGACAAATGAAACCAAGGAGAAAGTTCCTTAAAAAACACAGTCAAAAGAAGCTTGATAAGATACAAGAGACGACAGGAGACAAGCAACACTAGCTGATTCAGGAGGTAAGGATGTGAAAAACAACCCTACAGGAATCTTCGCAGGGGTTAAACTAGCAACCTGACATGAAAGCCAAATCGTCGCGGGCACAAAGCTAGCAACTGAGTGACGTCGTTGCAAGAGAACACTTGCCTTCGGCTACGACCTGATTTCAGGAATCGTCGCAGCTGTATGATGGGATATCCACGACGTACATCTTGATCAAAGAGGACAGGCGTGACTCGTCGTAGCTATTAAGAGCTCAACAATGAAGATTTCAATTAAGAGGCAAAGGAAAGCAAAAACACCTGAAAGACACCAGACTAATCTCTCAGACAGTGAGAGGGACTACCAGATTTACTCAAGTAACCCAGAACACTGATGGTTCAGTCCCAAAACGAAAACACACTATGTAATTCAATCAAAAACAAATCAAGAGCAAAACAAGAGACAACACACAAAGGACTCCCTAGCAGATTCACCAACTTGTGATGTAGGTAATGTTCCCTCTGTGGACAGAGGCAACCCCTCTAGCCCTAGAGTGGATCTAGTCACAACAAGACAAATACAACAACTTGTGAAAGAGCCTACCTTATTCCGGTGTTTGATGTAGTCTTCGTTACACTGCTCCAGTTATCGTTCCCTTCTCCTTGATGAGTGATTCACCTAAAACGACATAAGAGAACAACGAAACACATAATAGAGCACAATAATGAACTATTTACTTACAAAGTCAAGGAACCATAAGCTATCAAATATATTTCATACAAGATATAGGAAAAAAACAATGATTGTATTAACATGAGAAAAAACAAAGCTTACAACCACGCCTTGATGTCACAAGCTTCCTCGAAGGGTCTAATCAGTGTGTCTCTACAAGAATTCACTCTCAAAGGGTCTCCCAAAAGGCTGATAACTCTCTCTCTCACCCAAAAGAACTAGGATAAGGCTAAGGTTATCCACAACCAATTGCTAGATTATCAACAATTCACACTGCAAACCATCAATCCGACACCAAAAACTTGCTAATTTTATCACACCCAAAAACTAGCTGATCATAGCAATGGAGGGTTCTTTTATAAGAGGAGGAGCCTCCATAAACGAGGGAGAGGGAGCTTATCTTCATGGGAGGTTACTCAAAAGGCGGAACCACCATCTCAAAGGAGGAAAGGCAAACTTCCTTGACCCAACAACCAGTTCCAAAACCACCCAAAAGAATTCTATTTGAACTAATTCTCCATATCTGGATCGTCGCGAGTCAAACACTAGGACTTAGAGACGATGTCGTGAAGCCACAGTGTGTTCAGAGCTATCGTCGCAAGTAGGATGCTGATGACTTGCAATGATCTCTAAAATCCAACCATCGCAGAGAACATATGTACTCTTACGACGGTGTCCTGAGGTTCTGGTTCACCTTGGTCCATCGTCACAGACAAAACACTGGTGTCTTGCAACGATCTTGAAACATAGGTAAAAGGGGTCAGCTTCAAGATTAATGAGCATGGTTGATCTTCTTGAGTGATGTGGAATATGTGGACACATATTTTGATGTATGCCACAAAACAGATGCCATTCAGGGACTGACTCTCCCCAGGATTAGGGGATGCGTGGTCGGTGACAAAATATTGTGTAACACCCGTGAACTTATTTTTGATCAAATGACTGCAACAAATCCCATAGAGGTGTTGAGCAGGCCAATTTACTACACACGCTTTGCATACCACACTTCCACCGGTTGATTATCAACAATGTGTGTGCGCCAGCTACTCGTCTGCTGCATGATGGGTGCTTATGGCTTGTTGAATCCATCCCTATAACTAATATGCTCATCCATAAGATTATGAATTTTCCCTATAAAGGGGTGGACCCTACCAAGGAGTTTGGAGGAAAAAGAAGAGAAAAGGAGCTGACAGATAGGATGAAACCTGAATTTGGATTGATCAAGAAGTCACGCAAATATTATATCTAGTCAATTCAAGACCAGGCGGTGCAGTTTGTAGCCCAAATTCTAGTAGGGAATATTATGAGGAAATGTTGCGCAGAAAAACTTCCAATGCCAGTAGTGTCGTTGGTTGCCCAGTGTGCGAAGGGAGTAGAGTACAATTGGGTGTAATATTTATGTAAATAATTCTTCACGAACTGTCGTGAAGCACATGAAGAAGGCAAGGCATTTAACTATGCATGGCTCCTATTGCTAATTTTACTAGTAGCATGGCACCTATTGGAGGATAGTCAGTTTCCTCCGTAGGAAGAAGATTTACCAGAGGCAGCGAAGCTTACTTCGTTGTAGGTGACAAAGGATCTGGAGAGGATCAAGGAATCCAAGTTTTTCTGGATATTTGTTGAAATGGACCTCCACACAGTAATCAATCAGTGGCCAAGGTTGTCTCCAACCTTGTTTGAGAAGTTGGGGGCCTTCGCAGAGTTTAAGGCTAACTTCCATAATGTCTCTATCTAGGCAAGGTGGGACCCTAAGAATATATGGCACAAGTTTCCATACCTAGGCTTCGGGACAGACATGCAGGAAATTGTGGGGAGTTGGCTAGCGGAGTGGCAACAACCCACAGATGTTAGTCCAGGTACTAGTCAGGGTGGAGAAAGCTCTGCTACATAGACAGTAGCTATGCAAAAATAGAAAGAAGTAGCACAGGCAGCGGCATGAGTGTTGGCCAAGCAAAGAAAGAAAGAAGTTGTTGCTAAGGAAGCTGCTAAAAAGGAGCATACTACGAAAGAATGTGCTAAGACAAAGCGCACTGACACGGAGGAAGTCAAAGCATCGACTTCCTAATATACTGAGGAGTAGGTACTATCTAAACAGACAGAATATGGAGGGGAGGAGCACAACACTCCCTTCACATTGAAGAAGCGCAGTAAGCAGACAACTATTGAACCAAGGAAAAAGCACGCATTGACTCAACGATCCTCATAGAAGGGGACCTCAAAAAAATCAGGGATAAAGTCAGGGATACCATGATGGAGCTGTGGCAGCAATTTCAACAACAATACACACAAATGCTAGGGAGCATCCAGAAAGATCTACGTGAGTTGCAGATCCAAACAGGCAGGATTCAAGTGAGCATAGGGTAAGCGAGAGGGGTGCAAGCGATCCTAGTGCAAGGGAGCAAGAGAGTATTGGAGATGGAAAGGACTCTAGACCTCAGAGTCATCTGGTTACTAGAAGGACTAGTCCACACAAAAATAGTGGAAGACCGCACTCTGTTGGGAATGATAAAAAATATAGGGGTAAACTTAGTTGCGCTACCACTTCAGACTCTCCATGCGTTGCATCAGGGGGTCTTGGATGAGCTTAGAATCAGAGAGCAGTGTTCACTTGCGATAATTAGTGAAGTTAAGGTAAAAAATGACCAGATATTCATCGAGAAGGCTCAGGCTTTGAAAGAAAAGGAAGATATGGAAGCATGAAGTCAGAGACTGGAAAAAACAATAACACAGGTGTGAAACTCAATCCTAGAATTACATATTCCAGAAGATGCTGCAGCTACAATGAAGATCAGGAAATTAGCTTTTGTAGTCTTCGAATCAAAATATGAGATAGGCAGAATCACATTTGACTTCCAGATGAAGATATCAGAATTACAGCTGAAGCTACAACTGACTACTCTATCAGAGGTCAGGGAGCAGCGTGATGAAACCATTAAGGAGCATATGAATACTCTGGTAGTTGCAACTAAAGGATGTGATTTTCTTTTTAACCATGCCATGGAATTATGGGACACTTCATAGGAGGACCCAAACCTGCATAGGTTGAGTACAGAAATCGAAGAGGCTCAGTAGAAATATGATGAAATCAGGGCGACTGCGCGCACACTAGTGCTAGTCCAGTGCTTTGCGCGCCTTCAGGAAGGGAAGTGGATGCAGGCACAAGTACATGAATTGCAGCAAAAAGAATCAGTGTTAAAGGCTCGGCTTCAACCTTGGACAAAAGAGGCCAACTATATTTCTTAGACCATTCAGGAGAAGCTGAAATCTCTACAACAGACTCATAGGACCATGCAACTTGCAGTAGAGGGACCAACTACAGAAAATCTGGTCAAAGAGGTGAAGAAGGTTGCAGTACAAAGTATTGTGGAGCTGAACGCATTGAAGCAACAATTTATTGAGCTCTGCCACAAAGTCGAGAAGCCAGCTGAGTGACTCGAGGGTGAGTCACCATATTTGTGTTGGGGGCCTATTGGGATAGGGTCCCTAGGGTCAATTTTGGGTTAGTTTAATCAATTTTTGAGTAGATTTTGTAAAGAATGTAAAGTCTCCATGAAATGTGGAAACAGAGTGCACAACTAAGTAGAAGTCAAAGGGACTTTAGCCCCTTGTATGGGTAAGTGATAGGATGGTTTTGAGACTCACCCATAGGTTGCGGACCATGGTATTGTAATAGAAAAGCTATAAATATTTGAGTCATAGCGAGTCTATATATGAAACTTTTGGTGAAGAAGAAGGGAAACGTCCTAAGGTAGGAAAGCTTTGTTCTCCTATACTTAGGTGAAAGGGGGAGGCTCCTACAGCTGAGTGTGCGGAGACCTTGGCAAGTCTGCAGTTGAGTGCGTGGGCCCCTATAGCTTAGTGCACAGGGTGGAAGAGTTTGTAAATTGAACGTTGAATCTAATAAAGACTGATTTTGGACCAAATATATTGCATCTATGACTTGTTCTTATTTCTGTTTAAGTTTATGAATTATCACTTAATGATCTATTTTCTGTGAAATAAAGTGTAATTTCTGCACGAATCTGTTAAATCTTTAATATTCATGCATGAAGAATGTAATGAACTGTTTCCATGAAGACATTAGATATATATGGTAATATAACTAGTCAGAACGGGTAGATCTGCGTGAAGACAGATCTAGGGTTTTTATTTACCGAGTGAAAGTTGTGAGTCAACTTCTTTTGGGTTTGGTAAGCTTGGTCATAGACCTTTGCAAAGGTCTAGAGTCCTTTTCGATAGAGTTGTAGTAGTGGACCATAGGAATGTTAGCATTATGATACAGGTGTTGTCCTTGATGGCAACTCACTCAGATGAAAGATCACGGTACAGCATGTCAACAGAAAAGAATTATAGATCAGACTATAGAGAATGAAGAAAGAGAGGTATACGTAGGTTCACCTTGACCAAGCTGCATATATATGCAGGTTCACTAAACACAAGTAGCGTATATGTAAACACACAATTTCACAGAAGGAAAAGTTCGTATATGTTGGAAAACTAAGTTTTTGGTCCAAGGTATTTTGATCCAAGGTATTTGGTCCAAGGTATTGACCCTAGGTATTTGGTCCAAGGTATTGGTCCTAAGTGGTTTTGATCCATGGTATTGAGAAAGGCCTAAAACTATATAAGGAGGAGAAGATCATTAGGCCAATGAGTGCAAGTATCAAATGTATGATGAAGTGTGAGATCTAGTATGCAGGTTATTGGCTTATGGTGCTTTGCTTGATCTAAACCAAGGATGAACCTTAACAATTGATGAGGGATAAGATCTAATGATGGATCGAGATCTTAAGATTTGAAATGAATTATCATTATGTGGTTTGATCATGTATAGTCTAGATTTGAATATTGACGGATGTGTTATTCTGTAAATGTTATGATCTGGGTATAATTGAAGTTTGCAATAGCTGCAAAATTATGAATTAATATTTACAGATGTGTATGCTGGTTGGTTTTGATAAAAGCACGTATACACGCCAATTCGACACATGGAAGTAGCGTATACCTTATGAAGTATGTTTCAGTTGTTTTTTTTTGCTGTTGTAGAGTTCTGGGTTCTGTTTTGGGTTTTGGTGACTGTATTCTAGTGACAATGTTCTGAATGATTAGATTCAGGTTATGGTGATTGAGTTTTAGTGATTGGTTGATGCAGATGTACTTAATGATTGTTTTACAGTTATGATGTTATTGATGGGTCCAGTATGAAAATTGAATGAAATGTGGCCTTCAGATTGTGGTGTTGTGTTCCAGGAGTATCTAGTTTGAAAATTCATGAAACATGGTCCTTGGTAGAGGAGTGGAGTTTTCTATATGCTGCCACCTATGTAATAGTAAACATATTGGCTAGTTGTTGAATTGAGGCTTCTGTGATCCATATCAAGTTTAAGAGAAATTATTCAAGATAAATCATCGACAAATGATTTATCTTGTGATTTACGCCGAAGAATTTCTCTTAATATTGGCTAGTACAAGAGCTAGGGTTTTGTAGCTCCCTTCCAATAGTAACTGGAGAATGAGACAAGGTTGTAGCCTTCTGCAGGTGGGGTCCTGTGTACTGGTATGAGTTTGCACCAGTACAAGATTGTAAACAGATTTTCTTATTATTAAAAGAAGACAGATCTGACAGCAACATGTGTTTTTTACCCAAATTGGGTTTCCACCTTATATCTTGGTGTTCATGTGCGTTGCTTATGTGTGATGCTTTATTCTGCTTTTACTACACTGTCTAATACATCTCTGATATACTGGTTAAAGTTCAATACATGATAAACTATCAAAATCAAAAGTTCTATGCATGTACGTTGGTTGCTTTAAGTACAGTCAAGTGTACATGCTAGTTCACTTAGATGAAGTAGTGTATATAAATCTGTTTGGGAAATTGAATTGTTGATATGATAATACTGATTCACCCCCATCTTAGTATTATTTCCAACAATTGGTATCGAAGTAGGTCCTTCAGAAGAAGCTTAATTACTTGAAGGGAAATCCATCATCATGAGTAATCAAGAAAGCATGGGATCCATCAGACCACCAATCTTTGATGGGAGAAACTTTGTTTATTAGAAAATAAGAACCATTGCCTATCTACAATCACTTGGAATGGATGTCTAGGAAATTGTGGAAGGAGGATATACATTTCCAACAGCAATTCCTACAGATATGGAAGGTAAAAAGAAATATGAAACCAATGTTAGAGCTGTCAATACCTTATTGGGAAGTTTGTCACAATTAGAGTTTTTCAAAGTCATGCAGCTCAAATCAGCCAAAGAAATATGGGACAAAATCGTTTTGAGCTATGAAGGAGACTCTCAGGTAAATTGTGCTAAACTTCAAACTCTCAGAATTCAGCATGAAACTCTTAAGATGCACAGTGATGAAAGTATAGCTAGTTACTTCTTACGTATATATGAGGTTGTTAATTGTATGAAGAATATAGGTGAAGATATAAAGGAAGTTACCTTAGTTGAGAGAGTTTTGAGATCCTTATATGCTAAATTTGAATCAAAAGTGTCTACCATAGAAGAAAAATAGGATCTGCAGACTATCACTATGACACAGCTTCACGGAATCTTAACTGCCTTTGAGATGAGAAAAGGAGGTCCATCAAATGTGAGAGAAGCCGCATTTAAAGATTCAGCAAAAGGAAAGGAAGAACACAATGAGTCAGGACATATTTCAGAAGAAGAAGATGAGGTAAACTTTGTCAAGAAGCTTCAATGGGGTTCTAGAAGATTCAGAGGTAAGCTACCCTTCAAATGCTTTTCTTGTGGTAGGGTCGGTAATTATGCTACCAAATGTCCTCATAAAGATAAACATGAAAAAGGGAAGGAACAAGCAAAATGGAATAGAAAACAAGTTGTAAATAAAAGAAGTTACTATACTCATGAAGATAGTGATGGTTTATCAAAAAGTGATGAAGATGAAAATAGTAATGACTATAGACTTCTAATGGCTTATGACGATGATAATTTTTGGGATGCTTTAGAAGAAGACGAACTTCATGAAGAAATTTCTAAACTCAAAATCTATTTAGAAGAAAAGAATATGATTATAGATACCTTAACATACCAACTTGCTGAAAAAGAAAAACACAATGAAAAACTAGAATGTGAAATTGTGGGTATAAGAAAGGATCTTGAGAAAACAAAATCTCTCAATCTTAGATTTTCAAAAGGATCGGAAACCTTAGATGAAATTATAAAATTACAATGTTCTCCTCTGATAAAGATAGGTCTTGGATATACTGAAGAAGCATCTCAATCACAGAAGCCGTCAACTTCCACTAAAAGCTATCTTGATGCAGCAAAGACCAGTGAACAGTATGACAATCATCAACAAAGGCATAAAGCAGATCACCAGGTAAATCAGACTCAATTTATTCCAAGGATGAATAGAAGCCACAACCAATCTCAAGTAAATCATACTCAATTTGCTCCAAATATGAATAGAAACTACAATCACCAGTGTTGAGTTACAAAATGGGTATGTATTTACTCTTATTTTCATCACCTTTTTCCTCGTTTCTTATCTTTTTCATATCTTAATACATTAACATATTTATGGATTATGATAAGAAACGGATGAACTACTCACAGTTAAGATTTAGCTATCATAACTAGCTTTTACTCCTCTTTATGTAGGAAAACGACAAAAGGAATAGTTGTTGTTCCCTAACGATGGAACATCATAAACCAACAAACGAATAATGGAACAAGTCGGTTGTGGACAGGGCAGAGGACGAATGAGGAGGATCAGCACAAAATAGTAAAGGTGTCTGAAGATAGTAATCAATTGTGAATCCCTCAGGGTCAGTTGTGGACAGGGCAGAGGATGAATGAGGAGGATCAGCACGAAATAGGAAAGGTGTCTGAAGATAGTAATCAGTTGTGAATCCCTCAGGATCGAGAGATCCTGAGTGTTCGCATTTATCTTTTACCTCTTTCTGACTATAAAAGCAAATGATTGTAGGAAGAAAGGGGATCAATCTCTGTTATTTCAAATTGTAATTTTAATTTTGATGCAGGAGCATCTAGACCCAGCCAGCAATGTGGAGATTTTTCCACATGTTGTGGTTAAATCCAGTGAAATTTATTTACTGTTGGTCAAAAATCAATTTACTGAGGAGGTTGGATTCCTCAAATAATTTGTTATTGTAATAAATAGGAGATTAGCTTATTTTGGATTTTGAGATAGAGCTGTTAGTCTAGGTGTGCTTGGAAAACAACGGAATAGAAGAATTCTGTTCTTTCTTGGAAAAATAGGAAACTCTGTTAGATAATTTAGGAGAATAAATAGAGGAAAATTGTAATGAACTCAGGGGATTTCTTTTTAGATTGATGAGAGTTTGTGTGTCGCTGGGAGGGGAAGAGCGATACTGGTGTGTGTATAGTTTTGAGTGTGGAATGTGGGAAATCAGGCCAAGTACTGTAGATATTTGAAACTGGTTAATGAAATACAGTTTTATGTGCTTTGGAAGTTGGAACTGTGAATATCTCTGTCAATGCGAAGTAAATATCTATGTTCCTATATAGATAATGAATGGTGCTAAATGTCTGAATTGTTATGGCTGGATATTTCTGGTGGTAAATGACTACAGGAATATATGATTCCAGTAGAATGTTTGGAAACCCACTTAATAGATTGAATAAATGTGATATTGGATTGAATCCTGTTGAGTGCATTGACTTGTGGACTTGTTTGTGAGAGGATTGCTCTGCGTTGAGCAATATTGATGAAATCATTTGTTACTAAATATTCTGGGGTTTTCTTTTGTGGAATCGTTGTTTGGAAGTTTGCCTAGAAAGCAAACGAAATTTCTGTGCAGAAATTGTGTGATACTCTGCGTGAGCAATTTATGGTCATCCAGAATGTGCAGGAAGCAATAATCAGTCTTGCGTGGATCAATACAACAGATCCAAGTATTGAATCGAACCCTGAGTGCTGGTTAATGGAGGAAATACCCAACAACCCAATTATGTAACAAGGCGTGGTTAAGACTTAAGTTAAATTGCTGTGGGAAAATGCATTGACAAGGTTGATAAATTCGTGAGGGTTTGGGAATCTCGTTATTTTCAATTCTTGAATTGAAGTCTGCATTAAGCTACAAAGGGGGTGTAGTCATAGTTGACGCTGTATTTAAGGTAAGTGATTTATTCATGCAATCTAAGTTCCACATGATGTCAACAGATTCGAATCTCTTTGGGATCCGAATTTCTTTATAAAATCAAACTGAAACCTATGGAATCAGTCCCTGAGGAAGAAAGTTCACTTTTGAGCAGTTATTTAGTTTTCTTTGTGAAATCTGGAACCTAACCATTGAAAGCAAGGGATTTCCCAGGTGAAAACGCCCAGCTCGATCACTGAAGAAGATTAGGTTGAATTTTGACCAAATCGTGGTAGTTCGGCATCTCTGTTATTTACAATTGCTGTGGAAACCATTTTTGTTGACCTTCTGCCCATTGAATCCAAACTTGGAATCATGGTTATGACAATGCTGTCTGCAAAACGCTCCTTATGTATGAGAAGTACGTAATAACAAAGGAGTGTTATAAGGGGGGTTTAAATGGAGGAGATCGAACGGTGTTTCAAAGGGAAGTCAAAGATGACTTGAACGCCAGTGTAAAAGGTTTTGATTGAAGAATACTCTGCGTGGATTTAATTACAGGGTCGACAGTTTTTTATTAGATCTGAATAAGGTGGAAAGCGAATTATAAATTTGCAGAGATCATAAGGGGAGATATAAGGGTGTTGAGTAAAGGCAAGAAAGAAAAGTGTGGAGTTGCAGCGCTCAACGCAGAGTTGTATGTTAAAGCCGTGGAAATTTGCCAGGTACTGAAAATTTGATTTGGGCATTTACTGAGATGCATTCTATATGCATTGGATTCTTGTGATTCTGGGTATGCAGGAATTTCTCTGCATCAAATTTATAGACTCGTGTTGTTGGAGAATGTGACCATATTGTAATGCTATTTAAGTTCAATGATTAATATATAATTGAAGTTGTTTTTCATTCGTATTCTCTAAAGTAGCTCAGCAGTGTTCACTGGTGGCTGATCCAAAATGGATCCTAAAACTCTCCAAGTCTTCATGAAATCTCTATAATTTATGCCAAAGATTAAAATTCTTGTGAAGATCAAGCTTATCAGAGGAATCCTCATGACAGTTGCTAACTGCGATCAATGCGGATCAACAAGGGTCGTCGATCAAGCGCATAGAGTGGTGGACCATGGTAATGTGCGCTAATGCAAATTAGCAAAGTTAGTGATGGTTTGAGTCATTGGGGGAGGAATCTGATATTTGATTAGCGACAAACATAGGGAAAACCCCTTGAAGAAGGAGAGCCACATGCGCCTGGACCTGAAAAATCATGAAATGCAATGGAAAGTGTTTCATTTCCATCTGAGGTGGGATTCAATAGAGACCGGCAGGAAATCGGAAGGGCTTCGAATGAAAAGTGGTTTAGACCGAGTCCCGCCTGATGCCACATAACAAGTGACACACGTCAAGGGGAAGAGGGAGAAAATCGTTCACATCGGACGGGTAAATGTTGAGCAAGTTATCCGCCCGATATGTGCAATGACCATAGGATCTGGAGGGTCCAGATCAATGGCGGAGATGCGACTCGATGGATGACTAGATTTGATGAAGTTATAAAGTAGATTGTGTGGTATTTTGAAGTCCGACATGGATGATGAGTTGGCGAAGATTCGTGTTTCATGGGCATTCTTGGAGTAAATGGAAATAATGGCCATTTCAAACAATTGAGTGTTTTCGGTGAACCTGACACGCTCATCCATTCAAGGAATAGGTGGACACATCCCTATAAGGCATTATGCAGTTACTGTAACTGCAGAAAGAAGGGATTCGAACAGACAGAGGCAGGGAACCATAAAGCCGAGAAGCGAAAACAAACAGTCAGGAAGCAAATTGGCTTTAAAGCCACAGACTGACAGAGAGGAGAAGGGGGCAGCCTAGGAAGTAGTAAGAAGACCTGGAAGCAAAGAAAACATAGTCAAGCTCACTGTAATAGGCACAGCCACCAGAGGTTGGAGGTAGAGCCACAGAGCTAGAGAGCTCTAATAAACTTCCAAAGAGCCACGAGGCTGCAGTGAAGTTGCAGCACAGCAGGAGATCGAATGATTGAGCTGTGGCTAGTTGTTTGAGGTGTTTCAAAGACAAGAAAAGGAGTCCCAGAGACAAATATAGAATTTTGAGGGAGTTAGAGAAGCCAGAAGCTTGAGAAGCTCAGAGCACTGACTAAAGGAGTCAAGTCCAGAGAAGCCTAGACCTGTTTGCAGAACAAGGATAGCCAGGGGTAAGATGGAATTCTAAGCACATTGGTTCAACTGTAAACCATTGGACTTAAGTTTAGCACTTGTAAAAGAATTGAAGCCATAATCCCAGAGAGCCTAATCAAGTTGATTAGAGCTCAAGGAGACATAGCCCAAGATATCAGGGTGAACTCCATATTATATTGTTGTCTTATGGGTTTGTTGAATTGTTGCTTTATTTACTGTTATTTGTGTTTCACATCAGCATAAGCAAATGAACATAAGCACTCAACAGTCAAAAACAAATACAAGCATACACCTATATTTTCAAGCATTTCTTAATTCCACATTGGTTAATCATTAAGATTTGGGAAAAATTAAAGCTTTGGAAGTGGGAGAGGTTCCTGTAAGTTAGAAAAGAAGCCTAAGAGCCCCATTTTCAGATCAGGTGGTATCAGAGCTTAAGATTGATTAACCCCACCTTCAAAGAAGGTTATATCAGAATGTTTGATTGATAGGGCAAAGATTTCTTATCTGAAAGGTGTTTGGACAGTCAAGGATTGATTGCCTCATTGATTGTATGCTTGGTTGCAGACTGAATATTATTTGAGTTTGCAGAGGTGAAGGGAAAGCTATTGATAGCTCAGTCCAGGAAGGACAAGAAGGAAGAAGGGTTGAAGGAATTCTCCTATCCCAAAGGACCTTAGGGAAATCCTTGAAGCACAAAAGGTTGTTGCAAGAGGTTACTGAATAAGCTATTTAATAATCTTGTTTGAAGTTCTTTTGTGCATTTTGAAAATGACAATTCTACAAGTGAGTTCTCAAATTCTTCTTGCTCCCCAAGTTCCTTTAATGGAGACATGAAGTAAGACTTGTCCACCATGATGGATATGGTGAGAGAAATGTATGAGGAGGGAAAGAAGAGCAGCATACTTAGAGAGCAATTGAATTCCGTGGAGGAAAAGAAGCAGATGCTTTATGGCAAATTGCAGGAAATGGAGAGGAAAATTCATGTTGTAAATATGAACCTGAAAAGGATGCATGAGTTGGAGTCACAACTCTTTGTTGCCAAAGAAGCCTTGGCCAAGTATCAGCTTGAAGAAGAGGTAAACCATTCCTATTTTTCTTCCAATTCTTCTAAGAATTCTTATATTGGTTCTTTTGAAAAACATACCAGAGGCATAGGTTCCAAGCTAATGTCCAAGATGGGTTATGAAGGAAAAGGATTGGGCAAACATGCACAAGGTATTGTTGAGCCAATAATGGTTGAGGAAAGGCCTAAGTATTTGGGTCTTGGCTATGGATAGTCTTATGGAGAGAGTTCCAAAGTTGCCATGAAGGCGATTGAAACAGTTCCAAAAAGGAGTTTCATTGCAGGTCCTCTACCTCAAAAGTGTGAGGATTGTGTTCAGGAGGAATGCAATAGCTCGAAGCATGATTCACAGGATGCAGGTTTTCAAAAGCACACACTTGAACAAGAGAGTTGTGGAAACTCTAACAACCTTGAAGAAAGTGATGGTGTTCAAAAGGGAGCCACTTCTTCATTTGCTTCACCTCCTCATGAAGGCAATAAAGGTGAAAGAGGTAGGTATAAATCTGGTTCTAAACACATTCCTTTTGATTTTGTAAAGCATTGAAAAAGAATTGTATTTTCCTTTTGTGGTTTGGATAACCATTATGTTTCTAGATGTTGGAAGAGGATGGCCACATATAGGAAGCTTTTGAAGGAAAAGAAGCAAGTAGCCAAAGGTCCACAGGACAAGGCAAATCATGCTGTCAAAAGGATGCACATGTGTTGCACTTACTGCCATAAGCAAGGGCATCTTGTTGAAAGGTGTTGGACTTTGAATCTAGCACTGCTTCCACCAAAGCTAAAGGAGAAGGTGGAAAAAGAAAATGGCAGGGATGGAAATAAAGATTCCATGATTGATGATTCACATATTAATGTTGATGTGCAAACAAAGGAGGGACCTTTGAAATGGATTGGTAAGAAATGGTTAGAATTATTATCCAATTAATATTGCACGTCTATTGATGCATTTGTTTGCATTTCTTTGTGGAATAAATGCAAGTTTCAAGATCTTACAAAAATGGTAAATGGAAAGATGTTGAGTAGGAAAATCACTTTATTACTGCAACAGATGTTCATTTAAGCTTCGAAAGTACAGTGGAATTAAGCAAAAGTTGAAATATGGAATGCATGCATGAGCATGAGATGCATGTGATGTTGGCTTGGGAGAAGTTAACTTGGTCTCCAAACTGAAGATTTTCATCTTTTGGAAAATAGTCCTAAAGGTATTTTTCCTACATGTTTGACTTGAAGAGTTATTTGTTGTAAAGGCATGTTTTATTGGCTTGTTATCTAGTCAACCATTTGAATGTAGATATAAGACATGGAAGGTTTCATAAGATGTGAAATATGTTTCTTTGTTGAAGCAGGAGTTAGTCCATCCAGTCGTTGTCTGTATGCCTGCTGTTGTTAACAATTGTTGTTGGCATCTTTTCAAACAGGTACAAATGAAAGTTTTGTGGAGCAAATGTACTTCACATTCATTTGAGCCACCTTGGATCAAGGATCAAGGCAAACAAGTTCAAACTACCTTCTGTAAAATTCATAGCAAAAGTTCTGCATGAAGTCAAGGAGGAAAACAGTTCTTCCTGAGATGACCAACCCATCCAAGAAGGGAAGTGGTCAGAAATTTTGGTTCAGAGGCACTATGCAAAGGCAAGTGTAGGGAGGCTGAAAGAAGAGGGTGGTGTTACTCTCATTTACTGCTCAGATCAGTATATCAGTCTTTTGGTGGACCAAAAGTTCTTTTAGTGGGAAGGCATGATCCAAAATGGATCTTGAAACTCTCTAAGTCTTCATGAACTCTCTATAATTTATGCCAAATATTAAAAATGTTATGAAGATCAAGCTTATCAAAGGAATCCTCATGACAATTGCTAACTAGGATCAGCGCGGATCAACGAGGGCCGTCAATCAAGCGCATAAAGTGGCAGACCATGGTAACGCACACTATTGCAAATTAGAAAAGTCAGCGATGGTTTGAGTCAACGAGGGAGGAATCTGATATGTGAGTAGTGACAAGCGCGGGGAAAACCCCTCAAAGAAGGAGAGCCACATGTGCCTGGACCCGAAAAATCATGAAATGTAGTGGAAAGTGTTTTGGTTCCATCCGAGGCAGGATTCCATAGAGACCGGAAGGATATTGGAAGGGCTTCGAATGGTAACCGGTTTAGACCGAGTCTCGCCCGATGCCACACAATGAGTGACAGGCATCTAGCGGAAGAGGGAGAAAACCACTCACATCGGATGGGTAAACGTCGAGCAAGTTATCTGCTCGATATGTGCGATGACCATAGGATCTGGAGGGTCTAGATCAATGATGGAGATGCAACCCGATGGATTACCGGATTTGACGAAGTTATAAAGCAGATTGTGTGGGATTTTGAAATCCGACATGGACGATCAGTGGGCAGAGATTTGTGTTTTGAGGGCATTCTTGGAGTAAATGGAAATAACAGCCATTTCAAACGATCGATTGTTTCTGGTGAACCTGACACGCTCATCTGTTAAAGGAATAGGTGGCCACCTCTCTATAAGCGTTATGGAGTTAGTGTAACTGCAAAAAGAAGGGATTCAAACGGACAGAGGCAGGGAAACAAAAGGCCAGGAAGCGAAAACAAACAGTCAGGAAGCAGATTGGCTTTAAAGGCACAGACTGACAGAGAGGAGAAGGGGGCAGCCTAGGAAGCAGCAAGCAGACTTGGAAGCAAAGAAACTAGAGCTGAGCTCACTGTAATAGGTAGAGCCACCAGAGGTTGGAGGCAGAGCCGCAGAGCCAGAGAGCTCTAATAGACTTCCAAAGAGCCACAAGGCTGTAGTGAAGTTGCAGCACAACAAGAGATCGAATGATCGAGCTATGGCTAGTTGTCTAAGGTGTGTCAAAGATAGGAGAAGGAGTCCCAGAGACAAATACAAAATTTTGAGGGAGTTAGAGAAGCCAAAAGCTCGAGAAGCTCAGAGCATTGACTGAAGGAGTCAAGTGCAAAGAAGCCTAGACCTGTCTGCAGAACAAGGAAAACCAGGGGTAAGTTGGCATTCTAAACCCATTGGTTTAGCTGTAAAACAATGGGATTAAGTGTAGCACTTGTAAAAGAATTGAAGCCATAATCCCAGAGAGCCTAATCGAGTTTATTAGATCTCAAGGAGATGTAACCCAAGATATTAGGGTGAAATCCATATTATATTGTTGTCTTATGGGTTTGCTGAATTGCTGCTTTATTTACCTGTTATTTGTGTTTCACATCAGCATAAGAAAATGAACATAAGCACTCAACATTCAAAAACAAATACAAGCATACACCTATATTTTCAAGCACTTCTTAATTCCGCATTGGTTAATCATTAATACTTGGGAAAATTTAAAGCTTTGGAAGTGGGAGAGGTTCCTATAAGTTAGACAAGAAGCCTAAGAGCCCCATTTTCAAGTCATTGGTTAAGGGCCTGGCCTCTGGTGGATTAAACTACTTCCTTGTGTTATGTTGGCATTATGATACAAGTGTTGTCCTTGATGGCAACTCACTCAGAGGTATGATATAGGTGATGGCAACTTAATCAGATGACAGTAGGTCAAAAGAAAGGTATACGCAGGTTAGACTTGATGAAAGTGTGTATACACGTGGGTGAGTAGAGAAAAAGGCACGTATACGTACATACACAGGTTCACAGAAGTAAAGGCACATACATGTTGGAAAACTAAGTTTTGGTCCATGGTATTTGGTCCGAAGTGTTGACCTCAGGTATTGGGTCCAAGGTATTGGTTCAACATGGTTTTGGGCCATGGTATTGAGAGAATCCTAAACCTATATAAGGAGAAGATCATTAGGCCAAGGAGAGCAGTGAGAAGGTGATGAATATCTGATGAAGTGTGAGATCTAGTATGCTGGTTATGGGTTTGTGATGCTTAGCTTGATCTGAATCAAGGATGCACCTATGCGGATGATGATGGATTATGGATCAAGATATTAAGGCTTGGAATTTTTATGATTATATGGTTTGATTATGGATAGACTAGATCTAAATTATTGTCGCATGTTCATTCTATAAATGTTATGTTCTGATGTCTGAAATAGTTGCAAAGTTATAAGTTATAATTTGCAGATCTGTACGCAGGTTGTCTTTGGTAAAAGTGTGTATACACACAGGTTGGGTTCGTCTGAGTAGCGTATACAGTATGAAGTATGATATTTGAAGTTGCAGTTGGATCTGGTTGTTGTTGCAGATTTATGTTGTCTGTTCTGTGTTTTGGTGACTGTGTTGTTGACAGGGTTTCAATATTGGGTGATTCAGAGATTGATGATGCAAGTGTAGTTGATGTTTGTATTGCAATGGTGATTATTTTATGGATCCAGTATGAAAATGTATGAAACGTGGTCCCGAGAAGATCGTAGAGTTCAGTAGGCCGGCGCCTACATATTGGTAAAACATATCGGCCAGTACAAGAGCCAGGGGGTTGTAGCTCCCTTCTAGGAGCAGCTAAAAAATGAGTGAAGGTTGGAGCCTTCAGTAGGCCAGCGCCTACATACTAGTAAATGGATTGGCTAGTACAAGAGCTAAGAAGGTTGTAGCCTTCTGCAGGTAGAAGCTTGCGTACTGGTATAAGACTGCACCAGTACTATTGTAAAAAGAAGTTTCTTATTAAAAGAAGATAGAGACGAATTGCAGCAGGTGGTTTTCACCCACATTTGGTTTCCACCTTATATCATGGTATTCATGTGTGCTCCTTATGTGTGATGATCTGTTATATTTTACTGCACTTGTTTACTATTGATATGGTTAATAATGTTCTAATGCACTCATTGAAGATCAACTAACTGAATCATAAGTTTACTAGATATACGCTAGTTGCATTAATCACAGTTGCGTATATACGCGGGTATCCTTAACTAAAGTAGCGTATATGAATCTGAATATGGAAATGAAAAAGTTTTATTGATTTGATAATACTGATTCACCCCCCCCCCCCCCCCCCCTCTCAGTATTATTTCCAACAATTGGTATCAAAGCTGGTCCTTCGGTAGAAGCTTGATCGCTTGAAGGAGATTCGTAGAACAATGGGAAAGAAAGTGTGTCAAAAGAAGAAGACAGCTCAAAGGAACAATGACAGCCTGTTATTGAGTGGAAGCAAGTATTCAGATCCTGAATCACCTCAGATTGAAGATGGACAAGCAAATGAAGCATTAGATAAAATCATAGATCAACAAGATCTACCTAGCAAAAGGGAGAGTGCCCTCAAAGAAGAAATTATCAGCTTAAAAGCTCAGTTGGAATGTGCCTCCAGAGTATGACAAATGCTGCAAGTGCTAAATGAAGAGTAAGAAAATGAGATTCTCAAACTAAGGCAACAAGTGGAAGAAGGAAGAAAGTCCGAAGAAACTTTGACGAAGCAATGTCTGGAAAAGGAAGAACAACATCAAGTTGAGGTAAATATCTTGAAAGGTAAATTAGCAGAAAAAGATAAACTATTACGATTTTAAGATAGTACTAAGATCTTGGATGATATTCTTAGTAGTCAAAGGTCGCCTGCTATCAAAACTGGTCTTGGTTTTTATGAATCTGCTAAAGGGGAATCTAACTCACAAGGTGAGGCAAGGAACTCTAATGAGAAATCAAAAATGATCAATAAGGAGATGAGAAGACAACCCCATCAACAGCCAAGGAAAGGAATTCCTCAGAGAAAATCTTTTGCTCCTAACTTTGGAAGTGATAGACGCTTATCTCCTCCAATGAATAATGTTGAATGTTTTGTATGTCATAATCTTGGACATGTTGCGGCCAGATGCAGAAGTAGAATGGTTCAAGATCGTCAAACAGAAAGATCATCACGTTCCAAGTACTTTAAGGGATATTGTTTTTCTTGCAATATGTTTGATCACAAATCCATTGACTGTTTTAGGAGGAATATGAAACATGTAAGATGTTATGCATGCAACAAGCCTGGACATATAGCGAAAGAATGCAGGAGAAGATTGTGGACACCAAACCAAAAGAAGAAAACATCATCAGAGTTGAAGATATGGAAGAAAAAGGAAGCACAGGCAGAAAGGTGTGGCATAGAAGAGTACACAGACATGACAGATCCAGAGGAAGATGGAAGTGTGGAACATCAGTGTTCTAAATCTCATACACAAGTTTCATGAAGACAAGTCACGTATATATGTGAGTTATATGCTGCACAGTCGTGTATATGATGTTCTGAAGAACAGCAGCAGTACAGAAGTCTGATATGGTTCAGTCACTATTTTGATGATGGCATGGCACAGGTTCAGGGGGAGCATATACTTCAAATAATGCATTGTTGACATTATGGTTAGAAGTATTTGGTGATGATGCTTATTGACATATCTTTCTTGACCAAAAGAATGGATTCCAGGTTACAAGTCTGGATGCTAGTGGCAGACGCTTATAATGTAGATCATATGGTGTATGATAGCTGCTAATAACTATCATGGTCTTGTTTAGGTCCTTGGTCTTTGTGAGTCATATGATATATTTTGTTACCCCACTATGCATGGGATGGATGATGTAATGAGTCATGTATAAACATTTGGTATATCCCCACTTGGTTGGGTGGATGAGTCAAAATGGTGTATTCCCACTTGATTGGGAGATTGATGTATGTATAGAGTCATGTTATGCTTTTGCAGACCTTGCATGTGCTCAGGGGGAGCATGGATGGATTGGTACATCTTGGCATATACAAAGGGGGAGCTCAATCAGAAACTTCAGCATGTACTCAGGGGGAGTATGGACAACAGAATGTATATCAAAGGAGAGAATATTTTGGTCTGCCCTTTTCCCTTGATGTCAAAGTGGGAGGGTGACTTGGTGTAGTGGTTTCCATCAAGTCCAAAGGGGGAGATTGTTGGTATTATGATAGAAGTGTTGTCCTTGATGGAAACTCACTCAGAGGTATGATACAGGTGACGGAAACTTAATCAGATGACAGTAGGTCAAAAGAAAGGTATACGCATTTAGACTTGATGAAATTGTGTATACATGTGGGTGAGCAGAGCAAAAGGCACGTATACGTACATACGCAGGTTCACAGAAGTAAAGCCACATACATGTTGGAAAACTAAGTTTTTGTCCATGGTATTTGGTCCGAAGTGTTGACCTCAGGTATTGGGTCCAAGGTATTGGTTCAACATGGTTTTGGGCCATGGTATTGAGAGAAGCCTAAACCTATATAAGGAGAAGATCATTAGGCCAAGGAGAGAAGTGAGAAGGTGATGAATATCTGATGAAGTGTGAGATCTAGTATGCTGGTTATGGGTTTGTGATGCTTAGCTTGATCTGAATCAAGGATGCACCTATGCGGATGATGATGGATGATGGATCAGGATATTAAGGCTTGGAATGTTTATGATTATATGGTTTGATTATGGATAGACTAGATCTAAATTATTGACACAAGTTTATTCTATAAATGTTATGTTCTGATGTCTGAAATAGCTACAAAGTTATAAGTTAGAATTTGCAGATCTGTATGTGGGTTGTCTTTGGTAAAAGCACGTATACACACATGTTGGGTTCGTCCGAGTAGCGTATACATTATGAAGTATGATATTTGAAGTTGTAGTTGGATCTGGTTGTTGTTTCAGAGTTATGTTGTCTGTTTTGTGTTCTGGTGACTGTGTTGTTGATAGGATTTCAGTATTGGGTGATTCAGAGATTGATGATGCAAGTGTAGTTGATGTTTGTATTGCAATGGTGATTATTTTATGGATCCAGTATGAAAATGTATGAAACGTGGTCCCGGGAAGATCATAGAGTTCAGTAGGCCAGCACCTATGTACTAGTAAAACATATCGGCCAGTACAAGAGCCAAGGGGTTGTAGCTCCCTTCCAGGAGCAACTGAAAAATGAGTGAAGGTTGGAGCCTTCAACAGGCCGGTGCCTACGTACTAGTAAATGGATCAGCTAGTACAGGAGCTAAGAAGGTTGTAGCCTTCTGCAGGTAGAAGCCTGTGTACTGGTATAAGACTGCACCAGTACTTCAAAGCCCGCAAGCCTTAACCCATGCAGCCATATATCATATAATATATCAATACACGGAAACCATATAATCCCCGCTCTACTTCCAATGCTCGGATTCCAAATCTTTATAATTCCACCTTTATAAATTTCGGCGGGTCCAGATTTCGGCGGTCTCAATAAACCCCTTAACTCTGACCTCCGACGCCCTTGCGAACCCGATATGCCGATTACATCCCTTCCTAAAATGACTTCGGGTCCGGGATGTCGGGGTCATCGTGGCCTCTTGCGATGCAATAGTTCTGCGGACCTGACGGCCCTCTATACTCTTCTTCTTAATGATTTCGGGTCCGGCTTTTCAGCAAGTTCGCATAAGCGGTTTTGTAATACAAAGGGTTTGCGGACCCGACACTCCTTTAAGCTCCCTTCTAAAGAGATTTTGGGTCCGGCCTATCAGCAGTTCCCTATCGGCAGATTTGCAATGTAATGGGTCTGCGGACCCGACGATCCTTTAGGCTCTGTTTTATAATATTTCAGCTCCAATTATCGGCGATGTCACATATCGCTTCCCCCGATCCTTCCGATGCGATTGCTCCGATATGCCGATTGCAGATTAGATCTCCGTCGTTCATTATTCTTTCAGATCAGACGGTCAGCGCTAAATCGCTAGATCTCCCCCTTTGACATCAATGGCAAAGGAGTGCTCTGGGACTCCCCCTATCAAACTGCTTCTGTTCTTCATGAATGGTAGATCTTCATGGGTCTGTGACTCCCCCTGTCATAGTGATCTTCTTCTTCAAGATAGAAGGATTGATGCTTTATCATCTTCATGTCTCAGAACTGCTTTATCATGGCTTCAACAATGCTTCAGGATGCTCTACTTTAATGCTTTCATTCAGATTGCAAATGGCCATACACAGGTGTCCAATTCCAGGCTTTCATGCTCAATCCATATTGATGTCTCCATAGGCAGAATTGAGAGACCTTCATAGTTCGAATCAAGAGAGAAACTGCTACTGAGATTGTCTTTCTTCAGATCTGAGTTTATTTGTGTCTTTGTGCTTCCCCTGAAGTTACTGCCATCTAGTATTCAATCATCATTGCATTTAGACAAAAATGTGAGGAGTTGTGCCTTGCTGTTGCTATATTCCTTAAGTGATCTGTATCAGTTTCAGTTATGCTTGACTACACAACATTCTCCTTCCTATGAGCCATCTTTTCCTTGCGTTCTTCTACATATCTCTGCAGATTCAAATATCCAATCTGTGACTGCCTTTTGAATACAATTGCTGATCTGCATCCTTTTACAATGCTTCAGTTTGTTATATGCTGCTAGCTGCTCTATTTCAGATGTATCTATTTGTTTGAAGACTTCCTCTATTAGTGTCTAGAATTTATCTGTTCTCACATTAAATTCCTGAGTTAAGACATAAACCTCTGTGATAACAGCACCATGTTTGTTTGCCCTATTTCTTTAACAACAGTCCAAAGAATGGTTACAGGATCATATGCTTCAATGGAGTGCTTCTGAGACATGATAGGCTCCTCCTAACTGTATGCATCATCTCTTTTAGTAGAATCTTCTCATAAAATGCTTAGATTGGCTGGAGAGCTCAAGGGACTTTCGCACTGTATTTCCTTCCTTCTCCATACTTGTGTAACTTTCTTCTTTTGCATGGTTCTAGCTTGTGTAAGAGCCCATGTTAAGTTGCAATCTCGTGCCATATGACCAATGTTATGACACTTGAGGCATTCTACATTGTACATGAATAAGAATTCATGATTTCTTCTTGCAAAATTGTTTCTTGGAGGTTGTCGGAGGCTATGACATCTATCTCTATGAGATGGTTGGGGACCATAACATCTATCTTTATGATATACTTTACAGTCTTTTGCCATATGACCAAAGTTTGAACAGGAATAACAATAACCAAAAAATGAACTTTGGTACCTGGGAGATGGAGGTTTCTTTGATGTACTTCTGAAGCCTTGCTGCCTTGAGATCCTTTGATGATAACCATTGCCTCTCGCATCTTTGTCATCATCTATATTTCTTCTTGGAGCGGGTTTTCTTCTTGGAGCAGGATTTCTTCTTGGAGCAGGATTTGTTCTATTGTAGCCTTGATTTTTCTCCTTGCCTTTGCTGGAGCTGGGAGCATCACCATTTCTTTCTGGCTTCTTCACATCTCTTTTGTTTAAAGCATGTTCATTCTTGTTTGAGGATTCACCTAAATATCCAAGACCTGATTTATCAGATGGACATCTGTGATAGCTGAGCATGTCATCCAAGGCCTGAGAGCTCTTCATGATTTTGTTCATCCCTTCAACTTTTTTCCTGAGGAGGACAATCTCTTCTTCCAATCTTTCACACTCATTATTCTTCTTTGCAAGTTGTTCCTCAGTTTCTTCCTTGCTACGAGTAGCTTCAACTGCTACTATTTTAAGGGAGATGATATCTGACTTCATTTTGAAGATTTCTTCATTCTTTGCTTGACTGCTCTCCATTCTCTTCTCAGCTCCTTGTGCCTGTTTCCTGGCTTCTTGTAATTGAGACTTAAGGGAGGAGACCTCTACCTTGTACTGAACAATCTCTTCTTCAAGTTTGTTCACACTCTTGTGCCTTTGTTCAAGTTGACTTGACAAGATATCTTCCTACTTCTTTGCTTTATGATATTCCTTCTTAAGCTTGGCAAGCTCTTCATCCCTTTCTTGTACTTGAAGCTTGATGAGATCAACTTTCTTCCTTGTTTGATCTTGGTCACCAACTGGAGCTATCTTCTTAAGTGCCTCATTTTCTTTTTTCAAATTAGTATTCTCTTCCATGACAGTCATAAGTTGAGCAAGGAGTTATTCTACGAAGTCTTTTTCATTCTCTTCATCTTTTTGGTCTGCTACAGTCTTGATGTCATCATTCTTATTTTCAGCTTCTATGATGGGTTCTGGATTTCCTTCTAGATTTCCATTATCTTCTTGATTGATGTTCATGGTCAATGCTCCTTTTGAGTGAAGGTCATGAAGTTTGTCCCATATACCCTTTGCTAATGAACATTTTCCTAGATTGTTCTTTACAGAATCAGGTAGCCCATTCAAGATTGCCTTTACTGCTTTTGCATTGTACTCCTTGGATTTTTCATCCATACTGCTATCATCAATCACAAATTTCCAGATTTCAAAGCCTTGAGTTTGTAAGAAATTCCTCATTCTTACTTCCCATATATTAAAGCTCCCATTGAGCCTTGGAGCCTCCTCAAATTCATTGTCTTCTATTTTAGTAGTAGAGGGAGACACATCCTTAGGAGGATTGGAGACTTTCTTCCTTGATCTCGCCATTTGTGTTCTAAGAGTCAACCTTCAAGCTGTTAAGCTTTGAATGAAGGAACCTGCTCTGATACCAATTGTTGGAAATACTGAGAGGGGGGGGTGAATCAGTATTTCTTTTTCCCACTATTGTTTTACCAGTTAAAACATATATATTCAGAACACAATATGAACAGCAAGAATAAATGCTTTTATTAATATAACTGTGCAGTAAAGTAAATACAATATATAGATGGTCACAATCGGTTGCCAAGATCCAACTTGAACTTTGGTGAGGCTCCAACCTCCAGAGCACCAACTCTATTTTCCCAAGACACCAATCTTGGACTTAAGAGCACCAACTCCCAAGGACTTCAATCCTTCCTGCTTTTGAGGCACTAACCCCAAGGACTCCAATCCAATCTCACTTCTGAGGCACCAGCCTCAAGGACTCCCATCCTTCTCACTTTTAAGGCTCCAACCCCAAGGACTCCAATCCTTCTGCTCTCAGAACTCTTCTCTGCTGAGTTCTGTCTATTTACAGCTTCACTGTAGTCTCCAAACTACAGTATCAATGACAACCATGTCTTCTTATGGATGAGTCTTCACAGCTCTGCACACTGCCCACGCATAGTCTCCAATAGCCTTTTCTGCTGTTGCTGCCTCTATAACCTCCGCTGCTTCTACAGCCTCTACAGCCTCCGCTGCTTTTACTACCTCACACTCTAGTTCTTCACCCGCACAACAGCTCCAACAGTGTTCAACAGCCGTAGTAGTGTTCACTAGCAAATTCAAACAATGCTCCACCACCTCTGCTGCTTCTGCTACCTCATATTCTAGTTTGTTTGCAACAACCATCACCACACAAGCAGTCCTCTGTTTACTATTTTATGCATACCTGTCTTTGTCCATTCGTTTCCTCTTTCTCGTTGGCTCTTCGACTTCCTTCTCGCATGCTTCAGCTTCCTCACTTGTTGGCTTGTTTGTCGCTGTAGCTTCCTCTGTCCATTTGTTTTCACGGGACACGTTGAATCAATGAGCAAGGATTGAGTCATCCGTAGAGAACACAAGTTCAAAAACTTGTAACAGCGCTGCTTTGCCAATAATTGTGGGCATACACAGGGATGGAATTTTTTAACGGATAGCCACGTCCTTATCATAATCATAATCGCCATGATTTTGTTTCTCAAGCTATCAGGACTGTTCCTTACAGTATTTTTGCCTCCATACTTAAGAATCGGAGCCACCCTTTTATCACCGCTTTTATGTCTATCGAAAGCTTTCCTTAGGCTATGTGCCTTCTATAAACCTTGGACTTACTTAGAATCAGAGCCACCTTTTTATCGGCGCTTTTAATCACCCATCGGAAGCCACCACCCGAGCACTTTAATCAACCATCCGAAGCCACCATCCGAGCGCTTTAAAGCCCGCAAGCCTTAACCCCTGCGGCCATATATCATATAATATATCAATACACGGAAACCATATAATCCCCGCTCTACTTCCAATGCTCAGATTCCAAATCTTTATAATTTTGCCTTTATAAATTTCGGCGGGTCCAGATTTCGGCGGTCTCAATAAACCCCTTAACTCTGACCTCCGACGCCCTTGCGGACCCGATATGCCGATTACATCCCTTCCTAAAATGACTTCGGGTCTGGGATGTCAGGGTCATCGCGGCCTCTTGCGATGCAATAGTTCTACAGACCCGACAGCCCTCTATACTCTGCTTCTTAATGATTTCGGGTCCCGCTTTTCGGCAGGTTCGCATAGGCAGTTTTGTAATACAAAGGGTCTGCGGACCCGACACTCCTTTAAGCTCCCTTCTAAAGAGATTTCGGGTCTGGCCTATCGGCAGTTCCCTATCGACAGATTTGCAATGTAATGGGTCTGCGGACCCGACGCTCCTTTAGGATCTGTTATATAATATTTCGGCTCCAATTATCGGCGATGTCACATATCACTTCCCCCGATCCTTCCGACGCGATCGCTCCGATATGTCGATTGCGGATTAGATCTCCATCGTTCATTATTCTTTTAGATCGGATGGTCAGCGCTAAATCGCATATTGCGTCCATTGCAAGCCTTTATGGACCCGACATTACTTTATGCTCCCCTTTATAATGGTTCGGCTCCGAACTGTCGGAGAATACACTTCGGCGGTTGCGAAAGGCTCCACTCCTCCGATGCGATATTGGTTTCAGACCCGAAATCCTTATCCGCTGCACTTTATAATACTTCGGCTTCGATGTATCGGAGCTTAAACATTCCGCAGTTACAAAGACCTTCTCCGATGCGATATTGGTTTCAGACCCGATATGGGTCTGGACCAATCTTAATGATATTTCGCGTCTGCTACACTGTTGCTCCTTTCTCTGACTGCCGACTGCCCGATCGCCGATTAGATCGGGACTGTCGATCCGGATTAGTGATCGGACGGCTCACAGCTCATCGCACTATTCCCAGGTTAATTGCTCCTTGGTTAGTTCCGATAACATCCAAGGTTCTCGTCGGTGCAACAAAGAGTCTCCGCTCCTCTGCGACTTCATCTGGACCGTTGATCTGGAAGATCAAACGGCTCCTGTGTATGCTCTTCATTCTGATGGAAAGTCTGGGCTTTAAACACAGTTCTACTATATTGCATATATGTATTAGTAGTTCATTTGATGCTCTGATAGCTCCTCCGATGGCTCCTCTTGCTCCTGTAGCTCCTCCGATGGCTCTGTGTGCACCTCCTCTTTGGCATATACCGATGGCTCTATATATATTGCTCCTCTTGGCTCCTCTTGCTCCATCTGCTCCTCTCGGTCCATTTTCTCCATTTGCTCCATATATATTGCTCCTCTTGGCTCCTCTTGCTCCATCTACTCCTCTCGGTCCATTTGCTCCATTTACTCCTCTTCTTTGGCTCCGATATGCCTGTTTTGGCATATATATTATAGGCAGCGTTCCTCTCGCTTTGTCATGGCTCTCCGACAGCTTGGTGGCTCTGTCTGCTCCTCTCATCTCCATCCGCTCCTCTGGCTTGGCAGTGTCTTTCAAAGACCACCTCCTTGTATATATGTCTGTTTTTGCATATATATATATATATATATATATATATATATATATATATATATATATATATATATATATATATATATATATATATGGCTTGGCTATCTTGATGGCCTTTGCTCCTGTCTCTTCATGAATCTGCTCTGCATCCCCTTGGCTTCATGTCATCCTCTAGTATCCAGAATATTGCCATATTGACATCAATGACAACCTAGGTCAACAGTACTATTGTAAAAAGAAGTTTCTTATTAAAAGAAGATAGAGACAAATTGCAGTAGGTGGTTTTCACCCACATTGGGTTTCCACCTTATATCATGGTGTTCATGTGTGCTCCTTATGTGTGATGATCTGTTCTGTTTTACTGCACTTGTTTACTGTTGATATGGTTAATAATGTTCTGATGCACTCATTGAAGATCAACTAACTGAATCATGAGTTTACTGGATATACTCTAGTTGCATTAATAACGGTTGCGTATATATGCGGGTATCCTTAACTGAAGTAGTGTATATGAATCTGAATATGGAAATGAAAATTTTTTATTGATTTGATAATACTGATTCACCCCCCCACCCCTCTCAGTATTATTTCCAACATGTTATATATTTTTGATTCTCACAAGTTTGATTGGTTTGTTAGTTTTCCCATTTTCTGTGAGTTTATCCTATTCGCTATTTATCGCTTTCTTGTATTGATGTAGTACATTTTCCTTACATGTTTTATAGCACTGTCATTTGATTCGATTTACGCTTATTCTAGATTCAATTATTTAGATAGTGAATCATATTTATTTAATCAACTGTAAGCATTTGGTTATTGCTATTGAACTCTCAGATTGATATCATTTCCATTTGGATTGCTTTGTAGAGATTGAGTATGATTTAGATTGAATCGGCTAAGAAGAGATGAGTTATTGCTACTGTGCTCTCGGTTGATGCTATTGTTAATTGAATTGTTTGTGTGAGATTTGATTACGATTTCAGCAAAGGATTGAGTCTTGAAGCTTCAATGTCATATTTCCTTTAATGATTGCAATTTGAGTTTATTAGATGCATTTGTTTACTCTTGTATCAAAGGTCTATACTTCATTTTAATAAATATTACTCTCTGGATTTATAGCATGCACATATTGTGTACACTCTTGGAATAAAAGGACTTGCCCAGGTTGATGATTAATGTGGGGTAATTAGGAGTTTTATAAGACACCTATTATCGGCCAACATTTTGGCGCCATTGCCGAGGAGAGTATCACCATTTTACAAAGAGTGATGTATATCTGATCATTGTTGTTGGGAAAGAATTGGGTATTGAAAACATAAGGTAAGAGCCTACGTAATGAGCAAGTAAAGTGCTTGCTCCTCCACCCGATTTTTAGCACAATTATAGAAAAGTGAAGTAGGCGTTTGATGTTTGTTTGCTAAGAGAGAACTGGGTATTAAAAACGGAAGGTAAGAACCTGCGTACAGAGCAAGTAAAATGCCTGCTCCCCTACCCACTTTCCAGCAGAATTTATAGGAACTTAAGGTAGAAATAAACATTTGAATTTTTGCATGAATGACTAAGAAGAAAAGACTAGAAAACAATACAATTCCACATCCCAAACCTGAAAAATCTAAGGGACCGGTGACCCTTGGACGATCAACTTTTATCGACGATATCTTAAGAAAAGTTGAATCTCAGCCATCAGTAGGTCCCCAAACTGTTACTTCTAGACAACCTATTGTCTCCCTTCGGGCCACAAGCTCACCATCTGTATCCTACACTGAGGTCCACAGTAAAATTGAAGGGACTGAGCCGAGTTTTCAAGATAATGAAAATTTGCAACCAAATCCCTCACAAGAAGGGATTTCTTGCAACATTCGTGAAGGAGGAGGATAAACAGGGGAAACAAAGCAACCAAGATCCCTTCAGGTAGTAATTGAGCAGAGGACACCTAGTGCCCCAGATCAAGGGAGTGTTGTTAGGATCATTCCTACCTCTTCTAGACATCCCAAGGATTATTGGGTAGTGTTATATTCTTTCCACGACTAGCCCATGTAGTTAACTAGGGGGTTAGATGAGGGGCGAAGCCCCCCTTCGTTGCACATATTATGTAGCTGGGGGGGGGTCAGAAGGGGTCTGAGGTGTACCCATAGCCCCACTTTATGGGGTGCCCCAGAAACTTTTGGTTTTTTATCCTATGTTAGGATGGGTGAACCCAACTATGGTTTTGTGCATGATTTTTGCACATGTGTTTTGGACGCGATGGTTTTTGGTCCATGGTATTGGATGCTTCGGAATGTATAAATATGTATTATAACATTGAAAGGAACATAATGAAAAATCAATCTAGTAGTCCCGGTTTTGAGATCCAGAGGAAAATCTCTCTATACATATGTTTTATGTGTTATGCTCTCGCATTGTTTATTTTCTGTGTTTTAGAATTCGTATGCAGGTAATTTCTGACGGGGTTGAAACCTACATTTGGTGTCGGAGTAGTTTTGGCTTCAATGGGATGCCTTTGTTGCTGAGGGGTTTCACTCGGGCCTGTGGTAGACCCTGTTCAGTGGGAGATCTGCGAGATCGATTCTGGTGGTGAAAGAAGATTGCAAGCAGTGGAAAGATAGAGATCGAGAAATTTAATGGTCAGATTTTTGAGTTGTGAAAACTCAAGATGGAGGATCTGTTGGTGGATAAAGATTAGTGGATCGTGGTAGATCTAGGTACTAAACCAACGGGAGTGTTCGATGAAGAATGGAAGAAGTTGGATCAGAAGGCAAAGAGCACAATACGATTGTGTGTCTCAGATTCAGTATTGCTGAATGTATCAGGGGAAGCTACGGCAAAGGCTTTGTGGGACAAGTTAGGGACTTTGTACCAATCTAAGTCTCTGGTGAATAAACTGTTCTTGCGAAAAAGGTTGTATAACCTGAGGATGAAAGATGGAGACTCAGTGATAGAGAATCTGAATGCATTTAATACTATTGTAAGACAGTTAGCATCTGTTGATATTAAAATTTCAGATGAAGATAAGTGCATCAGTTTGTTGTGTTCTCTACCAAATTCGTGGGATAGTCTAGTTATTACAATAGGTAGCAATGCAACTGCCTTGCAGTTTGATGAAATAGTCTCAGCCTTGCTGATGGAGGAGATGAGACGGAAAAATATGGAGAGCCAGAATGGTGATGCCTTGTTTGTACAAGGACGGTCTTAGAACAGAAACAAAAATAAGTAATCGAGTGGGAGATCTAAATCTAAAGGGAGATCTAAGTCTCCAGGAAAACCTATAAAGGTGGTGTGCTGGAAATGCAGAAAGGAAGGGCACTATAAAAGGGACTATAAATCTAAAGCTCCTGATAAAGGAAAGGGATCTGATGATGCTCCTTCTACAGAGGTGAAAACCACCTCAGATGAAGGTGGGGATGTGTACTTGGCTTCTTCAAATACACATGTAGATCAAGAGGCATGGTTGATTGACTTAGGTGCATCCTTTCACTTCACTCGCCATAGAGAGTGGTTCTGCGAATATGAGAAATACGATGGTGGTGATGTCTTCTTAGGGGATGATAAGAAGGCTAGAATCATTGGTCGCGGAAAAGTAAAGTTGAAGTTGCAAGATGGAAAGGTTAGAACACTTCCAGGTGTTCTGCATATTCCTGCATTAGCCAGAAATTTGATTTCTGTAAGCAATCTTGATGATGCAAGTGTAAAAATAGTGTTCAAGAAGGATACCTTCAAAATGGTTCAGGGAGCACTGGTATTGATGTGGGGAGTTCAGATTGGAGCTCTGTACAAGCTACAAGGTAGCACTGTTATTGATGGGTGCAACAATTCTGTGGTTCCTGAAAGTGGAGCAGAAAATCTAGTGGTCTCTGGAGAAAAGACCATGTTGTGGTATCAAAGGCTTGGACATATTGGAGAGAAAGGCCTTCGAATACTTCATGGTAAAGGTATGGTATAAGGTATGAGTAATAACCCTCTGGATTTTGATTTCTGTGAAAATTGTGTATATGGGAAGTAGAATCGGGTGAGTTTCCCCTCTGGTAGTAAGAGGGCGAAACATACATTAGAGTTTGTGCACAGTGATGTGTTTGCACCTATGAAGGTTCCATCACTGGGTAAGTCTATGTACTATGTATCATTTATAGATGACTTCTCAAGGAATACATGGATATATTTCCTTAAGAAGAAATATGAAGCCTTTGATAGGTTTAAAAAATTTAAGGCTCTCGTGGAAAATATGACAGAGAAGAAGATAAAGGTGCTGAGGACAAATAATGGTGGAGAGTTTTGCAGTAAGGAATTTGAAGAATTCTGTAAGAAGTGTGGTATAGAACAACAGAATACTACTCCATATACACCTCAGAAAAATGGAGTTGCAGAAAGAATGAATAAGATGTTGATGGAAAGGGAAAGAATCATGCTCAGTGGTGCTGGTTTAGGACAAGAATTTTGGGCAGAGGTAGTGGATACTCCATGTTACCTAGTCAATAGGTCACCTTCATCAACATTGGAAGATAAGACTCCACAAGAGGTATGGACTGGTAAGAAACCCTCTCTTTCACATCTGAGGGTATTTGGATGTGATGCATATGTACATGTTCTAAAGGAGAAATGAACTAAGTCAGATATTAAATCTGAAAAGTGCATCTTTATTGGGTATAAGGATGGTTTAAAGGGGTATAAGCTTTGGAACCTAGTCACACAGAAGGTTGTGTACAGCCGAGATGTGGTATTCAGAGAGGTAAAAGATGTTATGAAACATGAATTCCAACCAAAGGAACCTGAGAAGATAGAGTTTGAGGTTAAGAAGGAAGAATCAGACTCTACAACAGAGGAGGAATTAGAAGATGAAGAGCCACAAACTCTGGGTGTGAGAAGATCAGTTCGAGAAAGAAGGCAACTAGAAAGGTATAGTCCATATGCTTTCTCTTCAAATTTTTCTTTATCTATTACTGACGATGATCCTATAACTGTGAAGGAAGCAGTAGATTCAGAGGATGGAAAACTCTAGAAAGAGGGCATGGTTGATGAAATGGCATCTTTGCACAAAAATGAGGCTTAGGATCTGGTGGAGTTGCTGGCTGGAAGGAAACCCATTGGCAGCAAATGGGTGTTCAAGAAGAAGACAAATGCAGATGGAAAGGTGGAGAAATACAAAGCTCGGTTGGTAGCAAAAGCCTACTCCCAAGTGCTGAGTATTGATTTTAGTGATATTTTTTCTCCTGTTGCCAAGGTAACTTCTATTAGATTACTTTTATTTGTTGCTGCTGCTTTTGATTTTGAGGTAGAACAGATGGATGTGACGACAAAATTTCCTCACGGGGATCTGGAAGAGGAAATATACATGAAGCAACCTAAAGGCTTTGCGATGAAGGGTAAGAAATAACTGATATGCAAGTTAAAGAAGTCTCCGTATGGGTTGAAACAGTCACCAAGGATGTGGTATCAGAAATTTGATACATTTATACAGGGACTTGGCTTCACCAGAAGAAAAGCATATCACTGTGTGTATTTTAAATTAATTGGTGACTGTGTTATTTATCTGGTCTTGTATGTGGATGATATGTTGCTGGTTGGAAATGACAAAGAAATTATCAAGGATTTGAAGACCCAATTATCCTCCAAATTCGACATGAAAGATCTTGGTGTTGCAAACTATATTTTGGGCATGGAAATTAAAAGAGATCGGGAAAAGAGGAAGCTCTGGTTAAACCAGAGGAAGTATGTCGAGACAATACTATAGAGGTTTAATATGCAAGATAGTAAACTGGTGAAGGTTCCTATTCCTGTAGGTGTGAGGTTATCTGCTGAATAGTGTCCCAAGACACAAAAAGAGGAAGACGACATGTCCCGTGTTCGATATGAAAGTGCAGTCGGTAGCCTGATGTATGCAATGGTCTGTACTAGACCAGACATTGCACATGAAGTGGGAGTATTGAGCAGGTTTATATCAAAACCAGGGAAGGAGCACTGGACAGCAGTGAAGCGGGTTTTTAGGTATTTGTGTGGCACTAGTGATTATGGTTTCTGCTACCAAGGAAGATCAAGATTAAACAGAATGTTGGATATTCATGGCTTTATTGATGCAAACTGGGCTAGAGATTTGGATCAGAGAAGATCTACAAGTGGGTATGTGTTTAACCTATTTGGAGGTGTAGTTAGTTGGATGAGTAAGAAACAATCTGTAGTGGCATTATCAACTACAGAGCTAGAATACATGGCAACCACTCATGCAAGCAAGGAAGCAGTTTGGTTGCAGAGATTGTGTTCAAGTATGGGGTTAGTACAAGGAGCTATAAGGATAGACTGTGATAGCCAAAGTGCAATTTTCATGACAAAGAACCACGCATATCATTCAAAGACAAAGCACATTGATGTTCAGTATCATTTTGTGAGAGATATGATAGAAGACAAAAAGGTGTTGCTAGTAAAGGTGGACACTTTGAAGAATACTGTAGCTGCATTGAAAAAATTTGTGAGCTCTAAGAAGTTCTCTTGGTGTAGAGAGAGAATGGGCATTTCAGGGCTAGAAAAATGACTAAGCTCTCTTATGGCCCCCTGTGGAAAGAAAACAACAAGTGGGAGAATTTTGGGTTGTGTTATATTCTTTCCACGACTAGCCCACGTAGTTAACCAGGGGCTTAGAGGGAGGCTGGAGCCCCCCTTTGTTGCGCAGATTGTGTAGCGGGGGGGGGGGGGGGGGGGGGGGGTCACAGGGGGTTTAAGGTGTATCCGTAACCCCACTTTATGGGGTCCGGGGCAGCGCCCCGGAAATTTTTTTTTTTGGACCCTATGATAGGATGGGCAGACCCACCTATGGTTTTGTGCATGATTTTCGCACATGTTTTTTGGATGCGATGGTTTTCGGTCCATGGTATTGGACACGATGGTTTTTAGTCCATGGTATTGGATGCTTCGGCATGTATAAATATGTATTATAACATTCAAAGGAACATAATGAAAAATCAAGATGGTAGTCCCGGTTTTGGGATCTAGGGGAAAATATTTGTGTATATGTGTTTTATGTGTTATGCTCTCGCATTGTTTATTTTCTATGTTTTAGAATTCGTATGCAGGTAATTTCTGTATGCGGGTTAAAACCTACAGGGGTAACTCTCTAGCTCTAGAAATCCTAGAAGGGTATTGGCATATCTTTGATCAAATGGCCAATAATCCACAAGCACCCTAGACCTGTACATTACAGTATCCTATTTTTGACACAACTGTCAACACCCCCATGAAAGCTATCCCTCTACAAAATATTCCCACCTTTCATGGACTCACTTCAGAAGATCTGGATGCGTTTCTGTTTGAATTTGACGTCCTATGTCAGGGTTATGATTACACCACCGATCCCCAAAAACTGAAGCTATTTCCCTCCACTTTAAAGGGAGAAGCCTTGCGTTGGTTTATGGGACTAGGTGGGGACACCATAAATTATTGGGACCAAATGAAAACTGCTTTCCTTAAACAATATCAGGATTATTGCAAATCTAGAGAACTAAAAGATGAGATATTCCAAATGGTAGCAAGACCTTGTGAAACTTTGGAAGAGAATGTGGAGCATTTCCAATATAACCTCCAAAGGTCTCCCTACGAAAATCTGCCTCTGCCTGATAATGTGCTAAAAACCACGCTAATTAAGGGGATGAAAGACCAATGGATAGAGACATTAAATATTATGGGTAAAGGTGATATCTATCAAGAAGAATATGCTAACATTATTAATTTGTGTATCAGGTGCTCGAGGGGCAGTACAAGATTGAAACCAGTAGAACGCGATATGATCACCAGGGATAGCAAAATCTCTGGTGGAAGCATTACTTGTACTGAAATCGGAAACCTGCTGGAAGATTTCAAAACAGATATCCTGGGAACCTTGACAACACAATTAGACATCATGCAAGCCAAGCAGAAGCAGGCCGAAGTAGAACAGAACCTGGTGATTTTTTTCCCTCGATGTAGGAAGAAACATAGTCATAAAGAATGTCCACTGGATATGGTACAGACCTGTGCCATATGCACTAAAGAACATGCCACAGAAAATTGCCCATCGCTCCCAGGATTAAAAGTGGTCTTCAAAGAGGTAGAGGAAGAAACGGAACCAGTCTACCTATTAAATTAGCGTTGCCAATGGCAAGCACGACAAACAGGTATGCCTACCGACCCATCTTCATTCTTTCAGCCCTCACAATATAATTCTCAGCAATACACAGGGGCTACATGGCAGAACCAGCTACCTTTTCTTAATTGGTCACCACAAGCATTTTCTATGCCACCTTGGTCTAATCAATCAAATGCAAACAATAGTTGGCCAAATTCCTCTTACATTCCACCATTCTAGCAGAACAATCCATATCCATCTCAATGGTCCTCCTCCACTTCACAAAACCAAAACTGGCAGTCAAGTTGGAAAAGACCTACAAACCAGTGAGCAGGAACAATCCCCCTGCCTCAACCTATGCTACCAGCACCTTACGTACTGCAGCAAAATCCTCAACCTAATCTACGACCACAGCTCCTAGCCCAGCCCAACCCGAATCCCAACAATAGACCAGTCCAGTCGGTACAAATTATTGAAGGGCTGGATCTAGAAACTGAGTTGAGAGAGTGTAATGAACTCAAATTGAGGTCTAGATGAATAATTGAGTTAGAGGAGGATAAAAATATACAAATAGAAGAACCACTACCTGTAGAACAAACACCTCAAACAGAGAATACAATTAAATAGAAAAGCCATGATCAAACTATTACCTCTTCTCCACCATTCCCAGAAAGATTGATTATACCTTGCCCAATTGAATATCCTGATTTCGATCTCCTGGGAGAATTAAAAAATCTTTGTGTAAAAATACCCCTCCTACAAGCTATTCAAGACATTCCAATCTATGCAAAAACCATTAAGGAATTGTGCACCAAAAATCCTACAAGGAAAATAAAAGCAACACCAACTATCCACGTAGTCAGAACTTTGTCTGATTTATTATTAGGCAGAGAAACACTAGTGAAATATGAGGACCTAGGAAAACCTATAGTCACAGTACAAATAAATGGATGTTCCTTTCCTAATGCATTGGTCGATCTAGGGGCAACCATTAATATTTTCACAACAACAACCTGTCAGAGACTTGGTATCACAGCCTTAGATCCAACTATGACCTTGCTAGAACTTGCTGACTGATCAGTTGTCAAGCCAGAAGGGACATCATAGGATGTAATGGTGTCTGTAGATTCTTAGGAATACCCAGCAGATTTTTTGATCATTAATCCTAGAAACTGACTAGATGGACATCCTCTAATATTAGGAAGACCTTCACTGGCAACCATAGATTCTTATATAAGTTGTCAAACAGGCAGTATGACTATAGCAAGAGGAAGTAATGTGAAGAACCTAGCTTTATATCCTCCAGCTCAGCCAAGCCTAACTATAATAAAAACTAGGAAACAACCTGTAACATATTTAACTGAAAATATTCGATCACCACTAACTGTAGCAGATGCTCTTGAATTTAAGAATCAAACAGAAGATGACATTATTAACACTTACATTAACCACCCAGCTATCGTATCTAATCTAAAATGTCACATGATTGAAGTAGCCCTGGATAACGAAATTGAAGAAGATCCCTTAAAAGATATCAATGACCAAACAATACCAACAACAACTGTTTATAATAGCAAACCCATTGAAATTGAGCCAGGGAAAGTCCTAAACATTAACAAAAACCTGACTGATGACCAGCAGCAGAGGCTTATCCAACTCCTTAGAAAATATAAAGAGGCTTTCGCTTGGGATTACCCAGATATGAAAGGGATTGACCCCCAATTATGTATGCACCACATCTATACTGAGAAAGATGCGAGACCCATTCGACAACCTCAACAAAGATTAAACCCTCACCTAAAGGATGTTGTTAAAGACGAACTACAGAAACTGTTAGATGTAAATTTCATCTATCCTATATCTGATAGCAAATGGGTTTCTCCATTAGTTGTGGTTCCTAAAAAGAATGGGAAGTGGCGTATATGTGTCGATTATAGAGAGCTTAATAAAGCAACGTAAAAAGATCATTTTCCCCTCCCATTCATTGACTAGGTTCTAGACACATTGGCAGGTAAAAAATTCTTCTCTTTCCTTGACAGCTTCAGTGGCTACAACCAAATCCAAATTGCCCCTGAAGACCAAGATATGACTGCCTTCACCTGCCCTCGGGGGACGTTTGCTTATAGGGTATTACCTTTCAGACTATGCAATGCACCTACCACATTCCAGAGATCCATACTCAACATATTTGTAGACTTGATAAATGAGGAAATCGAGGTGTACATGGATGATTTTACACCCTATGGAGATGACTTCGAGCCGGCATTACAGACACTGGAGAAAGTCTTGGAAAGATGCATTGCTACTAGGCTCTGCTTAAGCCACGAGGAATGCAACATGATGATGACTGAAGGCCCCATCCTGGGTCATTACATCTCAGTAGCTGGAATTCAGGTAGATCCAACAAAAATTCAGATAATCCTCTTAATACCTACCCCCTGCACTCAAACTGAGGTACGTAGTTTTTTGGGATTTTTTGGATATTATTGAAGATTTATAAAGAAATTCTCCCAAACTGTTGCACCATTATATGCTTTGACAGGAAATATCGATTTTATATGGATTGACAAATGTGACATTGCCTTTAAAGAATTAAATCGGCTAGTATCAACAGCCCCAGTATTACGGGGCCCGAACTGGGATTTACCATTTCAAATTTCATTCGATGCATCAAATACGGCCATTGGAGTAGTTCTCGACCAAGAGGAAGATAAGAAACCTTATGCAATAAACTACAACAGCAAAAATTTAACTCTTGCTGAGTTGAATTATACCATGACCGGGAAATAGTTTCTAGCTGTAATCTATGTTATTAACAAATTCAGACACTATGTAACAGGATACCTTGTGGTTTTGTATACTGATCACTTTCATATCACTTTAGCTAATAAACCTATTACAAATGGAAGAGTGACACGATGGTTAATCCTTTTGTAGGAATTTGATATAACAATCAAGGATTGACCAGGAAAGGAAAATATGGTGATAGACTTCCTCTCACGTGTGCCAAAAACAGACGATGCAGTGGCAGTAGAAGACCAGTTCCCTGATGAGCACCTATTTGTTGTGACCGTGAAAACACCATGGTATGCAGATGTCGAAAATTACCTAGCAGTGGGAAAATTACCCAAACATCTGACACCCAGAGAAAGAAAATTAATAGTGCAACATAGCACTTGGTTCTCCTAGATCAGAGGATACCTCTTTCACACAGAAGCCGATATGCACATCCGTGGGTGTGTCAGAGAAGACGAAATCTATGACATCCTAAAATCTTGCCACAATGGACCTTGCGGTGGAAACTTTGCAGACCATGGGACTGGACATAAAGTCTTACAGATGGGCTATTATTGGCCCACCACTTTTAAGGATGCCAAGAAATTTGTCTAGGCAGGCGATAGCTGCCAAAGAATGGGTCACCCTGGCCAGTTTGACAAGATGCCCTTGCATCCACAGTTAGTCATCGAACATTTTTAACTCTAGGCGTTAGATTTCATTGGCCCAATAAACCCATCATCTACTCAAAAAGCATATATATTGGTTGCAATGGGATATGTGACTAAATGGGTAGAGGCAGAAGCATTACCAAGGGCAACAGAGGACACAGTAATACATTTTCTTTTCCAAATTTTCATACAGTGTGGCTTGCCCAAAGAAATAACTATGGATGCAGGGCCATAATTTGTAGGCCATATGATTGCTGCTACATTAAAAAATAATCACATTTTGCACAGAATCACATCTCCATACCACCCGCAGGCAAACAACCAGGTAGAAAGTACCAACAAAGTAATCAAGCCCATTCTAACAAAGACAGTAAGCTCACATAGATGTGACTGGGCTACCCGATTGTCAGAATCCTTGTGGGCATATCGCACGGCTTGGAGGAATACCACATGATACTCCCCATATCAGCTAGTGTTTGGCAAAGAACCTATCTTCCCAATAGAATTTGAAATTCAGACATTGAGGATAGCCCAAGAAGTAGCTCTGGATTTGAATGAAGCACAGGTTAATAGACTACATCAAATCAATGAATTGGATGAAATCCAGCTATCAGCTCTTTAGCATACTGCACTAATTCAACAACAAAGAGAAAAATGGCATGATGCCCTCATCAAGAAAAAGATATTCCATGAAGGTGACTGGGCACTTCTGTATGATTCTAGGTTCCAGGATTTCCCGGGCAAACTCCAGACTAGATGGTTAGGTCCCTATGAGATACAAGAGGTGCATGATAATGGCACCCTTACATTAGCCACCATTGATGGGTCTGGCTACTCTTTTAAAGAAAATGGACATCGAGTACGCCTCTACCACAAACCGCTTACAAGGGAATCCTTTTTCCAACAAATACGTGAAGATTCTACGATACAAATTCTCGCTGAAGAGGGCAACTCTTCGACAGCACTAGTCCAGTGAAGAATTTATTTTTTTGAAACCTGTACATAAAATTGCTTTTTTTTTTTTTTTTTTCTATTTTATTGGACTTGCTTAGAACAGTAGAGATGATTGTTATTTTTAGTTTTTTTTCCTTTGTTGTTCCCTATAGGGAACATCACTTCTCGTGACCATTTTCCTTTGTTGTTCCCTACAGGGAATAGTTGTTGTTCCCTATAGGTAACAACACTTTTCGTGTGTATTTTTCTTTGTTTTTCCCTACAGGGAACAGCTACTGTTCCCTATAGGGAACAACACCTTTTGTGTGAATTTTTCTTTGTTGTTCCCTATAGATAAAAAAAAAAATTGTGTGTATTCTCTTTGATGTTCCCTACAAGGAACACCTTTTTGCATGTGTTTTCTTTGTTGTTCCATATAGGGAACAACACTTTCTTGCGTGTATTTTGCTTTGTTGTTCCCTACAGGGAACAACTACTGTTCCCTATAACGAACAACACTTTTTTTGAGTGTTTTTATTTGTTGTTCCCTATAGGGAATGACTATTGTTCCCTATAAGGAACAACACTTTTTTTGTGGGTTTTCTTTTGCTGTTCCCTTCAGGGAACAACACCTTGTGAGTATTTTTGAGAACCTTGCATGATCATCCCTAGACCATCCCAGTTCACTCTTTATGATCCTCTTTATGGCATAAAAGTACAATACATATTTAAGGACAACCAGTATGGAGTTTACTGGAACAGGAAAATATCTTGAATATTATCATCTTTAACAAGATTTCTTTGTGTTGATCGAAAAATAAAGGACACAATTATCTATATCACTTCACTGTCCTCATTTCCACTATAAATCAAACTGATTAATTATTTGTACCATGTTGGTTCTCCCCTATCCTGTATAATTCTCTTTGTTTATTATCAATAAGATTATGGGTATATTTTTTTCTCTATTGATATGTTCAAACTTCTTCTGCCATCCCTACTCTTAAGGAGTGTTGAGCCACCCTCTATATATAAAATGGGGAGTGTAAAAAAAAAAAAAAAATAATAATATATATATATATATATATAGATATAGATATTCACTAACAATTTTATGATTTTTTTCCATAGATGGATGATAGGGGGTCTCATCACAAGCTAGCCTACCATGATCATAAGGAAGGAGAGAAGTGGCATTCCCACTATGGCCACCACACCAGGGATATGATCCAATGGATGTATCAAGAAACAAAGTCCTTGGAACAGGAGGTCTCATCATGAGCCGACCTGACCACTTTTGCTACTTCCCAGTGAATGGCAATGTGTTCATCTGGTTACCATGCTAGCACATTGGTCTCTACTATAGACATCATAATGCACTTCCCAAATTATACATAGAGGACCATGATTCCCAAGGGTTAGAAAGAAACTATATCGAGGATATGGATGCCTACGAGTAACAGAAGCTCTGCTGATGGTATTGAAGTTTTATTTTACATCAATAATTATTATAATGCCCTCTTCTTATGTCTTTATATTTCCTAGGGAGAGACTATATCCCTAACTTACCTTGAACCTTTATGCATGAGTTAATCTTTTTAAATCAATCACAACAGTTTTAAGTGGAATAACAGTAGTAAAGTATTATTTCCTACGTATATTGTCCTTTTTCTTTATCACATCACCTCACGGCATCTTATCACTTATTGATAATTCTCATTACACGCCTTGTTTTCACAACTCCAATATCCTTTATGATCCTTTCATTAATATGCATACCTTGCCACTTTCATTACCCAATCCATCACCCCTATACTTCGCCACCAGCACGTTATCCCTTCATTCATTTGGTCATAGGTGACCTATTATTTCGAGAGGGGGCGAGGACCTCCAACATACTTATGCATGTGTTGTCATCTTTTCATTTGATTTTGCAGAACAATTTGACATCCCATGATCACAGAGCATGTGGCATTATAACAGTCGTTGATAACGATATTTATGTTTATAAAGTATCACCTGATAGAGCCATTACAACCATTTCTTGTTCCATCTCTTGGCTCTGTTCATTGTTGTGATTTCTCCGCTACACTAATTGTTTGCAGAATTCAAGCATCATGGAAGGAAGAATAGTGCGTCGAGAACCTTTAACACTGGCTGTTTCTGATGAAGCCAGGGAAATTCTAGCTCGTGCAGGATGGATATCATATATTTCAACCCCCCAATGAGGAAATCGCCATCGAATTTTCGCAGAATCTACAGAATGGACAATCTGTGGTAAGAGGTAGACAAATCGTTGTAATAGATGTTGTGATAGCAAAAGTGTCTAGGTTGCCGACAGAAGGACCAGTATGGGCTGGCAAGCAATTAAAGTTGCATGACACTATCGAGGCTTTTAGGGATGAAGGACAGGAGCTAATCAAGAAGGGTAAAGGCATTCGACCATCTTCTCTTGGAGATCCATGGGAAGAATTGGCATGAATTGTCCAGAACTATATTACCTGTGATGGGCGTAAAGACGTGGTAAGGCCACGACAACTCAAACTTTTAGCAGTTTTAAAACAAAAATGCTCTATTAATTTACCTGCACTGTTGAATTCAATACTGCATGACACTGCCAAGAGGCTGAGATGGTCCCAACACATAGAAACAGTAGCTAGCCACCATTGTCTGATCAAGTTAATAGTTAGCGATAACCTTGCCCAGCAACAATCAACTTGGGATGATCTAATATTGACCCTCGAAAGAGGTGTAGTGCTTCTAGCACCTAACCTTGTTCCAAAAAGAAAGAGGACTACCCTTTCAAGAAGCATACCTCACAAACGTAGACGATCCACAAGGTTGAGGTCAAAAGAGGGAACATCTGAAAATCCTCAAGGCAGTGGTAGTCAACCTATAGAATTATCTAGCCTGGTAAGTGAACAATACTTGCAGCTAAAGTTAGAAGGACAAGATAACCCTGAATCAGAACCTGAGGAAGGAACAAGGAATTTTGAAGATGAACAAAGAAACAAATTAAGACCTCTCCCAACACCAAATATGAGCCCCCAAGATGATCTGTTGCATGATTTTGAGATGGCCCAGGTCCTGGCCAACATGAATGTCTACATGCAGCCTAAAGGACTGCTCAATCTTAACTTAGGAGAAACCCAATCTCTTGGGAATTTTGTCTATACCAAAATTCTATTTCCCTCAAAAGATGCAAGCCACGAAGTGGAAATAGATGCAGAGGCCATTCAGGAATTAGAGAACCAATCTGGTGATAGGCTCCCAGTGGAAAATAGCTAGGTAGGCCTAACGCAAAAAACATAGACCAAGAAGAAGAAGCCGAGACAAAGATTATTCAGGAGGCTGATAATCAATTTGGAGACACAGTCTTATTAGAACAGAGCTAGGGTGAACAACTAGGCTCTTTATAAGTAGAAGCTATAAATGAGACTGTCAACATAATAGTTACTCCTCCAAAAAGGTATAGAACCAAATTGCAGAAGCTAAGAGAAGAACAGTAGAAGATTCGCAAAATGGTCAAGAGGCTTAGAAGAAAAATAAGAGAAATCACAACGGGAAAGGTTCCGGACAATACCCCGGAGATAGTAAATGTGGCCATAAAAACAGAATTATATGAAGAGAGGGCGATAGGAACTCAAACTAAGCCCATACCTACTCAAATATTGAACACTCAAGAGGAACAACATGCAATTTTAGTAAATGTAGCTACTCAGACAGAGGATGTACCCTCTTATAGCATGGCTACTCAGACGGAGGTTTGGACCTCCCATAATAAAGAAATTCAGATAGAAGATACCCCTTCTCATAGCATCAGCACTTAGACAGGCATACAAGCTAAGGACATCATGACAAAAAATGACCCCATTATACTGAATCTTCAGGAAGAATTGGCACAGGCTCGTCTTGCGATGGAACGACTTGAACAAGAAACTATTTCCCAGTAGAAATATCAAGAGCTGCAGAGACAGCTTCAAGAAATGAATGCAACAAAGAGCGAGACTTTCGACAAATGCAGAAAGGCAAAAGAGAAAATAGAGAAGATCAAGCTCAAGCTAAACAGGGTCATAGGTCAGACAGACACCATTTGCTCACTATATATAGAGGTCTTGGAATGCAGGTCTCCCACCACCAATTATGCCTTGTTTTTGTTAGAACGATACCTGTTGTTGAAAATTAAAGCCGTGAGAGTTGGAAAACCAATTGAATTAAGAACAATTGAAGATTTTATAAATTGCTGCAAACAACATGGTGTAAAGGTTCAAAGGCTTCTTTGTGAGTTTTACCTGCACAATTTTATATTAGAGAACGAGGTGGAAAATAACCCTAACCCTTTTGTGGGAGATGTTCAATTCCAGGCCTTTATCTCATTTGCAGTTAACCAACTTAAATGGTTTAAAGCTCATAATGCATTCCAAAGATAGGAACATGGATTGGATCTTTGGGTAAGAAGTGAACCCAAGCACCCTTTACAAATGCTTGCCAACCATAAGAGTCTGATGACAAGAGAAGGGGTGATTAAAATTTTGGGGCCCATTCATAAGGAGATTGTACAGAATGGAGTATCATATTTCCTCTCCATTCAAGAAAGCTCTTTGGCTGCATCTAAGCTTAGGTGGATGGTCTCCACTAGTAGTGTGTAGGATAGGGAGCCATTTAATTACAGAAATTTTAAAGTAGCTACGGCCCGTTTTGTCACCTATAGCAATCTTATTTTGAGAGAAGGACCTTATTGGTTAGGATGTCAGTTTCATAGCCCCATCATTTGGTATCCTCCTAAAGGATATCGGGCTATCTACAAATTTCTTGAAGGAAAGGAAGGGCCAGCCTTTGCACTCCTAGCTTAACATAATGGTTTTAAACCAATTTTTGACACACCTTCTCCATCCTACTCTTTAACTGCATTTCATAAGAATTACTTACTTTTCATGAGGACATGAAATAGGGTAAGTAGGGGAGTATGTTGAGTTACGAAATGGGTATGTATTTACTCTTAATTTCATCACCTTTTTCCTCATTTCTTATCTTTTTCATATCTTAATACGTTAACATATTGATGGATTATGATAAGAAACAGATGAACTACTCGCAGTTAAGATTTAGCTATCATAACTAACTTTTACTCCTCTTTATGCAGGAAAATGACAAAAGGAACAGTTGTTGTTCCCTAATGATGGAACAACATAAACCAACAAATGAAGAATGGAACACGTCGGTTGCAGACAGGGCAGAGGACGAATCAGGAGGATCAACGCGAAATAGGAAAGGTGTCTGAAGATAGCAATCAGTTGCGAATCCCTCAGGATTGGGAGATCCTGAGGGTTCGCATTTATCTTTTACCTCTTTCTAACTATAAAATTAAATGATTGTAGGAAGAAAGGGGATCAATCTCTATTATTTCAAATTTTAATTTTAATTTACAGACTCGTGTTGTTGGAGAATGTGACCATATTGTAATGCTATTTAAGTTCAATGATTAATATATAATTGAAGTTGTTGTTCATTCGTATTCTGTGAAGTAGCTCAGCAGTGTGCACTAGTGGCTAAGTGCCCGGTCTCTAGTGGATGAAACTGCTTCGTTGTGTTATATATTTCTGATTCTCACAAGTTTGATTGGGTTTTTAATTTTCTCATTTTTTGTGAGTTTATCCTATTTGCTATTTACCGCCTTCCTGTATTGAAGTAGTACATTTCCCTTACATGTTTTATAGCACTGTCATTTGATTCGATTTATGCTTATTCCATATTCAATTATTTAGATAGTGAATCATATTGATTTAATCAACTGTAAGCGTTTGGTTATTGCTATCGAACTCTCAGATTGATATCATTTCCATTTGGATTGCTTTGTAGAGATTAAGTATGATTTACATTGAATCAGCTAAGAAGAGATGAGTTATTGCTACTGTGATCTCGGTTGATGCTATTGTTAATTGAATTACTTGTGTGAGATTTGATTACGATTTCAATAGAGGATTGAGTCTTGAAGCTTAGATGTCATATTTCCTTTAATGATTGCAGTTTGAGTTTATTAGATGAATCTATTTACTCTTGTATCAAAGGTCTACACTTCATTTTAAGAAACATTACTCTCTAGATTTATAGCATGCACATATTTTGTACACTCTTGGAATAAAAGGAATTGCCAGAGTTGATGATTAATGTGGGGTAATTAGGAGTTTTAGAAGACACCTATTATTAGCCAAAAACCAGGTCAATAGATTCGATAGTCGCAGGAACTTCTTTAATGGGCAATGTTTTTCATGTCATAATTTTGGACACAAAGTTGCTCAATTTGTTGCATACAAAACCATCATGAATAGGGAAGCATGAAATCAAAGGAATGTAATAGGGATCAAGAGAAGTTCCTATAATAACTTTTCTCTTCTTGAAAATGACATAAAATGCTCAATCTGTAACAACTTTGGTCATGAAGAATCTGAATGCAGGAGAAAATTTCGACAATCATCTCAAAAGGAGCAAACTCCATTAAATCCAAAGATATGGAGAAGGAAAGAATTTCAAACAGAAAGATGTGGTATAGCCTTGTAGGCAGAAGGACAAGAAAATCAATGGTACTTTGACAATGGATGCTCAAAACACATGACAGGTGACAAAGAAAAACTTCACTCATATAATGCCTTAGAAAAGGAAAAGAATGTCTCATTTGGAAATGACACTCTTGCTGTCATAAAAGGTAAAGGATCTATTTTCTTGAAAGAAAAGGTTAAAGCTGGAAATGTTATGTATGTAGACGATTTAAAGCATAACCTGTTGAGTGTCAGTCAAATGTGTGATCAAGGAAATGAAGTGGTGTTTCAATCAAACAGATGTGTTGTTTGTGAACTTGATATAGGGAAGATCGTGATCAAAGGTACAAGAACTCCTAACAACTTATACATACTCAAGGGAGGACAACAATGGTGTTATCTAAGCAGAAATGATGAAAAATGGGTGTGGCATAGAAGATTGGGACATCTAAGCTTTTCTCAAATAAGAAAAGCATGCAGATTCAAGGCTGTTCATGATCTTCCAGATATCAGCATCCCTGAAAATAAAATATGCAAACCATGTTAGTTTGGTAAGAAAACCAGAGCTCACTTCATTGAAAAAGAAGGGTCAGCTAGTAAGCCTCTTGAACTTGTTCATACTAATTTATGTGGACCATCAAGGAAAAAGTCACCTCGTGGAGAAGAATACTTTATTTTGTTCATTGATGATTTTTCTAGAATGTGTTCGATAGGTACGCTAAAGCATAAAGATGAAGCATTTGAAAAGTTCCAAGCCTTCAAAGCTTTGGTTGAAAATGAATCAGATCAAAAAATTAAATGCCTCAGATTTGATTGAGGAGGGGAATTTACCTCGGATGAATTCTTTGATTTTTGTGAACAACATGGAATAAAAAGGCAATTCTCCACCACAAGGACTCCTCAGCAAAATGGAGTGGTAGAAAGAATGAACAAAACTATTCAACAAATGGCTCGAGCTATGCTAGATGAATCTGGAACTCCTGCAACCTTCTAGGGTGAAGCTGCATTCGCTGCCGTAACTATTCTCAACCAAGCAAATGTTCGGGTAAATAGCACTCAAACTCCACATGAACTTTGGTATGGTAAGACTCCTACTGTAAAATACTTTAAATTTTTTGGAAGAAAATGTTATATCAAAAGGACTGATGAAAAACTTGGTAAGTTTGAGCCTAGAGCAAATGAAGGTATTCTTCTTGGTTACTCTTCCCAAAGTAAAGGATATAAATGTTATAATAAAAGACTTGGAAAAATTGTTGAAAGTATTGATGTTGTAGTTGATGAAGCATGCAAAAATCCAAAACAAACAAAAACAGAAGATTATGACAATGAAGAAGATGGGGAGTATTTTCCCACATCAAATCACGATGATATTGAAGAAGAAATCAATGAAGCACTAGAGGAAGAGCTAATGGTAGAAGAAAAGACTCCATCCAGGTATGTTCAGAAAAATCATCCAGAAACTCAAATTTTAGGGGAAAAAGAGGTAGGTGTATAGACAAGAAGAACTATTACCGAAACCTAAAGCTATCTATCATTACTATCCTCCACCAAACCTCAAAATGTAAATGAAGCATGTAAAGATGAATGCTGGGTCAAGGCCATGAATGAAGAACTTGAGCAAATAGAAAAGAATAATACTTGGGAATTAGTTCCTAGCCCTCATGATAAAATTATTATAGGAACTAAATGGATATTCAAAAACAAGCTGAATGAAAATGGAGAAGTCATTAGAAACAAGGCCAAACTTGTTTGTAAAGGGTATGCTCAACAAGAAGGTATAGATTTTGAAGAAACTTTTGCACCTGTTACTATACTTGAAGCCATAAGGATGTTTCTTGCTCTTTCTAGCTTTCAGAAATTCAAAGTATACCAAATGGATGTAAAATTTGCCTTCCTTAATGGAGATTTAGAAGAAGAAGCTTATATTGAACAACCAGAAGGATTCATTGTTGGAAATGATGCAAAACTTGTATGCAGACTAAAAAAGGCTCTCTATGGTTTGAAATAGGCTCCAAGGGCTTGGTATTACCATCTTGAAAAATATCTACACCAACAAGGTTTTTCAAAAGGTTCAGCAGATAGCAATATATATACAAAGATTGATACTGATAAATTGCTAATTATTGTTGTTTATGTTGATGATATCATTTTTGGTAGCAATGAAGAATCCATGAGTTAGAATTTTGCTTCAGTAATGCAGCAAGAATTTGAAATGTCCTTGCTTGGTGAACTTACCTATTTTCTTGGTCTACAAGTTCAACAAAAGAAAGATGGTATTTTTCTTTCACAAACTAAATGTTGGCATTATGTTTTCTGGTATGACTGTATGTTACAGATGTTGTACTTGATGGCAACTTCAGTGGCAAGGCTCTCAGTTTGTTGAAAATTAAGAAGGACGCAGGAAATCAGTTCAGGAGGTGCGTACCCGCAGGTACACCATGCAGGGTCCACGTCCAGCGACGCTGGCCAGCCGTTCAGGGGGTGCGTCCACCCCGTGCACACATTTCAAGGCAGAGAAAAAGCATGTGGGGGTTTCTTGTGTGGTATCTAGCCGACGGTTTTGTGTTTCTATGGTGTCGGCTCGTGGTATTGTTCCATGTTTTGGGGAGGAGCTTGCCTATATAAAGCAAAGGAGTTCATTTGGATTGAGCATTGTCTTTGGTTGAATATCTTATTTGGTGAGATCTAGTCCAGATCTAAGAGGGCGAATCTTCTAATGGACTGTGATCTCTATGGCGCATGATCAGATCTGTAGATCTGACTGTTTGGGTTAGTCTTGAAGTCTTCATATCTTTTATATCTGAAGGGACGCAGGTTCAGTTGAAGAAAAGTGCGCCGAGACACAGGTACTGTAAAGGGCAAGTGCGCCGAGACGCAGCACAGTAGAGAGAGACCTGCGTGGGGACGCAGGGCGATCAAGGTTCAGGTGCGTCTCTGAAGCAGAAGAACGCGGCGCGATAGTGTTTTCAGGTGCGTCTCTGTAGCGAAAGACGCGGCGCGATAGTATCTTTGGGTGCGTCCCTGAAGCAACAGAACGCAGAGCAGTCAAAGGAACAATGCGTGGGCACGCAGCGGAGCAGAAGGATATCTGCGTGTGGACGTAGAGTAGCAGAAGGTTAACGGCGTCTAGTTGCAGGCCACAAAAAGAAAAACTGCGTCTCTGTTTTAAAGATGTTCTGTTGATTGAATTTCTCTATTGATAAAGTGTTCTGGGTTAGTTCTGTTGTTGCTGATCTGATATCTGTAGTGATCTATATCTGTTATGTACTTGTTGATTATCTGATGCTTTATGAAAAGAAGTAGGGGGTTGTAGCTCCCTTCCAGAAGTAGGCTGGAAAACGAGAGAGAGAGAGAGTTGTAGCTCTCTGCAGGTTGCAGCCTGCGTACTGGTAAAGGACTACACCAGTACAAAATCATTGTAAAAGAAGTTTCTAAATTGAAAGAAGATAGAGACATATTGCAGGAGGTGGTTTTCACCCACATTGGGTTTCCACCTTACATCTTGTGTTCTTTGGTGTGACTATCTGTTTTTCATGCTCATTATTTTATGGTACTGACATGCTAAAATAATTCAAAGATCAAATAAGGAAGATTTATTAAATTGCTAGATAATACTGATTCACCCCCCCCCTCTCAGTATTATTTCCAACAATTGGTATCAGAGCAGGTCCTTCAGAGAAGCTTGATCGCTTGAAGGTAGATCGTTCATCATGAGCAACTATGAGAGAGAAGCATCAATCAGGCCACCGATTTTTGATGGGACAAACTTCAATTATTGGAAGGTAAGAGTTACTGCATATCTTCAATCTCTTGGTACAGAAGTTTGGGACATTGTAGAAAAAGGCTATGCTTTTCCTTCAGCTACTCCTACAGATCCAGCTGAGAAAAAGAAGTATGAAACAAATGCAAAAGCAGTCAGTACTCTATTAGGAAGTATATCCCAAACAGAATTCATGAAGGTAATGCACTTCAAATCAGCAAAAGAGATATGGGACAAAATGGTCACGAGCTATGAAGGAGATGAACAGGTAAAACAAGCTAAACTTCAAACTCTCAGGATTCAATATGAGACTCTCAAGATGTATAATGATGAAAGTGTTGCTAATTATTTTCTTCGGGTAGATGAGATTGTCAATTGTATGAAAAATTTGGGTGAAGAAATAAAAGAGGCTATAGTAGTTCAAAAGATTCTAAGATCATTATCCCCCAAGTTTGAATCTAAAGTATCTGCAATAGAAGAAAAGGAAAATCTCCGTGTTCTCACTATGTCTCAGCTACATGGAATTCTAACTGCTTATGAAATGAGAAAGGGAGGTCCATCAGACAGAAGGGAAGCTGCTTTTAAGGCATCAGGCAAAGAAGATTACTATGAAGCAAGCCATGTTCCAGAAGAAGAGGAAGAAGAATCAAATTTTGTCAGAAATCTTCAAAGGGGTTCTGGAAGGTTCAGAGGTAACCTACCTTTCAAATGCTTTGCTTGTGGAAGAGTAGGTCATTATGCTGCAAAATGTCCTTATAAGGATAAAGGAAAGGAACCTGTTAGATGGAACAAGAAACAAAGTGCAAATAAGAAAAGCTACTACACCCATGAAGATAGTGATGGTTTATCAAACAGTGATGAAGATGAACAAGGTAATAAATATAAGTTGTTAATGGCATTTGAAGATGATGATTATGAGGATGCTGTAGATGTGAATAACCTCTATGATGAAATTACTAGACTCAAGAGATGTATAGAAGAAAAGAATGTGATCATTGATACTCTACAATTTCAAATTGATGAAAAAGAAAAACATCTTGAAAAACTAGAAGGTGAAATTGTTGGTCTCAGAAAAGAAATTGAGAAAACAAAAGCTATTAATCTTAAGTTTGTCAAAGGATCTGAAACTTTGGATGAGATTATCAATGTGCAGCGGTCTCCTCTAAACAAGACAGGTTTGGGTTACAATGGAGAAACCTCTCAAGCATCCACCTCAAAAAGTTATCTTGATGCGGCAAGAAGAAATGAGCAGAAGAACAATGAAGATAATCAGGTAAAGCAGGGACAAAATACAAACAGAAATTATCAGGGGCAATCCATCTTAAGGGTGAACAAAAGCTACAACCAGCCACAGGTAAAATCTTCTCAGTTTGGTTCAAGAATAAATGAAAATAGAAATTACAATCAGTTGGCAGGTAGATTCAATAACCGCAGAAGCTTCTTCAATGGACAATGCTTTTCTTGCCATAATTTTGGTCACAAAGCAGCTCAATGTGTTGCATATAAAACAATCATGACTAGGGAAGCTCAAAAACAAAGAAGTATGACAGGGATGACAAAAAGGACCTATAACAACTTTTCGGTTCTTGAAAATGAAGTCGAATGTTCTATTTGCAATAACTTTGGTCATGAAGAATCTGAATGCAGGAGCAGGTTTCAGCAGAAAATGGAGCAAGCCTCAAGCACCAAAACATGGAGAATAAAGGAACCTCAAACAGAAAGATGTGGAATAGCATTTTATGCAGAGGGACAAGAAAATCTATGGTACATTGACAGTGGATGTTCGAAGCATATGACAGGTGATAAAGAAAAACTTGAATCTTATTCTGTTCTAGAAAAAGGAAAGAAAGTCTCTTTTGGAAACGATACTCCTGCAACTATAAAAGGAAAAGGCATTGCTCAGTTAAAAGGAAAGGTCAAGGCTGGAAATGTTTTGTATGTTGATGGATTGAAGCATAATCTTCTAAGTGTCAGCCAGATGTGTGATCAAAGGACCGAGGTTATTTTCAGATCAAATGGATGTCTTGTTCGTGATCTTGATACAGGTAAAACAGTTCTCAAAGGCAAAAGAACTCCAAATAATCTGTACATATTTGAAGAAGGACAACAACAATGCTATCTAAGCAAGGATGAAGAGCACTGGTTATGGCATCGAAGGTTGGGACATCTAAGCTTCTCACAAATAAGGAAAGCATGCAAATATCAGGCAGTTCGCGATCTTCCAGATATCAAAATTCCTGACAACACCATATGCAGATCATGTCAGTTTGGAAAACAAACCAGGACTAACTTTCCAGAGAAGGAAGGATCAGCTAGCATGCCTCTTGAGCTAGTACATACAGATACATGTGGTCCATTCAGGAAAAGAACACCTAGAGGAGAGGAATACTTGATATTATTTATTGACGATTTCTCCAGGTTTGTCTGGTTAGGACTTATGAAGCACAAAGATGAAGCTTTCGAAAAATTCAAATCCTTCAAAGCCTTGGTTGAAAATGAATCAGGTCACAAAATTAAGTGCCTCAGATCCGACAGAGGTGGGGAATTTACTTCAAATGAATTTTTCGATTTCTGTGATGAACATGGCATAAGGAGAGAATTCTCTACAGCTAGAACTCCTCAGCAAAATGGAGTTGTTGAAAGAATGAACAGAACAATCCAACAAATGGCTCGTGCTATGCTTGATTAATCAGGAACTCCCGCAACTTTCTGGGGTGAAGCTGCACATGCTGCGGTTATTATTCTCAACAAGACAAATGTCCGGGTAAACAGCACTCAAACTCCTGATGAGCTCTGGAGTGGTAAAACTCCTTCGGTAAAGCATTTCAAAATCTTTGGGAGCAAATGCTATATCAAGAATACTGATGAGCAGCTTGGAAAACTTGAACCTAGAGCAGATGAAGGCATTCTTCTTGGTTACTCTCCACATAGCAAAGCATACAAGTGCTACAATAAAAGACTTGGCAGAATTGTTGACAGCATTGATGTGGTGGTTGATGAAAAGGGATACATTCCTAGGCAAGTACATCGGGAAGATATCGAAGAAGATGAAGGCTACCCTCAAAGACAGAATGATGAAGAAGAAGAACCTCAAGAAGAACCAGAGGAGCAAACAAGAATAGAAGAGAAAACTCCATCCAGATATGTTCAGAAGAATCATCCAGAATCTCAGATTGTGGGGCAGAAAGAAGCAGGTGTACAAACAAGAAGAACAGTTGCAGAAGCCTCAAGCTATTTGGCATTACTATCCTCTACTGAACCACAAAATGTGAAAGAAGCATGCAAAGATGAATGTTGGGTAAAAGCAATGGATGAAGAACTTGAGCAAATCGAAAAGAACAACACTTGGGAGCTGGTTCCTAGACCAAAGGATAAGAATGTTATCGGAACAAAATGGGTCTTCAAAAATAAATTGAATGAAAATGGAGAAGTAATTAGAAACAAAGCCAGACTTGTTTGTAAAGGGTATGCGCAGCAAGAAGGAATAGACTTTGAAGAAACTTTTGCTCCTGTTGCAAGACTTGAGGCCATCCGAATGTTCCTTGCTCTCTCAAGTTTTCAAAACTTCAAAGTATTTCAAATGGACGTGAAATCAGCCTTTCTGAATGGAGACTTGGAAGAAGAAGTGTACATTGAACAGCCAGATGGGTTCATTCTTGGAAATGATCCAAATCTTGTATGCCGATTGAAAAAGGCTCTCTATGGTCTCAAACAAGCTCCAAGGGCTTGGTACTACCGTTTGGACAAATATCTTCATCAACAAGGTTTTTCAAAAGGTTCAGCAGATAGCAATCTATATATAAAAGTTGAAAATGACAAATTGCTAATACTTGTTGTGTATGTAGATGACATCATTTTTGGCAGCAATGAAGAAGCTATGAGTCAAAGTTTTGCCTCGGTCATGCAGAAAGAATTTGAAATGTCCTTACTAGGAGAACTGACATATTTCCTTGGTTTGCAAATCCAACAAAAGGAAGGAGGAATCTTTTTATCTCAAACCAAGTATCTCAAACAGATTTTGAAGAAATATGGCATGGAAGATGCAAAACCAGTATGTACGCCCATGGTCACAGGATGTAGTCTCAGTGCAAATGATGAATCTGCAGCAGTACATCAACCAACCTACAGATCTATGATTGGAAGTTTACTATATTTGACAGGTACCCGACCGGACATCATGCATGCAGTTGGAATAGTTGGAAGATTTCAGGCAAATTCGAAGGAGACTCATCTTCAGGCAGTAAAGAGAATCTTCAAATATCTTCAAGGGACTCAAAATTATGGCTTATGGTATCCTAGAGATACAGATCTTTCTCTTCATGCTTATACAAACGCAGATTGGGCCGGAAGCGTGGATGACAGGAAAAGCACAAGTGGTGGTGCGTTCTTTATGGGTTCCAGACTGGTATCTTGGTTCAGCAAGAAATAGAGTTCGATCGCCTTGTCTACAGCTGAAGCGGAATATGTTGCTGCTGCATCTTGTTGCACCCAACTTCTTTGGATGATGCAGACTTTGCAGGATTTTCAAATCACTTGTACACCACCAATCCCCATCTTATGTGATAATACAAGTGCAATCAGCATCTCAAAGAACCCTGTTATGCATTCAAAAACCAAGCACATACCAATCAAGTACCATTTTCTCCGGGAACAAGTGCTTGAACAGAAAGTCAAGTTGGAGTATGTTCCTTCCAAGGAACAAGTTGCTGATATTCTCACCAAACCATTGCCCAGGGACACGTTTGAATACCTCAGGCAAAAGCTGGGGGTTGTTGATGCATCATCTTATTGTTGAACATCTTCTTATTGGTGGTACAGGCTCAGGGGGAGCACATAATGCATTGTTGGCATTATGGAGAAGGAGATCTTGGAAATAGCTGCAATATGTCTCTATCTCTTTCATGGTGGATCTCTGGTTATTTGTTGCAGATCTGGAGGAGCATGAGCTTAGGGGGAGCATACCCTTTGCCCTTGATGTCAAAGGGGGAGAATGAAGCTGAAGTTTGTAAGGTTGCCATCAAGTCCAAAGGGGGAGATTGTTGGCATTATGTTTTCTGGTATGACTGTATGTTACAGATGTTGTACTTGATGGCAACTTCAGTGGCAAGGCTCTCAGTTTGTTGAAAATTAAGAAGGACGCAGGAAATCAGTTCAGGAGGTGCGTACCCGTAGGTACACCATGCAGGGTTCGCGTCCAGCGACGCTGGCCAGCCGTTCAGGGGGTGCGTCCACCCCGTGCACACATTTCAAGGCAGAGAAAAAGCATGTGGGGGTTTCTTGTGTGGTATCTAGCCGACGGTTTTGTGTTTCTATGGTGTCGGCTCGTGGTATTGTTCCATGTTTTGGGGAGGAGCTTGCCTATATAAAGCAAAGGAGTTCATTTGGATTGAGCATTGTCTTTGGTTGAATATCTTATTTGGTGAGATCTAGTCCAGATCTAAGAGGGCGAATCTTCTAATGGACTGTGATCTCTATGGCGCATGATCAGATCTGTAGATCTGACTGTTTGGGTTAGTCTTGAAGTCTTCATATCTTTTATATCTGAAGGGACGCAGGTTCAGTTGAAGAAAAGTGCGCCGAGACGCAGGTACTGTAAAGGGCAAGTGCGCCGAGACGCAGCACAGTAGAGAGAGACCTGCATGGGGACGCAGGGCGATCAAGGTTCAGGTGCGTCTCTGAAGCAGAAGAACGCGGCGCGATAGTGTTTTCAGGTGCGTCTCTGTAGCGAAAGACGCGGCGCGATAGTATCTTTGGGTGCGTCCCTGAAGCAACAGAACGTAGAGCAGTCAAAGGAACAGTGTGTGGGCACGCAGCGGAGCAGAAGGATATCTGCGTGTGGACGCAGAGTAGCAGAAGGTTAACGGCGTCTGGTCGCAGGCCACAGAAAGAAAAACTGCGTCTCTGTTTTAAAGATGTTCTGTTGATTGAATTTCTCTATTGATAAGGTGTTCTGGGTTAGTTCTGTTGTTGCTGATCTGATATCTGTAGTGATCTATATCTGTTATGTACTTGTTGATTATCTGATGCTTTATGAAAAGAAGTAGGGGGTTGTAGCTCCCTTCCAGAAGTAGGCTGGAAAACGAGAGAGAGAGAGAGTTGTAGCTCTCTGCAGGTTGCAGCCTGCGTACTGGTAAAGGACTGCACCAGTACAAAATCATTGTAAAAGAAGTTTCTAAATTGAAAGAAGATAGAGACATATTGCAGCAGGTGGTTTTCACCCACATTGGGTTTCCACCTTACATCTTGTGTTCTTTGGTGTGACTATCTGTTTTTCATGCTCATTATTTTATGGTACTGACATGCTAAAATAATTCAAAGATCAAATAAGGAAGATTTATTAAATTGCTAGATAATACTGATTCACCCCCCCCTCTCAGTATTATTTCCAACACTAAATATCTCAAACAGATCTTAAAAAGGTACAGCATGGAAGATTCTAAACCTATATGTACCCCAATGGTAACAGGATGCAGTATCAGCTCAAATGATGAATCAGCAGCAATACATCAACCATCTTACAGATCCATGATTAGCAGTCTACTTTATCTAACAGGTACCCGACCTGACATTATGCATGTAGTAGGAATAATTGGAAGATTCCAAGCAAATCCAAAGGAATCACACCTTCAGGCAGTCAAAAGAATTTTCAAATATCTTCAAGGAACACAGAACTTTGGTTTATGGTATCCTAGAGATACAGATCTCACTCTTCATACATATACAGATGCAAATTGGGTAGGAAGTGTTGATGACAGAAAAAGCAGTAGTGGTGGTGCATTCTATATGTGGGTTCTAGGTTAGTGTCTTGGTTCAGCAAGAAACAAAGTTCAATTGCACTATCTATAGTTGAAGCAAAATATGTGGTTGTTGCATCTTGCTACACACAACTTCTTTGGATGATGCAAACCTTGTAAGACATTTAGATCACATGCACTCCACCCATCTCCATTATATGTGATAATACAAGTGCCATCAGTATTTCAAAGAATCCAGTCATGCACTCTAAGACCAAGTGCATACCCATCAAATACCATTTTCTACACGAACAAGTGCTTGAACAAAAGGTCAAATTGGAGTATGTTCCCTCCAAAGAATAGGTTGCAGATATATTCACTAAACCACTACCCAGAGAGACATTTGAATATCTCAGACAAAAGCTGGGAGTAGTTGTTGCATCATCCTGCTGTTAAATCCAACTTTTTCAGAAAAATACTATTATATGCGTGTTTCATGAAGTATAGTTGCGTACACACGCAGGTTTCTATGGGTAAAGGAGCGTATATGTGTTTCAGACAAGAAAACAGTGGGGCAGGATCTGATATGGGTGCTCTGACCGATATTGATGAGAAATGTCTATATGCTCTGTTCATTAATTTTATCTAATTGAAAAATATGCCTTGATGATTGACCTGTTAACAATGCACAGGTAGCACAGGTTTAGGGGGAGCATTAGCCTTCACGTACATTCAACATTGTTGGCATTATGGTTGTTGAGTCCAACTATGGCTTCAGATATTTATACCATTTGTTACTCAAGTCATGTAAAAGTCTAGGAAGTAATATGAGTCCTCTTGGACAAATGATGTAATTTGTATCCCCACTTTGCATGGGATGGATGATGTAATATTTCTTGTTTCTGTCATGTATAAACAATTGGTCTATCCCCACTTGTTTGGGTGGATGAGTCAAATTTGGTATATCCCCACTCGGTTGGGAGATGGATGTATGTATGAGTCATTGGTGATAGGAAGTTCATCCTCATATAGTTGAGTTATAGAGTCATGTTATTCTTTTAGAAAATATTTTTTGCAGACTCTACTTATACTCAGGAAGAGCATGGACAGTTTTAGCATGTACAAAAGGGAAGCTCAATCAGAGATTTTAGCGTGTACTTAGGGGGAGCATGACCAGCATAATATATGTCAAAGGGAGAAATTATCTTATTCCACCCTTTTCCCTTGATGTAAAAGGGAGAAATTATCTTAGTCCACCCTTTACCCTTGATGAGGGATAAGATCTAATGATGGATCAGGATCTTAAGACTTGAAATGAATTATCATTATGTGGTTTGATCATGTATAGTCTAGATCTGAATACTGACACATGTATTATTCTGTAAATGTTATGATCTAGGTATAATTGAAGTCTAAAATGGCTGAAAATTTATGAATTAATATTTACAGATGTGTACATTGGTTGGCTTTGATAAAAGCACGTATACACGCTAGTTTGACACATGGAAGTAGCGTATACCTTATGAAGTATGTTTCAGTTGTTTTTGTTCGTTGTTGTAGAGTTCTAGGTTCTGTTTTGGGTTTTGGTGACTGTATTCTAGTGATAGTGTTCTGAATGATCAAATTCAGGTTATGGTGATTGAGTTTCAGTGATTGGTTGATGCAAATGTACTTAATGACTGTTTTGCAGTTATGATGTTATTGATGGGTCCAGTGTGAAAATTAAATGAAACATGGCCTTTAGATTGTGGTGTTGTGTTCCAGGAGTATCCAATCTAAAAATTCATGAAACATGGTCCCTGGTAGAAGAGTGGAGTTTTCTGTAGGCTGCCACCTACATACTAGTAAACATATTGGCTAGTACAAGAGCTAGGTGGTTGTAGCTCCCTTCTAGTAGTAACTAGAGAACGAGAAAAGGTTGTAGCCTTCTGCAGGTGGGTGCCTACATACCGGTATGAGTCTACACTAGTACAAGATTGTAAACAGATTTTCTTATTATTAAAAGAAGACAGAGACGACATCAGCAGGTGGTTTTTACCCACATTGGGTTTCCACCTTATATCTTGGTGTTCATGTGTGTTTCTTATGTGTGATGCTTTATTCTGCTTTTACTGCACTGTCTAATACATTTCTGATATACTGGTTAAAGTTCAATACATGATAAACTATCAAAATCAAAAGTTCTCTGCATAAACGCTGGTTGCTTTAAGCATAGTCACGTGTACACGCTAGTTCACTTAGTTGAAGTAGAATATATAAATCTATCTGGGAAATTAAATTATTGATATGATAATACTGATTCACCCCCCTCTCAATATTATTTCCAACAAGGAAGATACAGATCTACACGAAGGAAGATCTTAGCTGCAAGGGCTCAGAATACACATCACATGGTCTCTGGATGCAGAAACCTGGTTCTAGCATCGCCCAATACTGCTGCAGGTGAGACTGCAGCCTACACTATGCAGGTTGTTGCCAAAAGGGCTAGTAGTTAGGGTTTTTTTGGTTGGTGCGAATAACTTTGAACCTAGTTCAGGCCCCCTTAAGCCAACATGAATCACTGGCAAGGATTCCTAGGCCCACTGAGGCACACAAGCTACCTTTACAACAACCCACAGTTTGGTTCAGGGGTTACTAGGCTAGTGGCTTCATTCATCATCAGTCTAGTTTAGGGACCACTACACCATGTGTTTACCAATTCGAAGATTCACCCCACTAAGGTTCGAATCCAATAAGGCCATCCCACATAAACCGAATGAGAGAACCCATCTCATAAAAACTATCAGGAAATTGAAAGGCTAGGCTAAAAATACTGGCAAACCTAGAAAAACCCACACCATGGTAGAAAATAAACACATGCAATCCCATGCATGCCAAATATAGCAAGGAAAATACACATGCAAGTCGATACCTACAATGAATCTTGTTGTAGTTGTTTGATCCTACCTTTCCCTTCTTGATCTTTGCTTCCTCTTTCCTTCTTTGCCATTCTTGCTCCAATGCCAAATTTCTCTAAGAAAACTCTAAGCCTCCAAGAGTATGAGAGAGAGAGAATACTGAGAGAGCTCCAACATTGAACTGACCAAGTCTTGCCCATTGATCCTTAAAAGCCTTTTTATTAATTAGGCCATTATTTTCTTCATTTTCCATTAATTTCCTTCATTATCCTCCTCACATTCAACTTGTGACCTTTCACCTCCCTTTTCTCCTAATTTCCATTATTTTCATAAATAAATGTGCCCAAAATGCCATTTTTCCTTTCCAAATCCTTAGCCTTTTCCTTTGCTAATTTCCTTAGCCAAAAACAACCAAATGAACACCCCCACTAGGATGTCCCACCCAACATTCAGCTTGGAATATGTGTCCCATCATCCATGGTATTTATATATTTTACATAGAATTTTCACTAGGGTTGTTACATTTATCAGTTGGATTTTCAAGGAATCACTACAAGGATATAGATCTCACTGTCCAAGTCATTTCTTAGCTTACTTGGAAAGCTCTAAGTGGTTTATTAGCTTCATCAACATGCATTTAGTTGTTTATCAACCCTTTTCATCAAACAACACAATGACCCAACTTTCCTTCTTGGTACTTTATCAGCCATCCAACAAGAACCCAAGTGGTTTATTAGCAGATTTAGAAGCTCCAAATGGTTTATCAACTTTCTAGTAAGCACTTAGAGGTTTATGGTCTTACTCAGCACATACTAAGTGAATAAATTCTCCATCGAGCTTTCACTAGACAACCAACATATGAACACAAAACTGGCCTCAATGAAACCAAAGGGAATGATTTCCCAATCACAAAGCTATGGCTTGATGCTTTTTTTTTCCTCTTGTTACCGCTTCTTAAGTGCTTATTTTTCCTATGCATTCTCACATTTTTTTATTCTTCCCTTTTTGTCACTTCCTCACTTCTCTTGTGTTCTTCCTTGCATTCCATGTATTTCCCTTTAAATGTTGACTTGTTTCCATCATATCCCACAAGAAATGGGATAACACGGGAATGTTTCTCCACTTAGACTTCCTATACAAAAACTTCACTCCCTATTTATGTAGGCCATTAATTTGTTAGGTTGATAAGTAAAATTGAATTAAATGAGGTGGCATGGGTTTTAACACTTCACAAGAACCCTTTTCTCCTTAGACTTCTATATCCATTTCCACTCCTCCAACTCATCCATGATTTGTGTCCTTACATAAATTTACATAAAGACTTCATATAGTGATATTTAAAAGGGGGGCAACAAAAGGGGTTGTTTCAATATAACACAATTTGAGAGTTTAAATATTAACGAAGAACAAGATATTGCAGGATTATTCCTTCTTGTAGATGAGGTTATGAACATTATTAGTGGACTTGATGAAAATATGGAGGAATCAATAATTGTTAAAAAAATATTAAGATCTCTTCAATTAAGTTTTAATGCAGAGGTTTCATCTATGAAGAAATGAAAGATATGTAATATTTGAAGATGGATGAAATATATGGAATCCTTCTTACATATGAAATTAAAATAGGAAAATAGTTGTTAAGATTAAAGTAAAAAAAATTAAAGCATAAAAAAGAATGAAAGGACATTAAGCCCATGATTATTCTAGCCATGAATCAAATGTAGAGGAAGTTCAATTAATGACAAAGCTTAAAATAGAATCTAGAAAATACTACGGTAAGATACCATTCAAATGTTTTAATTGTAGTAGAATAGGTAATTTTGATGGTAAACATCCATATGAAAAATTGGAGGATAGCGATAATGAAAAAGAACATAAAGATAAGAAAAATTATTCTAAACAATAAAAGGTAAGATTTCTCAAGAAGAAAATCCTTTTTTCCAAATAAGATGGTATCTCATCAAAAGAGAGTGATGGACATGCATCTAATGAAGACCAAGAAGAAGTAATACTCATGGTCATAGAGGCTTATCATATTGATCAAGAGAAAATAGATCTACAAGAAGAAGATATTATGGAGGAAGTAAATCTTGAAGTAGAAAATGTTGAAGCCTTACAAGAAATACATAGGATTAGAAGAAAGAATAAAATGCATAAGTTACCACTCCATAAATTTGAAAAGAAATATAATGAATCTAATGAATCAATAATCATCCTCCTAAAGAAACAATTATAATAGGAAAAATAATAGAGGAAATACCTATAAGTAAGTTTTAAAAAGGGAAAAGAATTGTCAGAATCTAGAGGTAGAGGTTATTTCCTTGAGAAAGGAACTAGAGAAAGAGAATGCTCAACTGAATTAGAGATTAAATTTTTTAAACAGAACTGAAACATTAGATAAAATTATTAGCTAATAGAGGTCTCTTTCTATCAAAATAAGTCTTGTATATAAAGAAAATAATGAAAAGTTCAACAAAGAATCAAGTACAAAGACATAAAAAAAAAGGAACCTAAAATATAAGCCAATGTGCTAAAAAACCCTATCAACAATAAAAGGAGCACCATAAATGGAGTAAACAATCAACAAAGATATAAGTTTCCTCACAAAAAGATCAAAATCAGTTCAGAATAACTATTTATTTAAGAAGGTATTTCACATCCAAGTATCAAAATTTTGTCGTTGGCTATCACTTTGCTTGTAATAACTTTGGTATTAAGGAAATAGATTATAGGATAAATGATGATGTTAGTAATAAAATAAGAGAATCTTACAAGACCTTGATGACTGGCTATGTAAGCAAAAATTATAGAAGTCCATATGAAGGTGGTGTTTGAAGATACACATCATTTTATCTTATATTGGATCATGTTCAATGTTAAAAATGTAATAAATATGGACAAAGCTCATGTGATTATAGAAACATCTCAATAAGGAATCCTAAGAAAAACAAGCAAGAGGAATGCATAAAGGCTTGGGAAAGGGAGCGTGAAAAATAGGAAGAGTGTGGATTTTCTCTATATTCCCAAAACCAAGGAATCAGTGGTATATTGATAGTGGATGTTTGAAGAATATAACATTAGATAAGAGAACTTTTTTTTATCTTTGAAGGAAGACAAAGGAGGAAGTTTCATTTTTTGAAATAATGCACCAACCAGAACGATGGGTAAGGGGAAAATTAGCATTGATAATGGAAAGGATACAACTCAAAATGTTATCTATGTTGATGGTATGAAACACAATCTTTTGAGTGTTATTCAAAGGTGTGATCAAGGATATGATCTCACATTTCATTCCAATGGATATGAAATAATGAAAGAAAGATCATGAAGAGTGGTGAAAAATGTAATTATGACCTTAAGTAATAAATATATCCTATATAGAGTCAAAGAACAATGTTGCATGGGGAAATTAGATAAAAGTTAGTTATGACATAGAAGGATAGGTCATAATAGTTTTGAAAACTTAAAAAAATAAAATAAAACAAGGGCAGAAAGAGACATGCCAAATATTTCAAATCCATGTGACCTTATTTGTAATCCATGTTAGCATGGGAAAGTAGACCAAATTAAACTTCGAGACAAAATAGTACTCATCAACAAGGCCATTGGAGATTGTTCATATAGATATTTGCAAGCCTGCAAGAGAAAAACATTAAAAGGTGAGATGTATTTTGTGTTTCTAATTGATGACTATATAAGAGTGATATGGATCACTCTACTTAAATATAAATATAAAACATCTGACTAGTTCAAAATATTCAAAGATCAGGTTGAGAATGAAACTGATTTAAAGATCAAGTGCTTGAGATCTAATAGAGGACAGTTTGCTTTGAGGAATTCAATGATTTTTGTGAAAAACATGGGATTAGAATAATTTTTTCAATAGAAAGGACTCCTTTGTAGAATGGTGTTGTTGAAACAAAGAACAAAATTGTGTAAGATATGGCAAGAACTATGCTAAATGATGCAAATATTCTAGACACCTTTTAGGGAGAAGAAAGTAATACAATAATTTACATCCTAAACAGGGCTCAAGTCAAATTAAACAACAAGAAGGCTCATTATTATTTATGGAAAGGTTGAGCTTCTTTAGTTGAAAATTTCAACACATTTGGAAGAAAGTTCCATTAAGCTAAAATAAGGCAATTTTGGAAAGTTTGATTCTAGAGAAGATGAACAAATCTTCTTTGGTTATTCATCTCGAAGAAAAGGATACAAATGATACAAAAAGAGACTATGAAAGGTAGTGGAAATAATTGATGTGATAATAAATGAAGCATTACCCAAAAAAGGAAAGTAATGAGAAAAGACTCATTCAAAGGATATAATCAACAAAGAGCATGAAAAGGAACAACAACAACAACAATAACAACAAAAATAACAAGAGAAGGAAGAAATAGAACTTCAACATTTAAAGATTCCATCCATATATGTTTAGAAGTATAACCTAGAAAATCAAATCTTTGACAATAATGATTCATGGATTTAGACCAAAAGGAAATTGATAAGCACACCAAGGAATGCAAAATTTTGCTTGTTATCTGAATTGGAACCCAATAATTTTGCACAAGATAGTGAAGATGAGCATTGGATCAATGTTATGGAGGAAGAAATAAATTAGATTAAAAAAATGAGACATGGGTACTTGTGCCTAGACCAAAATGTTATAGACATTTTTGTGCCTTACAACATTGAGCATGAAATGTCCATAATCTAAGGGATCCAAAGTCCCTAAACATGTTGTTCCTACCCCTAGAGGAACAAGGCTAACTAACCACAGCAATTCACAGAAGTTCTCCACCTGAAACTGCTCAAAAACAAGTCAATTCAGGATCATGTCAACTGCTCCACTGACCATCTGCACTAAATGTCAACTGCTACACTGGCTACCTGCGTTGAATGTCAACTCCAACACTAGCTACCTGCGCTGAGTGAGTTTGGACATGTGGCAGACTCATTCCTCAAGGTGTCAGAGCCCAGGAAGCTTCCAAAATGACACTTGCCTCAGGGAATTCGACTGGTGATGAGTAAGAGGTTCCAAATCTCCAAGTGGAAGCAAGAACCTCCAAGTGGACTCAAGAACTAACAGAGGGAGAGGACACTAGTCAGATCTCAAGCTAACTCATCCTCTCTCCAAACATATATATATGGATCTCTCCTCCATGAGATCCAGAGGCTGGAATTTTGTTATTGCAAAGAATTGTTGTTGGTTTGAGACTGGAATCATTGGGTGCTTAATGCTTTGAAGGGAGGTGAAGATAGGAATTCCATTCTGCTGGGAAGGAGATGCTGGATTGGAGCCCTCTGGGTTGTATCTCTTCCTGAACCTTGTTATTTATCAATAAAGCTATCTTGGTTTTCTCCTATATACTGATGTATCTTTGATGTATGATTGCATTAGTGTATTTGATTTATCTCTAATCCTGAATCATTTATGAATATGAATATCTGCCTTTGTGTTGTGTTCTTCTCTTGTCTCAAGTAGCTGTTCTCTTGTCGCAAGTAGTTGTTCTCTTGTGATCTTGCAGGAAGGCAAGTAGCTGTTCTCTTGTGGTTTTGCGAGGAGGCAAGTAGCTGTGAACACCCAAAGAGAAGAGGATCTAGATCGAGGGACAAATGGAAGACACCGGTAAGTCCATTGATCTCTCTTCTTTCCCATTTCATAAAGGAAGAAACCAGAATAGCTGTCTCTGTTTGTTGCTAAGGCACTGTCACACCTTAGGTGGATAGGATCGTCCTGCATAGGCATTTTTCCCCACAAAAAATTGGCGACTCCGCTGGGGAGATTTGTTTTATTCATTTTATTTGTGTTTCTATCATTGTTTACCTCATAGACTCAACAGCAACAATCGAACTGCTTCTGTTATTCTCAGTTGCAAAGTAGACAGTTGTTGCCTTGATCCTTCACTGGATTTTGTCTATGATCTTAACAATGGACTCACAAATGATTTGATGATCCTTTGTGATAGATCTTAGTACCCTCTCAAAGCATCCCTTTGATTATACCTTGCTTGTGTTTCTGATTTGGCCTGAAACTGTTGATTTTTGAGCAATCTGTGACCCAGAACCCAATGAGAAACGAGAGTTTCTCCTTCAGCGCAACTGCTGTGAAGGCATTCTGCATTTCAACGCAGTACCCGTGAAGGCTACCTGCGTTGAATGTCAAAACCACAGTGTTGAAGTTGCGCTGAACCAGTCTTGCCTTGTGTAGCTGGGGTTCTCTGCTCTCTGTTGCCCTGTTTTGATCTCTGTTTTTTGTAGCCTGTAACCAGCATAGGTACCAGTCTAATAACTCCTTTTCTCTGCTTAAATTCCGCCTCCTTTTGTACAAAAATACTGTGAGTGTTTTTATGTGTTTGTGGCATCATTTACAGTTTTCCTTTGCATGAGTGAAATAATCATCCTGTAGCCCTTGACTCAGATCTGTTGATTGTGATCTTAGGAGAGAGTTCATTGGCTGTTTACAGTTGATTATACATTTACTTTTGCTTATTGGTTTGAGTTTGTCTCTTTAAAGTGTCGAAACAAGCTGTTCATTTTGAAAATCGCAAAGTGTTGTAATCTCTTCTACCCTTGTTGATTTCGAAAAAAGTAAACTTGTTTGTATCTGTCATTTAAAAGCAAATTCAAAGTTGTACAAAAAGCTTTCTTTGTAGGCATCAATACTAAGAAAGTGGAAAACAAACACCTGCATTGTGCATTTGCATTTTGATAAGTTTGCATGCTTGATTTAGGAACAGTGCATTAGAGTGAGCTGATTGCTCTTTGAGAAAAGATGGTGTCTTTCTTTTCCCTTAGTAGTTAGGATTTTCAAAGTTGAAAAGATATAAAGCTTGCTTATCATCTTTAGACTGCATTTAGGAATTTGTATCATACATCTCATGGTGAACCTTGAAAGGCAAACTTCTAAAAAGATCAACTTAAAATAAACTGAATGAACCTAACAACGCTTTGCAACATAACGCACAACATAGAGGTCTAGGCTAGAGACATGTTCCGGCGTCGTTAAGCCTAGTGACTGTCGATCTCGTGGAAGGTGGGTGATTCCTCCTGAGGGACGATAGCGCTAGTACGGATTGTGCTCCCACGTACCGTCACGTATATATTAGGAGACCCCTATAGGCATATATCCTTTATCCTTAGGAAGCCGTGTCGGCCGCCCTACTGATCGCAATGCAGTGAACACAGCATTCACGAAGATCGACCGCCCGTACCTTAAAAAGTATTCTGCGGTTTTGCGAAAAGTTTGGCACACCCTCTGCCTAGAACTCCAGAGCAGTTTCTTTTGGCCCTTTTCAGACTCTATAACAGAAAAAGTCCATCCGAGCATTTGTCACTTCGGGCTTGTTAAAACATCGAAGGAGACTAGAGTCATCTTTAGCTTTTTCTCGACTCTTTAAAAGTGAAAAAGCAAGTTGTGTCTAAAGCATCGTTAACAATTTATTTTAAACGGAACAATCACCCTTTATTCCCGTGTTTATCTTTAGGTTGAAAAGATGGAGCCCACCAACCAAGGAATTCCCTTAAGTGGAAATCCTAGTCCTTTCTCCTCTTGGGGAGAAGTTGGTGCGCCCCACATGACCACATTGTCGCTTCCAGGACTGAAAATTGGCCTACCAGTCTGGCTCTTTTCAACCAATGTCGTTCAGAACACCACCATTCCTGAACAGTCGAGTCAACAGTTAGACCAGACCAGAGTTTCCCACCAGCCTTCTACTTCATCTTCCTCTCCTCCTTCCTCTTCGCTTGACGGAACTGGTAAAGCAAAAAACCGAGTTCCTAAGGAGAAGAAGGAGAAGAAGAAGAAAGAAAAGAAGAAGAAGGAGCCAAAGGCGACTGGGGGCCAACAAGTGTCGTCTGACAAAAATCCACACACAGCACTGACAAGGCCTAAATCGCCATGTGTCATATGCAAGGGAGACCACTTCCACAGAGATTGTCCCTGTATCCCTCGGATACTAAGGGACTGGTCTCCCCGTTTGCACAATTCGGTAGCATCAACCTCTGATAGCCATGTTGACCGCTCACCGTCGACTAGTGGAAGTGAAGCCACAGGACAAAGAGGGAACGCTAGATTTCCCTGCAAACTATGTGAAGGTGATCACGCCATCCACCGTTGTCCCTTCTTAGACGAGGCAAAAAGAGTTCTGGAAGATCGCCCGATTTTACGAGCGCAACTTCCTCCTGGATATCAAAAACTCCTGCCAAGTCCTTCGCTAGTTGAGAACCCGGCTGGCCTGCTCAAGTGGTCGGCCGAAGCGCCAGTCATTGAAGATGAACCGTCTGAATCCATACCTGACGAAAGTCTAAAGGTTGAAACGGCAGTTGACCCGGTTTTGCCTTCAGAGGCTCTATCTTCGAATGACACCATCACAGAGGAGAATAAAGACGACACCGTCCAAATTCTCTTCATCAGCACTGACTCTGATGATCAAGGGGGCAATGCCACCATTCCTTTATCGCAGGAAGGAAGTTCATCAGAGCGATATCCGGCCGTCTATTCGGTCCCACCACCAAGCAACCTGGTTGTGTCCTTTGACTGGAACCAACTAGGCAGACCCCGCTTGCCAGCTAGCATACCATTCAGAATTATTGTCCAAATATACAGAATGGTAATGGCTGGCACAGTTATTGATGAAGGGGCATCTGTGAGTATCCTTTCCTCTATTTCTTGGAAAGCGCTTGGTTCGCCAGCGCTTTTGCCTGAAATGAGAAATCTATCAGGCTTTGATAAAGGAACCAGTCGACCTTTAGGGATCCTCCCCAATGTGCCCATAACATTGAAAGGGAAGACCGTTCAAATGAACGTGATGGTCGTTCAAGGACCCTTGGATTATAACCTACTCCTTGGACGAGACTATATATATTGCATGGGAGCCATCGTCTCATCACTCTTTAGAGTAATGTGTTTTCCGCATGAAGGAAGAATGGTCAAGCTCGTGGACCAACTTTCATTCCCCGGATCACGCATCGCAAATAGTCATGAACCATCCCTAAATGGTCTATTCATGCAAGAAGTGTCTCAACCCACGGTCCGTCCTCCTGATGAGCGCGAGTAATCCGGGAGGATATGACTGGAACCCAGGGGGCATGCGTCCTGGTCTGCTTCGGCAGAGAACTTTGGGTATAGGGTAGGTTTCCGCGGGAGAATATGACTAGTCCGTACCCCGTCCATCTAGGAAGAGGGTTGTTCTGGAATAAGATTCTTTTGTCAAAGTTATGTGAGTGAAATAAACTATTTTTCACTCACCTTTGTCTATTTCGGTAGATATTGCCGAGGAAGTGTTTTGTTTAAACTACTAACGAGACAATCTTTGGGTAACCTGAAAGAGGTAAGCCTCTCTCGTTAAAACAAATGTTTTGACGGAAAAGAAGTAGAGGTAACCTTGAAACTCTGTTTTATGCCTGGGGGCATGCAAACCTTTTGGAATGCAAGCAAGGGGTGGCTATTTATTTTTTAAATTTTTAGGTCCTCCCTTTAAACCTGTAGGTCTAACCCTTTAAACTCGTAGGATTAGTCATTTCCGAACTTGCATAACGAAAGGATCCGGGGCAAAGCTTACGTGAGATGAAGCTCCATAAAAAATAGCATCTCCAATGAGACACTCTTATCATATGACTGGTATAAACGAGCAGTTTTAGCATAAAGTTCATGCTCGTTAAAAAATAAACGCAAGGTCCGAGCAGTTTTAGCACATAGTTCATGCTCGTTAAAAAATAAACATAAGTTTGAGCAGTGTTTTGGCGCATTCAAGCTCTTTAAAAAATGAACCTATTTCGGTAAATAACCACTGTGAATGTAAACCTTATCAGCCATCAAAGCCTTGGTCGTGTTTGCACCATCACCTCCACTTTTCATTTGGCCGATCGTTCACCTCCATATGATTGTTTACCCATTTTGAGGAACAGCCGCGAAGAGTGATTTCACCTAGCCATCCTTGTGACACTGCCGTGATTGGAAAATTCCAACCTGTACCTGGAATCAGCTGCTAACCCTGTTTATCACTCGTTCCTCAAAAGACGAGTCTTCTTTAAGCTCTTTTCAACTGACTCGTAAAATATGAAAAGATTGCCGAGTTTTGGCCTTCCAGCTCGTTAAAGCGACCGGAAGTGCTATCCCTCCTCTAGATTTTAATCTTTTTGGACCTGAGGGATTATTACATGAAAAGATCGAGCGCTTGTTTTATTCGGCTCGTTAAAACGATCGAAAACTCATCCCTTCTGTATTGTTTTATACTTTTTCGGACTTAAGGGATTAGATGACGAAAAAGGACTTTTGGAGTTAACTTTATGTACCTTTTCAGACTCTCTAAAAACGAAAAGGACCGAGTTATCCTTGTCGTTAGACTCGTTAAAATCACTAAATAGCGACAAACTTGTCTTTAGACGAGAACGAGTTTCACTATCGCTAGGCTCGTTAAAACATAGCGATGGGCTTGCCCGAAGGGCAGGTTATAGAACAAGCATATGTTATCCTCCTCAAGCTTGACAAAAATAAAGAGGTACTGGTCAGCAATGACTGGGGAAAAATTGGGAGAAACTAAAGAAAACTTTGATGGTAGCAAGTCGCTCTTGAACATGACACTTTTCCTCCGTACCACAATCGGGTTGGGTTGTTTCATTCACCGGTCATCACCATGGTCTCGCCATACCATCCATAATTGGGGTAATGCTACCGATCCATCGCATCAATGTCGCCATATGTTCAAGAGAAGTCGTTCAGAAAGAGTCAACCGGGTCCCATCCACTGCCATACATTATCCTTCATTCATTCATGACCGCCACCCTGAATCATATGTCACAGATCGTTTTCACCTCCATTAAAATCATTAGCTCCGTTCCGTGTCACTGATGTGGGATTCATTAAGGCCCTCCTTTGACGGATCACTTCTTGTCGACATCAGCTCATTATCCAAGAAGTAGATCTAGGAACAACCCCTTCAGTACTTTGAAGCTTGCATGCCTCAATGGCAAGTTTCTCACTTCCGGCGACAGGTATACATCAAGGACCTTCGACCAGAAGATTTTGCGTGGTGTTCGACGCCAAGTCCTTTATTCACACCACGTGAATTGTACTGCAGTACCTTGAGGGTCATTATCATTATCGGTGATTCCTCTCGCGCTTGTTAACGGTTTACCTCATTGACCGGTAATCAAGCGATGTCTTTCCATGTTCGACTTCAGTGCAATTCTCACATGGATCGACTTGTACTTAGAGTGAAGATCGAACGAGTTTGAAGACCCCGGATCTAGTTTCATCCATCTGGGCTACGATTTATATTCAGGAAATATAAAGACATTTGACATGTACATCATTGCAGCAGACGATCATCCTACTCAAAGGATGATAATTTCATCAAAATTATCAGTCTACCATCAGACGATTGTCTGTTCTATGTACGGAAAATGAATTTATAAAGTTGAGCATGGGAATGCCCGCCTCAGCTAGATCATGAAAGTAGTATGAAAAATAATGTATTGTATTGTATCTTATTACAGGTCTCCTCCCAGCAAATGGATGAACTTCGGACCCTCCTGGATAAAGCATTTCACCCGATAAACGGCCTCATACTTTAGGGGGCAACTGTTATAGAAATTTTTGTGCCTTACAGCATTGAGCATGAAATGTCCATAATCTAAGGGATCCAAAGTCCCTAAACATGTTGTTCCTACCCCTAGAGGAACAAGGCTAACTAACCACAGCAATTCACAGAAGTTCTCCACCTGAAACTGCTCAAAAACAAGTCAATTCAGGATCATGTCAACTGCTCCACTGACCATCTGCGCTGAATGTCAACTGCTACACTGGCTACCTGCATTGAATGTCAACTCCAACACTAGCTACCTGCGCTGAGCGAGTTTGGACATGTGGCAGACTCATTCCTCAAGGTGTCAGAGCCCAGGAAGCTTCCAAAATGACACTTGCCTCAGGGAATTCGACTGGTGATGAGTAAGAGGTTCCAAATCTCCAAGTGGAAGCAAGAACCTCCAAGTGGACTCAAGAACTAACAGAGGGAGAGGACACTAGTCAGATCTCAAGCTGACTCATCCTCTCTCCAAACATCTATATATGGATCTCTCCTCCATGAGATCCAGAGGCTGGAATTTTGTTATTGCAAAGAATTGTTGTTGGTTTGAGACTGGAATCATTGGGTGCTTAATGCTTTGAAGGGAGGTGAAGATAGGAATTCCATTCTGCTGGGAAGGAGATGCTGGATTGGAGCCCTCTGGGTTGTATCTCTTCCTGAACCTTGTTATTTATCAATAAAGCTATCTTGGTTTTCTCCTATATACTGATGTATCTTTGATGTATGATTGCAATAGTGTATTTGATTTATCTCTAATCCTGAATCATTTATGAATATGAATATCTGCCTTTGTGTTGTGTTCTTCTCTTGTCTCAAGTAGTTGTTCTCTTGTCGCAAGTAGCTGTTCTCTTGTGATCTTGCAAGAAGGCAAGTAGCTGTTCTCTTGTGGTTTTGCGAGGAGGCAAGTAGCTGTGAACACCCAAAGAGAAGAGGATCTAGATCGAGGGACAAACGGAAGACACCGGTAAGTCCATTGATCTCTCTTCTTTCCCATTTCATAAAGGAAGAAACCAGAATAGTTGTCTCTGTTTGTTGCTAAGGCACTGTCACACCTTAGGTGGATAGGATCGTCCTGCATAGGCATTTTTCCCCACAACACAAAAGATAAGGATCTAATTAGCACCAAGTGGGTCTTAAGGAACAAATTGAATAAGGATGGACTAGTAGTGAGAAATGAATATAATTTGGTTTGCAAAGGATATGCACAGGTGAAAGGCGTTGATTTTGAAGAAACATTTGCACCAATTTCTACACTTGAAGAAATTAAAATGTTGATATCAGTCTTTCAGATTAATCACATCGTTAGGATTGGGTCAATGTTTCGAACCAACTAATGTGGTTCATCCTCAGGACAAGGTGAGAAATCACTAGATCTGAAGGAATAAATAGTATGGATGCATCATTGCCCAGAGTTAGCCGTTGAAAATCTAGTTGTTGGTTAATCTGTTACTGAGTTAAAAACTAGCTGTTATGTGATAAATAAATATTTTATTTCGATGTTATAAATAGAATATTAAAAATAAATAAATAATTAATAATTTGTTGGGGTTTAAATTATTTAAGGTAAATTTGATAATATTTCAAAGTAAAATATTATTAATTATTACAATAAGATTATTTTGTGTTAAATTGCTTTATTTAGATATTATAAATTGATTAAGTTAAAAATATTAATTTATATAATGTGATTTGTTAGGGTATGACTCAATAAAATAGAAAAATAAAAATAAATAACAATTTGTTAGGGTTTGACTTATTTAAGGTAAATTTGATAATATTTCAAAGTAAAATATTATTAATTATTACAATAAGAATGTTAAATGTTAAATTGTTTAATATTTAGTTAGTTATGAATAATTATTTTATTTTGATATTATAAATTCATTAATTTAATAATATTAATTTTTAGAATTAATGTGATAAGAATAATTAATTTATATAATGTGATCTATTAGGGTTTGACTAATCCAGGGTAAATTAGGTCAAGGAATTAGTTAAAAATTATTGATTTCGATTAATAAGACAATTATTAATAAGACCACAATTTGCGGGGAAGAACTAACTTGGATTATAAAAGAGGATGGCTAAGAAAATTAAAATATTTTTGGAGAGGCTAGGTCAACCAAGGGAGTAGAAATTAAATCACGAGCTAAGTAAATGCGGTAAAAGGAATAAACTGAAACAGGGGGGGGAGGGGGGGGGGGAACCAGAAGACTAAAAGAGAGAAATAGAAAACCAGACAAGAGAAAGGAGAGGGAGGGAAGAGTCAAGAGGAGAGAGATGGAATCCAACTTTTACTTAATTTCCAGCCATCATCCCTATTAAGGTTTCTGGCATGCCTCTCAATTTCAATTGCTTCCTTGAGTTTCCTATGGTGGAAATGATCGACCCGAGCAATGACTTTGGATTCTTCAATGCAGACATGATGTTTCGTTTTCTCTGCATGTTCGGCAAGGGCTGATGTGTGGGATCGATTGTGTCTAAGGTCAACAACATGTTCGATGATTCTTTTTTTAATAGATCTTCCTGTTTCCCCAATATAGGGGATACCACAGGAGCAAGGAACAAGGTAGACCCCTTTCATGTCTTTAGGGTCAATAGGGTCCTTAACAGATCTAAGGGAATTTTTAATGGTTCGGAGAGGTTTGAAAGAGGAAGAGACATTCATCTTCTTAAGAATATGAGAAATCCTATCTGTGGTCCCTTGGATATACGAGAGATGAACCTTAGAGATAGGATCAGCTTAAGTGGGTTTTACTTTAGGCACTTCGCTGGCTTTGTGAAAGGCCTTGAGGCTCTAGGGCTTGCTATACCCATTATTTTTAAAAACTTCAAGAAGATGAGATTTTTCCTAATCAAGGTGGCTATCATTAGAGATTCTTAGGGCGCAAGTAGCAAGAGTGCTGAGAACCCTGAATTTCTGAGCTGGGAAGTGATGAGAACTGGCATGGAGATACTGTTCCGTGTGAGTCTTCTTCCGAAAGACTTGGGGATAGATGGAACCATCCTCCTTCCTAGAAAGGAGAACGTCGAGAAAGGGAAGGCGACCATTCTCCTCGATCTCCATCGTGAACTTGATGGATTCTGATTGAGAATTAAGGTGGTTAAGAAACAGATCTAGTTTCTCACGACCATGAGACCAGATGACACAAGTGTCATCAACAAACCTGTTCCATTTTTTAGGGAGAAATTGAGCAGAGGCTAAGGCCTTGGTCTCAAAATCCTCCATAAATAGGTTAGCTACGATAGGGGAAAGAGGGGAACCCATCGTGACACCGCAAGTTTGCTCATAGAACTCACCTTGGAAACTAAAGAAAGTTGAGGTGAGGCAGAGGCCAACTAACTTGGCAGTGTCTTTATCAGTGATGCGATATATGATATCAATGGCCTCTTGGATGGGAATTTTGGTTTATAAGGATACAATGTCAAAGCTAACCACAAAATCTCCAGGTTCCAACTTGATATCTCTCCATTCTTGAACAAAGGAGGTAGATTCTTTAACAAAAGAATCTGTTCAACCAACAAGAGGCTTGAGCTTTTGGGCAAGGAATTTAGCCAGAAGGTAGGTAGGACCACCTATTGTGTTAAAAATAGGCCTTAAGGGGGGCCCAGTGTTGTGGCGGAAAAAGTCGTTTGTGCGGACACAACTGACCTCCCTAGGAGTCTAAACTCTCTAGCGACAAACAAGACAAAATGGAGCGATCTTTCTCTAAATACATCTTTTAAAACATGAAAACTACAAGTGTTTAGGCTTACCTTATTCCAAAACACTGTTGTTGTAGTCCGTCCTTGCCGATCCGGATGAGCTCCTCCTTCACATCAATTCCTGCAACCACAAACAATCAAACAATTGCCAAGCACTTGCATCTCATATAATAAAACATATATTCAACATGCAGACCAAGGAACACATGAAATAACTCATTAACACAAGCTATTGAGAAAAATGAACCAGTTTGTATTAATAACGAAACAAAGAAACTCTTACAACCTGGCCTTGGTGTTGTGCAAGTTCCTCCCAGGGTCCATCAAGGGTTTTCCTCTACTTTGACAAAGCTCACCCACTTCCAAGTAGAATCAAGCAAAGACAATCTCTCCTCACAAGGTTCTAAATGGGAGTCCTAATTCCTGCAGCATTTACCCAAAGAAAATGTATAGCTTCAACCTCTCCTCCCTCTGGCCCAATGCCTTTATTTATAGTGCTGTAAAGAGGTTATTCAGGTCCACCATCAATGGGATAATCCCCCTCTTTGGGTGGGATAGCTCCCTTATTGATGGGATAAGTTCCTCCTTAATAGGGATACATGAACCAACTGGAGGCGCATCCATTTCATCAAACCGACCTCTAGAAAGTTCTAGAAGTAACCACAAGTAACTTTTTTAAGATGAAACTTGCGCATTTTGCCTTTTACAGAAGGACGCACCTGTCCCTTAACATACAGAGCGTCCTAGGACGCAGCTTTTGTGAACATTGTGAGCGTCCCCGCAGGTAAGGCTTGAGAGAACCTGCGTCCCAAGAGATAAACACATTTTTTACAAGACTTTCTCTCTTCTTTGAGTTTGAGATGGATAGCAGAGGCATAAGACTTGCCTAAGAGGGTAGCATGACTGTTGATTGAGCCATACTAACTGTAAATAGTCATGGTGACATTTTTTAGTGTAACAGATTGCCCCCTAAAGTGCGAAGCCTGGAATAGATTAGGGTTTTGTAATTCTAGGAAGGGTGAAGCGCTTTATCATTTCAAGGATTGTCTTGTGGATGACCTGGTTGGAACCTGCAATTTTCAACACAAAATACATGTATAAGATTATATCATCACTGAGGTAGGCATTCCCATACTCAGATTCAAAACTTTAACTAATGGACTAACTACTCTGATACAGGAATGATCTTGCAGTACATCATTTTTATAGACTTTTGTAGACACAGTATGGACGCAGCCATCTGTTTATGATTAGTCTACATAGATAATGAATACAAAACTCCTCGCAGCCTGGATGGTAGAAACTAGATCCAGGGTCTTCACTTCTACTTCCCGAATTGGTACGATTCTAGCCATGTGATTAAATGATTTGATGTCGAACATGTTAGAAACCACTTGATTACCAGTCGATGATGTAAACTGTTAACAAGCGTGAGAGAGACCACCAGTAATGTCAATGGTTCTCAAAGTACCAAGCACAACCCATGAAATGTGAATAGATGTTTTGATGTCGAACACTTCACGGAATCCTTTGATCGAAAGTCAATGATGTAAACTGACGTCAAAGGCGAGAAACCTGCCATTGATGCATGCAGACTTCAAGGTACTATCGATTCCTAAGTCATCTTTCTAGATAATGTGTCGATGTCGATAGAAAGCGACCCGTTGCAGGCAAGCCCGCAACACGAAATCATTGTTCAAGTTGAAGAAATGTTGCTGTAAGGACTGACTCAGGGATGGTCAAATGGATGACAAGTATTTTGCAGATGAAAGTTTTGCTTGCAGACCTCTTGAACACATAACGACACGACAGATGGCTTGGTGACGAATAACTCAAAGTTAATCCCCGGAACCCGGTTAAAGACTTTCAAAGTGGTTTGATCAACTGTGAGGTAAAAGATTTCCCAACCCAGGTGAATGAAAAAGTGTCGTGTTCAAGAGTGGTAATAAAGTTTCTTTTGAGACAAAAGGTAACAAACAAGTTCATTCTTCTCTCTTTTCCCCCACCATTTCTGGCAAGTACCTCTTTATTTTTAACAAGCTTGAGGAGGATAACATATGCTTGATTATAAGCTCATCCTTCGGATGAGTCCAACCTAGTTTAAATTCGAACCCTAGGAAGGAGTGGTTCGTTCCTGTTTGTAATTGAACAGGTCCTCTACTGTAAAAGTTTAACGAGCCCAGTATAGGAGAAACTCGGCGTTTTTCAATTTTAGAGAGTCTGAAAAAACTAAAGGAGACTCCACGTTGAACTTTTTCGTACATTTGTGTCCCTCAAGCCCGAAAAAGTATAAAATAATACCTGGGGGAACCGCTTGATCTTGCGACCAAGGAGTACTTTCATAATAGTGTCGTTGACCTGAAAAGTAAAAAGCGATCAAGGACACGTCGTTTTATTTCCTTATCGAGTTTGAAACGACAAAAACCCGGCAATCTTTTCCTGATTTTGCGGTCAGAAAAGAGCTAAAAGGGGACCGTCTTTTAATTCCATTTTAACGAGTGTAAAAGAAACGCTCGGCGATCTTTTCATGTTTTAGGAGTCAGAAAAGGGCTTAAAAGATGACTCTGATATTTTTGTTTGTGAAAAATGACAATTTCCCTCGAAATCCCTTTGTCCTGCACAAAAGCAACACATTACTCATACCTGTTTAAAATAGGCAAAAATACATCGAAAAACATCTTTTCATGGTAAAAAATGAACTAATTCATCCAAAAAACCTATAAAAAGACCTTTTACCATGTCATTTTACCGTTTGACTGTTGAGGTTGAAAAAGGAGCTTTTGACAAGAAACTTCCCATCGTTGCTGCGGAAAATCCGACCGTCGGAATCGAACGCCGTCTTATCCAGGTATTTTACACATCCTACTCTGCATTTCTATCCATTTAGAATTAATTTTTAGGTCTTAGTTTCATTTTTTGGGGGGTTTTGGTTTTGGAATGCGCCTCTCGGCGGACGCGGGTGCCCTTCGGGTGACCCGCGTCCCCCGACTTTTTCCTATACAGGAAAATGGTCGGAAGACGCAGTCCGCCTTCAGGCCAGCCGTGTCCGGGCGCCCTGTGTTGTAAAGGCGGGGTGCGTCTTCCGTGAAACGCGCATTTCAAAACCCCAACCCCCTCAAATAACTATCTAAAAATTCCCAAATCAATTTCTAATGACTATTTCTGGTGTGCAGGGCATTAACCATGTTAGATTGGAGAGAAAGAGAGCATGTAGAGGATGATGAAGCTGCAATAAATCATCAACCTTCCCTGGATGCCCTAAGAGCATGCGGGTTATACAAATACTGGACCATACCGGGCATGAGGGGCCAGGTAAGATTCTTGGAATGGCTGGTTGAGCGATGGAACGTTCAAGAACAATGCTTTTACATAGGAGGGCACCAGCTCGAGATAGAGCCCTCGGATGTATACTTTCTCACTGGCTTGCCGAACAGAGGCGAGCAACTCAGTCTTGCGGGAACTAGGCCGGGTGGCCAATCCCTTGATAGTCTCCGCGACGAGTGGTGCACACCTGGGGCTCACCATTCGAAAGGCATAGAGATAAAACACATCACTCTGCGTGAACTCAAAGTCATAGCGTTCACGGTTACCAGAATTTGCGGCGCAGCCGCTTTACACATTGCTTCCGGATCCCAAATGCGGATGGCAATTGACTGTTACCAAGGCACCATTTTCAACTGGTGTGAAGCTGTGTCGGCTCATATGAAGAGCCAACTGACCAAGGCAAAGAACGGACGACTAAAGACTTTTGGATATGGGCCTCTAGTCGTGAGCTTTGCCTTGGAGAGAGTTCCAATGCTGATCCCTCAGCAACTCACTGTTGATATCTTGGGTCCTCAGGAGCCAAAGCTGATACGATGGGTTGCGGTGATGGCCCGGCATCCTGACGAGGGCACGACGGTGGTTCGATTCTCAGATAGTTACTTTCACTGGTTAGAGGACCAGGTTTTTTCGATACAGGACTTTCCGTATGCCGGAGTGGATTTTAGAGGTGATCCGGACATGGTTCTTCCACCGGGAGAACAATGGGATGACAGAGGTACTTTATTTTTCACAAGTTTTCTAATTATGTATTTTTTTATTTTTCATATATATCGTCTCAAAATTAACAGTAAAATTTTCAAAATGCAGATGTTGGTCCACAGCGTCCAGCCAACCTCCGGCCTTTTGATAGACTACATCCAGCTGCACCGGTACCAGCCCCACAGGACGCGGCTGCAGAAGTACTAGCTGAGTTGGAGCATGATCTAGAGCGTCTCACGGCAGATATACCTGAGACTACTATGGACGACATTCCTACCAGGCTTCAGCGCTTCGTAGTCGCGGTCCCTGGACCGTTTAGGAGATTTTTGCGTAAGGTAGCCCGCAGTGGTGTCATACAGAGAGCACCACCAGTGATTGACTAGTCACTTTTGTAGTCACATGTGACATTTTGACTTTTTGTACTATCATTTTGCCGATCATAAGGTGTTTTCAACCTATGATCGAAGACGATGTATATATTTTTTGACACACTCCTATCTATATATATATCACTATTACCGGCTTATCTTGTTTAACATATGTGATGAAATGTTTTTAAATTTACTTGCATGATTATTGTAAATGTCTGTCCAACATTCGAGAAGCAATTGCATCTGCTAATGTATTTAAAGACCTTGGAATATGCTGATATTCAATGTAATCAAATTCACGTTCCAAGAGACGCACTCTCAAAAACAACCTTAATAACACAGGATTTCTAATGGCATAAACTCTATTAAGCTGTAATACAACAAGTTCAGAATCTAACCTCACTATCAAACGTCGAATTCCAAATGAAATAGATTCGGATAATAATTCAACCACTGCACTGTATTCTGCAATGTTGTTCGTTGTTTGACCGAGGCTTACCCCATGCATAGAAACTAACTCGTCAGAGGGCGAATAGATAACCCAAGCTGCGGAAGAGATATTCCGTGTACTACGACAAGCACCATCAGCAAATCCAATGTATGTTTGGAGAGGCGTCGACATCTGCAATATCAAGAGTAAAACCAAGATAAGCCAGAATAACGACGAAAAACACACTCTCTAAGCTAAGCACACTGACTAAACTAACAAACACGCTAGCTAGAAAGAAAATCTAACCTATCTAAAAATTTCTCCATACCCACCATTTAAGCATAATACCTCTTTAGGTAAAGTCCATTTCTGGGTTTACCCAAAGAGTCCCCATCAAAATCAACCAGCTCATAAGCCCCTTTTGCTAGCTTTCGCTTTACAATGTAGGGTCCATGCCACATAGGAACGAATTTTCTAGCACCTAGCTTATCGTTAGCTTGATCATATAATAGCACTAGGTCTCCTTCCGAAAAACTTCGAGGTGTTACATTTCTATCATACTGAGCTTTCATTCGTTTCGCGTGAGTCTCGATTGCCAATGTAGCGTCACGTCGAGTCTCATCTAATTTAGCCAAGTACAATAAACGTTTCTCCTCTTCGGAAGTAGCTGGAAGTAATTCGACAGCCATTTGAAGTGATGGGATTTCGCATTCAATGGGTAACACAGCTTCCAAGCCATAAACTAGCTGGAAAGGAGTGAACCCTGTTGAATTTTTCACTGAAGTTCGGTATGCCCATAGCACTGAAAATAACATGTTGTGCCAATTCGACCGATGAACACCAATGGTTCATCGGATCATGATAACCATAACTTTGTTGATAGACTCAACCAATTGGCTTGCGGATAATAAGGAGTAGAGCTATCGTGGCGCAAACCAAGCTGGCTTGTAAGCTCAGTCATCATGATGTTTCGAAAATGGCTCCCATGGTCAGTAATGATTGCTTGTGGGACACCAAACCTAGTTATGATATGATTGAATACGAAAACTGCAGCTGTTTTGCCGCTTGCGTCGAATGTAGGCATCGCCTCGGCCCACTTAGTAAAATAATCAACCGCAAGGATGATATACGCATGCCCCCCGGCCGAGTGAGGGTTACAAGTAATAAAGTCGATACCCCATTTGGCGAATGGACCAACGGCAATTATAGGGTGGAGAGGAGCAGGTGGAGCGCGCATCTTGCGATCAAACACTTGACAGTTGTGGCACTTCCTGACTGCAATGATACAATCCTTAAACATAGACGGCCAGAAATAGCCAGCGCGCAACACCTTCTGAGCTGTGGCATACCCAGACATATGACCGCCACATGCTCCAGAGTGACAATCATTCAAAACTCTCTCAGCCTCTTCGTGAGTTAAACAACGTCGAAAAACTAAGTCTGCCCCCCGGCGATAAAGTGTATCTCCAATAATTCTGTATTGCTGGGATTGAAACCGAATTTTTCGACGTTCCGCTTTGGAAGCTTCAGGCCGAAAGGTTTGGGTTTGGAGATAGATGATTATATCCCCGTACCACGGATCTACAGTACTGATAAGAAACAAAGATTCGTCCGCAATGGACTCTTCTGCCACAGTCTCTGTGTCAGCACTCGGGAAATCACACATCAATTCCGCAAAAACTAAGGATTTCTTAGACTTGGACTTCTCGAACTCCAAGTCGAACTCTTGCAGGATAACGATCCATTTAGAGTACTTGCCCCCTAGCAATTGTTTTGTCAAAATGTAAATCATAGGGTTGCAATCCGAAATAACTGTAGTTTTACGGAGAAGAATGTAGTGACGAAAACGCTGGACAGCTTGAACGGCTGCCAGGGCCAATTTCTCCACATGCGAATATTTTAACTCAGTGGGATTTAAGGTCCTACTAAGATAATATATCACATGTTCCGCTCCGAATTCATCTTCTTGAACTAACACCATTCCAATGGTGGAATGCGAAGCTGCGAGGTATAAGAAGTAGTCCTGGTTGTAGTTGGGAGGATGCAATAACGGTGCATGGGTCAACGCGTGTTTAAGTGCATCAAAAGATTGTTGGGCAATCTCGTCCCAAAAGAATTGTGCGTTCTGTTTCAACAACCGTGTAAAACCTTTAGTGACCTCGGCGTAGTTTGGGATGAATCGGCGTAAAAAGTTCGCTTTCCCTTGCAAACTTTGGAGTTGGCGCAAACTCGAAGGAGGAGGCAATTTGATGATAGCCTCGACTTTCGAGGGATCGACGCGAATGCCGGCTTTTGAAACAACAAATCCCAGCAATCGACCTGTTTCTATACAGAAAACACACTTGTGGGGATTCAACCGAATTCGATAATGCCTACACCTCATAAAGATTGCTCGTAATGGACAAGGTGATCAGCTCGATGTAAAGAATGAGCAGGCAAATCATCGAGATACGGTTGCACAATGTGCTTGATGTCATGAAATGCATAAGACATCGCCCGTTGAAAAGTAGCCCCGGCATTCTTAAGCCCAAAAGGTAATTTGCAATAAGCAAATGTCCCCCATGGACAAATGAATGCCGTTTTTGGTTGGTCGGCAGGTAGAATATTGATTTGATTATAGCCCGAAAAACCATCCATGAAGGAAAACATTTCACTTCCGGCACAATCATCAATAATTTGATCGATATAAGGCGTAGGATAGTTTTCTTTTGGACAAGCTCGATTTATATCCCTATAGTCGATACAGATTCTTATTGTTCCTTGTTTCTTGTTGACTGGAACAATATTCGATACCCAATCCGTTAACGGGATCGGATAAATGAAACCTGCTTTCAACAGCTTTTCGACTTCTGCTTTAATCGCAGCCGCTTTTCGAGGGTGAATCTGACGCAACCGTTGCCGGACGGGTTTAGCATCCGGGTAGGTCTTTATTTCATGAACAACAATGGCAGGATCGATTCCCGGCATTTCCTCGTAAGACCAGGCAAACACGTCGCGGAATTCTTGGAATAGGGCCTTGTAAGTTTGGATTTCATCTTCTGTACATGCGGCACCTATATGAATGTTTTCCTCGATTCCGGGCTTCACTGAAATATCAATGGGAATAGTACGAGAAATATTCCCTAAATTCAACTCTGAATCAGAATGTTTCGTTGGATCCTGAGCGTCTTTGACATATTCAGCGGTAAAGATAGATGAAAAATCATTTTCAAATGCATCATCCTTAGGTAAAAACGAAGATCTGTGATGGAGATCCTCCCATGGTAGATCATCTACACTTAGGATTTCGCGAAGTTGTTCGTCAGATGACACGACTTCGGGAAACGCTATCCGTTCTAAGGGTGAGGTGAAAAGTGATTCTTCACTGACCACATTCATTTGGTCGATTTCGGTTGAATGCGAGTCGGTAAAAGACATGACAGCTTCATAAGCAATTTCATATGGACTCAAAGGCATAGCATCACCGAATGAGTCTATCTCAGAGTCAGATGGGACAATCCAAGGATCGTCATAAATAATGTTTTCTGATGTAATCATATGAATTGTTGCAAATGAAGGGTCTACGTTGAGTGGAGGGAGAGGAAAAGTTCCCAGTAAACCGGAATCCTTAACTAAACCTACACCAACGTCCCTATAAGGGATTGTCGTCTTACCGACATGCTGGATACTCTCTGAAGAGGCTGGGTCGGATGAAAAGTATGTCAGCTGATCAATAGTCACGATCTTACCGTTATGTGGAAACTTGATTATTCTGAAGACCGATGAAACGACCGCTGTCATAGCATATGACCAACTTCGACCCAAAAGAAGGTTGTAGTCTAGAGGGGCATCAACCACTTCCACATCCAGACTAACGGTTTTACCTTCTACCCCTATAGGCAATTCTTGTAGAATACCAAACGGACGGAACCCACGGCCATCAAAGGCCTTAAGGATGGTGGGGGATTGGTTCAACGAAGGAGAACCAAGGGATCTCCAACATTGAATCGACATAATACACGTAGAAGCTCCCTCATCAATCACAGTCCGATGAATAGGCCTGTTTTTTACTATCACTGGAATTTGGAAAGCCATTTGATGGGGGAGACACGGTGTACTATTTTCTAGATCGAAGATCATTAGATTCGGATCCTGAACATCAACAGCTCCGATAGCCGACAAAAGCAATTTTCGTTGTGCTGGGCATGATTGCAGCACTTCTAACGCCGACATTGCTGAGGGTGAAACAGCTAAGTCCTCAACAATGTTGTAATTCTGGGCTGCTCTCGCATGTGGATTGAAAGCAGACCTTCGAAGTACACCCTTGGCGGGCGGCTTAATCACTAAGTCTGGGTTAGGTTTTTCGATCTGTAGTGGATCGGAACCAGGAGCTGAGGTTGATGGGTTAGAGTGAGAAGATTCTGCTTCCTTACCATCAACAGGATTCTTACTACCATAATCTTGCGATCGAGTCGCAATCCTCACATGAGACATCATCAAAATGGGTTCTTCACTGGCATTCGAAGAAGAACCTATCATCTTATTCTCCTGCTCCGGAAATGGATTTTTTAACACAGCAGGAGTGGGAGAACCTTTGACTATTTTCACAACCTCGGCCCGATGAGGGCAATCTCTCGTAAAATGATCCTCTTCACAAATAAGACAAGGATATCGAGGTTTGCACTTTTCGTCATTGGTTTCCGACTTTTCTGTTTTCTCCTTCGGAGCCTTGTCTGCTTTAGCCTTCTTCTTTCCTTTCTTCTTTCCACCGTTTTTTGATTTGGCCGTAGATGACTCTACAGCGTGAATATCGGCGGTAAGTTCAGGAGAAGACTCTCCTGTCGAAGAATCAGGCAAAGTGATAATTGGAGTAGTTGAAGCCTTGGAAGACTTCTTCTTGCTCTTTGTCGTCACGATACCAATCATACCATCAGTGGCATGAGATCCCGAAGGAGCAGCAGCGATTTGATTCGATTTTGGAAGATCCGGAATCTTCTTCTGTAACGTACCCGACTGAGTGTAAACTAAGTCTAGGTATTGTGCCTGAGCAATGACTTGCTCCTCAGTAACTACTCCGGCCTTAGCTACATCTTCAGTAATCTTCGGTAATAATGATTTGACAAACCATTCAGCTAAGATTTGGTCCGGGATAAAAACTTTCACTAATCTCCTTCGACGTCTCCACTCATGAATGTGATCAGAAATATACGTGGACGTCGATTGTTTTAGTGAAGTTAATAACTCCGTGCCGTTATCGTATCTGACCGGCAACTGAAAGTGAGTTAAGAACGAGGTAGCTAACTGGCTAAAGTTGTAAAAAGAGGCCCGTGGTAACTCAATGTACCACTTGGCCGCGAGACCAATGAGTGTACGCTGGAAAAGACGTAAGCGGATCGAATCATCCGAGATAGAATTTGAAGCACACCAGAGGTGGTAAGTCATCACGTGATTGGACGGATCCTCTCCAGACTTACCTTCAAACTTGGGTATATCACTGGGCAACTTGTTTGGCATTGGCGGCCAGAACGGAAGATATTGAATTGGATCATTCGTTAGGCGCGTCAAGTCTGGTAAATCCAAAGTTGCGATAAACGGTAACTGCCGGTTAGGATCTCTAAAACTCTGGGTCACAATACCAGCCCCAGGAGGAGGATATCCAGGATAACTAGGAACAGGAGTCGCATTTGGGATATTATATCCTCCTGGAAAACCAGGATTAACCGGACCGTACTGGGGTTGTTGAGGTTGTTGATAAGTGTACCCAGGATACGGTTGATACTGGTAAACCGGTTGTTGGACAGCTTGCCCATGTTGGTACTGTCCCTGGTACGGAGGTTGAACAAATTGAGGTTGAGTAGTAACAACCGTACTTATACCAGGCTGACCTACAGGCATCTGGACCGTGGTTTGAATCGTAGATCCAGACAACGGTAAAGATGTCTGAGGTGTGGTAACAGGGACAGTAGAAACTGGGGCCGTCGATACTCCAGAAGTAAGTATGGTAGATGTAGCGGTAGTTGCAGCAGTCGTTTGAGATGGAGTACTAGGTGCAATTGACGGCTGAGTAACTACCGAAGTTACAGAAGTTTGAACATTTGGCTGGACAGGTTGCGGTTGCTGGGTTGGACCAGAAACTACGGGTTGTCCAGCTTGAGGAACTATCTGTACACTTGGCTGCAACACCTGTTGACCCTGTGATGGATCCCATACTAACATTCCAGGGTATTGACCCGTAACAGGTTGAGGATACTGAGATCCATAACCGGATTGAGGGTAGGATTGATAATTGTAAGGTGCAGTTCCCATACTTGGAACATATGACTGACCTTGAGGCGGTTGATAACCTTGACTCGAGTATTGACCTTGAGGTTGATAACCTTGAGGTAAATACTGATACTGGGGTTGACCTTGACCTTGAGGTTGGTACCCTTGAGGTTGATAACCTTGGGGTTGATACCCTTGAGGTTGATATTGATACTGAGGTTGACCCTGGGGTACATATTGAGGCTAGGGTTGACCTTGAGGTGCGTATTGCACCATAGGTGCATACTGACTTTGAGGTTGCCCCCCAGACACGATTTGTGTACCTTGAGGTTGCCCCCCAGGCGGTAATTGGCCACCTTGAGGTTGAGAAACGGGAACTGAACCTGACATCATGTAAATGTCTCCTACACCCAATGGTACATTACCACTGTTTCCAATTAATAACCCACGATCAACGGGTTGAGGAGATGCTCCCGCAAAGGTACCAGAAAGAGATTGATACCCAGTGGGGACAGAAGGACCGCCGTGTAAGAAAGATTCAGGACTTTGAGTAAACACGGACGACTGACCAGACATATTTACAGGAGTATAAATACCTCCAGGTGGAAAAGGAGTACGAGGTGGAGAAAAACCTACCCCTGAGTTGTCTAAATAATTGGTTAACGAAAGGTACCAAGTAGTACTTCTAGGAGGACTGTAAAAGATGGATTCACGCTCCCTTAGATCAATAGTAAGTTGACCTTCAAGGTTAGAGACACCTATATCCTCTTCTGGAGCAAGTTCTTCTATAGCAATCAAACCAGAAGGAAGATTTTCGGTGATAATTCTTTCTATTCTTGGTGAATCTGGAACACTAGAAGTTGGAGTAACAGGTTCAGATATTTCTGGTTCTTCGCCTGTATCACTAGCAGACGAAAAACTACCAACAAGCTCAGAAACTGAAACAGCTTCGGGATTATAACCTGTCTCTAAACTTTGGTAATCTGGATGGACTACCAAGGAAGATTCTCCTTCTTCAGGTGAACCTACTCTACTGTCACTAGGAGGAGTTACAAGGACCTTTAACCCTTTGTACTGACCCGGAATGTCTTCAGGAGATTCACCCCGTGATTTACGGAGTTTTCTTAACAAATCTATTCCGGTAACAATCTCAGGAGACTTGCCCCGAAGTCGACGGGACTGTCTCGGTAATTCCGCCACAATTAAAGATTTTTAACTACAACACACGAAAACAAAGTAAAAATTTCAAATCAAACCACCTAAAGTCTTCTAAAGAAGCAAACAAATTTGAAGCACACGCCTAAAGAATCTAGAGCGTCAAACCAAACACAAACAGTAGTCTTCCGGACCAAAAGCGCTAGTTGGTGATTAGGCCCAACCTCGCTGGATTCAGTACAGAAATGGCGGGTGGAACAGTTACCCCGACAACCTGCTTAATGAATAGACCGGCACAAGTTCCTCCACTTTAACCGTCTCGAAGTGAAGTGAACCCCCCAGAAAATCCAAGTGAGTATAACCGACGTCTGCTCCAGGTACAGTGGGACCTTCCCTCCACCGTCACCTCAGTAGAACCCTAAAGATTATGGTCACTAAAGTTACCAATCACAACAATTACACCTGGGGGAACAGTCTAAACTCCGACAGCACGCAAGGGCAGAGTAACAAGCTCAATCCCCTTACCGGCTCCTTGACAGTAATCCAAGGTTTACCGATAAGTGACCCCTGGCTCCTTGACAATGGTTAATCCGAGGTTTACCATTTGTAATACGTACTGTCTGGCGTCGTTCCCAACGAGGGGGGAATGATCCCCTCACTGGTTCGGACACAAGCTCGTGCTTCTCCTTTAAGAGGAGCTTTCCCAGAGTGCAATTGAAACAATTGGATTTATTCTACTCAAGATAAACTATCTGTTTGGTTTTGTAGTCTTGGAGAGTTAAGTACTCACCTACTCCAAGACCCTAGCCTAAGCTATGTTGGTGTTTCAGAGCCCTAGAAAAATAAAAATTACTAGATTGATTTTAATTTAAGCGTTACTTTTAAGGTTGTTTCTTAAGTCAATAGGTGATGGAAGTGAAACCAGTGGTGTGTTGACTCGACTCGAAACCACTACAAAATGCACCTAGGATGATTTACCCACTACTTTACTTTTTCGATGAATTGCTTAACTAAAAAGTTGAGAGAATGCAATTTTTATAAAAGCAACTTCTTAATTAAAGACAATCAAAGAAACAATTCGTTTGTCTTTTCCAAGCATAAAAACATGACCGCGCTTTACTTGCACGAAAAAACTCTTTTTCTTCCAAAAACTTTAAATGCTACTTGAAACAAAACTTTTAAAAGGAGATGTTTTTGTATTTTTCTTATTTAACGAAAAACATAAATCTATTTTAATAAAAATCAATTGCAAACTATGAAATCTATGAAAATTCACTCAAAAAAAAAACAAATCAAAAGGAAATTACCTTAATTAAACCTAATGAGGCAAAGCCAACAATGATTATTCTAAGGTGTTTTACTTGATCACAATCAAATCAAGGACTAGCTTATTGCAGAACCAAAAACTAGTCAAAACAAAACTCTAATCTTTTTGTTCTTTTGTAAAATGGAAATCAACACTTTATCAACAAGTAATTCGAAATTTGACCCAAAAGACAACTTAAATGGCAAGCTGCTCACACAAGGAGACTTTCCGACAGGCCCGACTTCTAAGAAGGCTGACAAACCAGAGAGATCTAAGGCTGGACAACTTTCTACCGTCAAAGTCACTACAGGACCTATTCAAAAATCAAACCCTAGGCCTAAACTTCGTTGAAATCCACTAAAACACTCAAAGCTCACAAAACAAGTTCAGGTGAAAATTTTTGACAGGGTACTAAAGGATCTGGGCAGAAAACACTAAGAAAAAACAAAATCTAAAAGCAATTAAAGCAAAAATGGAGTTTTCCTAAATTTTTACAGGAAGACACAGGCAACCCGTTAGAACAGGCGCGGGCCCGCTCTGTGCAAACGGCAACAGCGCGTCCAAAGACGCACTGTGCAGTACTCAGAGGGTGCGTCCTTCTGAAAAAGTTAAGAAAAACCAAATCTAACTAAATCTAAAGCTAAGCCACCCAAATACTAATTCTCACAGTCAAAAACCAGAAAATAAAAATGATTTTCTCAGAGCAAAGTTCACACAAAGGAAAAGACTTTCACATTAATGGATTCCCCAGTGGAGTCGCCAATTTGTCGTGGCGGAAAAAGTCATTTGTGCGGACACAACTGACCTCCCTAGGAGTCTAAACTCTCTAGCGACAAACAAGACAAAATGGAGCGATCTTTCTCTAAATACATCTTTTAAAACATGAAAACTACAAGTGTTTAGGCTTACCTTATTCCAAAACGCTGTTGTTGTAGTCCGTCCTTGCCGATCCGGATGAGCTCCTCCTTCACATCAATTCCTGCAACCACAAACAATCAAACAATTACCAAGCACTTGCATCTCATATAATAAAACATATATTCAACATGCAGACCAAGGAACACATGAAATAACTCATTAACACAAGCTATTGAGAAAAATGAACCAGTTTGTATTAATAACGAAACAAAGAAACTCTTACAACCTGGCCTTGGTGTTGTGCAAGTTCCTCCCAGGGTCCATCAAGGGTTTTCCTCTACTTTGACAAAGCTCACCCACTTCCAAGTAGAATCAAGCAAAGACAATCTCTCCTCACAAGGTTCTAAATGGGAGTCCTAATTCCTGCAGCATTTACCCAAAGAAAATGTATAGCTTCAACCTCTCCTCCCTCTGGCCCAATGCCTTTATTTATAGTGCTGTAAAGAGGTTATTCAGGTCCACCATCAATGGGATAATCCCCCTCTTTGGGTGGGATAGCTCCCTTATTGATGGGATAAGTTCCTCCTTAATAGGGATACATGAACCAACTGGAGGCGCATCCATTTCATCAAACCGACCTCTAGAAAGTTCTAGAAGTAACCACAAGTAACTTTTTTAAGATGAAACTTGCGCATTTTGCCTTTTACAGAAGGACGCACCTGTCCCTTAACATACAGAGCGTCCTAGGACGCAGCTTTTGTGAACATTGTGAGCGTCCCCGCAGGTAAGGCTTGAGAGAACCTGCGTCCCAAGAGATAAACACATTTTTTACAAGACTTTCTCTCTTCTTTGAGTTTGAGATGGATAGCAAAGGCATAAGACTTGCCTAAGAGGGTAGCATGACTATTGATTGAGCCATACTAACTGTAAATAGTCATGGTGACATTTTTTAGTGTAACACCCAGGTTTATGAATCTTGGGGTGCCATAGATTCTAGGGGTGAGGGGATTGCTTTCGGTAAGCTTTTGGGAAAGAGGAAGAAGGGAAGAATCTGCTTTAATAGCGGATGCTCCCTCTTCAGAAATAGACTTAACGAGATTCTTCTTAAGCTTGATGTAACTTCCACTATTATAAAGATGGTTAACCATTTTGTGGACATAATCCTACTTATCAAGAATGACAACAGCTCCACCTTTGTCCGCCTTAAGGACGACAATGTCAGGGTTGTCCCTAAGGGACTTAAGGGCAAGAAACTCGGCCTTGCTAAGGTTTTTCTTAGGAGGCTTAACCTTCCTAAGAATAAAAGCACAGTCCTGCCTAATAGTCTCCTTGACATTGTCCAGAAGGTCCCTAATCCCAAACTCAATGTTACAAATAATGTCATCAATAGGGATCCTACGGGTGGCAAGGGGAAAATGGAGACCTTTATTAAGGAGACTAAAGATAGAGGGGTTAAAGTTCTAGCTAGAAAGATTAATCATGTTCTTAAAACCTTAAAAACATTTATTATTATTATTATTACTATTATTATTATTATTATCATCGTCATTATTATTATTATTATTATCATTTTTATTTATTAGTATTATTAATCTTATAAGTGACATTAAATGAATGTTTGTTGTATATATTAGTATTCTTTATGGAATTGTTGTAATATTTCATATTATTCCTATGATTCGGAATAGATAAGTTATTATCAAACTAATTCCCTTTATGATTATTCTCATTGGTAATGTTGGTATTCACGTGAGTATCATAATGGTCTTCGATACTGTTCTCTTTTTTAATATTATTAAAAACACAGATTGGGCCAACGGAGCTGGAATGTTTATTGGAAGTGGAGAGAGCATTCAGGTTGAGAGAATGGAGAGGGGGATGGATGACACAGTGCGGGGAGGATGGGCGTAGGAATGAGGAGGGATTCAGGAAGGAGGCGGGAGGGGAAGGCGACCGAGAGGCAGAAAAGTGTGGGGAGGATGGGCGCAGGAAGGAGGAGGGATGCAGGAAGGAGGCGGGAGGGGAACACGACTGAGAGGCAGGAAAACGCTTAGAAGTAGACAACGATGAATGGAGCATGATCATAGGCTTGGAGGAGGACAACGTTGAATGGCACACAGTCAACGAGGGCGAAGGACTTGGGTCACACCAGCAAGATGAAGGGAATAATAGATCTAGGGTAGATGCAAAAATTCCAAGGTTGTAGGTTTCGTAGGCAGGTAGATTTGAGATGATGCCGCTGAGAGAGCTTCAAGTGGAAATGCCTATAGAAAGAGACAAAGGAGAAACTATCTGTGGAAGGGTAGAGGATGGTGCAGAAGCTAGTGCTAAGGACAAAGACGAGCTGGAGAAAGCGCTGAGTGAGCTGGCTCAGTTCTTCAAAGTTGCAGCTTGCTCTTTAGGGACAGAACCTAACGGAGAAGAGCTCAAAATTGAAATAACCACTTTAACCCATTGATTTAAAGCCGAGATTTGATCATTATTAACCCCTCTAGATGGCAGCTGTAATGCTGAATCAGGGTCAGATTCATAGCTAGAGACGAGGCTCCCACTATTCATTAATTTATCAAATTTAGTGTTATGCTTCTTCTTTGATAATTCCTCTAGTCGCAAGGCCTTTGCTATTGAACTGCCATCAATCAATTTCCAAAGAAGAAACAAGATCTTATTTGTGAGATCTAAATGGAGAGAAAGAAGCCTGCAGGATAATCGATCTAGATCCTTCCTTAATAAACCAATTTCAGATCTGATCAGAGGCGAACTAGATTTAAGAAAAATATGCTTATTCTTAGAATTATTAAGCGGATGAGAAATACGGGAAAACACTGGAATCAATGATGAATCCCTACATATTTTGAGAAAATCCACATCTGATTTCTCCTTCATAACTTGCAATCAAGCTCGTTCAAATTGACAAGCCTTGTCAGTGATATCCCTTCCGTATAGGGTGATAATGTTAGATCTAAGACGTGATCCATAATGTAGATATCCGTCTTTTGGATTAATCGCATCATTACGATTGGGTCGACGTTTCAAACCAGCTAATGTGGTTCATCCTCAGGACAAGGTGAGAAATCATTGGATCAGAAGGAATAAATAATATGGATGCATCATTGCCCAGAGTTAGCCATTGAAAATCTAGTTGTTGGTTAATCTATTACCATGTTAAAAACTAGTTGTTTTGTGATAAATAAATATTTTATTTCGATGTTATAAATAGAATATTAAAAATAAATAAATATTTCATAATTTGTTAGGGTTTGACTTATTTAAGGTAAATTTGATAATATTTCAAAGTAAAATATTATTAATTATTACAATAAGATATTATGTGTTAAATTGTTTTATTTTGATATTATAAATTGATTAAGTTAAAAATATTAATTTATATAATGTGATCTGTTAGGTATGACTCAATAAAATAGAATAATAAAAATAAATAACAATTTGTTATGGTTTGACTTATTTAAGGTAAATTTGATAATATTTCAAAGTAAAATATTATTAATTATTACAATAAGAATGTTAAATGTTAAATTGTTTAATATTTAGTTAGTTATGAATAATTATTTTATTTCGATATTATAAATTAATTAATTTAATAATATTAATTTTTAGAATTAATGTGATCAGAATAATTAATTTATATAATGTGATTTGTTAGGGTTTGACTAATCCAGGGTAAATTAGGTCAAGGAATCAGTTAAAAATTATTGATTTCGATTAATAAGACAGTTATTAATAAGACCACAATTTGTGAGGAAGAACTAACCTGGATTATAAAAGAGGATGGCTAAGAAAATTAAAACATTTTTGGAGAGGCTAGGTCAACTGAGGGATTAGAAATTAAATCACGAGCTGAGTAAATGCGGTAAAAGGAATAAACCGAAATAGCGAGGAGACCAGAAGACTAAAAGAGAGGAACAGAAAACCGGACAGGAGAAAGGAGAGGGAGGGAAGAGTCAAGACGAGAGAGTTGGAATCCAACTTTTACTTAATTTCCAGCCATCATCCCTATTTAGGTTTCTGGAATGCCTCTCAATTTCAATTGCTTCCTTGAATTTTCATGTTTTAAAAAACTTAAAGTTTGTCAAATGGATGTCAAGTCAAATTTCCTAAATGGGTATTTATAAGAAGAGGTGTATGTTTAACAACCAAAGGTATTCACCTGTCAGAAAATTAAGACTACATATGTATATTCAAGAAATCTCTTTATGCACTAAGGCTATCTCCTAAGGCCTCATGCTCAAGACTTGATAAATATTTATGGAAACAAGGATTGAAAAGAGGAGAAACAGATAGGAACCTTTACATCAAAAAATATAATGAAATTTTGTCGATCATTTGATGTAGATGAATACTTATGGTAAACTGTTCATTGGGTTCGTTGATATGCCCAATGTTTCAAGTGAACACTTCACCCATATTTAGGGACATTGTTGTCTATGTGGATGGTGTCATCTTCAGAAGTGATGTTGACATAATGAGTAAAAGGTTTGCAACAAAAATGAAAAGGAGTTTGAAATGTGTATGATGGAAGAATTTTCATTCTTGTGAGGATTATAGATTGCTCCATAAGGTAAAGTTATATTCATCTCGTAAATAAATTATCTTAAGGAAATGTTGAAGAAGATTGGAATGGAAAATTGTACACTAGTTATCACTCCCATGGTCATAGGATGAAAATTAAGTAAAGATGATGAATATACAAATGTAGATCCAACTTTGTATAGGTAAATGATTGGAAACTTATTATATTTAACCACATTAAGACTTGATATCATGGAATCCATAGGATTGGTTGCAATGTTTCAATATGAACCAAAGGAGACACATGTACAAGTAGTGAAAAAGATTCTCATATACTTGAAGGGGACTATGGAATTTGGTTTAATATGGTACTCAAGAAAAAAATATTTCACCTTAAAAACATATACATATGCATACTTGGTGAGATTTGTTGATGAAAAGAAAACCACTAGAGGAGGATCATTCTTCTTTGTGAATTTTATATTATCTTTGTGTTGACATGGTGAATTTTCGCTATACCAACAAGGGTGAACTAACCCAATCATAGACCCCAATTAGATCTTCTTTCATTTGGAGTGGCTAGTTATAACGGGTTTTAAAGGACCCCGTGAATTGTTATAGGTGTTGAGAGATTGCTTCCTGGAGGAAGACTTCAATTAAATTAACAAAAGAAACAACTAACCTATATGCATCAAATCCTATCTACACTATTGTTAACTACTCTAATCTAGTCCTAACTATCCTAATCTATCCTGCAGGAGCATAACAAAAGAGAGGTTAAACATCATAGGTAAATTCCAAGTCCAAACGAATCAATTAATGGTTCACATAAGAACAACGCTAAATCAAATCTAAATTGCAATCCAATCACTCATACAGGAATACACATTCCTTTTTATACAAATAAAGCTTGCAACTGATGTCTAACATAGTTTCAAATCAGGGATTGCCTATGAATTAACTATGATGAAGAATTACATTCAAACAACCAAGGCTAATCATAAGCTGTATTGTTATCAATATGCACAAAAACAAAACACATTTGTGTTTATGCTAGCAACAACACCCTATTTCAAAACATATAAAAGCAAAGGACCTTAAATCTGAAACAAAAGGGTCCTCATTCAACCAAAAAATCCTCTTTAGTCAGAACAAATCAAATCTATTTTTTCTAAACAAAAAAGACCTCATCTCATTTCTGGAGGTAATACTTATGCATCCCAGGAATGACTTTCCCTCTTCCCCTCTTTTCACCTCCCCTCTCTTCATTAAACAAATCAAAATATAGAGATGAGAACGATCGGTAAAACTGCTGACACGTGGAGGTCACCTTTGCTGGAGCATTCCACTTCCTAGGGGAATGAATGGATGCCGATGGAACAAAGAATGACTGTGTATCATTTATTTGCACTTGTGTGGAGTGGCTATCATTCCCTATCATTACATGAAGGAAATTGAAGATGTTGTGCTCATCATCCCACATCTGGAATGCTTTGAGGTGTATCTGGAGGAAATGACATCTTGATGGATCAATGCTGCCATGAGTGCTTCAATTTCGCCTCTCATCTCTTGATCCTCGCCTACAGAGATATTTAATCATTAGCTATAGATATAAAAATATAACAGAAATGCTTAAAAACACAAACCTTGCCTTCATTAAACGTTTATATCATCAACGGGAACAAATGTGAAAGAATCGACCCTTGTTTTTTAATTCATGCATTGATTAAGTCCCGAGAGCGTGAACTCGATTTACATGGAAAATAATCGCATAACACATAACCAGATCCAAAATCCAGACTTGAAATATTATAGGTGGGAACCTGTACCCTATCAGGTCCGCCATATGGGATTTTCCATTAAAAACCACAACCACAACATTTTTTCGAATACAAAGTAAAACACGGAAAAACCCGCGGCTGGGCCATATAGTTGGACTTCAAATCTTATATACCTGAGCCTATAATTATTAGTAGGTCCGCTGTATCGCAAATCACTTTATATATAACCCTTGGGTTCCGCCGATTGCAATATGCGATTGGGGCTTCAGACCCGATAATATATATATTGTGGTTAATAAAGCCATCGGGTTTGGTTGACAGTGACGTGTCATATATATATAACCTGGGTTCCGTCAATTGCGATAAGGGATTAGGGAAGCGGACCCGATAATTTATCTATTGTAGTTGATAGTCCTATTGGGTCAGCTATATTGCATCGGCCTTCTGGCTCGGCTTTGACTCTCGCCAATTGCGATATGGTTCTGAACCCGATATATATAAAATATGGTTAATAATACCATCGAGTCTGGAGTATAATAGTGAACATCAAACGTTAGTGTTGATTCTGATAAGAGAAAAGGGGTGATTTGTGCATGTTTTGTGAAGTATTTCCACTATAAAGAGTTATGATGGAAATAATGATGCGATAGAAGGTTTTTGTGGGTCGAAAAAGCCCCGATGAGGATATGAATAAAGGGCTTAGAGAGGGTTATAGATGAATCATGCGACAGGGATTTATTAAGGGGGCCTTAGCCATTTAAAAATTGAAGATTTGACTTGGCAAAGAGTTAAAGTCCCTGGGATAAAACAGATCGTTCGGAGGGGTGCAAGATCAACTTCTAGGGGACCCATTCAAAATTGCTACCATGGAAAATTTTAATAGGGTGGTTGTTGTGGCCACAAAAAATGGCGAACCGTTGGGTGAACCAATTATCTCTGTTTCTAAATAAACCTTGGATCAATAGAACATTAGGGTGTTAAGATAAACTTGGAATGCAAACTATATAGATGGACAGGCATGGGTTCCACTTCAACATTAATTTCTTCAGGTGGGATAAAGACAAATAGCTTCTACTTATTGGTAGGGTTTTGATAAGCATTCTCCAATGGTAACATTATGGAATTTATTGACCTTCCTTTACCTGTTTCCTACTTTCAAAAATCCTTTTGGGGCCATCACTGGTCTGTTAGTACCTCTTTAGGTGTGTACCTTAGCTCTTTATTGCTCATCAAACTTGATGTAGATATGTTTATCTGCACTTTATATGAGAGTTTCAATGCTATATTTTCATATGATTGAATGGGGTGGAGTCATGGATCATGCCATATTTTTAAACCACTTAAGCAAGGTTGGGCTTGCTATGTCAATCGGTACTCTGAGCCCAACAACGGTCATTACTCTAATCGGCTTCCCAAACAACCTGTCCTTCCAGATTGGCACAAGGACTTGACATTTCATTTTCTTTTAAATAATTCCTTCTAATTTCAGGCACAAGGACTAGAGCACAATTGGATTTTCCACATGGTATATGATAGTGAGTTTAGCCCATGAAAGGATATTTATTTGTAGATGACAGGTATTGGATAATTTAGTGTGGTGGATGGGACCAATGGAGAATAACTGCAAACCTTGCAGGCAAGCATAGGCTAGGTCTGAGTGGGATTTATTTAAAATGTAGCGTTCCTCCATGCCAGTCTAGCTGTAGTTACACATTTTTTGTTTTATAAAGATGCCCCTACATGCTCTAGCTATCCAAGTTATCAACAGATCTTGCCTAGTTCCCAACAAATGCTAATGAGTGGATTCATTTTGAATTCCACCTCTAATTTTCCAGTCCTCATGGGCTCATTGAAAATTTGTTTCACTTGCAAGGTAATGATGGATTTAGGATCAACAGACTCATCAGCAGGTTAGTGAAGGAGGCAAAAGTTGAAGGTGGTGAATAGGGGCAATCTGAAAAAGGTAAAAACAAGACTGGAGGACCAAAATCAGTTGGCTGAAAAGGACTGCAATTCAAAACAGAAGGAAAATAAACTTTGTAGAAAAACAATAAAGGAAAAGACGGAAATGTAACTAAACTAACAGCAAAAATAAAATGAATTCTAACCTACTCAGGAGGTAACCACCACGTGGTGGCTACTGGAAGTATCTCTTCAGATGTTGGTCATTAATAGGGAGTTTTTCAGTTTCTCCCTGTAAAGTTTTCAATCTATAAGTTCCCTGACCAATTTTTTCCACAACTTGGAATGGGCCCAGCCATAAGTGTTGGAATTTCATGTGTTTACCTTTTGGCTCATTCAACTTGTCCCATTTCAGGACTAGCTCTCCTACTTAGTAATCTTTATCACCCACTAGATGGTGATCAAACCATCTCTTCACAATCATTTGGTGATTTCTGAATTTATTTTTGGCTTTATCTCTTAATCCCTCCAACCTCACCAGTTAGTTGATCCTTTCTTGAAGCAAGGCTGAAGGGGTTCCTCTTAAAGCTTGGGAGAGCTATAAAGAGGGAAGGGTAATGTTTGGAGGTAAGATGGCTTCCTATCCATAGACAAGGAAGTATGGGGAGTTTCCTAAGGCCACTTTTGGGGTGACCCTATCGGCCCAAAGGGAATTTGTTAGAGTGTTGTGCCAGTTCCTCTGGTTGTCAGCAACAGATTTATGGATTATGCGTATGAGGTTCTTGTTTGAGGACTCTGCAACTCCATTTCCCTAGGAGTAATAGTTCGATGCATACCTTAGGTGAATTGATTTATCAATATCAAATTCAGTCAATTTTAGTGATGAAAAGTAAGAAGCATTATCAAATATGAGAGCGTCAGGAAAGTCATACCTATTGATAATGAATTTCTCAATAAATGATATTACCTCATCTTTGTTCACCTTCCGAAATGGGATGGATCCAATCCATATGGTGAAGTAGTCGGTCACTATGAGTATATACTTATGTTGTTATGAAGAGTTTGGAGTGATCTCGCCTATGACATCAAGGCCCCATTGATAGAATGGGCAATAAATCATAATGGGCCTAAGGGGAATGGCTGGCTTTTTTTCTCATCCTGCGGCAATTTGACACACCTTGCATTTCTGAGCATAGGCATGCGAGTCTCTAAACACTATGGGTCAATAATATCTGGCTCTTAGTATTTTGTGAGCAGTGGTCTCTCCGCCATAGTGACCACCTACTGAGTCGTCATGCATTTCTTTCAAGACATGGTCGGCATCATCCTTCTCCAAACACCTCAGCCAGATTTTGTCATAATTTTTTCTCTATAATGTGTTATTGGCCAAATGATACTGATTAGATTTCAATCTGAGTGCTCTCTGTTGTGATGCATCCATGTGTTCAGGACATGACCCCGGTGTAATATAAAAGCAGATGTAGTAATACCATGACTCAGGATCTAAAAGGACTTCCGACGTTTCATGCTCACACATCAGCGCTTCATTAATCCATAGGGGCTCCTCCCTGAATTCCACTTATGCATTTTGTAAGTTTTGCGCTTTTGGTTCTTCGGACACCCCTACTTTCTTCGCCAAGGCTTCTACCGCAAGCTCACATAGTCCCTGCCCTCGAACTATCTTCGTCGGCTTAATCTCGAGGTCGTATTCTTGAAGTGCGGTTATCCAATTTCCTCTCTGTTCACCCATTTCTTTCTGCATGAAGAGGACTCTTACAGTAGGATGGGGAACAATCACTTTAGTCCTGACCTTTAATAAATAAGGGCAGAAATGTTTTATGGCCTTAAAAACCACAAAGCCTTGTTTCTCCACATCTGGGTAGTTCAGTTCTGCTCCCTGGAGATTAGAGCTCATATAAGAAATAGGGACTTTGTTGCCCTCGTCATTTTTTTGGGTGAGGATTGCGGCATATGAAACATCAGAAGCGAAAGTGTACAAGAGGAATTCCTTGTTGAATTGAGGCTTCTGTGATCCATATCAAGTTTATGAGAGATTTTTCGGCATACATCACACGATATTTCATTTGTCGACGCGTTTCGAACCAACCAGTGTGGTTCATCGTCAGGACAAGTTGAAGAATCAGATCTAGGTATCATTGAGATACTTGGATTAGTTTTCTTATTCCCAAATCTAGATTTCTGGAACTCCTTTTTGACAAATAACAGTAAATTTTTGCTATTTTTTAGAGCATGCTAATGAGCTTCAATCGAGTTTGTTCCACTTGCTTCAGATCACAAAAACATTCTAGTTAATAAAATTATTGTAAGGTAGGTGCCATATCCTTTGTGCTTTCATTTGTAAAGAGAAAAGAAAAGAAATTGGCATTCCTTTTAGTGATTACAGCGTGCATAGAGATAGGAAGAATTGTGTGGAGTATTGGGGAGAGTAAAGGGTGGATGGTAGTCATCACCTTCCTAAACTCTAAACCCTCATCACCTAGGAAAACTATTAAGTTATAGCCATAAAAAAATCATACAATCAAATTGACAAAGAGAAAGGATGACAGGGGGTTTCAACAGAAGCGAACCCATCAGAACAACTAGAATATATCAACATGCTCATGTGGTAGAAATCTTTACAAGGCATTAATGGTTGGGATTATTTGAGCTACTTAGGGGATATGATGATGATATAGATAGGGAATTTGCAAAGTCACTCGTACCTCTAGCAAGAGTCAGTGCCATTATTGTAGTGAGGGGATTGTCAATAACAATTACCCCTAAAAGCATTAGCAGGATCACTACACTTCCTATAGGTTTGCAATGGAGGAAAGAGGATAAAGCTAGAAGCACTCTTGCCAAGAAGAACTTTTTCTTGGAAGGAGAGGAACCAATTGAGGGAAAATATGGGTTTAGAAGGGGGATCATTCTATATCCTTGGGATCAAGTAAGCTATCACATTCTCAAGTATATTTCTTGTGAGGGTAGGCTCAATATAGTCTATGATTACCAGTTTAGACTCCTCCATGAGCTAAGATTTGGATAAGAGTTACCTCCTCATATGAGACTTAGTCTGCCTTACCTTTTGTTGCAAGCAGTAATAGAAATGAGCATCATATTACAAGAAGGGAAGCATCAACAGCTGGAACATCATGGACTGATCAAGCTCATGTTGGAAATAAGACTGAGAGGTGGGGGTGAATTAGTATTATAAAAATCTTTTCAATTCACACAAAAATTTGTATACGCAACTTCATTTAGTAAAAACGGCGTGTATATGCAACTTTGGTTAATGAAACTCGCGTATAACTTGCAGACTTATAATTTTAATTTATTCTTCAGATGTTGATCATTAATATGTGTGTCAGAACCATATAAACAGTTACCAGAAAAATAGAGCAGATAGTCACACAAAAGAACACAAGATGTAAGGTGGAAACCCAATGTGGGTGAAAACCACCTGCTGCAATTTGTCTCTATCTTCTTTCAATTAGAAACTTCTTTTTAGAATGATTTTGTAATGGTGCAGTGTCATACCAGTACGCAGGCTGCTACCTGTAGAAGGCTACAACCTTCTCTCATTCTCTAGCTTCTCCTGGAAGGGAGCTACAACCCCCTTTAGCTCTTGTACTAGCTGAGATACTAGTACGCAGGTTGCTACCTGCAGAAGGCTACAACCTTCTCTTTCTTCCAGGGACCATGTTTCATAAATTTTCAGACTGGATCCATGAATAACATCAATTATACATCAAGTATATCTACAACAATCAATCTCCTTTGTACAACCCAATATAGAATCAACCAAACACTTCTCAGAATGTTGTAACCAGAAAACAGTAACAGTAACCAGACACCAATTCTGAACCCAGAACACTGCAGCTATAAACAGAAGTAGCTAAAGCATATTTCATGAAACGTACGCTACTTCACTATGCAGAAACCTACATACATACGCATCTGTATCAATGCCAACCAGCGTATACGCTTTCTTCAGTTGCTGAACCTGCGTGTATACGCGCCTGTGCCGCGCCGAACCTGCGTACAGATCTATACAAGACAATTCTCCTTTTTCAAGTATTCAGACATTATTATACCCAGTTTATCAAATTTATAGATCTAATCATGCGCCAAATATAACAGATCAAACATCATATAATGATACTACTATTCAAGCCTTAAGATCTTGATTCATCAATAGAACTTATCCATCTTTAGCGCTCAGGTTCCTCCTTCGTTCAGATTCAGCAATGCACCATAAATCAATCACCAGTATTTCAAATCTTGCTCCTCTTAAGATATTCAACACTTCAGTCGATGCCCTTGCCAAAATATCTCCTTCCCTTTTTATAGTCTTTAGGCCTTACTCAAACCATGGTCCAAAACCATTGAGAACCAATACTAGGGACCCAATACCTGGGTTCAACACTTTGGATGCAATACCAAGGACCAAAACCATAGGTTCAAATATGTTGGACTAAATACCATGGATCAAACATAAATTTTCCCACATGTACGTGCTTTTCTTTGCATGAAAGTGCGTGCATACGCATACACACCTTTTGATCGGTGATCCCGCGTGTATATGCAATTTTTCTAAGATGAACCTGCGTATACCTCATTTTCTTCCATTCTGAGAACCTGAACTTTGATCTGCCATTTGAGTGAGTTGCCATCGAGGACAACACTTATATCAAGGACAACACTTATGTCATAGAGCCAAACCTGTTCCAAACCTGTGTCATAATGCCAACAATCTCCCCCTTTGGACTTGATGGCAACCCAAAGTCACTCAAAGTCATTCTCCCCCTTTGACATCAAGGGCAAAGGGTTATGCTCCCCCTGAGTATATGCTGAATTTTCTGCTCTGCTGTGTTGTCCAAGCTCCCCCTGACTATAGGCAAGGTTTGCAAGAAGATACATAACTTTATATAGTATAAATTACCTTCCTACCATGAAAGACTCATACATGCATCCATCTCCCAACCAAGTGGGAATTGACTCATCTACCCAACCAGGTGGGGATACACCAAGAAGTGACACATGACAAAACAAGAACATTACTTCATCCATCCCAAGCATAGTGGGGAAACCAAGATAGGCCGTTACATGACCTTGATAAGAAAAGAAATACATGACATAGAGATGAAATATCTACAGCAAGATTAGGATGGTTAACAACTTTCGTCAACAACATCTGTCAATCATCATTCAGATCAGCAACCATGTTCTCCCTCTGCACCTGTTCCACCTGAAATCAAAACAACTGTGAAATTGAACCAAGATCTTCTAAGATAATGCCAACAATGCATTATTAGAAGAATATATGCTCCCCCTGAACCTGTGCCAGATGATCTCTGTTAGACCCATAACAGACTCTTTTCATCCTGAGTCTGGCCCCACTACTTTTCTTCAAACCAAAATATACGTGACTGTACCAACAGAAACCGGCGTATGTACGCGGATTACCCACCTGAAACTCGTGTAAAACCATTAATCTCTGACAACAAACAAGATTCAACAACAAGATTATGCATCAACTACCCCCAGCTTCTTTCTAAGGTGTTCAAATGTCTCCCTGGGTAGCGGTTTGGTGAGTATATCAGTAACTTGTTCCTTAGATGGAACATACTCCAACTTGACCTTTTGTTCAAGCACTTGTTCCCGGAGAAAATGATACTTGATAGGTATGTGCTTAGTCTTTGAATGCATGACAGGATTCTTTGAAATACTGATTGCACTTGTATTATCACAAAAAATGGAAATAGGTGGAGTACAAGTGATTTGAAGATCTTGCAATGTTTGCATCATCCAAAGGAGTTGTGTGTAGCAAGATGCAATAGCTACATATTCTACTTCAGCTGTAGATAATGCAATGGACCTTTATTTTTTGCTGAACCAAGATACTAATCTAGGACCCATGAAGAATGCACCACCACTAGTGCTTTTCCTGTCATCCACGCTTCCTGCCCAATCCGCATCTGTATATGCACAAACTGAGATTTGTACCTCTAGGATACCATAAGCCATAGTTTTGAGTTCCTTGAAGATACTTGAAAATTATCTTAACTGCCTGAAGATGAGTTTCCTTTGGATTTTCCTGAAACCTTCCAACTATTCACACTGCATGCATAATGTCTGGTCGGGTACCTGTTAGATAGAGCAGACTACCAATCATGGATCTATAGGTTGGTTGATGTACTGTTGCTGATTCATCATTTGCATTGAGGCTGCATCCTGTCACCATAGGGGTACATACTGGTTTCGAATCCTCCATCTCATATTTCTTCAAGATCTGCTTGAGATACTTGGTTTGTGATAAAAAAATGCCATCTTTGTTTTGTTGGACTTGTAAACCAAGAAAATATGTGAGCTCACCAAGCATGGACATTTCAAACTCTTTCTGCATCACCAAGGAAAAATTTTGACTCATGTCTTCTTTATTGCTACCAAAGATGATATCATCAACATACACAACAAGTATTAGCAACTTATCATTGTCAATTTTTATATATATATTGCTATCAGTTGATATTTTTATAAAACCTTGTTGATGGAGGTACTTATCCAACCGATAATACCAAGTCCTTGGAGCTTCTTTAAGGCCATAAAGAGCCTTTTTGAGTCTGCATACAAGTTTTGGATAATTTCCAAGGATAAACCCATCTGGTTGCTCAATGTATACTTCTTCATCCAAGTCTCCATTTAGAAAGGTAGATTTCACGTCCATCTGAAATACTTTGAACTTCTGAAAGCTAGAGAGAGCAAGGAACATTCTTATAGCCTCAAGTCTAGCAACTGGTGCAAATGTTTCTTCAAATTCTATACCTTCTTGTTGAACATACCCTTTACAAACAAGTCTTGCCTTGTTTCTAACCACATCTCCATTTTCATTCAGCTTATTTTTGAAAATCCATTTTGTTCCTATGACATTCTTATCTTTTGGTCTAGGAACCAACTCCCAAGTGTTATTCTTTTCAATCTGTTCAAGTTCTTCCTCCATGGCCTTGATCCAGCATTCATCTTTGCATGCCTCTTGTACATTTTGTGGTTCGGTGGAGGAGAGCAATGCTAGATAGCTTGAAGCTTCTGAAATGGTTCTTCTTGTTTGTACACCTGCCTCTTTCTGCCCCAAAATTTGAGTTTCTGGATGATTCTTCTGAACGTATCTGGATGGAGTCTTTTCTTCTATCCTTATCTATTCTTCTGGTGCCTCATGGGTTTCTTCTTCATCATGAATCTGATTTGATGTTGAAGGGTAGTCGTCATCATCTTCGAGATCTTCATATTTTACTTGCCTAGGAGTGTTTCCTTCTTGATCAACCACTACATCAATACTTTCAACAATTTTTCCAAGTATTTTATTGTAACACTTATATGCTTTTCTATGGGGAGAGTAGCCAAGTAGAATGCCTTCATCTGCTCTAGGTTCAAACTTGTCAAGATTTTCATTAGTCTTCTTAATGTAGCATTTGATTCCAAAAATTTTGAAGTATTTTACCATGGGAGTCTTACCATACCAAAGTTCATGAGGAGTCTGAGTGTTGTTTACCCAGACATTTGTCTTGTTAAGAATAGTAACTGCAGCAAATGCGGCTTCACCCCAGAAGGTTGCGGGAGTTCTAGATTCATCAAGCATAGCATGAGCCATTTGTTGGACCATTCTGTTCATCCTTTCCACTACTCCATTTTGTTAAGGAGTCCTTGCAGCAAAAAATTCCCTTCTTATTCCATGTTCTTCACAAAAATCGAAAAATTCATCTGAGGTAAATTCCCCTCCTCGGTCAAACCTGAGGCATTTGATTCTGCAATCTGATTCATTTTCCACCAAGGCTTTGAATGATTTAAACTTTTCGAAAGCTTCATCTTTATGCTTCATAAGCCCTATCCAACACATCTTGGAAAAGTCGTCAATAAACAATATAAAGTATTCTTCTCCTCGAGGTGACCTTTTCCTAGTTGGACCACATACATCAGTATGGACAAGTTCAAGTGGCCTGCTAGCTGATCCTTCCTTTTCAGGGAAATTAGCTCTGGTTTGTTTACCAAACTGACATGATTTGCATATTGTATTGTCTGGAATTCTAATGTCAGGGAGATCACGAACCGCCTGATATTTGCATGCTTTCTTTATCTGAGAGAAGCTAAGGTGCCCCAATCTTTTGTGCCATAGCCAGTGTTCATCATTCTTGCTTAAATAGCATTGTTGTTGTCCTCCTTTGAGTACGTATAAATTATTTGGAGTTCTTATGCCTTTGATCATTGTTTCTCCTGTATCAAGGTCACGAACAATACATCCTTTTGATCGAAATATTGCCTCAGTTCCTTGATCACACATTTGACTGACACTCAATAGATTATGCTTTAAGCCATCAACATACATAACATTTCCCGCTTTGACCTTCTCTTTCAAATGAACAGAACCTTTACCTTTTATGAATGCTGGGGTGTCATTTCCAAATGAGACCTTCTTTTCCTTTTCTAAGGCACCATATGACTGAAGTTTTTCCTTATCACCTGTCATATGTTTCGAGCATCTGTTGTCGATGTACCATTGATTTTCCTGTCCTTCCACATATAAGGATATCCCACATATTTCTGGTTGTGGTTCTTTCTTATTCCATGTTTTGGGATTCAGTGAAGCTGGCTCCTTCTGAGTTGTTTGCTGAAACCTACTCCTGCATTCAAAATCTTCATGACCGAAGTTGTTACAGATAGAACATTCTATTTCATTTTCAAGAGCAGAAAAGTTATTGTAGGTTCTTTTCATGATTCCAATCATACTCCTTTGTTTTTGAGCTTCTCTAGTCATGATGGTCTTGTAGGCAACACATTAAGTAGCTTTGTGACCAAAGTTATGACAAGAGAAACATTGGCCATTGAAGAAATTTCTCCGATTATCAAACCTACCAACCAATTGATTGTAGTTTCCATTGACATCCCTTCTTGAGGCAAATTGAGAATGATTTACCTGTGGTTGATTGAAGCTTCTGTTCATCCTTGAAGTAGATTGCCCCCGATTTACTTGGTAATCTTTGTTCATTCTTGAAGCAAATGGTCCCTGATTTACCTGGTAATCTGCATTATGCTTTTGTTGTCAATTGTCAACCTGTTCACTTCTCCTTGCTGCATCAAGATAAATTTTGGAGGTGGATGGCTTTTGTGCTTGCTTCTGTGCTTGAGACGTTTCTTCAGAATATCCGAGACCTATCTTGATTAGAGGAGAATGTTGTACTTGGATAATCTCATCTAAAGTTTCAGATCCTTTAGCAAATCTAAGATTAAGAGCTTTTGTTTTCTCAATTTCTTTTCTAAGTCCCACAATTTCACATTCTAACTCTTCATTGTGTTTATCTCTTTCAGCAAGTTGGAATGTCAAAGTGTCTATAATCATGTTCTTTTCTTCTAAACAAATTTTGAGTTTAGAAATTTCTTCATAAAGATCTTCTTCATTTATAGCATCCAAGAAGTCATCATCTTCAAAAGCCATCAAAAGTCTATCATCATTACCTTGTTCATCTTCATCACTATTTGAAAGTCCATCACTGTCTTCATGTGTATAATAGCTCTTCTTACTTACATTCTATTTTCTGTTCCATCTGACAGGTTCCTTACCTTTGTCTAGTTTATCTTTATGAGGACACTTTGCAGCATAGTGACCGACTCTTCCACAAGCAAAACATTTGAAAGGCAGCTTACCTCTGAATCTTCCAGTTCCCCATTGAAGGTTCTTGACAAAGTTTGATTCTTCTTCTTCTTCAGACATATATCCTGACTCATTGTAATCTCCTTTTCCTGAGGCTTTGAATGCGACTTCTCTCCTGTCTAATGGTCCCCCTTTTCTCATTTCGTAAGCAGTTAGAATTCCATGCAGCTGGGACATGGTAAGACTCTGTAGATTCTGCTTTTCTTCTATGGCAGAAAATTTTGAATCAAACTTAGATGACAAAGATCTTAGAACCTTTTAAACCAAAACAACTTTTATTTCCTCACCCAAGTTTTTCATACAATTTACAATCTCATCTATACGTAGGAAATAGTTAGGCACACTTTCATCATTGTGCATTCTGAGACTTTCATATTGAATTCTAAGAGTTTGTAGTTTTACTGGTTTTACCTGATCATCTCCTTCATAGCTCAGAACAATCTTGTCCCATATTTCTTTTGCGGTTTTGAGTTGCATAACCTTGACGAATTCTGATTGAGATAGACTCCCCAATAGAGTATTAACAGCCTTTGCATTTGTTTCATACTGCTTCTTACCAGCCGTATCTATAAGAGTTTCTGATGGAAATGTGTATCCTGTTTCCACAATATCCCAAACTTCTGTACCAAGAGATTGAAGATAGGCTGTGATTCTTACCTTCCAATAGACGGAGTTGGTCCCATAAAAAATTGGTGGCTTGATGGATGCCTCTCTCTCGTAGTTGCTCATGATGATAGATCTTCCTTCACGCGGTCAAGCTTCTTCTGAAGGAACTGATTTGATACCAATTGTTGGAAATAATACTGAGAGGGGGGTGGGGGGGGGGGTGAATCAGTATTATAAAAATCTTTTTAATTCACACAAAAATTTGTATACACAACTTTATTTAGTAAAAACAGCATGTATACGCAACTCTGGTTAATGAAACTCACGTATAACTTGCAGACTTATAATTCTAATTTATTCTTTTGATGTTGATCATTAATCTGTGTGTTAGAACCATATAAACAATTACCAGAAAAATAGAGCAGACAGTCACACAAAATAACACAAGAAGTAAGGTGGAAACCCAATGTGGGTGAAAACCACATGCTGCAATTTGTCTCTATCTTCTTTCAATTAGAAACTTCTTTTTACAATGATTTTGTACTGGTGCAGTCTTATACCAGTACACAGGCTGCTACCTGCAGAAGGCTACAACCTTCTCTCGTTTTCCAGCTTCTCCTAGAAGGGAGCTACAACCCCCTTTAGCTCTTGTACTAGCTGAGATACTAGTACGCAGGCTGCTACCTGCAGAAGGATGCTACCTGTAGGAGGCTACAACCTTCTCTTTCTTCCAGGGACCATGTTTCATAAATTTACAGACTGGATCCATGACTAACATCAATTATACATCAAGTATATTTGCAACAATCAATCTCCTTTGTACAACCCAATATAGAATCAACCAAACACTTCTCAGAATGCTGTAACCAGAAAATAGTAACAGTAACCAGACACCAATTCTGAACCCAGAACACTGCAGCTATAAACAGAAGTAGCTAAATCATATTTCATGAAATGTATGCTACTTCACTATGCAGAAACCTGCGTACATACATATCTGTATCAATTCCAACCAGCGTATATGCTTTCTTTAGTTGCTGAACCTGCGTGTATACGCGCCTGTGCCGTGCCGAACCTGTGTGTATACGCGCCTGTGCCGTGCCGAACCTGCATGTATACGTGCCTGTGCCGTGCCGAACCTGCATATAGATCTATACAAGACAATTCTCCTTTTTCAAGTATTCAGACATTATTATACCCAGTTTATTACATTTATAGATCTAATCATGCGCCAAATATAATATATCAAACATCATATAATGATACTACTATTCAAGCCTTAAGATCTTGATTCATCAATAGAACTTATCCATCTTTAGCGCTCAGGTTCCTCCTTCGTTTAGATTCAGCAATGCACCATAAATCAATCACCAGTATTTTAGATCTTTCTCCTCTTAAGATATTCAAAACTTCAGTTGATGCCCTTGCCAAAAGATCTCCTTCCCTTTTTATAGTCTTTAGGCCTTACTCAAACCATGTTCTAAAACCATCGAGAACCGATACTAGGGACCTAATACCTGGGTTCAACACTTTGGATGCAATACCAAGGACCAAAACCATAGGTTCAAACATAAATTTTCCCACATGTACGCGATTTTCTTTGCATGAAAGTGCGTGCATACGCATACGCTCTTTTTGATCAGTGATCCCGCGTGTATATGCGATTTTGCTAATATGAACCTGCGTATACCTCATTTTCTTCCATTCTGAGAACCTGAACTGTGATCTGCCATTTGAGTGAGTTTCCATCAAGGACAACACATATGTCATAGAGCCAAACCTGTTCCAAACCTATGTCATAATGCCAACAGCTCATACTAGAAGATGCCCTAAACAACTTAAGAATCCCTATTATGTGGTCAACATTTGCAGACATGAACAGAGAAGATGTAATTCAAGCCATTGATTATGAGATAGATCCTAATTCTAGTGGTGAGGAAGAGGGAGAAGAGCCTAATAAAGCGGAAGAAGAGCCTAAAAAAGAGGAAGAAGAATCTGAATAAGAGCTAGAGGAGGTTGAAGAAGAGGAAGAAGAGCCTGAAGAAGAGGACCATGAAGAAGAAGAAGAAGAACCAGAGGAAGAAGAGGAGACATAAATAAATGAGACAGAGGATGAAAAGGAAAGTAGGGAAGTGTTGAGGGCCCTAAAATTGGGTCAACAACAAGGGGGATACCCACCTGGTCCGGAACCTGGTTGGCGGCTCCTTGCCCGTTTGGTATAGCGGGTCCGACTGGGGATATTGGGACCAGTTTCCCAATCTAAGGGGTGTGTGTGTGTGTATAGTTTGATGATGCTGATCTAGAAGTAATTTTAAGCTAATTTAATTCTAACTTCTAAACTGACTCTATGCTATTGTAATCTAACAAAAACAACACATCTAATCTATGCTAACCCGGGGTAGATTTCTTCTATTATGCGATCTAAAAAGATTTCGAACAATAACTGGTAATAAAGATCATTCAGCTATCATAAGAATATAAATCAATTAAGATAAACCATTCTGCATAAAAAGTTAGGCAAAACAGTTGTGAACAGCATATCGCATAATAAGTTATTCATATGTCAAGCACAAATAAATGACTCCACCGTACAAAAGTGCCAAATGGTAATCCACACATTCATACATTAACATATAAACAACTCAGCTGTATATCACTCTAAGAATATAAGCAGAAATTGGTCAAGAGATAAAAGTACCATTTATGACTGATTTCACTCACAAACTTCAAGAAATAACGATTTATTTCTACTTGTTCTAACATCTACTAAGAGTACAGAAGTGCAACATCAGTAGCAGACATTAAAATGCAAACATAAATAAATCTCGATCCATCCATTCATCAAAAACCCCCTCCGAGGGTGCAAAAGTGCATGTTCTGAGGACAAGTTTTTTGACAAATTTCCGGACCCTTCTCCAAATGCCATGAGAAGGGTTAAATACTACTAACTAATTAATCTTAATTACACAAATTTAGGAAACGGCTTCAAATGACCGCCCTTTTACTAAAACAAATTTATTTCTAAAAATTGAATCTAATTTCTAACCGTTTCTGTATCTGCTCCTTAGTGCTGCAAGCAATGCAATGTTCGCCTGGAAAGAGTCGGCTGGTTGTCCTTTCCTTTCGTTCGAGCGATAAAAGTAGAAATAACAAGAGCTGGCACCTCTTTCTGAAAAACTAGAAGATATTTCTGAAAATCTTTCTCTGGCTGGGCGTATTCGTTGTGTGTATACTTAGTATAACCCAGATTTCTTTCAAACTGATTGTGTTGTTGCTATTTCGGTTTCCGGCCGTGCGAATGACTCAATGAGTTAGGGATTTCGTTGCCTGAATGATCTTCTGTATTGAAACTTGCTTTCGTTCTTTGTTCCAGGCTTTTCTGAGCGTCCTCCCTCTCTAGCATTTTTCTTTTTGCTTTACCCAGTCTGAGCTTCAGGATCTTTTGTAAACATGCTGCTTTTGTGTGCCTTTGAGTCTGAGTCTTGGATAGTCTATTTCCATCAGTATCTGTTGAGTGATACTCTGGAATCCGCGGTCCTACTGCATGCGGCATCCATTTGCGAAGGCATCTCCTTTCTGTTCTCCTAGTATTGGCACTTTCCCCTTTTCCTTAGATGTTTCCTGCATATTGATTTATATTAGTTTCTACCTTACAGTTTACGCAAAGGAAAAGAGAAATGACGAAAAGATTGACATGAAAGCTTTAAGTTCTAATGAATGCATAATCATGACACTCATAATGACTTGACTCTTCGAAAAACGCAACACAATCATTATTGGATACTCAGGCGTACAATCATTAATTTCCCTTAAGGTGCGCGCTCAATTTTGGGTTTACAGACTATGTCGAGGAAATCCTGCGATGAGTGGTTTCTGCGATTCGCATCGCAGTATTAAGGATGGCGATGTCAAGTAGTGTCATCGCAGGAATTGATAATCTCATTCATCGCAGATCGCAAATCGCAAGATCGCAGATTATAAGATCGCAGATCGCATTTCGCAAGATCGCATTTTATCGTTCAATCACTGTATGCTGGTTATGCGACGTTGCGATATGCGACGTCGCATATCGGCCGTCGGCGATTCCTTAAGATTTTCATTTAAGAGTGCTCTCAATATCTGCGATGCGATGAATTTCGCGTCGCTTCTTTGCAGCTTATTCATGCGCATAGGAAACGCTTCACTCTCTCTTTGCGATGCGATATAGCTTTAGGGAGTTAAATACAAAAATTTTGATAGAAATATTTTTTGGGTTTTTTGTTAAGGGTCCCCCTTTGCTTGGTGTTATTGCTAATATCAAACAAAGAGGGGGGTTGTTGGTGACCACAACAATGGCGATTCACTGTGAAGAACCAGTTATCTCTGTTTTTCTATTGAATTTCCACTTCCAAAACAGGAAAATTTTCATATGTCTAAATTTTGTTATGGACAGATAGAGTACATTACTCCTTATCCTGTCAATGACACTTTGTCTCAACCTTTTTTATATTCCAATTGTCTGCTTCCTCAGGCTTAGTTCTTGCATTCATACCAGATATTACTCGGTCTTTTTTAAAGATAAAATAAGGTCTTCTCTGTGTACTAGCTTTTTAAAATATGCTCATTTGTCGTAGGTAGAGCCTCTGCTGCCTGCAAGCGTCCATAGCCTCGACAGGGTTACCATGTTATCCAGCAATGATCCTTTTTCCTGCTTGAGGTTATTTACAACATTTCAGAGAAAAATCCTTTTTGACACTTTTTCCTTTTTTATTCTCTAAAGAACAATGCCTTGGTTTGGTGGCCAAATTATGACACAGTCATTCACTTGATTTACACTTTTGCTGAACAAGCTGGCTCTTGATGAGACCCCTTGTCTTTTGATTGCAACAATCTTGAGTCGTTGCCCTGTTTTGGTAGACAATATTGGCAAAGTCAGCAAGTTATAATATCTGTGATCATGATAAGCCGGCTCGTGATGATACCTCTTATTCTTTGAGATATAGTGTTTTCTCGGATTGTTCCTCTGAATGCTGCGATTTCCTTTAGCAGGGAGGAAGTCATTGTTTTTCCTTAAGAAAGCTCTGGACAACAATAATAGAGTTTGAAAACAGCAGCTTTACAGAGAATATTCATTTTATTATTGATGATACCTTTCATTGTGCTGATATAAAACAATTTTTACCAGAGGTTGCTTTCATCAAAGTTTTTTGAGGTTGAAACTAACATCATATTCAGGCTAAAGTTAACTCTATTTGTCAATAATAAAAATCAGATTTTTCGAAAAGTTTTGCTACTTGTACAAGCGAAATCAAAATCTAATAGAGAATTGGTGTGCTCTTTCATGAATCCTTTTTAGTGACCATTCACAACCGGTTTTATTTATAAGAAAGAGAAGAAAAAAAAAAAAAAAAAAACTAAAACTATCCTACAAAAATAGAAGAATGATCTTCTATGGAAAATACATTTTAAGAATCTGTCCATTCACAGGCAAAGAATCTCTTCTACCTGCCAAATCCTGCAACACAAACGTCGATGGGCCTATGACTTCTACAATCTGAAAAGGACCAAGCCACAGCTTCTGAAATTTCGTATGTTTGCCCTTTTCTTCATGAGCCTTATCCCATTTCAAAACTAAATCTCCCATCTGAAAGTTTTTTCTGGTTATTATGCTTGAATCAAAAGAGGATTTTATTAGCACTTGGTGGTGAGCATGGGTTTTCTTAGCTTGTTCTCATCGTTCTTCTAGTTTGATTATTTCCATTTGTCTCAATTGCAAGGAGGAAGTAGATACTTCATCGATGTATTGCACTAAAGACAAAGAGGGAATGACTAAGTGATTTGGAAGAACCACTTCTTTCCCATAAACTAAATTAAAGGGAGAAGTGCCGATTGAAGCTTTCTTCGTAATTCTATCTGCCCATAAAGCACTTACCAGCGCTTTGTGCCAATTCTTTTGGTTTTGGTCGACTGTTCTTTTAATAATCCTAATTAGGTTCTTGTTTGTTGATTCGGCCAATCCATTACCTTACGGATAGTAGTTGGCAGAATATTTCAGTTTGAACCCTCTTTTAAGTGCAAACTCAGTCATTGCATTTCCAGAAAAATATGAGGCATTATCAAACATTAAGGCCGTTGGCAATCCAAACCTAGTGATGATAAATTGATATATGAATTCAATAATGTTTTCAGAATTAGCTGTCTTGAGAGGAACTACTTCTACCCATTTAGTAAAATAATCTGTTGCCGTGAGGATATACCTATGCTGCTTAGAAGAGTGAGGAACGATCTCACCTATTATGTCCAAGCCCCATTGGCTGAATGGTTGTTCGATGTTAACCGGCTGTAGTGGCATGGATGATTTCTTTTGTTTCCCTGCAGTAATCTGGCAGACTTGGCATTTCCTTACGTAATTGTATGAGTCTTTGAACAGCGTGGGCCAATAATACCCTGCACGTAAGATTTTATGTGCAATAGCGTCTCCAGCATAGTGTCCACCTGCTGGTCCATCGTGGAGTTCCTGCAAAACCTTTTCGGCTTCAGTTTTCTCAAGACACCTAAGAAGCACAGAATCATAATTCCTTTTAAACAGAACATCATTTATGAGCTGGTATTGTTTAGCTTTCAATCTTAGAGCTCTTTTCTTGGTGTGGTCCAGGTGTGATGGAGAATACCCATTCTTAAGATAATAAATGGTGTCAGCATATAATGATTCTGTGTCGTTTAGGCTTACCTCATACATATGTACCTCTTCAGATGAGTTCTCAGGAATTTGCGATGCTCCAGCTAACATCTTGCAAAAGCCTTGACCTCTTACGATGTTTGCTGGCTTGATCTCAAGATCATATTCTTGTAAAGCGGTAATCCAATTTGCTCTCTTTTCACCCACATCCTTCTATACCAGAAGATTTCTTACCGCTGGAAACGGTACTACGACTTTGGTATGGGCTTTAAGTAAGAAAGGTCTGAAATATTTGATCGCTTTGAAAACAGCATATGCCTGTTTCTCCACGTCTGAATAATTGAGTTCAGCACCTTGTAAGTTCGAGCTAAAAAATGCGATTGGAGCTTCCGCCTTCTCTTGATTTGCTTGAGTTAAAATCGCGGCATAAGATTTCTCTGAGGCAAATGTGTATAAGATAAAAGATTCTGAAAAATTTGGGGTCGCTAAAGATGGAGCGTTAATGATAGCTTGTTTGATCAAGTTGAATGCTTCATGCTCATCTTGACCCCATTTAAAATTTGAATTCTTTTTTATCATATTTTGTAAAGGAGAAATAATACGTGAAAAATCTGGGACAAACCTCTTTACAAAATTGATTTGTCCAAGGAAAGATTGCATGGCCTTTTTGTTATGAGGCATGGATATTTCAGAAATTTCTTTGATTCTGTCAGGTTCAATGTGAATACCAGATTTTGACACTATGAATCCTAGCAATTTCCCTTCACTTAATGCAAAAAAAGATTTCTTTGGGTTAAGTGAAATCCCATACCTTAAACATCGTTGAAAGATTTGTTTCAAGTCTTTGAGATGGTCGCTTCGCTTCTTGGAGTACACTGTTATATCATCCAGGTAAATCACTACAGATTTATTGACTAAACCTTTAAATGCGATGTCCATGGCTCTCTGAAAGGTAGCGTCGGCATTGATCAGACCAAATGGCATCTTCCGATATGCGTATGTGCCCCATTTAGTACGAAATGTGGTTTTTAACTGATCATCGGGATGTACCAGCACTTGATTGTATCCTGAAAATCCATCCAGAAAAGACATTAATTCCGAGCCTGCTACTGCCTGTAATATTTGCTCCATAGGTGGGAGGGGAAAATTGTCTTTCTGACAAGCTTTGTTGAGATTCCGGAAATCGATACAGATTCTAATATCTCTGTTTTTCTTTCTAACGGGTACCATATTGGATACCCATTTGGAATGTCTGACAGGGAAAATTATTCTGGCTCTCAACAACTTATTTAGCTCAGTCTTTATCTGATTTTCTAAGTTGGGGTGGATTTTTCTGAGTTTCTGCTGGACAGGTTTTTCATTGTCAATCATAGGGATAGTGTGTTGAATGATAGAAGTGTCGTATGCCTTCAGCTCATCGTAATTCCAGGCAAAAACGTTTTTGTATTGTCTCAGAAGACGGAAATATGCTGATTTTTCTTCAGGGGCTAGGCCGTGGCCTAGATTAACATTTTGTGGCTTCTCATCGGTTCCTAGGTTCACTAATTCATAGTTCAGAGTCGAACTGTAGAGTTTAGAATTGGCAGACCTTTTAAACCGACTTTTCAAATCATATAAGTCTTCTAACTTAACCACCGATTTAGGTATAGCATTATTAGTGCTATTTTGTTGTATTTGGTGATCATGATGGTCTTCGTCAATTATCTGGTTTGAGTAGGATCCTTCAGAAGTGAGGAAATTTACAATGTCAGGATCGTCGTTGAATACTCTCCAGTTGGTGATGTTGTCAGGGATGGATGGTCTAAAGATTAATTCTATTGAGAATCTATCTGGACTAAAATCTTCGGAGGGAATAAGTCTAGAGGCTACGTTAGCTAACAGGTCTGCGCTCGCATTTTGGAGTCTTGGGATTGACGAAATATTGAATGCTATGAAATGTGCAGTCAGATCTTGTACTAAAGATTGATAGTGCTTTAAATGACCTGACAGGAAATGTATGGTGTTACGTACCTGTTTGACGACAATCTCAGAATCTCCAAAGACTTGAAGATACTTAACATTCAACCCGATTGCTTTGTATAGGCCTTGCACCAAGGCCTCGTATTTCGCTGTATTGTTTGTGCAATCGAATTCAAGTCTGCACGTAAGCATGGTCTTACTTCCGTCTGGGCTGATCAGAACGCATCCTGCTCCTGCTCCCTCGTTAGATTTAGAGCCATCAAAATATAATTTCCAAAACAAAGATGTATTTACAGAGTTATCTAAAAAATTAAAACACTTTGAATTATCAGTTTGGGAAAAATTTTCAACTTGGGACAAAACTGAATTTTCTAAGTAAGGTGAGGTATGAGCATTGAAATTGCCAAGGAAAGAATCTGCCGAGTAATTGCCTATGATACTGCTGTTGTATGCTATTGCTTCATTCTCTCCTTCCAATTCCGTCACTATGTACTTTTGGTGCAACTCTCGTTCAACTTTTATTTGATTCGGTTTACCGTTGTAGGGTAACCACATGTGCGACCAGTCGGTTGAGAAATATCCGTGGAGTTTTTCGGACCAATCCCTGCTAAGAATCAAACCATAGAATTCAGGGATATCAGCTACTAGAATGTCGATAACCTGACATACCTTCGGGTTAGACGACAATCTTATGGTCACTTGATTAAGTTCACCAATCACTTCGACTTGGGATCGATCAAGTTGAACTATGCGCACTGCGGATTTTTGCGGTTGAACATTCAATTTGGCACATATTGATCTGGATAAAATATTCGTTGAAGCACCAGAATCAACCAAGCAATTGTGCACGTTTTTATTGAAAATTTCATAAGTGAGAAGAAAAGGAGGAGTATGAGATCTTGATCTTCCTCCAATCAAGGCAATGTCATTTGGATCAATCTTATTGATCATGTTGGTTGGAGGTCTTCCCATGTTGTGGGAAGCTACAGCTGTAGGTAAAGATGTAGTAGGCACGGCATGTAATTCTTTCATCATTATTTTCTGTTGATGTTTCAATTTTCTTAACTCATAAAGAGTGATATTAGCCCTAGTCTTTTTCATGTCATCGATAATGTTATACTCCATTTCATCCGACACTATCAGTGTTCTTGATGGAGGTGTTTGATCTGATTGGACTGGGCTAAATTGGGTCGCTCTATCAGTTGTTTTCTTTGTTGCGACCTTATCTTTTGTTGCAGGGCTTGCGCCCTTCTGTTTAGGGGTAGTTTGGGGAGGATCAAGCTGATTTTTGCTTCGTGTGCTAACCGGAAATGCTTCTTGATCTTCTTCTTGTGGGAGGATGAAATCCCACATTCCTTGTAGTTCCACAACTTCTTCATCGTCGGTCTGCCCTTCAGTGGTATTCTCTTCTTCTTCTTCTTCTTCTGATTCGACGTTTGAGACAACATTGGGTGGTTTCATCTCCATGGGAGGATTTCTTTTAAAAGCTCTGTAGGGCTTTTTTGAAGAAGTCTCTGCTACTTGTTTTTTTATGTCAATCATCTCATTGGACATGGCCTTTAATACTTTTTGTAATCCTTCCAAATCGAAAGGATCCTTCGTTTGTTTCTTCTTGGTGTCTTCTTTGAAAGAGATTTTCTTAGATTTGCGTTCTTCTATTGCAGATCTCTTTTCTAGGGCTACTACGCGTTTTTCCACTGCTAACGCCTCTGTCAAGTTTTCAACTAAGGTCGTCTTGTTTGCCCTATCTACGAAGATAGCCAAGTTTGATGGTAAGGCCGTGATATACCATTCACATCTTACTTCCTCGCTGGGTTGGGAAGCAGCGGGAATTTTGTTGAGGATCTTATTGAACCGTAAATTGAAATCTTTAATGGGTTCTCTAGCCTCAGCTTTAAGATTGGATAGGTCATTGATCAACATCGCCATTGATCTGTCATCACCTAACTTGGTAAGGAATTGACTTTGAAAAATGTCCCAACTAGTGATAGACCTGGAAGGTAACGAAAAGTACCATGACACGGCTGTTCCTTGCATTGTATAGGGAAAAAGCCGAACGACAGCATCCTCGTTGGTAACTCCATTAAGATTAACAGAAAGCATGAAATTATTGATATGCTCTTCAGCTAGCATGCCTGTTTCTGGATTGAATTTAGGTAGCCATTTCTCAGGATGGGCCGATATTGGGCTCAGGGGTGGAGGCATTAAAACCGCCCCAGGATTGTTCCATGGAGACTGGGCCATCGTTGAGCTGCTAGTTAATGAAAGTGCAGAGGATGATCCCTGATGCTGAGAAGATGAAGATATTATGATCTTTGATGATTGAAGAGGAAGGGTTGTGGAAGATGGATGAGTGATTTTGGATGAAGATGTGGGTAGCTGACTTCGCGGTGAGGGAGTTGAAATGGACGAAGTAGATGAAAAAGTCTCACTATCAGACTCAGGTGGTGTTTTCCTTGCTCTTTTCCTGGTGGGGAGAGGGAGTTCACTTGGTTGTATGCCAAATTTTTCACTCTTCAATCTGGTCAAGGGATGAGCAGGGTTGTACTGCGAAGTCACGCTGCTTTGAGATTTATCAGACCTCTGAGTAAAAATAGAGAATCCTTGGAGTTTACGAATCAAAGTTTGAATTTCAGGGGGTTCAATGATAAGTTGGTCTGATATATTAGGGTATGTAGCAGCGGTGGATACTCGAGCGACTTCTAACTCCGGGTTTAACCGTATTGGAGAAGTCGGGGGAGTTGATGAGGGTGATTTACTCTCAGAATGGTATTTAGATTTTGATTTAGGTGCCATTCATAGTTCGTGCCCTCCTTCTAGCGCCAAATATGTTGAGGGCCCTAAAATCGGGTCAACAAAAAGGGGGATACCCACCCGGTCCAGAACCTGGTTGGCGGCTCCTTGCCCGTTTGGTATAGCGGGTTCGACTGGGGATAATGGGACCAGTTTCTCAATCTAAGGGGTGTGTGTGTGTGTGTAGAGTTTGATGATGCTGATCTAGAAGTAATTTTAAGCTAATTTAATCCTAACTTCTAAACTGACTCTATGCTATTGTAATCTAACAAAAACAACACATCTAATCTACGCTAACCCGGGGTAGATTTCTTCTATTATGCGATCTAAAAAGATTTCGAACAATAACTGGTAATAAATATCATTCAGCTATCATAAGAATATAAATCAATTAAGATAAACCATTCTGCATAAAAAGTTAGGCAAAATAGTTGTGAACAGCATATCGCATAATAAGTTATTCATATGTCAAGCACAAATAAATGACTCCACTGTACAAAAGTGCCAAATGGTAACCCACACATTCATACATTAACATATAAACAACTCAGCTATATATCACTCTAAGAATATAAGCAGAAATTGGTCAAGAGATAAAAGTACCATTTATGACTGATTTCACTCACAAACTTCAAGCAATAATGATTTATTTCTACTTGTTCTAACATATACTAAGAGTACAGAAGTGCAACATCAGTAGCAGACATTAAAATGCAAACATAAATAAATCTCGATCCATCCATTCATCAAAAACCCCCTCCGAGGGTGCAAAAGTGCATGTTCTGAGGACAAGTTTTTTGACAAATTTCCGGACCCTTCTCCAAATGCCATGAGAAGGGTTAAATACTACTAACTAATTAATCTTAATTACACAAATTTAGGAAACGGCTTCAAATGACCACCCTTTTACTAAAACAAATTTATTTCTAAAAATTGAATCTAATTTCTAACCGTTTCTGTATCTGCTCCTTAGTGCTGCAAGCAATGCAATGTTCGCCTGGAAAGAGTCGGCTGGTTGTCCTTTCCTTTCGTTCGAGCGATAAAAGTAGAAATAACAAGAGCTGGCACCTCTTTCTGAAAAACTAGAAGATATTTCTGAAAATCTTTCTCTGGCTGGGCGTATTCGTTGTGTGTATACTTAGTATAACCCAGATTTCTTTCAAACTGATTGTGTTGTTGCTATTTCGGTTTCCGGCCGTGCGAATGACTCAATGAGTTAGGGATTTCGTTGCCTGAATGATCTTCTGTATTGAAACTTGCTTTCGTTCTTTGTTCCAGGCTTTTCTGAGCGTCCTCCCTCTCTAGCATTTTTCTTTTTGCTTTACCCAGTCTGAGCTTCAGGATCTTTCGTAAACATGCTGCTTTTGTGTGCCTTTGACTCTGAGTCTTGGATAGTCTATTTCCATCAGTATCTGTTGAGTGATACTCTGGAATCCGCGGTCCTGCTGCATGCGGCATCCATTTGCGAAGGCATCTCCTCTCTGTTCTCCTAGTATTGGCACTTTCCCCTTTTCCTTAGATGTTTCCTGCATATTGATTTATATTAGTTGTTGCCTTACAGTGTACGCAAAGGAAAAGAGAAATGACGAAAAGATTGACATGAAAGCTTTAAGTTCTAATGAATGCATAATCATGACACTCATAATGACTTGACTCTTCGAAAAACGCAACACAATCATTATTAGATACTGAGGCGTACAATCATTAATTTCCCTTAAGGTGCGCGCTCAATTTTGGGTTTACAGACTATGTCGAGGAAATCCTGCGATGAGTGGTTTCTGCGATTCGCATCGCAGTATTAAGGATGGCGATTTCAAGAAGTGTCATCGCAGGAATTGATAATCTCATTCATCGCAGATCGCAAATCGCAAGATTGCAGATCGCAGATCGCATTTCGCAAGATCGTATTTTATCGTTCAATCACTGTATGTTGGTTATGCGACGTTGCGATATGCGACGTCGCATATCGGCCATCGGCGATTCCTTAAGATTTTCATTTAAGAGCGCTCTCAATATCTGCGATGCGATGAATTTCGCGTCGCTTCTTTGCAGCTTATTCATGCGCATAGGAAACGCTTCACTCTCTCTTTGCGATGCGATATAGCTTTAGGGAGTTAAATACAAAAATTTTGATAAAAGTATTTTTTGGGTTTTTTGTTAAGGGTCCCCCTTTGCTTGGTGTTATTGCTAATATCAAACAAAGAGGGGGGTTGTTGGTGACCACAACAGGAAGAAGCACAAAAGAATGGATCAAGTCCTGAAATACATAGCAAGGAAGGAGAGGAATCCCCAAGAGTGTCTCCTGAGCCCACAGAGAAGGAGGTAGTTGCTACCTTAACTGCTCTAAGTACACCTATAAAATCAAAAGGAAAGAGGCAGAGGTAGACTCCCCTATACTTCAGAACAAGGAGGAGCACTAGGATAAAACAAGGGAGACCTCAAACACTTACCAAGACTCCTATAATCATTGAGGACTCACCAAAAGAGCAAGAGAAGTTAGTCCCTCTAGGAATGAGAGGTGAAGAGGGCACATCACAACAGGCTTCCCCAAGGTCACCAATCACCTATGTTAGGAGGCTTGTCACTAGTTCAACCTCAACAAAACAAATTAAAGAACCTTTGACCCCTTGTTAAAAAGGGAAAGGCCTCCTATAGGAAACACAAACATACCTATAGGAAACATAGACAGTTCTAGATGAAACCCTCTCAAAACTACAGGAAACACAAAAGCACGAGTAGGAAGGGCAGTAGGGGAAAAGGGAAGGAAAAAAAAGAAGCAACACAAGTACAAGGGGAAACAGATACTCAAAAGACAGTAAAGGGACAGTCCTAGGAGTTGCAGGAACCTAGCCCACAACCAAACCTTAGCTCCTATTATAGATTCATTGAGGGATGCAAAGTAATACCACAAAGTTTTCCATCCCTATATTCTTTAAGCTTGAAAAGGAGAGAGCAAGGACACATCATTGGATGAAAATTGCTAAATTAAAAAGTGTAGAGGATGTGGGCCATGTGGAAGAAGAGCTGCTAGAGATGGGTAGAGAGTTGAGTAGGATAAGAGATAGGGAATGAGTGATGAAATCTCAACTAGAGGATGAGAACACATGGCTGAGGAGGCAAGTACAGGAAAAAGAGAGCCAATTGGAAACTATGGCAAGTCTCTCCATGGAGGCACTCTAGTGTAGGATGCCAGCAAAATCATATGCCTTATACCTCAAAGAATAGTGGCTATAGTTTTAGATAAAAACCCTAGCACAATGAGGCATTATTCCTTTCCAATACTATAGGAAGTTCCTTGACCTCTATGACCAAAGAACCTTGGAGAATAGGGCCAAGATATCTGAATTCTACCTACGTAGCTTGGCCCTAACAAATTTGAATGTGTGGGACCCAATCCAAAGCTAGGGGACTTACAACTGATGGCCATGGCATCATGGATCAGTCATGAAGATGCGAGTGCTAAGGAAGTAAAAAGGGTATTGGAAAGAGAAGAAATAGAGCCCCTTTACATTAGAGCAGAACATATCAACTCCATGGTTGTCATTAGCACCCACAACCTCATCGCCAGTGATCCCTAGCTTGCACCAAGATACCTAGCTACACAAGAGCAAGCAGTTAGTCATTTTGAGGACACTTTGATATTTATAGGGGATGCAAGCCAAGAAGCATGCCAAAGGAGATGGAACACCTTACCATACAGCCTAAAGATTAGGGAGTATCATTCCCGTGAAAGAATGAGGGATGCACTAGAAAGGACCCCACTGTATAAGAAGGCATTGAAGAGTCTCAAAGTCAACTGGATTGGCTTGAAACTTGTTCCACCATTTCTATTGGGTATGTTAGAAGGGAGAAAGGAAGAAGAAGAAAGAAAGTAGTGGGAGGAAATAGAAAAGCATGCAGGATTTGATCCACAAGAGGAGGATATTGCAACAGATGCCTAGAATGTCAGGGAAGCCACCAAAGCAATGAAAGACATGGACATAGATTGAGTTTCTCAGAGGATGAGAAACAATTTCAGTAAGGGGGTGATGATGAGGCTCATCAATGGGTAAATTATATGGACCTTAATGTCACTCTCCAACTTACTAAAATCAACTTTTCTCACATTTATTTACATGTTTTTTTTATATTTTTCTTAATGAGAGGGGTAAAGATGAGATGTCATGTCTTGTGCTCTAATGTGCATTCATTGCCGGATTCAAAGAAAATTTTGGCTAATTAAAGTGAAAGAACTTGAAGTAGTTAAGAAAGAGGGATTTTAGGAGATTGGATCTCCCTCCTTAACTCCTCACTCACTTGAATATTCCTCCACCAGATCTCATTAGCTCGGAGTTATAAGCAACCTATCCATTAAGATCATTGGCAGCCAAGCCAGTGATAGTTGAAGACCAGTTGATCTCGAGTTTGAGAGCCAAGCCTCCCTAAATTTATAGAATTTGTTGGTAGCTTCAGTTGTATAAATAAGAAGGCCTAGAGCCTCATTAGGATTCGACTTTTTTTGTTGTAGCTGAGAGGGAATTTTTGAGCTAAGACATTGTGACTAATGACTCTTTTGTATTTTTGATATTTTAATGAAAATGAGAAGCATTCCCTTGATCCAACACTAAGTTGACTTAGAGGGATAAAACTCTTTGGTTAGGGCCCAACCCTAGTAGTGGAGGTTCCTCTTCTTGTACATGTATTCTTAGATTACATTCATAGCTAGTTGCTGAAGTGATTTTGGTTTTGTTAATTTGCAAGTATTTGGATGATTAATTAGTTTTCTTCCTTTTGTGGATAGTTAGATCAGTGGTATCATAGTGACAAAAGACACTCTAGAAAATAATGTGATAGTGGTGTTCACCTCATCTCCCTTATGGAATCATGACTTAAGGGTTCCATTCACACAACCCAAAAACATATTTCTTGCTTTGCTGCCTGATCTAGGGTTTCATGATGAGTAGGTCATTGTCTTTGAGTTTATTAGGATGATTTTCAATTGTCACTTTTGATCTCTTCAATTTTGCATTGGTGTCAAAGCACTTCCATTCATGAACTTAGCCACTAGATAGTAATAACTATATTTTCTTCCATTTAAAAAATCTTTCCATGCATAGGTGAATTTTTGCATCAATGAGGACAAGAATGTATATCGTTGCAGAAGCTTCTAATTTGTAGGGAGACCTCATCTCAGTTGCCTCATCCAAGCCTTATCCACCCATGTTTCCAAAGTCCACTAAACCTTAAATCTGAATTCTTGTTTTGTAAGAAAAACTGCCATTTCCATTGAGCAAATCCAACCATCTTGAAGCATTTGACCGAGCCTTGGATAGTTTTCACCCCATCCATGCCTTATTTCTCCATCATATGCCTTTCCCACACTTCATTATACCTTCCCTACCATCTCCTAAGCTTTTGGCATGTTTCGTGTAGTAAAACAGAGCATCCTATAGTAGAACTAGGACATCATGTAGTAGTACTACAGGAAACCCGATAGTAGCCTGTTTTAAGCCCGAATGTTGCAAAATTGTCATCTAAACTTAGATTAATCCTCTCCTTGGCTTCCATACCCTTGAGACTAGTCCATACCTCTTCCTCCATACTTGTCTCCCCTGCCAAAGAACAAGTGAAGATTAGCATTTCATTCATAAAATTAAAACATCAGAAAAGGGATTTTTGTACAATTTTTAAATTAGCATATGTATGTAGTAGTTATCATACTTCTTAGAGCAGATTCCATGCTAAGTTAGTTTATATCATCGCATGTTATAAAGAAGGTTAGCTAGGTTTCATTTGTAAGAAAAATGTGTAAATGAGTAGCAAGATGATTTCATGTCACTTTATAAGCATTTTCAATTCTGTCTTTCATTTCTTGAAGTAGGCAGCATTCCTTTTGTTTCATTAAGGACAATTTTCCCTTCTCCATTTCGTATTTAGAATTCTTCTAGTCAATAGAAGACTGGCTTGAGAAACTTTAGTGGTCTTTCGCCCCAGTTGAAAAGTGACAAGAGTAGACCATTACATCTACTGTGTATACAACACTTTCACCTCCAAGTTTGTATGAAACCTAGGTTGATGAAGTAAAGTTGGTAGCCCCAGGAGTTTCATCATTCTTGTTGCAATATTGGTGCTCATCAATATTCATAACAATACACTTCCTAGGATTACAATACTCTTACAAAAATAAAAGGTCAACATAGTATACAAAATCTTCTTCCACAGATTAAGAGATGAAACAATGTCGTCCATTAATAAAGTAATATAATTCGAACAGATAGTGGTTGATTTTGACCTCGGTTCTAGAGCCCCTAATGTAGGATCAACAATTGCAGAATAGATATCGGAATTTGTTGTCGAAGAAGTTGGTTTTCCACTGTTAAAAGAAAACGATTTGCATTATGGCCTTTTTTTGTAATATTTTATTTCAACACTCATCCTCTAGAATTTTTAGTAGTCTAAGGTTTTATTCCCTTAGCTAAATCAATGCAATAAAGCATGAAAATCATATTGAAGAGACTCTGTCAGTTAAGAATGAAATTTAGATACACAGAATTGAAGATGAAATTCAAATACACAAAATTGAAGATATATATCACATTGAATGCTAGTCAAAGAGTATATATTCTATGTGTGGAGAGTAGTATATGCTACACAAAACTAACTATTTTAAAAACAAAAAACAAAAATAGATCTCATTTCCCATCAATTGTGGCATCTATAAATCTATTTTGTATGCTTAAAGCTTTCTTGTGATGTGGGCCAATGTAAATAGATTTCACGTTGAGTTGTCTTTAGGTACATTTCACAACAAGAGTCTATTCTCGTCATTTCTCTGGATGGCATAGCAGAACTCTATGACATAAAACACCCAACAAAGGATTTAATGATGCCACTTCTATCTCTAGCCAAGCCTTTAAATGTGTGCCAAGGAAACTTATGTATTTCTCTATCTACAACTCCACAACAATAATGCTACCCCTAGATGTTGTGGCTTACCATCACCATCCTAATGAGAGCCTTTAGGACATCCGCCTCACGGTGAGAAGTCCCTGTCATAGTTACTCTGTCATCTATCGAATCCCACCCTGAGATAAAAAAAATTATGATAAGGTTGAATTCCATATCCTCATAATCAACACCATTAATGAGTTTAAAATCCTTCGAAATGAATTGGTAGATAATGGTGACCAATCCAGTGTAGTTGTTTCATTTTCCACTACTTCAACTCCCATGAATGTTACAAATTTAGCTGTCACGACTAGGAATGGATTTTGAAATAATTGTTGTAATGGTATCTGTTTCTAAAATTCTTGCATGGATTTCAGAGTCATTTGTGCACATCATTACTCAGATTGTAGTGGGTAGAGAAATGCCTATTCAGATTCATTGGCTTTGGCATAATCAACTGGTATTTTCTACATGCAAAGTAACACCATGATTATAGTGTGATTGTATATTAGCATGTCGATATGCTTAGTTGATGTTTCCACTTATAGGGTTTGAGGTACATGTGATTTCCTTGTTAAACATGAATCCTTGGTGAGGGAAAGGCGCTGACAATCCTGACACAACAGGAGGAAAATGCATAGAAAGGAGCGATGAATATGCTTGTAATAGGAGACAACATTTTGGAAAAAAGAAACAGGAACTAAATAGAGAATAAATGCTCATAACTATTCAGAATGGAAGAGTAGCCACTCAAATCATACATTGTATAATAATTACCACAATCCATTGTCTAAAAAGAGATATCAGTAGAAGAAATAGATAGAAATGGATACTTGGAGATTATTACAGTACTAGATGTTGGTATACTAAGATGACTATTAAAAGAAACCTTAATACCTACATTAATTATCAAACCAGGGTAAGTCTGTTTATTCAAGAGTGTTCAACATTGTCTATGCAATTGAATTTAGAGGCTAATTCATAATGAAATGATTTCAGATCGTTGCAATAATTAATATCTAATTCTCGAAGTTCAATCCAAAACAAATCTGAAGGAAAACCTTAAATCATTTTCAAATATGTTTTAATCTATTGTGTAGAGAACTGAATCTGAATGTAAGTATGCTAAAGGAATCAATCTTAGCATATTTACTAACTAGCATCGAAAATAATTCATTTAGCAAGAAGGAAGACTACAACAAATAAACAACAAGCAACTATTCAAGCTTTTAACTGAAAGAAATCAATTGTAAACTCAAGATCTGTCATAACGCTACTTCATAAGGAACACCAATCAAATACTTAAAATAATCTGATAAATTCATCAAAGACTAACACACAGATGTAAACATAGCAAGATCTAGAATCTACTTTGAATGGTAAAGGTAAATCATAACAATCAATACTCACAACAATCAGAATAATTCTAGTTTCATGAAATAACATGAATAAACAATTGCAAGAGTAAAAGGAAATAAGTATGGCAAAAATAAAGTAGTAAATCTCGTAGCAACTGGGCCTAGAGTCTCCAGAAGTCACTGCCGAAAGACACTTAGAATGTGATCACAAGTAAAACATGGTCTTTCTCATTAAACTCAATAATAAAGATACAACATCACCGTAGTGAGAATACTCTGTGTCAAAATGAAAGTTACAATATCCCAATTCCTAGCTAGCCTGTTCTATTTCGCATGTCATCTTTATATAACCTATGAGAGACAAACAAATAGGAGCGAATCCTCAGGATCTGCTCAAGATCAGGAGATCTTGAGGATTTCGCAACCGACAATAAGATTTTATTACAAAATAAACTTGATTCCCCTAGTCTTCTGCTAGCCTTCATGAGCGGAACATTGTCCTTTTTATTTTCTTGGTCACTGCTGTTCCATTATTTGAACAACAACCATTCAATTCATATTCCTACAAATAAAAATAGTGAACATTATCTTTCATGCCCAAAATTACACAATTCGTTAATGATTGATTTTATCCAGCTTCTACAATTGTTAATTAAGTTAATATGAGGATTAAACATACCTTGTCCATGGCCCAACATAATCCCCTACTTACCATTTTGCATGTCCTCATGCAATAAGATGGTTGATGTGCAGTTGTGTCAAAGAATAAGTAGGATAAACTTCTTCTTTATATAGCCTAAAAGTATTTTTTGTTTAAGTATTGCAAAAGCCTGGTTTATACAGTAATCTGGCAAACCATAATCACAATAATACCCTTCAAGGGGGTACCAAATAATAGGACATCTTTAACGACATCCTATCCAGGTAGGAGCCATGCCTAGGACCATATTGTTGTACATGTTTAGGTGAGCAGCAACAGCTTTAAAGTTTCTATACCCAAATGGCTCTCGGTTTTTGATATTGTTAGTGGAAGCTTCCCATCTTTGCCTTGCTGCCAACAAATATTCCTCCTTAATGTCCTGAAAATATTGTCTTCCTTCCTGTATAATATTTGTATGGAGTGGTCCCAATTTAGCCATGACTCCCTCTTGTTGCATAAACCTTTTATTTTGGACGAAAAGATGTAAGGGTTTCATGGGTTCTCCTCTAACCCATAAATCTATACCATGTTACCTTTTCTGAAAAATATTATAGGTGAGTTTAGGCTTCTGTGATCCATATCAAGTTTACAAAAGATTTTTCGGCGAAGATCACATGAAACACCATTTGTCGACGCATTTCGAACCAACCAGTGTGGTTCATCGTCAGGACAAGTTGAAGAAACAGCTCCAGCTTAGCAAGTTAAATAGACAGAGCAGAGCCTCCAACGGCTAAAAAGACCAACAGCTACTTTTGACTAGGTATCGGGATCAAAACCCTTTTTTAATAATTTAAGGGGAAAAAGTTACCCTAGGGGGACCAATCCCTTAAAATAAAATAAATAAAAATAATTTTATGATAATAGTTAGTTAAAAATTATTAATAAATAATTAAAATTTATGTTAAATTAGTAATTAAAAATAATTCATGATAATAGTTAGTTAAAAATAAATAATTAAAAAATTATAAGTTAAATTAGTATTAGAAGGAATTTAGTTAAAAACAGGACCATTCTTATACGAATAAATGAATGTAAAAGAAAGAGATCGTTAAAAATATGAATAAAAAATGAGAAAAATAATATAAGTTAACTTAAAAATAATAAAGTAAGTTAAAAAAAATTAAAAAAAATAATAATAATAATAAATAAATAAATAAAATAAAAATAAATAAATAAATAAAAATAAAAATAAAAATAAAAATAAAAATAAAAATAAAATAAAAATGAAACTTAAAAAAATAAATAAATAAATAAATAAGAATAAGAATAAGAATAAGAATAATTAGTTAAAAAATAAAAGGAAGACTAGGTCGAGAGTGTTGGGACCCAACACCGACTAATTTTCCAGCCATCATCTCTATTGAGATTACTCGGCCTCTTTTCAATCTCAAGCACCTCCCTAAATTTCCGATGATGGAAGTGCGAAACCTTAGCAATAACACTAGCTTCCTCAATACAAACATGATGATTGGTTTTCTCAGCATGCTCAGCTAAAGCGGAAGACTTAGTTCGCCTATGCTTAAGGTCTGCTGCATGCTCACTAATCCTTTGATTAATGGAGCGACCAGTTTCCCCAATGTAGGGGGTCCCACAGGAACAGGGGATCATGTACACACCTTTCATATCTTTAGGGTCGATAGGATCCTTCGCTGATCTGAGGGACATGCGAATGGTGTTCAGGGGCCTAAAGGTCACAGGGACACTATGCGTCCTGAGAATCCTACCAATCTTATCAGTAGTCCCCTAAACATATGGAAGATGGACACCTGGAACTCGCTCCTTCGGTTCTCTTTGAGATAGCGAATTCTTGGAAGCTTTAAGGAAAGCCCTCTGACCCATGAATCTACTATAACCATTCTCAACAAAGACATCAAGGGATGGGATTTTTCTTTCTCAAAGCTCTTCTTATCCGAGATCCTTAGGGCCCGAGTAGCAAGGGTATTGAGAATACCCATCTTTTGAGCCGGGAAATGGTGGGAACTGGCATGAAGATACTGCTCAGTATGCGTTTTCTTCCGAAAAACTTGGTGGCCGAGGGAACCATCACTATTCTTAGAAATAAGAATATCGAGGAACGGAAGGCAACCATCGACCTCCTGCTCCATAGTGAACTTAATGGCAGAGGATTGATTATTGAGATGATTGAAGAAGAGATCTAATTCTTCTTGGCCGTGAGACCAGATAACATTGGTGTCATCCACATATCTTCTCCAAAGCTTTGGTAAGAGGCGGGAAGAGTTTAGAGCCTTGGACTCAAAATCTTCCATGAAAAGATTAGCAACGACAGGGGAAAGGGGTGAGCCCATGGCAACCCCGCAGGTTTGCTCGAAGAACTCTCCCTCAAAACAGAAAAACGTAGAAGTGAGATAGATCTCAACTAACTTAGCAGTGTCAGGATCTGTTAGGTGGTTGATCACCTCCATGGTCTCACTAATAGGGATGCAAGTGAAGAGGGAAACAACATCAAAACTAACAAGAATGTCCCCAGGGTCAAGCTTGATGTCCTTGAGCTCCTTAATGAAGGAAGCAAAGTCCTTTACGAGGGACTCCGTACGACCAACCAAGGGCTTAAGCTTTAACACAAGGAACTTAGCAAGAAGGTAGGTAGGACCACCAATGGTGTTGACAATGGACCTCAAGGGAGCTCCATCCTTGTGAATCTTGGGGAGACCATAGATTCTAGGTGTGATAGGGTTGCTTTCAATGAGTTTATGGTGCAGGGAACTCATTGAGCTAATGGATTTAATGGCAAGCGCCACATTCCTAGCAACCTTCTTTAACGGATTCCTAGGAAGCTTTTTGTAGCTACCACTATTATGAAGATGATCCAACAACTTGCTGCGGTAATTAGCCTTGTTAAGAATGACGGCAGCACCACCCTTGTCTGCCTTTAAAACAATGATATCCTTGTTCTGGTTTAAGGATCTGAGAGCAACATATTCTTCCTTGCTAAGGTTTCTCTTAGGGGGCTTAGCCTTTCTCAAGACAACCGCACAATCTTACCTAATAGTCTCCTTGACCCTATCAGGTAAATCTCTGATCCCAAACTCTATGTCACAAATGATATCATCTACAGGGATTTTCTTCGGAGCTAGGGCAAAATTTAAACCTTTGCCTAAAACTTTAAAAACAGAAGGGGGAAAGGAGAAACTGGAAAGATTTATAACCCTATTATTAGAACGAGAAGAAAGGCAATGATTATAAACATCATTCCTATTATTCTCCATGCTAGAAATATTAGCATTAAAAAATGAGTACTTATTAATCGAATTATTATTATTTTTATTATTAATGAATCTATTATTATTATATTTATTATTATAATGATTATTATTATTGTTAATATTATTATTATAAATATTAATATTATTAATATTATTATTATACATATTAATATTATTATTATAAATAATAATATTATTATTATTATTGATTGAGTTATTATTATTATTCATATCAATATTACTATTAATACTATTATTACTATTATTCATATCATTATTATTACTATAGTTATTATCATTATTCATATCCTTACTCTTCTTATTAATAATATTATTATTATTATACATATCCTTATTATTACTTTTAATAATATAGTTATTATTCATATCATCATGATTATCATTATTAATGATGATATTATACTTATAATTAATACAAATATTATCAATATCATTAGAAGACAACGCACTCCCCGAAGGGTGACTGTCAAGGACCAACGGACGGGGAGAGGGGGTCGAGCCTTCTCTGACCCCATCAGACCTGCGAGCCAAACCGATTCTCGGTTCTGTGGTCAAGCTATGCACTGGTTCTGCGGAATGTACCAGAGAGCTACAAACCACCGGAGAAATCACGCTGACCAACCGACCCGAAGGGTGACTGCAAAATACCAAAGGACGGGGAAGGGGGGCCGAGCCCTCACTGACCACCTCTGACTGGCGTGCCAAAACTACTCCAGGTTCTGAGGACAAGCTATGCACCGAGGAGCGACCAACCGACGAAGAAACCATGCTGACCAACCGGCCAGCCAAATCGACTGCGGGCTCTACAGATTTGCCATGCATCGATGGGCGACCAGAATTAGGTGAACACGATGCCACCGGATCTGAACCCACACTGCCTGTCAAATCGATTCCAGGCTCTGCAGACATGCTATGCACCGAGGAGCGACCAGAGTTAGGTGACAACGAACCCGCTAACGCTGGATCTGAGCCCTCGCTGACCCCAACCAACCCGCCTGGTTTCGAGGACCTTCTACGCAGCGAGGAAACGGAGATACCACTCGGTGAAAGCGCAGAAGAAACCTCTGGATCAGAAACCCTCAGCGCAGGCATGGAAACTGAAGAAGGTATCGGAAGAGAGTTACCCACAGCCGTGCTGCTGTCAAGCGATACCTGACCCATGCCTGGAAAGGAAGAGCGATCTGGATGATTGGCGCCAGAAGGAGAGCACTCATTATCACCAGAGTGATTTCCCTCAACGCAGCAACCTGGAAGAACGCTTTCCTGGGAGCCAAACCCCAATCTGCAGGTAAGGGCAGCTCAGTCATCAACAGAGCTGTCAGATAACCAACTATTAAGCGCAGAGATTTGACCAGGAGAAATACGGCTCCGGGAAGCTGCTCCCCTAGATCTATCCAGAACTGCTGAATTTTCAACAAGCCTCTGAAACTTAGAAGCTTGATGCTGCTTCCGAATCTCTTCTAACCGAAGGGACTTCAGAGCTGAACAGGCATCTATTCTGGCCCAAAGGGAAGATGAAAACAAGTTCCCAAGATCCAGATGTAAACCCAAAAGAAACCGAGAAAGCAGATTCAGAGATTTTCTGACCCTACTGATTTCTGCCCTTATTAACGCCAAACTCGCCTTAAGGAAAACCTGATGGTTTTGGGGAGTGTTAAGGCGATGATTAATCCGGGCAAAGACAGGGATGGTGGAGGAGTCTCTGCATCTTTTAAGAAAAGCTAGATCTGTCTTCAACCTTGAAACCTGCAAGCGTGCCCATTCAAAATGATGGACCTTGGTTGCAATGGCTTTTCCAGTACCTAGTCAAAAGTAGTTGTTGGTCTTTTTAGCCATTGGAGGCTCTACTCTGTCAATTTAACTTGCTAAGCTGGATCTGTTTCTTCAACTTGTCCTGACGATGAACCACACTGGTTGGTTCGAAACGCGTCGACAAATGGTGTTTCATGTGATCTTCGCCGAAAAATCTTTTGTAAACTTGATATGGATCACAGAAGCCTAAACTCTACTATTGAATCCTTGCACGGAAAAGCCATTGCAACCAAGGTCCATCATTTTGAACGGGCACGCTTGCAGGTTTCAAGGTTGAAGACAGATCTAGCTTTTCTTAAAAGATGCAGAGACTCCTCCACCATCCCTGTCTTTGCCCAGATTAATCATCGCCTTAACACTCCCCAAAACCATCAGGTTTTCCTTAAGGCGAGTTTGGCGTTAATAAGGGTAGAAATCAATAGGGTCAGAAAATCTCTGAATCTGCTTTCTTGGTTTCTTTTGGGTTTACATCTGGATCTTGGGAACTTGCTTTCATCTTCCCTTTGGGCTAGAATAGATGCCTGTTCAGCTCTGAAGTCCCTTCAGTTAGAAGAGATTCGGAAGCAGCATCAAGCTTCTAAGTTTCAGAGGCTTGCTGGAAATTCAGCAGTTCTGGATAGATCTAGGGGAGCAGCTTCCTGGAGCCGTATCTCTCCTGGTCAAATCTCAGCGCTTAATAGTTGGTTATCTGACAGCTCTGTTGATGACCGAGCTGCCCTTACCTACAGATTGGGGTTTGGCTCCTAGGAAAGCGTTCTTCCAGGTTGCTGCGTTGAGGGGAATCACTCTGGTGATAATGAGTGCTCTCCTTCTGTTGCCAATCATCCAGATCGCTCTTCCTTTCCAGGCATGGGTCAGGTATCGCTTGACAGTAGCATGGCTGTGGGTAATTCTCTACCGATGCCTTCTTCAGTTTCCATGTCTGCGCTGATGGTTTCTAATCCAGAGGTTTCTTCTGTGCTTTAACCGAGTGGTATCTCCGTTTCCTCGCTGCGTAGAAGGTCCTCGAAACTAGGCAGGTTGGTTGGGGTTAGCGAGGGCTCAGATCCAGTGTTAGCGGGTTCGTTGTCACCTAACTCTGGTCACTCCTCGGTGCATAGCATGTCTGCAGAGCCCGAAATCGATTTGACAGGCAGCGTGGATTCAGATCCGGTGGCATCGTGCTCACCTAATTCTGGTCGCCCATCGATGCATGGCAAATTTGTAGATCCCGCAGTCGATTTGGCTGGCCGGTTGGTCAGCATGGTTTCTTCGTTGGTTGGTCGCTCCTCGATGCGTAGCTTGTCCTCAGAACCTGGAGTAGTTTTGGCACGCTGGTCAGAGGTGGTCAGTGAGGGCTCAGCCCCCCTTCCCTGTCCTTTGGTATTTTGTAGTCACCCTTCGGGCCGGTTGGTTAGCGTGATTTCTTCGGCGGTTTGTAGCTCCCCGGTACATACCGCAGAACCGGTGCATACATTGACCACAGAACCGGGAATCGGTTTGGCTCGCACGTCTGATGGGGTCAGAGTAGGCTCAACCCCTCTCCCCGTCCGTTGGTCCTTGACAGTCACCCTTCGGGGAGTGCGCTGTCTTCTAATGATATTGATAATATGTGTATTGATTATAAGTATAATATCATCAGTAATAATGATAATCATGATGATATGAATAATAACTATATTATTAAAAGTGATAATAATGATATGTATAATAATAATATTATTATTAATAAGAAGAGTAAGGATATGAATAATGATAATAACTATAGTAATAATAATGATATGAATAATAGTATTAATAGTAATATTGATATGAATAATAATAATAACTTTATCAATAATAATAATAATATTAATATTTATAATAATAATATTAACAATAATAATAATCATTATAATAATAAATATAATAATAATAGATTCATTAATAATAAAAGTAATAATAATTCGATTAATAAGTACTCATTTTTTAATGCTAATATTTCTAGCATGGAGAATAATAGGAATGATGTTTATAATCATTGCCTTTCTTCTCGTTCTAATAATAGGGTTATAAATCTTTCCAGTTTCTCCTTTCCCCCTTCTGTTTTTAAAGTTTTAGGCAAAGGTTTAAATTTTGCCTTATCTCCGAAGAAAATCCCTGTAGATGATATCATTTGTGACATAGAGTTTGGGATCAGAGATTTACCTGATAGGGTCAAGCACACTATTAGGCAAGATTGTGCGGTTGTCTTGAGAAAGGCTAAGCCCCCTAAGAGCAACCTTAGCAAGGAAGAATCTGTTGCTCTTAGATCCTTAAACTAGAACAAGGATATCATTGTTTTAAAGGTAGACAAGGGTGGTGCTACCGTCATTCTTAACAAGGCTGATTACCGCAGCAAGTTGTTGGATCATCTTCATAATAGTGGTAGCTACAAAAAGCTTCCTAAGAATATGTTAAAGAAGGTTGCTAGGATGTGGTGCTTGCCATTAAATCCATTAGCTCAATGAGTTCCCTGCACCATAAACTCATTGAAAGCAACCCTATCACGCCTAGAATCTATGGTCTCCCCAAGATTCACAAGGATGGAGCTCCCTTGAGGCCCATTGTCAACACCATTGGTGGTCCTACCTACCTTCTTGCTAAGTTCCTTGCATTAAAGCTTAATCCCTTGGTTGGTTGTACGGAGTCCTTCGTAAAGGACTCTGCTTCCTTCATTAAGGAGATCAAGGACATCAAGCTTGACCCTGGGGACATTCTTGTTAGTTTTGATGTTGTTTCCCTCTTCACTTGCATCCCTATTAGTGAGGCCATGGAGGTGATCAACTGCCTAACAGATCCTGACACTGCTAAGTTAGTTGAGATCTATCTCACTTCTACGTTTTTCTGTTTTGAGGGAGAGTTCTTCGAGCAAACCTGCGGGGTTGCCATGGGCTCACCCCTTTCCCCTGTCGTTGCTAATATTTTCATGGAATATTTTGAGTCCAAGGCTCTAAACTCTTCCCGGCTCTTGCCAAAGCTTTGGAGAAGATATGTGGATGACACCAATGTTATCTGGTCTCACGGCCAAGAAGAATTAGATCTCTTCTTCAATCATCTCAATAATCAATCCTCTGCCATTAAGTTCACTATGGAGCAGGAGGTCGATGGTTGCCTTCCGTTCCTCGATATTCTTATTTCTAAGAATAGTGATGGTTCCCTCGGCCACCAAGTTTTTCGGAAGAAAACACATACTGAGCAGTATCTTCATGCCAGTTCCCACCATTTCCCGGCTCAAAAGATGGGTGTTCTCAATACCCTTGCTACTCGGGCCCTAAGGATCTCGGATAAGAAGAGTTTTGAGAAAGAAAAATCCCATCTCCTTGATGTCTTTGTTGAGAATGGTTATAGTAGATTCATGGGTCAGAGGGCTTTCCTTAAAGCTTCCAAGAATTCACTATCTCAAAGAGAACCGAAGGAGCGAGTTCCAGGTGTCCATCTTCCATATGTTCAGGGGACTACTGATAAGATTGGTAGGATTCTCAGGACGCATAGTGTCCCTGTGACCTTTAGGCCCCTGAACACCATTCGCATGTCCCTCAGATCAGCGAAGGATCCTATCGACCCTAAAGATATGAAAGGTGTGTACATGATCCCCTGTTCCTGTGGGACCCCCTACATTGGGGAAACTGGTTGCTCCATTAATCAAAGGATTAGTGAGCATGCAGCATACCTTAAGCATAGGCGAACTAAGTCTTCCACTTTAGCTGAGCATGCTAAGAAAACCAATCATCATGTTTGTATTGAGGAAGCTAGTGTTATTGCTAAGGTTTCGCACTTCCATCATCGGAAATTTAGGGAGGCGCTTGAGATTGAAAAGAGGCCGAGTAATCTCAATAGAGATGATGGCTGGAAAATCAGTCGGTGTTGGGTCCCAGCACTCTCGACCTAGTCTTCCTTTTTTTTTTTTAACTAATTTTTATTTATTTATTATTATTATTATTATTATTATTATTTATTTATTTATTTATTTAAGTTTCATTTTTATTTTATTTTTATTTTTATTTTTTTTAATTAATTAATTAATTAATTTTTATTTTTTTTAATTAATTAATTAATTAATTAATTAATATTTTTTTTTTTTTTTTTTTTTTTTTTTAAGTTACTTTATTATTTTTAAGTTAACTTATATTATTTTTCTCATTTTTTATTCATATTTTTAACCATCTCTTTCTTTTATATTCATTTATTCGTATAAGAATGGTCATGTTTTTAACTAAATTCCTTCTAATACTAATTTAAATTATAATTTTTTAATTATTTATTTTTAACTAACTATTATCATGAATTATTTTTAATTACTAATTTAACATAAATTTTAATTATTTATTAATAATTTTTAACTAACTATTATCATAAAATTATTTTTATTTATTTTATTTTAAGGGATTGGTCCCCCTAGGGTAATTTTTTCCCCTTAAATTATTAAAAAAGGGTTTTGATCCCGGTACCTAGTCAAAAGTAGCTGTTGGTCTTTTTAGCCGTTGGAGGCTCTGCTCTGTCTATTTAACTTGCTAAGCTGGATTTGTTTCTTCAACTTGTCCTGACGATGAACCACACTAGTTGGTTCGAAACGCGTCGACAAATGGTGTTTCATGTGACCTTTGCCGAAAAATCTTTTGTAAATATTATAGGCTTTGGCCCATTTAACCTGATTGGAATCAAAAGAGAGGAAAGCTTGAAATTGGATGTCCCCAATGAAGGGGCTAGTATTACTATCCAGTTCATCCTCCAAGAAAAAATTATGTCGGTATAATTCGCATAGAAGGCGTTATACTTGCCCATTTTCTTCCTTACTGTTATGCTTCTATACCAATAGGTGTCATATTTCATGATTGACTTGATGAACTCTGTAATATGTTCATACCTTTTCTTGTTGCAAAGGTTTTCCATATTTAAAAAAAAAAAAAAAAAATTAAAAATGTAAAGAGGGTATACCCTAAAATAAAAATCAAAGGGTGAAAAGAATAAAATGGTCAAAAAATGAGAAGAAATGAACCCCAAACAAAGAAAGACCAATGAAAGTGTGCAAGTCTAAATGCCACTACTTTTTCATTTTCTGTAATAAACAAATTGTGTGCAGCTTGTTAACTTATGCCACAATTGATGAATAGTCAAACAGCTTAAGCTTGGCTAGTTCATAATTAAATTTCGTGTTTTAGAGATAGAGAATAAAATCTGACCAAATTGTTTAGTCTTGGCAGATAAGTAGATAGGTTGTTGGGTCCCTATAATACTAGTGATTACCCCATTACTATTGTATTTGCATCCCTTAATAATATTGTTGTGCCCCTATTATCCCCATATTGTTATTATTGTGCCCCATAGAATCCCTCTATTGTTATTTTTGTAGCTTTATATTATTATTGTTAGGTCGGTTGGGTTATATTGTGACTCCTTAGACTCCTATATATAGAAAGGAGGTTTTTTCATTTGAATCATCCAAGAATTTTTCATTTATGTAATGTAAAGGAGGTTTCCCCCTCAAAGAGGTTGAATTCTAAGGCATTGATCTATCTTTTCTATCTTTTCTTGAGCTAGTTTCATAACATTTGGTATCAGAGCCTTGGATTCTAGGGTTTCGCTGCTCCAAACAGGTCATCGTGGCATTTTCGCTATAAATTTTTTTCTGCGACATTTCAGAAGATAAAAAAAAAATTCATTTGATAAGACATCGCGCTGAACCTTGGGTCCGAATTTTAGAGCTTTTCACGCTATATTTGCGGAGATATGATCTGAGGAAGTTGGTCTTTTTGCAGACTCCTGAATTACATTCCAAACAGGTGACCTAGGGAAAATCGTCATAACTTTCTCTTTGAGTATCGGATTGAAATTTCGTAAGAAGTTACAAAAAGAGAACGGAATGTAGTTTCTTGTAGATATTTTTTAGAGCAAAATGTTGAAACAGTGACTCGTTGCACGTCGTACAATTTCGCTCTACTGAACTAGTCTATAATCAAGTCACTGTGGGAGATTTCACATAAGTCTTCCTTGGAGAATCCAATTTGGGTAAGACTGGTGGCATTGGAAAGAGGACACAGGGCTACTGCAAGTCTCAATTTCAGAACTAGATGATCAAAAAGTACAAAGATACATTAGAGGAAATATCGAGCTTGTACAAAGTGAAATAAGGTGTGTAGATTTTTTTAAATTTTTGCTTAAGCTTGGTTTGAAAATTTATTTTGAAGGAATTCAAAGGGCATAGTAGAGCATTATTATCGGTAATTGATGCCTCGAGGAAAGAAAATGCAAACACCTAGTAAGCAACCTAAAATCTCTAGCATGACTCATGAAGAAGAGGAAGAAATGCTACATGATATATCAAAATTACAAGAACAAGTGCAACAAATGTCACTCTCACAAAAGCTAACAGAAGCTAAGATAAATGGCGTGGAATCTAGGATAAAGGGCATGGAAGCTAAGATGGATGATTTGAAGATAGATTTGAAGAAATATTTGAAGAGAGACATGGCAGATTTGAAGAGAGACATGGCAGATTTGAAGAGAGACATGGCAGATTTGAAGATAGATTTGACAAATTTTCTACAAGAAATACTTACTAATGGTGAAACGGTAGTAAAGGAAACTCATGATGTGAACAAAAGAAATGTTAATCATGATTTCTTAGACTCTAATGTGGGATTGAAGACCCACCATATTCCAAAAATCGATATGAGGAAGTTTGATGGCAAGGATCCCGCAACATGGATATTACAGATGGAGCAATTTTTCGATCTCAATAATGTAAAAAACACACAAAAGGTACGTATTGCAACTTTATATTTGGAACCAAATTAGTTTGTATGGTATCAATGGCTTTGCTCTCATAAACAAATTATCACTTGGGCAATTTTTATGGAAGAATTGAAAGCACATTATGAGGATACAAAAAGCAACACTTTTTTTAGCCAATTGATAAGTCTCAAACAAAAGAGTTCAATAATGGAGCACATTGAGGAGTTCCAAAAATTGAACATAAGGGTAAAAAATATTCTAGAGGAGCATAGGATTGATGTGTTCGTAGGGACTTTAAAGGATAATATACGACATGATGTTCATCTTTAGGAACATGATTCATTAGAGAAGGCATTCAGGTTGGCAAGAAAAATGGAAAGCAAAATTATGGCAACCATGAAGCATACCACTCACAACTATAAAGATGGAAGTGTTGTTGACCCTAGTCTTCCACAATATATAAGGTTTACACCACAACAATTGGAAGAAAAAAGAGCAAAAGGGCTTTGTTACAGTTGTGATAACAAATACACTAAAGGTCATAAGTGTGATGAGAAGAAATTATTCTACATAGATTGCGAAGAGGAAGAAGAAAAGGAGCAAGAAAGGTCAAAAGAAGAGGATATACTCCAGGAACAAAGCCTAGATAAAGAAGAAATGAATCCGACCATATCTTGTAATGCATTAGCGGGAATTACCACTCCTCAAACCATCAAGATAGAAGGACAAATCAAGAAGAAAAAGGTAATAGTGTTGATTGATTCAGGAAGTACCCATAATTTTATTCATTGTAAGGTAGCAAAAGAATTGAATTGCTTCTTATATCCAGCACCAGAGTGTCAAGTGATGGTTGCAAATGGAGGAACAATAAATTCCTCTGGAAAGTGCCATAATATCAAGCTATTGATGGGAGAATATGTATTGACTAGCCCAATGCTTTCCATTCCAATGGGAGGTGCTGATGCTGTACTAGGAGTCCAATGGCTACAATCCTTGGGTACAATAGATTTTAATTTTCAAGAAATTTTCATGAAATTTTTTGTGGAACGAAATCAAGTTGAATTAAGGGGTATTGCAGGGAAACCAGGAAAGATAATCAGCTCTAACGGTATGACAAAGCTTCTAAAAAAGGAACAAAGGGGTGTAATTGCACAATTATGTTCGCTAGATGTTTCCACATTGCAATCATCTATTTCTCCAGATCTCCAAAAAGTCTTGGACAATCATTCCAAGGTATTTGAGACTCCCAAAGGTCTCCCACCTATTCGTGATCATGATCATGCTATTCATCTGATTCCAGGAAGCGTTCCTCCAAACATCAGGCCGTACAGATATCCTTATGCCCAAAAGAGTGAAATTGAACGTATGGTTGCAGAAATGCTAGAGGCTGGTATAATTCAACCGAGTCAAAGTTCTTTCTCTGCTCCAGTAGTATTAGTGCACAAGAAGGATGGATCATGGTGCATGTGTCCGGATTATAGGGAGCTCAACAAGCTCACTATTAAAGATAAGTTTCCCATTCCCATCATTGATGAATTATTGGATGAATTGCATGGATCAATTTACTTCACCAAGTTGGATCTTCATTCAGGATATCATCAAATCAGAATGAAGACTGAAGACATTCTGAAAACAACATTTAGAACTCATGAGGGTCATTATGAATTTTTGGTCATGCCTTTTGGCCTTAGCAATGCACCTTCAACATTTCAAGGTTTGATGAATTCCATTTTCAAACCATTCCTTAGAAAATTTGTGTTAGTATTTTTTGATGATATACTAATCTACAGCAAGTCTTGGAAGGATCATGTTGAACATGTTGACAGGGTGCTACAACTATTGGAGGAGAAACAATTATATGAAAAAAGATCCAAATGTTTCTTTGGAGTACAAGAGGTGGAATATCTGGGTCATATTGTATCTCATGAAGGAGTTAAGGTAGACCCTAGAAAAATTAAAGCCATTAAAGAATGGAAAATCCCCACATCCATAAAGCATCTGCAAGGATTTCTTGGGTTGACAGGGTAATATCCCAAGTTTGTTAAGAATTATGGGAGAATAGCAGCACCTCTAACAACACTATTGAAGAAAGATGCATTTTCATGGACTCCAGAAGCAACAAAGGCCTTCGAACATCTTAAAGAGGCAATGTTTCAAGCACCGGTCTTAGCTACACCGGACTTCACAAAAACCTTTATTGTGGAATGTGATGCTTCAAGAAATGGAATTGGTGTTGTTTTAATGCAAGATGAAAGACCCATTGCTTTTGAAAGTTGTCCAATCAAGGGAAAGTTTTTACACAAAGCTATTTATGAGAAGGAAATGTTGGCAATACTCCATGCACTTAAGAAATGGTGACCCTACCTAATGGGAAGACACTTCAAGGTAAAAACGGATCATGATAGCCTTAAATACTTTTTAGAACAAAGATTATCCTTTGAAGAGCAACAAAAGTGGGTCACAAAGATGTTGGGTTATGACTTTGAAATCATCTACAAAAAAGGGAAGCAAAATGTGGTGGCAGATGCACTCTCAAGAAAGGATGAGGATGTGGAAGCATTGTTGTGCACCATTTCTATTATCCAACCAGATTGGATAAACGAAGCAAGGGAGGAATGGAAGAATGAAGAAGAAGTGTGGGCACTTATTCGAAAGTTACAACAAGATTCTAGTATGTCTGATACATTTAGCTGGAAAAATGATTCTTTATGGTACAAAGATCGCTTATACCTCTGTAAGAATTCCCAACTAAAACAAAAGATTCTTATGGAATTGCACACTTCTCCCTTAGGAGGGCACTCAAGATTTTTAAAAACTTACCACAAGGTTAAGAAGTAATTTTTTTGGGATGGCCTTAAATCAGATATTCAAAAATTTGTGGCGGAATGTTTGGTTTTCCAACAAAATAAAGTTGAAACAATTGAGACACCAGGTCTATTACAACCTTTATCCATTCCAAGCCAACGTTGGGAGGAGGTTTCAATGGATTTTATCACAGGTTTACCCAAGTCTGAGGGAAAGAGTGTCATCATGGTGGTAGTTGACAGACTTGCCAAGTATGCACACTTTTGTGCATTATCACATCCATTTAAAGCCAGTACAGTTTCTACTACATTTATGGAAACAATTCAAAAGTTACATGGAAACCCAAACATTATTGTAAGTGACAGAGATCCCATTTTCATTGGAAATTTTTGGACAAAATTATTTTCTTGTCTTGGTACTCAGTTAGCTCATAGCTCATCTTATCATCCTCAATCCGATGGGAAAACTAAGATAGTAAACAAATGTTTGGAAGGATATCTTCGTTGCTTTGTATCTGATAAACAGACACAATGGGTCAAATGGTTGTCTCTGGCTGAATGGTGGTATAACACTTCCTTCCATACATCAACAAAAATGACCCCATTTATGGTACTTTATGGATATCAGCCACCATCCATCACATCATATTTAAGAGAAAAATCTAAGGTTCAAGTAGTGGAACATCACATCGAACATCAAAAACAAGTCCTCCAACTCTTAAAGGATGACCTCGTGTTGGCACAGTATAGAATGAAACAATAGGTAGATCAACATCGCAGCGAAAGAAGTTTTGATGTAGGTGATTGGGTATTCCTACGGCTACAACCATATAAGCAAAGGTCCCTCAAGCAAGCTAAGAAGGATAATAAATTATCACCAAAGTATTATGGTCCATACAAGGTGTTGCAAAAGATTGGTACTATGGCATACAAATTGGAGCTTCCTGCAACTTCTCGATTGCACCCAGTTTTCCATGTTTCATGTTTAAAGAAGGTTATAGGTGACAAGCTCCTAGTTCAAACAATATTGTTAGAACTTGACAAGGAAGGAAAAATTATATTGGAACTGGAAGTAGTCACAGAAACAAGAACTCGAAAGCTACGAAATCGATCAATTTCAGAGTATCTTATCAAGTGGAAGAACTTATCCGCTGAAGATTCCACATGGGAGGATAAGAATTTTATATAGAAGCATCCAGAACTACTCAAGCATTGAGGAAAACACTTTTTTGGAAGGAGAGGGGCATGTTGGGTCCCTATAATACTAGTGATTACCCCATTACTATTGTAGTTGCATCCCTTAATAATATTCTTGTGCCCCTATTATCCCCATTTTGTTATTACTGTGCCCCATAGAATCCCTCTATTGTTATTTGTGTGGCTTTATATTATTATTGTTAGGTCGGCTAGGTTATATTGTGACTCCTTAGACTCTTATATATAGAAAAGAGGTTTTGTCATTTGAATCATCCAAGAATTGTTAATTTATGTAATGTAAAGGAGGTTTCCCCCTCAAAGAGGCTAAATTCTAAGGCGTTGATCTATCTTTTCTATCTTTTCTTGAGCTGGTTTCATAACATAGGTAGAGTGAATAAAAGGAGCTCAACAGTTTAATCTGGGTCCTTGGATGTAATAACTATAGACTTAGGTAGGCTTGCCATGTAAAAGAAAAGAAGATTGATAAGGGTTTGCCAATCTAAGTGCACCAAAATAAAGAAGGAAAAAATGCTAGATTAAAGTAGGTAGGGTAGGTAGATGGTGTTGCAGAATTACTTGTGATGGATAATGTATCTAAATGTGTTAATTGTTACTTTTATCACAAGTGCAAGGCATACATTTCACTTGATGCAGTTCAAGCAAAGCAAGGTTAAATAATTAACTTCCCTTCATATTTTTCCCTAAAGATTTCACTAATTTCCCCTAAAGTATTAAGGTCTTTGAAAATTAAAGGGGCTCAGAGCATTTCTCTAACTTTTGGAGGGACCGGACCCTCAACCCAATGATTTAAAAGCCTAAGTACTTAGAATCATCCATAAACCATTCATTTGATTTCATAAACTCATTTCCTAAGTAAAAATCCTATTTTACTTAGGAAAATACAAAATATCACCTAAAAAACCCCTTTTTCCACTTTAAGCCTAAGTTTAAATGCATACCTGAAATTTTTTAACTTAGCACTTTCATTTCATTTATCATATTAAATTTTAACACATATTATATAAATCTCTCTCAATTTTACCCTTTCCCATATTATTTAATTATATATAAATCCCAAAATTGTTATATACCCCGCCCCGGTTAATTATAACCATAAACATAGTTAAAGGGGGTTAATGGATTTATCTGAAGTTCATTAATAACCTAACCTCCCCACTCTACAAAATGGGATTAATTAACCCCTAAGGTTAATTAAGAACCTCCCCGCCATTCACGATTGCCCCGATATAATTTATTAACCTGTTAATTGAATCGGGCCCACTGCAGTTAAAGTTCTGTTGTACCCCACTCCTTGTTTGCCATCCGATCACTTCCCCATAATCCAATGATCATCACTGATATCGCTACCCCCTTGGTGACCGTGCTTTAATGTGCGATCACCAGGTGGTTTTCCCTCCGTACTCCCGCCACGCATCAGGTAGTCTATGTGATCACTCGCTCTCGGCCAAATACCACCCAACTCCAAAAGCGGTGCGATCCCGTACCACTTACCACCCTCCATAAATGACAAAAAATCACTTCTCTGCTTGCGTCATCCGCCTGATAAATCCAAAAAACCCCGCCAACCTTGACTTTGTTACATAAAATGAACAAAATGTCATTTTCACTGTTATATGCTGCGACTCATGCTCCCATGCAAAACAACGTCTAAGTCAACTGCTCGAGCTTTCCAACCGCCACCTGATCAAGAAACTCGCAGTAACTCAGCCCGAGACTAGTTATCCAACTTGCCATTATGCTGGTCACTCCCCTATTGCAGGTATATATCCAATTTTCACTGAAACCCTGTAATTTTGATTTTTTACTGAGAATTCTACAAGAAAGGTCCAAATTCAGCTCTAGTCCAATCTGTGTTTGTCATAAAAGTTTCCAAACCTATTTTTTGGCCTATTTTCTTGCAAAAAACCCAAATTTCATTTTTGAATCCACAATAACCAAAAATGGAAACTCCCGCTATTTTGAATATCACACCTCTCAATGCCCCCCATAAGGAGCAAGACTATTTGCCTCTGGCAGATAAAGATTTCCAAATAAAGGATAACCACTGACCAAAATCACCTGAAAGCCTTTTGCCAAGCCAGAAACAACTACTTAAATGGCTCAGACATCTTGGGACTGTGGGAATCCAACCTTCCCAGGTACTTTCTTCCCTCAGTCCATGTCTTTCTTGATATAATTCACCAATGTTGTGCCAATTATGATCCTAACCCGAGAGCTGTTATATCCCCAAGCCAAACAGTCTTATTCCCCATAACAGCTGCATCCATCAATGAAATGTTGCAATTTTCCCCTGGTCAAGCCCTCACTCCACTTTCTATGGAATATTTACTTGAAAAAGCATCTCAGTTGTCCCAATCAGAAGTAAACCGCATCGGTCAGACCTTCATGTTACCCCACCTCCTTATCTGCAGACTTGCTTCACAGAAACTATAAGACTCATTGTTGATATGATATCTTTAATCATGGGATTCAACACCAGTGAGTTTGTTGATGATGTAACCCTAGTTTTGTTGTCAATATTTACTCCTGGATAGCCTCCTGCTGTTAGATATGACTATGCTTCCTACATTGCCAATAAAATTCATGATCAATTCCTAACACTTGACAATGAAGGAGTTTTCAAATACACTACTTTCATCTACCATCTTATGTTGTATTATCAGTCAGAGAACTTTCCTTTTCCTGTCAGGAAGCTTGACACCAAAGGAAATCCTAGGTCTATCATATTTTGGAATCCCATTTTTCATAATACCCTTGAGTCCCCTTACACCTATAATGAGTTCATTGATCTATTTGTGCATCCTGCAACCACTTTATTGACAAGAGTTTCCCCTCCTAGGATCAGTGGTGATATAAAGAAGATCCTCCAACTCTCCAAGAAATACAGAGTAGGTGATTGGTACCTATATAAGAACCACACAGAAATTAGGATCTATGGGTGTGAGCTTTGCCCTTTTAAGCTACCGAAGTATGTTCCAATGAGACTGTTTGCATTGGAATACTTCAGACAGGTGTTGCATACAGACTTAGTCCATTTTTGTAATGCCAAAAAGAAAGCTCAGCTTAGAATCAAGAATCAGTTAGGCCCTTATATTTGCAATGATAGAAAAGCATGGAGAGAAGCAGAGAAAATTTTAGAAGAACATCTTAAGTTGCAAAAGAGTTTTGGGTGGAGGCCA